>OX402560.1:1212500-2412500 GCA_948098915.1 Lampropteryx suffumata
TTATTAAGAACACTACAAAACAAAAATTGAAAAATTTAAACCTAATACAAAAATTAATAGTATCCTGCAATCGGCGGCTTTATCGTGGTTACGACTTGTACCAGACAACCGTAAAACTATTCTCTTCATCCTCTGTTAGGGCACTTTCAAAGCTAAAAGTGTGAGTCATTTTAAAGCACACCAAAGATTCTCTTCCGTATAATAAGCAGACGTTTACTCGTCACATCATCACAAGCCGGGCCGTAAATCTATTTGCCCAATCTATAATAGCTTGTAACGTCTCACTGCAGATCAAATGCTTCCCTTCTCTTCAGTCATCCCTGAATTCAATGTAGGTTAATCCATAACATAGGCGTCTAACTCATCTCACCATCTTTGCTGCCGTCTGCCGCCAGGTCGTTTTCCGTTCAAGGATGTCCACTGTGGTGGCTTTAGTTCATAATGACTATTGTATGAAAAGTTTTTCATACAATAGTCATTATGAACAAAGCAGAGGTTTTAAGACTATTGACTGGCATTCCGTATTTCAACAGCTATTTATTTCAGAAGAAATAATAAATAAACGTGCATGTCATTTCACAGCATGCATTCTTTCGACGCCGTCCGAAGCGTGTCAAGCAATCAGCGAGCCGCTAATGTATCTCAATGCCTCGTCTTAATACAAGTTTATTGACTAGTCGTTCGTCAACAGAGCCATCAGTTAGCAGAGGTTATTACCTATTGGTTTAGATAATACAATGTTTGGAACTGCACGTCAAGAATTAACTGAGCATTGTATTAGCTTAATGTACGAAGCTAGTAGAAATATGCAAATGCTGGCGATTCTTAACTTGATGCATGTTTATATCGTTATTTACTTTAGTGGCTGTTCTTTCCGTGGCTCATTCTTTAAGTAGAAGTTCCAATACAAAAGTGATTTAACCACGCATAGTGCGTTCAGTAGCCGTGTTATAACACAGCATTGATGTTGCGAGCTGTAGGGCGAATATGGAACTCTAATGAAATAATAAATAAATAATGCCGGACATTTCACACAGCATCATATGGCCCCAAAGTAAGCAGAGCTTGTGTTATGGTTACCAAATGACTGATATGCTACTTATATACTTTTTTTTTTAAATACATACATATTATACATAGAAACACCCAGACCCGAGACAAATACTTGCAGATCGTACAAACATTTGTCCCGCGGCGGGAATCGAACCCGAATTACAATCAATGTCTATCAGTTTTCAAACGAATGATTGAAATTACGATAGACATTGATTGTAATTAGAGTTCCATAATCGCCCTACTGAATCAGCTGCATTAATTTGACGTCGGAACTCTTAATTAAAAATTATTCTATTTTTCGATATATATTCATTTCTATCTTTTGAAGCTAAGTGAAAACCAAACAATCAAATGCCTTTTTTAATTTTATTTATCATATCATATTCAACGCTCTGATTGGTTCAGCGGGATAAGCCTAATAGTATGCTTACATGAAAATAGTTTTCTATTTTCATGTAAGCCTAGGTAGAGTGAAACTTTTTTCACACTATAGTTTGAAGAAAGAAAGAAAAAAAAAAGGTCTAAAAGGACCATGAAAAATATATATATTTATATTAATTATAATAGCGGAAAATGAACTAAAGAGGACCAACAACAGGCCCCAAAGAGAAAGATAAACAAATTACAGCGCACATATACATGAAAATAGTTATCTTTTTTCTTATTGTTGGTCGTTTTTAGTTCATTTTCCGCTATTATAAATAATATAAATATATATTTTTTTCTTGGTCCTTTTAGTCCATTTTTTTCTCATTTTTTCTTCACACTATAGTGTGAAAAAAGTTTCACACTGAAATTCCACAATATGCAGGCTTAATTTTAATTCATAGTGTTCGTAGATTAGAACGGCAACTTCTATTTTAAACCCCTATTACCTATAAATGATCAAACGAACTTCAGTGAAGTCCGACAATATACAATATTAATAATAATAAGATAGAATTTCTACAAATATTTTCTAAAAACGAATCGTTTGTTCGTTTCAATTTCACGGCTAAACGCCTGAATGGATCTTGATGAAATTTGGTAAGTCAATAGATTTTATCATGCGGAAGAATATAAACTACTTTTTATGTAGGTACTACGCGTGCGAAGCCTCGGATAAAAGCTAGTCTAAATATGAATTTCTGGCAACTAACTTGCCGTACTGACCGTGCTCATCACGGTCGACTGATCTCTGCGAGTCACCGACGATCAGTCGTTATTATACCATGGGCAAAAACACTAATAACCCATTGTGCCGAAACAATCGCACTCGCCGACGGAAATCGCTTTTTTCGGCACGATTGTAATTTCGGGATAATTTGATCTTTAGTTGCGTGATTGAAGCTTGATTGGAGGTTATGCAATGTCAATCTGTTTGTTTTTATTGCAGCGCCTAGAGCTGCATTTAGGTTAAGGCGAAAGTCCACCAAAGCGCAGAAGAGAAGATATTCGAAGAGCATCCTAATCCTACTTCTTCAATATCGTGTCACTAATTATTTCGAACTAGGGTAAAGAATTAAAGCGCGCCCAGAGGACTCTTTCGTGCACTCGTCACTTTTGAACTTTATTAGTTCAAAAACATGCCGGTTTCCTGACGATGTTTTCTTACACCGTTCGAGAGTACTGGTATAGCGCTCATACATTTTTAAACAGAAAAATCCAGATTTTTGAGCACGACCAGATTCGAACCTTTTCTGAAGATGGGAAGAAGGGGCAACTGCCACTTTACCATTAGTGCTCCTACTGATCCTATCCTACTTTTATCTAATATTATTGCATCTAATATTATTAATACGAAAGTTTATGTGAATGTTTGTATGAAACTTTGTATAGGTACTTAGATGTAGTCTATGATGGCCTGGAATAGTATAATAAGCTACTCTTTGCCGCGGGCAGAAGCTAGTCATATTATAAGATGTTATGTTATAAGATGTAAATGTTTGTTCACAATTAAATACACACAGTAAAAGCTGAACCGATTTGGATGAAACTTAGAATAGATACAGATGATATATGTATAAATATATCTGCAATAACATATAAGCTACTTTTTAATGTATAAGTAGTATACACAGACCTTATATATATCCTAGGTCTGTGGTAGTATATCAGTAATGTGGTAAGTACCGCTAACACAAGCTCTGCTTATTTCGAGGCCAAATGATGCTGTGTGAAATCTCCGGCATTATTTATTTATTATTATTACTTACTAAAACACTAAAATAGGATTGCATTAAAAGTAAGTAGGTACCTACTTGCATAAAGAAGTTGTTATTAATAATTATATATATATATACCTATAACACAAAACTTAAGACTGGGATGTGTCATGGCGGCCTGGATCTGGACTTGGAGTCTAAACAGGCATGTCAGATGTAAAGTAGCCATTTAATGACGACGGTAATGTTAAGCTTACGTCGCTAAATGAATCGGCGCAGGTGGTAACACTCGAGCATCTAGCTGACGATAGGACAAGCATGATTCGGAAACCATGCCGTGATAATTTTACATACTAGTGGCTATGTGAGCTGTAAACCTCGCAAACATACTTCGAAATGACTGAAATATAACATTTTTACATTTTCAATCCGCTATTTTAAAAAAAATTGCAAAAACGAAATCGACAAAAAAAATCTATTATCGATATATTATCTTGCTATAAAACCAACAGTCTGCGTGCATGAGTTCCAGTGGGATTTGTTAGGGACAGACAGACAGGCACG
Source organism: Lampropteryx suffumata (assembly GCA_948098915.1). Classification (NCBI taxonomy): domain Eukaryota; kingdom Metazoa; phylum Arthropoda; class Insecta; order Lepidoptera; family Geometridae; genus Lampropteryx; species Lampropteryx suffumata. The sequence continues at coordinate 1,216,265 of OX402560.1, forward strand.
TCGAAACTACAAGGCTTTTTTATTGGTCTTACGAACCCTAAAATTGAGATGTATAGGTATTTTATTGTTAAGCGGTAGGTTCTTCCTGTACAATAATAATGTAATAATGCTGTGTGAAATATCCGGCATTATTTATTTATATACTACTTCTCATCGTGTCACTAGTTATTTCGAACCAGTGTGTTGAAAGGCTTAAAGTGCGCTTCAGTGGCTCCTTATATACTATATAAGATAGGTACTTACTTTCATAGACATAGAAATACATAAGTAAGATACTTTATAACTCCCAGACATTGACAAAGACACTCATTTGTTTGTTACTTAAGTGCACACAATCTGTACTAACAGAAACATATATTGCAGAGTAAATTAAAATGGAGAGGACCAGAGAGCATGTTATGTAACGGTCTCGACTCAGCATAATGTCTCATTTCTAGGAAGTAGCTAGGCGCTGGTATTCTGTCGAATTTTTCAAGCAATAATCTGTGAAATATTTTGCGCAATTGGTTAAGGTCTGGCTGAGATGGAAAAGGTTGCGGGTACGAATCCCGCCGCGGGACAAATGTTTTTATGATCTGCAAGTATTTATCTCCGGTTCGGGTGTTTCTATGTATACCTAATATTTATGTATTCTGAAAATTATATAAGTAGTATATCAGTCATGTGGTTCCCATAACACAAGCTCTGCTTACATTAGGGCCAGATGATGCTGTGTGAAATGTCCGGTATTATTTATTTATTATAATTATGAGTAAGAGAACATAGATTAAGGACACTTACTAAACCAGTATTCTAAATCTATCCCACAGTAGATACGTCGCATAAATGTTTGTCTTCAACCAACCAGAACTTCACTCTACAAATATACACACAACGTTTTCAGTCATGTTAGAAAAGTTTTAAGTCATATGAGAGGCCTTCAAACAACCTTTTACCTATGTCATAATTGGCCACCCACTCAATGAAATAGTGGTAGTTTTCATCTTCTCAGAGAACACTTAATTTCTCATTTCTGTGACTCTCCTTCTAGCTTTGGCTACACGCCCTTATATCCAGGCGCCATTCACTACTCAAACAGACAGACAGACAAATATTTACAAACAGTAACAAAGTTACCGACGCGTGTCTGTTCGTTTACTGACTTTACTTTGTTCATTACTCTGTTTACTCTGGCCGGTCAGTCGTTAAACGTATAAGGGGAAAATACAAATTGTTTATTTAACAGGTAATTGTGACTTTCTTGGTCACCGAGGGTAAGTTGTGATATACATATTTAAACCCTATTCAACATCGGTAAGAGTTCAATTCATTCAGCATTGGATCCGCGCAGAGATGCGATGACGCGTCAGAGTCAAACTCTGCGTAAGTCTGTAGAATACGCAAAATAATTGATAACATTACAATAATATAAATTAGAATCTTCTTTTTCTAGAATATTATTTGTAACAACCTGCTTTCTTTTACTCGAATTAGTTTTGTATTTAGTTACCTATGTTTTACTAGCTATAAATGGAACATACAAGCGCCCCAATAAATCAGTTATGCTTTAGACAGCGTGTTGTCAATTACTCACGTAGTTAGCGCCCTCACTTATTGGCGACGAGGATTGGATACAAACCCACGCCTGCACAGAACTTTGGATTATAAATGATCAGGTTAATTAACGAATAAAATAAATTTAATATAACTGAAGTTAACTTATTGACTTATTGAATTAAACATTGCAGTTTCTAGACTAACCTAAGTTTTTACCGGCTGTGAAACCAAGTGAACCAAGGTGTTAGTATAATTATCCCCTAGCTAAATCCTTAATAACATAATGTTTATACCCTATATAATGTTTATAAAGGATTGCCAAGCAAGTCGATAAAAAATATATATGTAGGTAAAGATTTGTGTAAGTTTTTGCGATATTTACAAATTTGAGAGCTTATTTTTAGTTCAATCACGCAGCATCGGATTTAGATTAAACTTAGTATGTAATATTTTATTTACCACATGTGTAAATTCGGGCAGGAGTAAGTCCACAATCAAAGGCATTGGCACTCTCTCATTCCCTTTTAGCTGCAAAAAAGGGTGTCTTTCCAAAAGCATTCGCACAAAAAGAGATCAAGTTCCAAAATACTTTATATTGTTTTTACAATTTAAAATCATTTGACTAATTTGCAAGATAAATATACTGGGAACTTTTTTAAGAAGCACCCACCGCCATAATACAGTCAGTTATAATAATGACATGGCGTCTTTCTTATAATTACTTAGGGTGGTGCTATAGTATGGTCTGTCCTTACCCTTCTAATGACAGATTATGAAGATAACGCCACAATTATCAGACATCAGATATATCCTTGATAGGGTACTTAGATATTTTGTTTTAAACTCGCTCTTATTAAGATTAAGTATCGAAACTTCTTCTCGGTCTTGGGTTAGGATGAATTGGCACCTAAATTCACCTAGTATGTAAGACGTTTCAAAGTGATCCTTGTGATTGTATTGAATAAAGTATCTTTTGACTTTGACTTTGATTAGCGTATAATCAAATTACTAAAGAGAATAGTGCTTAGGTGACATTTATGTCAATGAGTTAAGATGCAAAATGCAATGATTCACAACTCTTTATATAGTTATATTAAACATACAGATAGTATGTTTAATTAACACCACAGTATTAGATTCATTCTACTAACTAGAACGAAGGTAATTCATTTTAATAGCCCTTAGATAGTTCAACTGTTTCACATGAGTACTATTATTATATTATTATTATGTACATTTCATCACGTCCATCATAAAACGGTCGTCGCATTATAAAAACCAAAGCTACAGTGGCTCGACTCAGCCTAAATAAACTTCCTTATACTTAAAATCAGCACGTTTATTTCAATCTAAATGTCTCGGATTACAGAGGAGTCCGTTGCCAATCACATAAAAACTCTTTGTTGAATGAATGATCGATGAACGGCCTGTTTTCGCAAAAAGAGGTTCGTGCTTTTTGCTGCCAAGATGTCTGCCGTAAATATTCATTGAGAAACGATTAAAAAAAGTTTAGCAGGCAAGATCGCAGCCATAAGGGCGAGTCCAAGGCGGACAGGCGAGCACATGTTTAAAACAAACAAATTTAGGGTATAGTAATTTATGACATAACTAAGATTTTTTATTTTCTTTGATTTTTTAATATACCTGACTAAAAAAAATACCATTAAATAAATTTATTAAGGAACCCAAGTCCTGGTTACAAGCTAAATGTTATTTTTAACATATCTGAATTAATAAAATGACATAAATTTAATTAATTATTATTCCACAGAGACCTTTATATTGAACTAGTAAATGCCCGCGGCTTCGCACGCGTGTTACTTACCTACATTCAAAGTAGCCTAATGTCCATCTCAAATATACAATTTATCTCAGTACCAAATTTCATCAAGATACGTTCAGCCGCAAATAGGCTTCGCACGTGTGGTGCCTACATAAAAGGTAACCTATGTCCTTCTCCAAAGTCCCATCTATCTCTATACCAAAATTCATCAAAATCGGTTCAGCAGTTTAGGCGTGAAAACGTAACAGACAGACAGACAGAGTTACTTTCACATTTATAATATTATTATATAATTATTATATATTATAGTATAGATTATTATTGTGTTATCTTGTTTTTTTTATAACAAATGTCTCCGTCCGCTAGAAAATATTGTACACCATTTTCCAAATGGTAGCATAGTGAACTTATTAAATAAATAAAACTTGTAATTTACCTATGTTCCACAATAAATTAATTATGAATTATTCAAATGTGGCAGTGAGGTGGAATTAATGGCTTCACAGTTGTCTTTTATATAAAAGACTGTTTTGAAATTGGAAGGTTCGTAACTTCTCTAACTTCATTGAATTAACCTCATGGGCATAACAACAAAGCCAAAAATATTAATCTAAATTCTGTTCAAAGTCGAGAAATAATAGATTTTATTATCCTTGTAAATTCGCTGTGTAGCTTCCTGCAGTCGTAAATAATAGGGGATGTATTTTACTTTTGGTTTACTTGAGAAATATTATAGGTAATAAACATTAATATTTGAAAGATCAGACAACCTGGGTAATCTGCTTCTTTTGAAGAGACTATTCTTACATTTTGATAAACACGGGCTTTACTCACGTATTATTTTGTCGATGGAGGCACCGACACTGTTTCGATTCAACTAGAGATCTTCATCGCTCTGCTCCGCTCGAGTTCACGGTTCGCTCGGTCCGTCGACAAAATAATACGAGAGTAAAACCCGTGTTTATCAAAATCTTTATTACAACTATACAACTCACGAAAGTTTTGACAGACTATAAATAAATATAACAAAAAAAAATAAAAAAATATATAATAAGAAACACATATGGCCACACTTATTATTATTACTGCTAAGGGCCTGAAATCGCTCCTGAGTATACATTTGAACTAAACTAAAAGAGATATCAATCTGTCTCGTCATAATCTATGCTTGTATTGCAACACAATCATAAAAATATGGGGTTTAAAAGATACAAGCCTCAATTCGTATTTCAACACTGATGTTAGCGCAACTTTGGGCGTAAATAAATACAATAAGGAGTACGCAAACTCCAAATTATTTCACTACAAGCATAGTTTATTTATTTAAGAGCTTCAATAACTTTATTTTGAAAATATACATTCAGTCATTTTTTTCATGAGATCCCTTGAGTCAAAAGTCTGTTCATGGGTTTTATGCTGTCGTATGTCTAATCAAATCATAATGATTAGAAATACTATCTCTTTACTGCCAATCACTGTCCTTCGTATACGTCTATCCTTTTCTCACACTATGCTACGTGACATTGACATTGTATATATTTTAGCTGCAGCAATGAACGAGTTAGTACCATTGATTGACTAGAAAATAAGTAACTAACCAAATTCACTGACGATTGAGCTTTTATTTGCAATTTGTCAGTTTTTGAATACTTGTAATTAAAATATACTAATTTTCTGTTCTAAACTGTTTAAACACAAAAACTACTTACCACTAAGGTAAGTAGTTTTAGTGAACCGGCTACAAGCGATACAGATACCGCCCTAGTGCAGGAACCACCAGTAAATTGTATGTTGTTAATCTATGTTTAGCAAAAACATATATTTGTATTTGTTCTAAAAGTAGTAGTATATCAGTCATGTGGTTCCCATAACACAAGCTTTGCTTACTTTGGGGACAGATGATGCTGTGTGAAATGTCCGGCATTATTTTTTTATTGGTTTCGTTATCTGAAGACTAAATGAGGGTAGTTCAACTGCCCTTGCTACTCGGCTGTAACTCTTTTACCCTGGTCAGCCAGCGACAACGCGTATTGCAAACTTGCAACACAGCCGAAATTTTAGGAATAATTAAGATAATATGCGATAAAAAAGCTATGAGACAGCGAGAAGGCACCGTACCAAAAACAGATGGCGAGACGATCTAGACACCTGTGACAGATTGGGTACAGTTAGCTCAAAACTAAGATGACTGGAGAGATCAAGGGGTGGCCCAGCAGTGGGACACAATGGGCTAATCGTAATTGTAATTGTAATGCGAAAAATATCCGTCAACTACTAAATTAAAACAATATTTCAAATTATTTGGGAGTCCGATTGGGAGTGTCTCCTAGTGTGAAAACGGGCATCAGTTTATTAGTTATTTATCTAAATAGTAGGAAAGTCTTCCCTTCTTATCGTGTCACTAGTTATTTGAACCAGTGTGGTGAAAGTACTAAAGTACGCCTTAAAGGCTCCTTTCATGTACTTGGCACATATCTTCAAACATTTTGGGTTCTACGACATGACGGTTTCCTCTCACCGTTTGAGGTCTGGTGTTCCCTTCTAAGCACCAAAGATACGAATGAATAACCGCAGTTCAGTCAGCCTAATACAACACGAAGTTGCGAAAGCTAATTGTGCGTAATCGGCGTGTAACGTGATCGGCATCTCGTGTGCGCACGCGCATGACCGAGTCGACCATCTGGCCTATGTCTTCCGGTAAAGCCCCTGTTTTCTAGGCAACTGTAGCCATCACAATATTATTCAAGGTCGTAAACTGTGTGTGTGACTATGATATAATGTAGAACGGATATACCTACCACACTTTATTTTTTTTATTTAGGTCCGATTTCTCTGTAGTTCAATTACCTTCATTCTATTGAATGAATTCGTATACAGAATTACGTTTCCATAGTTTTGTAAATTCTGCTTCTTCTTATCATGTCACTTGATATTTTCCTTCGCCGTTTGAGAGTACTGGTATAGCGCACATATTTTTTCTGAAAGGCATTAGTGCACGACCGGATTCGAACCCGCGACCTTAGAAACGGAAAATGAGATTACTACCACTAGACATCTAATGTTTTTACTGTCACACCCATTTGGTTGGTATTTTAAAATATGTACAAGTTCACCTCGAACTGAAATCTCGCGATGCCCGTATTCTAAATCTTGCAGTAACGTCTGTGTACGTATGATAAGGTATTGGGTACTAATTATTGTCCAATGTCTTCCCTAAATTCAACTAATTCAAATTCCTACTCATTTCTAACTATTAACTAGATTAAACTAGACTAGACTAGGTTTAACTTTCCCACCAAGAATTTAAAATGATTTTCATTCCCAGTAATTCTTGGCATAATGGAAATTTGCTACAAAATATTTATTTAATATTATACGATATTTATTTAAGGCTCTACCGTTTGTTGCCCTTACAATCCTTATCACATTCATTACGGATTATTTACATTTAAAACGGCTTTAAGTATTCGTTTGAGCTCGCGAAAGGAGCCCATAAATTAACCAAATGAATAACGAAGTACTTGGACATAATTAATTTTATGGGGCCCAAATAGGCCTGTCAACACAGTGCTGGGTATTACAGCTAGTTCATTCCAACCTCATGCATGCCAGGAGGCCATGGTAGCAAAAAGTATAATAAACATTCTATAATATTTTATATACTAGAAAGTGTCTCTGTGTGTTTGTTACCTTTTCACGGCTGAACAGATCTTGATAATTTAGCAAAGAGATAGATTAATAATAATAATAATAATAAATAAATAATCCCGGACATTTCACACAACAACATTCGGCCCCAAAGTAAGCAGAGCTTGTGTTATGAGTACCACATGACTGATATACTACTCATATACTTTTCTTTTTGTAAATACATACATATTATACATAGAAACACCCAGACCCGAGACAAATACTTGCAGATCTTACAAACATTTGTCCCATGGCGGGAATCGAACTTCCCGCCGGACATGAGGACATGAGGACATTGAGGACATTTATTTAACTTAAAAATTAAGGACCCTAAACGATACATGATTATATGCAAGGGTCTTACATAAGAGTATATTGATTGAAACCAGTAGGGCGATCGTGCTATTTGTCAACGTAATTGCCATTGAATGAATTGGTTGTGGCAAAAGTTTGGATATGGCTAATCTGAATACCAAGGTGGTAACGCGCTATTCTTCCTGAACGATTAAATCGTTCATTTTACCAATTGAACAAATTTATAGAACTAGCTAGTATTACTCTATGCCCAGACTACTAGGATGTACTAAATCAAAAACGTTCATTTGAAAGCACTTTGAATAATAATGTTTTAAAAACTAAAAAGACAACCAACTTCATGTATATACACAAGGTAGTTACTGTAAAACGTTGAGGAATTCCTTTGACTGTCCTTCGTCTTCATCATCAGACCCCTAATGACAGTCACAATTCATCTAGGTGTACAGTTCTCATCAATACAAATGAATCAAGCCCAAAAACCAGGTAATTGCTGTAAATCGTCGAGAAGTTCCCTCGACTGTCTTTCGGCTCCATCATCAGATCGACTCCAGACCTTCATTAAATAGTAGTGCTTTAAAATACTTTAATTAAAAATAAACAAACGCACTAGTCGCCACTACGATTATCGAAAGTTCCCCTCAATTTCTCTGAGATGCCATCATCAGATCCTGGTTTCCTTATCATGGTACCACCCTTAGGATAACTTCTTTCCAACACAAAAAAAGAATTATCAAAATCGGTTCATAAACGACGAAGTTATCTGCGAACACACATAAAAAATATATATATATACAAATCGAATTGAGTAACCTCCTTTTTTGAAGTCGGTTAGAAATAACACGAATAACCCGCAACGTTTGATTAATAGTCCATTAAAATGTTACATTTTTTAGGCCTTAGTGTGCATTTGTCAGAGGACGCAATTTTATTTTTTTAATGTGTAGGGGGGGTCAGTAGAAGCTTAAGTTCAAGTTTGTGGGGTCGGCACCCTTGTCCCCCGGCCGCCATCTTGGAAAAGGGGGTGCAAAGGGTTTTCGCGCTGTATCTCGTAAACTAGTTACCTTACAGAAAATTTAATCAAACATAAAATGTAGCAAATTAAATTTCCTACAATTTTATTTCTATTACTTTTTATCGTCAAGTGACCAACAAAAAAGTTATAAACAAAAATAAATGAAAATTTTGTTTGTTTGTTCTAGGTTTTACAGCGCTCCAAACTTAAACGGATTCTCGAATGCTCATAGGGATGCAATAAAAACTAAAAATTAGGCTTACTTTTCTATCTATATTTTTTTTATTCATACAATTTATTATGATCTTAACATTCCTATGCTATTATTGAACTATGTTTGACCCTTTTACCCACCACCTATGAGGTATAACATGGGCAAAGTCAAATTTATAAAAATTTAATGCATTTTTTAATGCATTTTTTGTCACTGTCTTAGCAAATCGTTTGTATCGCAGAGTGTCTAGAGTATCGTCTTTATTTCCGCCATATAAAAAGACGAAAAAACGTTCGCCAACAACACTGAGTAACGATGACTCGACTTTCTCACTCATAAATAATTTAGTTCCACTTGCTAACTCTGGATGCTTCTGCAAAATTTTTATAAATTTGACTTTGCCCATGTTATACCTCATAGGTGGTGGGTAAAAGGGTCAAACATAGTTCAATAATAGCATAGGAATGTTAAGATCATAATAAATTGTATGAATAAAAAAAATATAGATAGAAAAGTAAGCCTAATTTTTAGTTTTTATTGCATCCCTATGAGCATTCGAGAATCCGTTTAAGTTTGGAGCGCTGTAAAACCTAGAACAAACAAACAAAATTTTCATTTATTTTTGTTTATAACTTTTTTGTTGGTCACTTGACGATAAAAAGTAATAGAAATAAAATTGTAGGAAATTTAATTTGCTACATTTTATGTTTGATTAAATTTTCTGTAAGGTAACTAGTTTACGAGATACAGCGCGAAAACCCTTTGCACCCCCTTTTCCAAGATGGCGGCCGGGGGACAAGGGTGCCGACCCCACAAACTTGAACTTAAGCTTCTACTGACCCCCCCTACACATTAAAAAAATAAAATTGCGTCCTCTGACAAATGCATACCCAAATGTAACTTTTCAATGGACTATAACGTATAATCCGAATTAGAGCTAAATCGTTTCCGTTATAGTGATTCGTGCGGGAAGAAATATGTGAAAAATAACATTTTGACTTGGTTTAGCTTTGGTCTAACGTTCAAATTCCCGCGGTCGGCCCCTTGTCTTGTTGAAAACTTCTCAATGATTTAATCACTTTTTGAACTATTGTCCTAACATTAGGCTACGTCATAATGTTTTTTTTTAAATAACTAACAGTTAAACAAAATTAGTCAACAGAAACAGCTCCCACTAACTATCATTTTATGCAAAACTGATATGCGATATAATATGGTAACACAAGCTGATCTGATGATGACTATTCAGCGAATAACAGAATATAACATACTAGGTAGTGCCCGCAGCTTCGCGCGCGTGGTACCTACATAAAAAGTAGCCTATGTCTTTTTCCAAAGTCCCATCTATCTCTATACCAAAATTCATCAAAATCGGTTCAGCGGTTTAGGCGTGAAAACGTGACAGACAGACAGACAGATAGAGTTACTTTCGCATTTATAATATTAGTAGGGATAACATGTCAAGATACCTGCAATACAGATATATATCTAGTGTGGGTACCACTGACAATAATACGAGTAAGTTTGACACTCCATGTATAGATATAAGACGATAGGTAGCAACAACAATTTATTTTTAATGAAACTTTATCCATTTGTATGTGGTGTGTAATAAATATTTTTCTATTTTTTCTATTTTCTATTTCTAAAGCTCATAATTAACAAACGTGATGTTCATATTATATTACAAAAATGTCAGCTGATCTAAGATTTTAAAATTGTTTTTTTTTTCATCTACTAATTTAAGAGCTTGTCAAAGACAAAATCAAAATATATTTTAAAATCAAAATATATTTATTTCAAGACAATCACAAGGATCACTTTGAAACGTTTACATACTAGTTGAAATTAGGTGCCAATTCATCCTAACCCAAACCCGAGAAGAACTGGCAAAAAACTCGTAACTACCTTAACTACCAAAAACGAATACAAGAGAGTAAATACATTTGAAATGTGTCGGTTAACTATCTGAAGGCAGAGCAACATGTAGCAATACATTCTTATCAGTAATATAGTAATTACATTTATATTATAATACATATGCTTTCTTCGTATTATAATATAAATTGTCAGTAATTGACGCAGCTCTTTCTACCTGTTCCTCTCCAGTGCAGCCTTCTTGATCATCCTATACGATACGACTACCTTCTCCTTAGTCTGACTCATGTAGCTGATACATAGCCTTCCACTTCCTCTCGTTCTATGATGCTGTTGATGTAACTGTCGTGACAAAAATACTGCATTTACCTGACTGAAGTAGCTGACTACTTTGACCTGCGTCTACATTGAACGCACGCTTCTCTTCCAAGGAAATCTCCACTTAATTAACTTATTGGGCCATTATAGTCGCTCGATCCAGTTACCGACTACGAGTGGAGCTTGTTAAAATGTCCATAATTTCTAAATTCGTTTTTAAAAAGTACTTAACCTTAAAATAGTACCTATAGCCCGAATATTGTGTTGACTGGCTCTCAATACAGTCGGAAGTAGCTCTCACTTCTGCGCTGTAGGTTGAGGGTTTAATTCCCTCACAGGATAAACATTTGTGTGATGAACATAGGTGTTTGTTCTGTGTCTGGGTGTTATAAAATATCATAAGTATTTAAAATGTATAAGTATTCTATCAGTCATCTGGTCGACTACAAGCTATGCTTAGTTTGGGGCTAGATGGTGTTGAGTGCATTGTCCACCAATATTTATTTATTTATTTTGACTTCTCTGGCGCAGTGAGCAACTGGCGGGATGAGAGAGTAGTGAATTCAGTTAGTAGGTATCATTGCATACAACTTGTTATTAACCCCAGACGAAAAAGAGGGGTGTTATAAGTTTGTACTGCAAATCTGTGTGTCTGTGTGTGGCATCATCATTGTAGCACCAAAACGGATGAGCCGGTTTTGATTTAGTTTTTTTGGTGACATGATCAAGAGTGTTCTTAGCTATGATTTTAAAAAGTCTGTTAAGCCATTTGAAGATCATCAGCTCTGTTCCAGTTTATGAAGAAATGTAAGCAAATTCTAATGGTCTGATCGATTCAATATTAGGTATCTTTTTACATCAGTAATATTACAAGAACATGGTAACCTCGATCTGATGTCCAGCATCACCTGAAGTCTGCAGGATACCCAACTCCTCCAAACATACAGCAGATGTATCGTGGGCTCATTGGAATCTTCTCAATTGATAGGTTATCTAGATAAAATAAATAATCCCGGACATTTCACACAATACATTTATTTTGTGGCGGGGGTTTTTCGTTTTAATTACATGGTGATTAAATTGAGCTAAAACACGTCAATTATACGTTAATTTAGTAAGTGTCACTAAAAAATGTTATTCTAATTCAGACTTTAATGCAAACAAAATAAGATCTTTTTTGTTTTAGAAAATTTTAGTTACTCTAGCGAAACAACTGAATTGAGGCCATTGTCTATGTGTCTATATATAAAGGCATGTTTTTGAATCCTTTATAACAATAGACTTCAACCGTTGTTTTCAATTCTCATGAATCAACTAAGTATAATGGTAAGCAAATTACTTGTAACATGAGCTTTGAAATCTATAGGTACTTACTTACAAAATAGGAAAACACTGTGTCTGTTTTACTGTTTTGCACACAAGCATAATTATAATGGATCGCATACAATGATGTATGTTATGCATGGGTGTATGGTCAAGAAATTACGAGTTTTTTTATTCATTTATTAGCTTCTGCCAGCAGCTTTGCACGCATGGAACATAAACAAAAAGTAGCCTATGTCCTTCTTCAAGTTGCAATCTATCTTCGTACTAAATTTCATCAAGATCAGCTCAGCCGATTCGCAGAGACAACGTAACAAACAAAGAAAGACACTTTTAAATTAATAATATTATTTAAGTTGTAGGTACGTGCCCAGTTTGCAGCTACATATAAAGTTTTTCATGAGCCAAGTATTGCGGGCCCAGTTAGTAACACTGTGTGGGAAGTCGCCGGCTTAAGCCAGTAAAACAATAGTAAGATTATTTGTAATGTGATCTTCGGGCTGCCTTGGCATTTGCTTGATTGGAAGCAATCTTGAGTCAAGTTAACAAGCCCAGCAATTTACTGTGCGGTATGAAATTGCGTAACAATATTGTTTTATTTTGTAATATTTTTATGTTAAAACAATATAAAATTAGTACATATAAAAGTCCCCCACGCGTCTGTCAGTTCGAACGCGATAAACCCAGTGCTTTTTGGTAGTCTAAAAACTCAGTGACGGGTACTCCATCAAATTGTTAGTTTTGTTTAGTTTCATAAATTCACATGTTACCTGAAATGGAGAGCACTGACTTGCTCTGCACTGTGTTACAACGCAGGTCTTTTGTAGCTAGCTCAGGAGTCAGAGACTTCATAGGATGTCTGTAAATACTTAAAATTTATGTCAATAAACATTTATTGACATAAATTTATCTATCTATTTATTATTATTATTATTTTTATTAAAAATTAACAAACGGATTGAATACAATTCAATAAAATCACAAGGACCACTTTGAATCGTCTTCTTACATGCAAGTGAATCTAGGTGCCGGTTCCTCCTAACCCCAGTTCAAGAAGAATCCGGCAAGAAACTCGTCTGGTCTTAACACTTTTTTGTATCCTTGACAATTTTGTTACGGATGCCGAATGGATTTAGAGCAGATTCATCCCAAGCTTTTTTGTCATCTAAATAATCAGATATTTTATAAAATGCTTTAATAGACAGTTTCAGTTTAATTACGTTTTTAAAATTGCCAATCGACAAATCTAACACGTCGCTTGGGACCTTGTTATAGAAGCGTACACATTGCCCTATAAAAGACTTATTAACTTTAGCGAACAGTGGGAACAGCGAGTTTATCTTTATTTCTAGTGTTAATACTATGATTATGGCAATTTTTTTTATTTTTTTTTTTATTTTAAACAATACACTGTCATAATATTAATTTCATTAAACTTATTTCGCACATTAAGTGATTCTCTGGGGCCCATGTTATAAATTGCACGAACAGCCCTCTTCTGCAACACAAATATGGTGAAGTAATCGATGAAAGTAGATAAAGTAATCGAGTCTAGCTGTATTTACGTTGGTAAAATGACGGATCTTTTTAACGGTTTTCACCAATATACGGAGTGATGAGGTAGATAAGATGTATATTTAACCCGTGCGAAGCCTTGAGTTGCTAGTATTATACAAGCAGGTTATTCTAAGAATAAAATATAAGCATGTCATAGATCTGTAAAAGTAATATGAATTTCTTGATACAATCAAGTATTATCAATATCAATTCGCTGCAGGAGATTTTGTAGGTATTACGTATAGGTATTTTATTAATGATCGTTTTGATTGAAACTGGAACCAGTTTTGACAAGAGGTGTTTTCATGGACCGACTGTTTGAATTTCGTATTACGTTCGTTCGGTTTCTATTCATAATTAAAAAATGTGTTACACACAACTTAATAATACTAATAATAATAATAATGCCGGACATTTCACATAGCATCATCTGTGATATATTGACTGATATACTAACTAAATAATTTTTTTGTGAATTCATACGATGTTATAAATAGAAATACCCAGACCCGAGATAAATACTTGTAGATCATACAAATATGTTCCTGGTGATAGGACACTACAGCAAGGGTCCGTTCTGGCGCCATTATAGAGGCAGATATTCTGGCTCGATCAGTAGTGAGCAATACTATGTGCCGGGCACTGCGTTTGAAGGGCACTTGAACAACTGAAATTACTGGGCGAACTAAATAACTTATTTCTAGGACCATCAACGTGCGTGTCATATCTCCTGGAACTGCAAGCGTCATAGCTTACGCTACCACTTACTAGAAAGGTACGTTTGTTTGATGGATAAAATGTATAAAAAAAACATCAGTAATACCAATTCATCGACAAAAACAAGTAAAATCTATTAGTATCAGAGTTCCATAATCTACTATGGAGCCAACAGGTTCAAGTCCTATGTCATCAAGTAGGATTCCTCTTTTTAACAGACTTCAAAAAGGAAGTCTTCAATTAGGAAGAAAATTTTCAATTAGGGATTTTTTTATGTTTGTTACCTCATAACTCCGTCATTTATGAACCGATTTGACAAATTCTTTATGTGAAATGATATACTTCCCGATTGGTCCTATATAAGTTTCATCGGATCGGTACTTTTGTTTTTAAATGGAAAAAATATGTCATCCTAGTAAACGAAATTTCGTATATTGCTTTCCTATGACATTTCAGTGGCGTTCACGAATTTCGACAAATGATTAATACTAAAAAGCGTAAAAAAGTAACTGTTTTAACCGAACTTCTCAATTCCTCGTCGTACAAATAACAAAAACACATAATACACTGGATATAAGTGGACTGGATAAGTATCTACATTTATTTTAAAATAACAGAAATGTACAGAATAGCTAGAATAGATTAAATAGAAATCAGTAGAGTTATCTAAAGATCGTTTAATTAAAACGATCTATAGATAGCTCTACTGATCTCTGCCAGAGGGCAGTATCCCCAAGACACTGAAGGCATAGTTCAGTTGAATGGCAATGCTAATTCGTTGGGCCAGATAGGAGCCAGCTCTTGGGACACGCTATGTTTCTACCAGAGGCCGTGACATAATACACTTAAAATTCATCGAAATCGTCTTCGCTACATAACAGCGTTGTATGGCAATTACTGTTTTAAAGAAACAGTTAGGTACTGAGTAAGGTACGTTGTTGATATTTATCTGCGATTATCGAAGCGTAATTGTGTGAAACGAAACTTCATAAAAATAACGAACTTCAAAATTGTTATGGCAAGTTATTCGCTGTATTTTCCACTCCAGACACCTTCCAGACAAGATCAGCTATTTTCTATATAAATAGCTATCCTACCTTTATTCTTGCTTTATCCAGACCACGGTTATGAACTAAACAGGTTTTAAGAGATACACTGCTCTGACAGAATCATCTCTAGCCAATGCTACCTTAAATAATAATGTTTTTAAAACTAAAAAACAAACCGACTTCATTGAATGAAATTTGAGACCATAAAAATATAACCGAATTGAGAACCTCCTCCATTTTTGAAGTCGGTTAAAAAATATTATTATACGCTTTTAAGTACTTTATCATTTTTCTAAATTCCTAAACACCACTGGAAAGTCATATTTTTCCCAGCTTACTTCATTTAAAAACCAAACTACCGATTTTAATTAAATTTCTATGGTTATAAATATATACGGGTATTTATCGCGTTTGTTTACCTATTATTATTATTATTATTTTTTTTAATACCGGACATTTCACACAGCATCAACTGGCCCCAAAGTAAGCAGAGCTTGTGTTATGGGTACCACATGACTGATATACTACTTATATACTTTTTTTTTGTAAATACATACATATTATACATAGAAACACCCAGACTCGAGACAAATACTTGCAGATCATACAAACATTTGTCCCGCGGCGGGAATCGAACCCGCAACCTTTTGCGTCTCAGCCGGACTTAAGCCCACTGCGCCACAGAGGTTGTCAAAATTATATTTATTCTATGGTGCCAATGGGCAAGTATATCCTTCCACATCAAAAATAATGTTGTCTGTAAAGTCGGTTCACGGACGATAGTATAACGTGACAACGTCATAACAAAACAGAATGAGCGTAACGGGACAATGAGCGTAACGGGACAATGAGTCATCCTTTTTTACGCGCGCAGCCGGCTATTATCGATTGATTAGACGTTGTCACGTCAAAATTGGTTGTCTGTAGTCTTTTTTTTAAGTTTTTTTTTCATTTTTTGAGATAGCTTTGCTACCCCTACGCAAACTCTACGTTTTTGAGTCGGGGTTGGAAGGTTTTTAATTTGTAAATACTTGTTTACTGGCCTAGGAAAGTCTTAGAATTTAAATTACTCTAGTTAACTTCCAAATTTCAGTGGTTATTTGGCGTTGTTATTGGACCATTCAATTAATCATAAATATTGGTAATTGCACGCAATACCATCTAGCTCCAAACTAAGACTGTATTGACTGATTGTATTATGGGAACCAACTGACAGAATACTTATACTTTATAACAACACACAAATGTTGTTGATCACACTAATGTTGGTCCTGGGGGAAACGAACCCTCAATCTACAGCGCAGAAGGCAAAGCTACTACCAAAAGTCCAGTCAGCCATTGTTATTTTGAAGCGATTTGCTAGACGCATGGTGGTCTAAGTTGTAATATACCATGACTAGCAAGGAAGTAGACGTCCCAGAAGCCAGCGGCACCCGCTTTCTAAACGAATGTGGCCGCACACTGTCTGTCACCGGCAGCGATGCGCACGCGCACGGTCAGTGCGCTTCGCTTGTGCGCAAACCGGTGTCTCCGTGTAGAATTTCAGCCCACACACAGTTCCTTGTAGGCTTCCTTTGTGTGCAAAGGTAGGTGAGACTTTGGTCTAACAATATAATGGGGTTATAGAGAAAATATTGTTGCACGCTTGTGTAACTGTTAAGTATTAATGACTGTTTGTTTTTTACAAAAATAATTACAGTAAGTAATGTACAAAATAATTTACATTTATATAAAATACATGTGAACAGTTGAGCTATTTAAGGACCGTTTAAAATGATCAATAGATAGCAAAGTTGATCCAGATCACTGCTAGAGGGCAGCGTTCCCAAGCGTTGGCTGCGTTGCCACGTTAAGACTGTTTTAAACAGATTAATTGTTCATCAACGTATCACTCCTCAATATCGTTTTCATTTTACATAACTTTTTTTATGTCTCCCATCTAATTAACATTAGAAATGCGAAAGTAACTCTGTCTGTCTGTCTGTCTGTTTGTTACGTTTTGACGCCTAAACTGAACCGATTTTGATGAATTTTTGCATAGATATATTATGAGACTTTGGAGAAGGACATAGGCTACTTTTTATGTAGGTACCACGTGCGAAGCCGCGGGCAGCAGCTAGTAGTATATGTTTTTCAACGCCACCTTTCTTTTAAAAACGTGTTGTTACAACGTCCGTGAAATTATCTCCCAAATGTACGTGAAACTGCCAGTTGTTTTATTGAATCTTTGAACATAATGTTTAATTTATATTCAGTCGTTCTTTCTTTACATTATATATATATTTTATTTTATTCAATACTTATATAACATATGATAAGGGATAAGACCAAAAGGGTAAGTAACTTCTGAGTAATAAAGATATATTTCGGAGTGTCTGTCTGGCGGAACGGAATCATCGCGCGATCAAAGAGCTGGTTTCTATCTGGCCCAGAGCATTACCATTTAACGCGAAAATGCTGCTAGTGTCTTGATGCAGACTCCTGGCAATATGATCTATAGATCGGTCTAATCGATACACACAGCATCATCTGGCCCCAAAGTAAGCAGAGCTTGTGTTATGGGTACCACATAACTGATATACTACTTATATATGTATATTTTTTTTAATTCATACATGTTATACATAGATACACCCAGACCCGAGACAAATAACTGCAGATTATAAAAGCATTTGTCTCGCGGCGGGAATCGAACCCGCAACCTTCTGCGTCTCAGCCGGATCTTGAGGTCGTCACTTATGAATAAAATCACATCATCACTCATTTAACTAAAGCTATCTGAGTTAAAAGATGAAACAAAAGCCGCATTTAAAACTAATACTATTCTAAAACATGTTGGTCCTATAAATACAATAAGAACAATAAATACAATAAGAACAATAGCAACGGGACAGCACAATGGCCGCACTGACAAACAAACGACGCAAGCCGCGCGCTTCTTTCTAAACTGGATTGTACGAATTAAAATGGCAATTTGATATTATACTGAGCAGTCCAAATTAAACAGTAAACATTATTTACTCATTATATATGAAGAACTAAACAAATTGCATTGCCATTCGACGTGGTAATGCCGCCAGTATCTTGGGAACGCTGTCCTCTGGCAGTGATCTGGATCAGTTGAAATTATTGGGGTTTGGGTGACAAAAGAAACACGTAATTAACGATTTGATATAACTGAATTTAATTAATCGTTATTATTTGTAGGAGAGGTGTGTGTGCTCTATGCCAGAGCTTTAACCGGACTACCCGAAAGAAATAGGAACTATGCCTATTTAACCAGATCCTCTTGAGAACAATAAAGTACTGTTTCACTAAATACTTATACGTATAAAAGAGCAAGACACGCTAACTATATGTTAGAGTGAGATAGATTTATTTTGTTTTATTCCAACACGCCCCCTCAAAATTAATCCTCTTTCTCAAAACAAGTATTCAAAACTATTTACAAAAATAATATCACACACCTTCCTTTATTTACCTGGGAGTACAAATTATCTTGGTCCACCATTTGATGCGCAGGATTAGGGAAACCCAGAAAACCTAATCAGACCAATTCATCAATAATAAATTGAATTTAAAGTTATGGTATCTTATTTACTTATTTACAACACCCCAAGTTTTTCTCTCATTTCAGAAAAACGGACTGTCGGTAATGACTTTGTTAAGATGTCAGCCAACTGATTACCTGAGGAAACATAAATCATTTTAATAACATTTTTCTCCACCTGTTCTCTAGAAAAGTGATACTTTATGTCAATATGTTTTGATCTTTTGTGACTTGTAGGATTATTTGCAATGCTTATACACCCATTATTATCCTCATAGATAGGAATTGCATTGGGTATTTCACTGTCAATGCTGGTCACTAATGATTTTAACCAAAGAGCCTCTCTTACCGCTTCAAATAAAGCCATGTACTCAGCTTCAGTGGACGAAGCCGCCACTGTAAGTTGCCTCTTTGTATTCCAACATATTGTACATTGTTCAAATAATTTAAACAAATAACCCGTAGTACTTCTTCTGCCTACTTCATCACTTGCCCAATCAGAGTCAACCAAGCCAACAAATCATAATATGTTATGATTATAGTTATTACTGCGAACGTAAGTTAATTGTAGATCAATTGATCCTTTCAAGTAACGTAATACCCTTTTTAAGTACGACCACAGTGAATGATTGTTTTTGTTAGCAAATCTACTCAAGATGTTTACACTAAAGCTCAAGTCAGGGCGAGTGCATACCATTATATACATCAAGCACCCAATTAGATTTTTACAAGGAGCCATTGTTACTTCACTTGAGTTTAACGCTTTGTAATCTACTTTGGTTTCCAAGGGTGTACTGACAGTTTTACAGTCACTCATATTGAACTTTTCTAAAACTGTTTTTATATACATTTTCTGGTCTAAGGTAACCTTGTTGTTACACCGCTCTACTTTTATTCCCAGAAAACATCTGATATCTTTTAAGTCTAACATTTTAAACTTATTCATTAAGTAGTTTTTAAACCTCTTCATGGCATTTATATCAGCAGTTGAAATTACTAGATCATCAACATAAAGTACAACATAAATGTTTTTTAAGATATCACCCGCATCTAGAATGTAAATGCATCGATCAGCTGATGAGTATCGAAAACCCTTTTCAATTAAAGCTTGTTCGAACATTTGGAACCAACAGCGTGCAGACTGTTTTAATCCATATAACGCTTTGTTTAATTTACAAACTTGGTTATCTGCAATTTGGATTCCTTCAGGAATTTTCATATAAATTTCTTCTTTTAGTTTCCCATTCAGAAATGCAGTTTTTACGTCCATATGGTGGACAAGTAAATTAAACTGATTTGCAAAAGCTAATATAAATCTGAAACTTGAGATTCTTGCAACTGGTGCAAACGTTTCGTTATAATCAATCAGATATTCCTGACTAAAACCACAAGCTACTAAACGAGCTTTATATTTTAGGGGTTTTCCAAACTCATCATTTTTAATAGTAAATACCCATTTACAATCAATAATATTTCTGTTTTCGGGTTTTTTTACAAGCGTCCAGGTTTCATTTTCAGTGAGTGATTTTATTTCCTCACTTATAGCATTTTCCCACAAAAGCTTATCATCCCTGGATTTGATTTCATTATATGATGTAGGTATTTTGCATATTAAAGATTTTGCGTATAACAAATAGTTTACAGAAATATCATCTTCATTTTCGTCATAAGATACAGTGGGCAGATTTTTTAATCCTCTCACTCCTTCTCTGATCATTAGAAGCCAGTTCATTTCGAGATGAAGTCAATGTATTTTGAAATGAAGAGTCATACACATCTGTTTCACATACAGATTTATTAGGTGGTGGACCTAATGACACAGGTATTTTATCAGTTTGCTCACTCATTTTCTTTACTATGAGCTTATCAGAGTAACAAGGGCTATTGCTATTTTCAGCCAATATTCCCCCAGGCTTCAATGGCCTGCTTGAGAAAAAATTAATTTCATCAATTATCACATCTCTGACTTTCACAAACTTTTCATCTACCACACTCCACACCTTATAACCATTCGGTTCATAACCAACCAATATGCCCTTTAACGATTTTTCATCGAACTTTGTTTTTCTTGTTTTATTAACAAAATAAACAGTTGAGCCAAAAACCTTTAAATATTTTAGTTGTGGTTTTTTACTGTGCCACAATTCAAATGGTGTGTTAGCCTTTTTTAGTGCTCTCGTGGGGCTGATATTTATCAGATATGTAGCCGTTAACACAGCTTCCCCCCAGAACGTTTTACTTAGTTTGGCACCAGATACCATTGCACGACTTCGTTCTGTTACAGTTCTTATCATTCTTTCAGCAATCCCATTCAAAGCTGGGGTATGCGGCACTGTTAAGTGGTAGCTTATACCTTTTACAACACAATACTCTTTCATTTCTTTTGACAAATATTCACCACCGTTATCACAATACAAATTGACAATTCTCGAACCGAAATGAGCTTCACACTTTGCAACATAATCTCGAAACGTAGCAAAAACGTCTGATTTATGGGCTATTAAGTATGTCGCACAGTAGTGAGTGTATTCATCGACAAAAATCACAAAGTAGTTTTTTTTTTTTTTTTTTTGCCGTCAAGTGTTGAAGGAGTGATGGGACCACACACGTCTGTATGCACATTAAATAGAGGTCGTTTTATATTTTTTTTAATTTTGATTTATTAAATGGCAAACATGCTTGTTTTCCATTTATGCAAGCTTCACATAGATTATCATTTGGTGTAACATGATTTAATTGCTCATTGTCACAAAACATTTCATTACTTTTAATTTGCAAAAACTTAGATTTGCCAATGTGACCAAGTCTTTGATGCCATAATTCATACTTATTGTTTACGACCCTATTTGATGAGCTTTCAGCGTTTAGAGCACATTTGTCAAGCACAAAATGTATACCAATTAAATTATTTAAAAAAAAACTCACCCTTTGTTACCAGTTTACCCTTGTTGTATATTTGCACACCGCCGTTACTGCCAAAAACAACGGTTATTCCAGCTTCTTGCATCTTCTTAACTGAGAGCAAGTTGTAAGGGATTTCAGAACAGAAAAGGACATCCTGTAGCGTCCCCTTTACACCCAAGTTGCTGGTTACTAGAAGATTGCCTTTCTTCGTTGCTCTTATGTACGTTCCATTTTTCGCAACTGATATATTTATTGGATTTTTCAGTTCCGTGAAGTTTTGTGCCAGATCTTCTCTGTTAATTAAATGATCTGAGGCACCCGAGTCCAAAATAAACGTAATGCCGTTTTGATCACGTACACATTCATTTTCATAATCTCCAACCATAAAAGCAAATCCCGAGATATTAGGATCTTTAGTATCCGTAATATTTACAGTCTGAACTGTTCTGTTCATTTCAGAACGTTGTTTGCCCTTCTTGTTAAAGTAACAGTTCTTTTGTATGTGACCTTTCTTTCCGCAGCAATGACATTTAATATGTTTTAGTTTATTGAGTTTTGCTTTGAATGAAATTTTATTTGACTGTCCACGATTCGGGTTCCATTTCGTGTTGGAATTTTCAGAATAAGATTTTGATGTTTGGAATTTTGACGATTCCGCCTGAAGAACTTTCATACTTGTGTCGCGTCTTTCACTGATTAACTTTATTTCGTGATCGAGAAGTCTAGTTTTGACAAAGGTTAGAGTCAGGTTCTCCTCAGCCAATGTTTCAATTGCTGTGACGACACCATCATAGCTGTTAGGCAGAGTCATAAATAGATGCGTTACTTTATCTACTTCTTCCAGTTTTGCACCTGCAGCCATTAATTCAATTAACAAATCATCAAACTCTTGAAAATGTTTCGTCAAGGGGTTTTCTCCTTTCAACTTAAAATTTAATAATCTTTTCCTCAAGGCTAATTGAGTCGCTATGCTTTTTCTTTCATAAATCGAATCCAGCTTCAAGAAAATTTGTCTCGCAGTATTTTCTTCGCTAGTAAGTCCCAGCAAAGAATCTGACAGATACTCTATTATCGTATTCTTAGCGATTCTCTGCTTTTTGTGCCACTCATTGTCCGGTTCCTTGGGAGCTTCTTCATCAATAGTTTTAAGCACTTCAAGTTCATTTAATAAATTACGTATTCTAAGTTTCCACACACTATATTTGTCCCCGTCAAACGGTTTAATATTTCTTTTTAATTTGAAATTATCCATTTTATCAAATCACTAAAAAGTCACTTAGAATACTAAAATATTTTAACTCACTGCCTCCGACCACAGGCCACAAGTCCCTTAACACTATGCACTTCAAGTGTCCTTTTTATTTAAATAAAAACTTTACTGAATCTTTTTAATTATTCTAAATTCTGGGCCCATAACCTATTGGGGTTTGGGTGACAAAAGAAACACGTAATTAACGATTTGATATAACTGAATTTAATTAATCGTTATTATTTGTAGGAGAGGTGTGTGTGCTCTATGCCAGAGCTTTAACCGGACTACCCGAAAGAAATAGGAACTATGCCTATTTAACCAGATCCTCTTGAGAACAATAAAGTACTGTTTCACTAAATACTTATACGTATAAAAGAGCAAGACACGCTAACTATATGTTAGAGTGAGATAGATTTATTTTGTTTTATTCCAACAGAAATATCTATAGATCGTTTTAAACGGTCCTTAGATAGCTCAACTGTTTCACGTGTATTTTATATTATTGTATATTATTCTGTACATATCTGTAATTATTTCTGTAAATAAATGTCTCGAAGTATTCAAGAAAAAACTAAACAAATGCTTTAAAAGAATGAGGGACACGTTATTCCATCACACATCACATAAATTAAGCAATGTTAGTTCCATATTTACTGGCCTGTCAGCTCAGTTGGTAGTTGCTCTGCCTTCTGCGCTGTAGGTTTTGATTCCCTCCCAGGACACACATTTGTGTGACGTACATAGATGTTTGTTCTGTATCTGGGTGTTATAAAGTATCTTAATGTATGTATTTAAAAATATATAAGTATTCTATCAGCCATCTGGTCATCATATTACAAGCTATGCTTAGTTGTTTGCAATGTCCACCAACATTTATTTATAAATATATAGTTGTGTTATAAACATTACACACAGTACCGCTCAGTACTATCCATACCTTGTCAGTCTACCTGCCACCCTGCCACAACAAAAGCTTTGTTTCCACATTTACAATGCGTACAGCCAAGGATCGGAATACTTTGCCGTCGTCTGTCTTTCCTGAAAACTACAATCTTGGTCTCTTCAAGTCTAGGTGTCTTCTAGACCTTCGCGCCCCATCGTCAGCCACATCGTCGGCTACCATCAGGCAAGTTCGTGGTAAAACGTCGTAGGTCTATATATGATTGCACCACAGAGGTCGTCTTATGAGAATCAAATAGAAATCTAGTTCTATCAGTCCTTTGAGCCACTCTTTGAGCTGTAGACCTCGCAAACATTTTTGACTTTAAATGACTGAAATATAACTTTTTTACGTTTATAACCCCCATATCACCGCCATTTAGAAAAAATGTTCAAAAACTGAATCAACATCACTGAGTCACTCGCTTCGCTCGGTCAATTACATGGATACTTTTAAATACGTAATACTTTTATTACAGCCAGACGAAACAAACTCACATCATCACACAAGAGTTTCTTCTAGGGATCGAACCCACAAGGCCACAACCTACAGCGCAGAAGGCAGAGATACTACCAACTGAGCTGTGAATGCAGGATTTGACGTTATTACAATTTTACTCATAATGTAACGTTCTCAAATTTAGCGCGAGTAATAAAAAAAACTAAGGGTGTATTTATAATAACACATTAACTAATGTGACCCTAAAATCTGCTGTCATCTTTGTACATTAGAATGACAAGGAGAAACCATACTTTAATACACAAGCAAATTTTTAACCGCCTTCAAAAAAGGAAGAGGAGGCTCTCAGTAGCTCTCATAAGTCCGTCATTTATGAGTAAAATGAAAACATTTTTAACCGACTTCAAAAAAACCACGTTCAAAGATTCCGTTACATAGGTGGATAGATACATACATACTAGCTAATAAAAATGGAGGCGATTCATTCAGGAGGTATTTTTATGGCTCAAATTATTGGCGGTCCGCATATTACTCCTAAAGTCCTCTAACTATTTTCCAATATTCAAATAATTTGAGAGCGGCGTGTCTTCTGAACTGGACAGTCAGTGCTCTCTACAGCCAACTGTGTTTGAACTTCCGAATCGCAAATTTTAATGTAAAATTTATTCATTTTAGTAATGAAAAAGGTTCTTTCATGTTAAATCCTTAAATAACTCATTAATATAAAAAGCTTTTAAATATTATTTATCATTATATATTTTAAACAGTTATGATAGAAAGCTTACAGTTAAAATCAAAATGGTATCTATTTTAAATGGTAACTTTTATACATTCTCAAGTAGTTGAAAATAGCGGAACGACTAATACCCTGTCAATATTTTAACAAATCAACATGTTTTTTTGTAATGTAACATTTGATTTGAGGAAAGAACGCGCGCGGTGGTAGAGTTAGCCGTCAGATGGTACCAACACATTTTCCGTTGGTACTGTCAGACAACAGTGTGTGCGTGTATGTAACGAGAAAGAGAAAGGGAAATAGAGAAGGAGAACGCATCAGCTGTGCGCATACCTACAGCGTTGTGTTTAAATTGTGCTGTAAACTTATTTAGATTATAATGTTAATATTGCTTATTATTATTAAGAAGGTGAGATGCCAGATGAGATTTCAGATAGTAGTCGTAAGTCAGCAATGAACATGACTTTAATTATCTTCAACAACTGCAATGAAATCAAAATGTGTTTCTATCTTTCTTTGATATTAGCGATTGAAAAGGTAATAGAGGTGAATATGTTGCCTGAAGTTTTCACATTTATAATATTCTTAGGCCAATAGATAAATAAATTTATTAAAGACTAGCCTCTTCCCGCGGCTTGTAGCGCGTGATGCCTACATAAAAAGTACCCTATGTCCTTCTCCAAAGTCCCATTTATCTTTTACCAAAATTCATCAAATTCGGTTCAGCTGTGTAGGCGTGAAAACGTAACAAAAAGACAGACAGACAGAGTTACATTCACATTTATTATATTAGTAGGGATGGGTGATTGTGTGTATACGTATGGATGTGTGCATCATATGTATGTTGCAGTCATCATACTAACTACGGAAAAAATAATATTAAGGACGAAGGGGCAAAACTCTATAACAAATTACCAAAGGATATAAAATCAGTAAAATCGCCAATAGTTTATAAAAACCTACTTAGAGAACACATTTTAAAGGATTCTTCGATGCTAATATAACTAATTTAATTTGCGTTACAAAACATGTTAACAACATAATCCACCGCTTTTTTATCACTGTGGCTACGGCCTTAGTAAACATTTGTATTGTATCGCGCCGCTCGGCACTACTTGTAGCGACTATTGCATCGGCCCACTCGCTGCATTATACAACTACCCACATTACCTAAATATTATTTTTATATTAGAATTGTACCTTTTAAGTAATATAAGTAATATTTAAGCTACGTATACATGACGGCACATTTTTCATAACTTTTAGTAAATAGCATTTCTCTGTAAGTGAATTTGTAATTCTTGTGAGAAATAAATTCCTAAACCATCATCATTCATGGTCAAAACTTTTCAGTAAAAGGAAAAATCCATACTAATATTATAATTGCGGTAAATGTCTGCCTCTCTGCCTGGAAATAGATCTTGGGGGTAAATATACGCTACTTTTAATGTAGGTACTACGTGTGTGAGCCCGCGGGCTGCAGCTAGCTCTTAAATAAAGAGTCTTAAACGTTAAAATGCACGTTTTAAGGTGCTAATTCTGCCCGCACCTCAGTCTCTTAGTAAAAAGGGTAGTTCAAGTTTTACTGGTACTTTATAAGCGTGTTCCGGCTGTCAGTCTGTTTGTCGAAATTTGCATAGTTATTAGCCGTCTGTTTATTCAATATTTTACGGAACCCTGATTTAGGGTCGTTTCAAAGATTTGTTTCATTAATTTCGGATTAAAGATAAATAGCTAGTTTATTAAAGAGGGGTAGGTATTGAGTTAATTAAAAACTGTGTACTTTAATGTTTGCCCTCTATTTTAATGGTTTTATATTTTTTTTAAGTGAAAACTCCTGTAGGCGCGTTGAGCACTTTTTGGGTGAACAAAAATCATGGAACTCGCCTCATCGTCACCGGACGCTTTCCATGAGTTATATGTATATGTAATATATACACTGTATTATATACATCGTATGTATAGCTAATGGAAAGCGTGTGTACTTTTTGGGTGATCCAAAATTGTTAAACTCGCGTCATAGTCACCACACGCTTCCCATGAGCTATGGTTGAAAGTTGATTTTCCTGAAGTGTATTTTTTTTTATGTAAAATAAGTGCAATAATTGTGTATGATAGCGCAATAAATGAAAATTGTACTTCACTATATACATGATAGTATTTAGGTTAGGTTTTCGAAAAAAGCATTTACGTTGGTCCTGTTAAAACTTGTAGCCCGAGCAAGGCTAGTAGCTTGAGCACATCTTACAGAAAGTTCCGGATTTCTCTGCATAAATGCTGTAAACCAATCTGCACCTGCCATTTTGCTTTCGTCCCAGGATGGTGGTCTTTTTAAATCGTACTTGACAGTCAAATCAAAAGCTAGCCACCTTACTTCCTTTGGTGTTAGACCAAAATATATATTTGCAGTTTTTACCAAATACTCGAAAATGTTTATTTCTTGTTCCTCTGTAAACACTTTTGTTGCTGGATTATATCCCATTGTGATGACAGCTTCAGGGTTGGCTTTTTTCTTTTTAATAAAGCGTATAAGAGATACATGGCAGAGATCAAACATTTTCGCAGCAGCTTTTTCTCCGCAATTTCAAGGTATGCCTGTTCGTAAAGCAGAACTGTTTTCCTTTTTCTGTTCCGTGGCATCTAAAAAAAGTTAAGTATAATTACTTATACTTACGTGCCTAACGCTAATTAAACGCTTTAACTAATTACTTAGTTAACTTAAAATTAACTATATATTTTACTTAAATAAATTGTATTAGGGGTCATTTGTACCACGGGGTTCATTGTACCGTTACAACTGTCCCCAGAGACGACGGTACAATTGACCCCAAGTATAGATTTTGGAGAAATAACTAAATACTTCGGAACACCATTGAGCTTTAGACACACAATATTGGGAATTCTAGGGCTGGATACCTAGGTAAACGCGTGGCTAAAATATAATTACATGAAACACAGTAACCACCGAGTGACAGAGCAAACAAAATAGCAAAAAAAATTACCTTGGGTGCTTAAAAATAAACAAATGCTCCTGCAGACGTCCGTTTCGCAGCGAGCGCGCTGTCGACTAGTGATAGTGAGCAAGTCGCGACACGTAAGGCGCGTGCCCCCGGCTCACGCACACACGACAGGTCGCCTAGTAGTTGAGATATTCACAATGGTACTATTGCCACGTGTTACTAGTGACCCCGGTCTACCCTAATTCACAAGTTATAGACTGCCCCGCATTATTTTTTTTAAATCTGACATGATTTTTTTTATAATTAACTGTTATTGACAACTACGACAACCATTGACACCATACGACGACCTCTGTGGCACAGTGGGCTTAGGTCCGGCTGAGATGCAAAAGGTTGCGGGTTCGATTCCCGCCGCGGGACTAATGTTTGTATGCTCTGCAAGTATTTGTCTCGGGTCTGGGTGTATGTATTTACAAAAAAAAAAGTATATAAGTAGTATATCGGTCATGTGGCACCCATAACACAAGCTCTGCTTACTTTAGGGACAGATGATGCTGTGTGAAATGTCCGCTATTATTGTTATTAATAACGTGTATACAGACCAAAGTACCTACGTACCTACTCTTGACTAACCACTCCCCTTGAAGAGGGTACCATTAACCCCCATTCATAATTATTTATTGACATTTAATAACAAGAAAAAAACGTAGATAAATAGCGTAGTGACTGTTATTACATACGATAACGGTTGTCGCCTTGATCTGATCTGCTCTGAAAAACGTTTAGTGATTTTGAGATATTTAAAAAAAATGAAAACCAACTTCAGTGAGTGAAATTTGAGTCCTTAAAAACCGAATTGATAACCTCCTTATTTTTTTAGATCAGTTAAAAAAGATTTTATCTTACGCTTTTTAGTATATTATCATTTTTCGAAATTCGTCTGGAAAGTCAAAGGCAAGCAAAATACCGAACTTCATTTATTTTGATTTCATTACATGGATGACATTTTTTTCGGACGATAATTTTTCGTGACAACGTCATAAGAAAACATTGATGAACCGATCGTGTCGCGAGGCGGAACGTGACAATTTTTCGTGCGTGCAGCCCGGGATCATCGATTTATAAGAAGTTATCCCTTAAAACGAATTGAAAACCTTCTTATATTGAAGTCGGTTAAAAATAAACAAAAAACTAACAGGAAATCCTACGAGTATTTCAAGTAACAAAACTGTGTTCAAAACTCAAATAGCTCAATCACTCGGATGAGTAAACAAACACCCCAACCTACAAAAAATGTGTGTATCGTTAATCGTCACACGTAGCACGGTAACCGACGTATCAGGTATCAATGGAGAAGATGGAGTCTTCGAATTTGTATGCTGTGTCAGAGAGGACAAGATTCAAATAAGATTGACAACACTTTAACTATGAGACTTATTCGGGTCATTGACAATTTGTATTGCTAGAGCAAAATCCGAACTCAGGATGAAATATAACTTCTAAAACTATCATAGTTTTAAACATGATATCGGAAAGCAGAAAAATTCATATCCCTATATCATGGTAAATTCATATCCCTATATCATGGTAAATATCCCGATTTCAGTGAAAATCAGGATAAATATTTTTTTGTTCTCTGGCAAATTTAGATACCATTAGAATGTCCAATAGAGTTCAGAAAAAAACATTTAAATAAATGTAGAAGAATAATAAGATATACTTACATGTGAACAAAATTACTAAGTTACAAAGTTAAGCGATCTAAGGACCGTTGAAAACGATGTTTAGACAGCTCAACTGATCCAGATCGATTTTTTTTATGATTTTTTTGGTTTACACCTTATTTTAGCATTACAGATACTTTCAAATGCGTTAAAAAACGAAAAAGTACAGAGAAAAAGTAAAAGTAAAAAAAATAGTAGTTAAAAAAAATCTAAAAAATAGAAGCAATCTAATAATAAAATTGAGTCATTCTAATTTTGTGGTGTTTATATTTATAAAATCATTTTAGTAAAACGATATTTCAATAATAATTAAATAATAAAATTTCACTATCAAAGCGACAACGTCGACACGGAGCTAGTGCTTCTCCGTTCAAACCAGGATTACTCTCCCTGATATTATTTTTCCCCATTCGACCCAAAACATATGCCCAGTCCAAAATTTAAGTCACAGTCACTAAACAGTATAAATACCATAATATTTATGAAAAAAAAACGTGCGAACCATATAGTAATCGCATATGATTTGACGACCTCTGTGGCGCAGTGGACTAAGGTCCGGCTGAGACGCAGAAGGCTGCAGGTTCGATTCCCGTCGCGGAACAAATGTATGATCTGCAAGTATTTGTCTCAGGTCTGGGTGTTTCTATGTATAATATGTATGTATTTACAAAAAAAAGTATTTAAGTAGTATATCAGTCATTTGGACCCAAAATACAAGCTCTGCTTACTTTGGGGCTAGGGGACGCTTTGTGAAATGTCCGGCAATATTTATTTATTTATGATGTGTAACATCTGACATCTCACCTTGGTAATAAGCAAAATGACCATTATATCTTGAATTAGTTTATGTAACAGCACACTTTATACACGCAACTCGCGGAGCGCGGATCAAACTCACTCTGATGAAGATTCTCTAGATGAATCGAAACAATGTCGGTGCTTCCATCGACAAAATAATACGTGAGTAAAACCCGTGTTTATCTAAATCTAAATAAATAAATAAGGGTGGTCAATGCACACAACACCATCTAGCCCCAAACTAAGCATAGCTTGTACTATACTGTTAAAAAACTTTTTTTATTTAACCTTTGACGACCTCTGTGGCGCAGAGGGCCGAGGTCCGGCTGAGACGCAGAAGGTTGCGGGTTCGATTCCCGCCGCGGGACAAATGTTTGTATGATCTGCAAGTATTTGTCTCAGGTCTGGGTGTTTCTATATATAATAATGTATGTATTCAAAAAAAAATATGTAGTATATCAGTCATGTGGTACCTACCCATAACACTAGCTCTGCTTACTTTGGGGCCAGATGATGCTGTGTGAAATGTCCGGTATTATTATTATATTATTATTATATTATTACCTATATTATATAGTCCCACTGCTGGGCAAAGGTCTTCCTCAAATCCTTCCAACTAACTAATTTTCAACAATTAAATAATTTAAATACTTATGATACTTTATACATATAAATGTTGAACTGGATATTAAAAAAACGTGCTCGTTTAGAAGCAGCTTAACTGTAACAAGATCGCCCAGATCAGAAGTTCAAGAAAGCTTAAATTATACTTTGCCACGACGCATTAAGGTCCAAATTTATATTAATTCAAACTGGATAGAACTTCGGTGTTTGCCAAACTTCCAGAGGGATTATCCTCCCCTCAAGTTAGGGTGAACTATTTTATTAGTGAACGTTTTTAAGCTCAAATTGCGAAGTTTGCTTTAATCCTTATTATTGGAAAATGACACCGATCGCATAAAAAATAAATAAATAAAATAAATAATCCCGGACATAAGAACGGCATGCTTATAAAAAGATTATAAATAAACCTTTGAAAGTATAATAGGATGATTTTGTGTTACGGTTTTGGTTCAAAATTGGCTCAAAGTCTGGACGCTGCGATGTCGTAGCTTCGAAACGGATAACCCGATTTAGATTTAGTTGTTTTGTTTGAAAGGTGTTTCAATAAAACCTATTTGGCCATTTGAATTTGAATTTGGCCAAGTTATCAGTTCTTTTCTATCTGATGAAGGGATGTGAACAACATCCACAAGTCTAATCTGATCTAAGTCAGATCGATTCGCAATTTGGTATCCTGGTACTTCAATGATATTGCAATAATAATAATAATAATGCCGAACATTTCACAACATCATCTGGCCCCAAAGTAAGCAGAGCTTGTGTTATGGGAACCAAGTGACTGATATAATACTAATATACCTTTTTTTATAAATTAATACATATTATATATAATTAATACATATTAAACACCAATATTATATATTTGCAGATCATACAAATCATACATGAATCGAAACTCCCAACATTATGCGTCTCAGCCAGACCCTAGTCCACTGCGCCACAAAGATCGTCAAAAACATGGTAACCTTGACCTGATGCTGCTTCACCTGGAGTCTGCAGGATACCAAAAAGTTGGTGAGGCAACATACAAAATAACTATCGTGTTGGGGCTCATTGTAGTAATCTCAATGAATATTGAAAGATAGATGTTTTTTTGTTGTCGTGGGTTTTTTAATTCAAGGTTATTTTATTTACCTAGACGAGTTTGTTACCTACAAAGTGTGGTAGGTAACCATAGAATGCAAAAGCTTTTCATTCATACAACCCGGTGCATAAAGAGCGCATTCAAACGAGTTGGGCCGTACATTATGCACACATATCGACCTGCACTGCCTTCATTACGTATCGACTGGTAACCCGACACCGGGACACAGAATAGCTGACACTCACGGGACAATCAGCGACAAGTATAGTGCACAGAAATAAATAAATATTAGTGGACAATGCATACAACACCATCTAGCCCCAAACCTAATAGAGTACTTCTATATTTAAAAAAATATATGATACTTTATAACACCAAGACGCAGAACAAACACGTATGTTCATTACACAAATGTATGTTCTGGGAGGTAATCGAACCCCTATCCTACAGTGCAGAAGGCATAGTTACTACCTACTGGGCTGACAGGCCACTCAGAAAACTTTAGGAACAATTTGAAACGTAAAACTTGAAGGCTCATCGTATCTTCTATCAGATAAATAACCATATAGTACAGTCTGTCATTGTAATTGTTAGGGATATATACTACTTTTATACTTTTTTTTGTAAATACGTACATATACGTATATAAAAAAATACACAGACCCGAGATAAATATTAGCATATCATTCAAACATTTGTCCCGAGTCGAGAATCCACACCTACGTTAAAGTCGTGACGTAAATATTATTAATGATAATAAATATCTACATTTGTAGCTGAGTGTACCGACACAGAATGAATGTTATTTACTAGGCTTCATTGGTACTGGATTAATTGGTTTACATGCGACCAATTAATCCATGTTAGCACAAGTTTCCATGTTTTAATGAAATTATTTTATACCTATAAATAATAATAAATA
This sequence comes from Lampropteryx suffumata, assembly GCA_948098915.1. Lineage (NCBI taxonomy): Eukaryota > Metazoa > Arthropoda > Insecta > Lepidoptera > Geometridae > Lampropteryx > Lampropteryx suffumata. The sequence goes on from OX402560.1 coordinate 1,249,613, forward strand.
ATGCCGAACCCATCCTATCACACAGCATCATCTAGCCCTAAGTACTAGACGGACATTCTCGATGATGTTTAGATTAGACAAATGACGATCGACATTCGACTAAGACTTTATACTCAAACAATCACTTGACACTGGTGAAATTATCATCAAGATGCCATTATAGTAAGAAAAGAAGAAGTTTAGAAAATCAAGACATAATTTACTTATAAATTGTCTTTAAGTAATTTGTGCTAAGAACTTAAACTATTAGGTACTCGCTCACTACCGGTATCAAAACTTGTGTCGAGTCCTGGTTATAAATAGTATCAATGGGTTTCCCTCCAAGTACCACTAGTTTTCATCACGCGCATAATTAGCATCTGTTAAAGGTTTAATAGCTTAGTTAATAACACCTATCATCTAAATAGGGTGTTATTGATATCAGTTTGGGTAGGGCTTTCTAGAATTCCGGTTTTGTAAATAGTTCTAGTTTACGAAAGCGATTTATGAACGTGACTGTCTGTGTGTTGAGTGATTTTGACCTCAATCTTACAAGAAAAGCAGAAGCAGGTCTAAAACCTGGTACATTAAAAAAAACCGGACAATTGCGAGTCTGACTAGCGCAAGGGTTCCGTATAGGAATATTTATGAGAATAGGATTGAAGGACAAACTTTTATTAGTCGTTGTATTTACATGACAAAAAAGCTTGGGATGAATCTGCTCCAACTCGATTCGGTAGGTATCCGTAATAAAATTGACAAGGATGATACAAAAAATGTGTTAAGACCAGAAGAGTTTCTTGCCGGATTTAACTTGCACTGGGGTTAAGAGGAACCGGCACCTAGATTCACTAGCATGTAAGAAGACGATTCAAAGTGGCCCTTGAGATTTTATTGAATAAAATAATGTTTTGATTTGATTTGATTTTGCTCAAGACCAATAAAAAAATTGGTGAATGCCATGAAATTAATAAATGCTACTAGTAATTTAACTAACTTATAATACTAACTAGTAGGACGATAGGAGATTGGTACCAATATCATAAATTAAGAACGTGCCAGTCCAAGCCTCAAGATCAAACAAAAACGCCAAGTATCTGGCGGTGTGTCCCACCATTGAATAAATTACAGATAAGCCAGTTATGGCCTCACCACTGACAATTCACCCCATCGCTCATTGTAACGATAGTCTTATCTTAGTAGCTCGTAACGCCACGTTCAGCTTATTCGATGGGTGACAGAAAAAACAAAAAGAATGCTTAGCCAAATGCCTAAGACCCTGCTGAAGAATCATGCAGAAACACAACTTGATTTTAGCGTTCAAATGCTATTTCTTACGTCATATAAATGTATAAAGAATATACGGCCCTTTTACTCTTTTATCATCTTTACCTAAGAAAAACATTGTCTAACCTTTGTTTATTTGATAGAAATAAAAGCATAATATATTATTATTCGTATACTAGGAGCTCTAGGAGTGTACTCGTAAATATACATCCTACTTGCATCGAGACGACCGACTGTTCCATAGAGAACTAGCTCCAAAGGTAAGGAACACGCGCGGACCCACAAGCTTCCCCTAGCTAGTCCGCTAACTAGAATGCATGATATAAAAGGTTATAAAAGGCGACTCTCAATCAAGTGCTCCTATTAAACCAGCGATATTCGCGTCGGATGCAAGATGGCGACTCATCTAAACACCATTTGTCTCGTTTGGGTACGTACAATTGAATCAGCGTTGTATAATGTGGAATTAGTTGTGATTTGTGCTTCTGGCCTGTTTTTGCGAATGTTATGGGTTATTGAGTGTTTATTTCGACTATTCTGGCCTGTCAGCTCAGCTGGTAGTAGCTCGATTCCCTCCCAGGATAAACATTTGTGTGATGATAGGTGTTTGTTCTGAGTCTGGATGTTATTAAAATATTATAAGTATGTATTTAAAAATATAAGTATTCTATCAGTCATCTAGTCACCATAATACAATAAATAATTAATTCAGGCGTGACTTTGCAGAAATCCATTACAAAACATTAAACGGATGGATAAATATTTAGTAATATTCCGCAAATCTATAGGCGGAATAGTACTAAATATGTATCCATCCGTTTAATGTACCATAATACAAGCTATGCTTAGTTTGGGACTAGATGGTGTTGTGTGCAATTTCCTTCAATATTTATTTATTTATTATACTCATCCAGGTTCGACCCGCAATGCTCTCTCGCGATATCTCGCCTATCTCGTTGCTGGACTACAAACTTTTCTATCTTAACTCCATCTATCATTACCTCGTCTAGCCAGATGTCCTGCGTAACTTCATTTTAGTAATTCAGTCACCAATCTCCAACGTCTTTGACCTTTGTTTAACATTGAATCGATTTGAATCGAGGATCTAAACACCGTCTATAAGCTTATCAACTGGGCTGTTGATAATAAGTCATAGTTATCATAGTCATAGTTTGAATTACTCTTTCTCCGTGGTAGTACCTACATTTAAGACCATATAGGTAGGTATGCTTGCTCTGGCTATTTTATCAGTTGTTTGGAAACTATTATATATATAATTACGTTTTAAAAACTAAAAAGAAAACCGTCTTCATTTATATAAAAATTCGAAATTTCGTTTACTTGGACAACATACTTTTTCTAAAATTTAATTTGTTTTAATCTGTATTTAAAAAACAAAATACTGAACCGGTTTTGATGATATGTCTATGGGAACAAGCGGAATATATATTCTGTCACATAAAACAATTTTTTTTTCATGTTTGTTCATAAAAAATAAAAAGTCGGTTAAAAAACTAATTGAGACCTGCTCTTTTTTTGAAGTTAGTTAAAAACCACGCGTGTATCCCGACGAAAACAACTAGTTTATGGCGGCATCTCGACAATTGCTACACATTGTCATTGCTTAAATTGCTTGATGTTGTCGTGACGTCATAATTGGCGAGTGTTGTTTGATTCCATAGGTTATTCCATAGATTTACAGAGTGTAAATTGTATGTAACTTATAACATAGAGCTTGTGTTGCGTTTAAGTGATGCGAAGAGATATATACAAAATTATGTGTTATTATTATTACAAACATAACGATGCAGACACCTATCGCATTATCTTTATTAAGCCATGTCGTTTAATGTCGTGCACTATGTTGCTAACCAGTTGAGTCTGCCGTGACAGTCACAATGTATCGCTACACACTACACAAAATCATCTACACAAACTATGATTCAGAGAAACATTTGAACCATAATTTAAAGCTTAGCAGTTTTGTAAAGAAAGCGTATTATAATATGACTATATTGTTCGAATTCTTATCGTGTTACTGGTTATTTCGAACCAGTGTGGTGAAAGGGTTAATGAGCGCCTTAAAGGCTAGTTTAGCATATGTCGTCGAACTCTATTGTTGAAAAGAATGCATTACCTCATGTTGCTCTGCCCTCCGACAGTTAACTGAGAGATTTGCAATGTATTACCTAATGTCGCCTTGTATTAGTTTTGCGTAGATAAAATAGTAATAAGAAGGATTATTTTTGGCCGTTTTGTTGAGTACACATTGTGCTTCATATTGTTTATTCTTCCCGAGTCAGGTTTTATTTGTAATTTTGATTGATTTTATTCAAATAAAGCTAGAGTTATTGACTCAGGTGTGAATAATTGGAATGAAAGATTTATGTTTTTTTTTGATTCGAGCAAAAATAATCTGTATAATTATTTTATAATGAGACACCATTTTTTTAACAAACGACGAATAATAACATACGACTTTGCGACGTCTTACTATAAACAATCTATATTCTTACCATTAACGAAGAAGAGAAAGATGTAGTTATAAGAAGGGTCGTACAAAAAAACGCAAGGACCCGGACGAGTTTCTCGCCAATTCTTCTCGGACTTGAGTTAGGAATAATTGGTCCCAAACTCACCTAGTATGTTCGTTTTATAGCGACCTTTGCTTTTGACTTTGACTTACTCGAAACAAAATTATTTAGCAGAACAACTGTTTACGTTTATAGTTTTATATAGTGTTGACGGCTTAAACTCGAAAGCATAACACAGTTAGTATGGGTGTAAATTCACCATAAAACCTTACAAATTCGCACTTTCTTCAGCAATACTATAAACCATGCTTTCTACGGTTTCTGTTATGTCCGCTTATGCGGAAAGGAGAGCCTAGTTATTGGAGCTTAGTTGTTTGAACTGAGAAATACAAATTGTATTTATCGGATTCTTGATCGTAAGTTTGTACGGGGTCTAACGATACTTATAAGCCTCCATCTTTTTTAACCGACTTCAAAAAAGGAGGATGTTCTCTATTAGTCGGTTTATTTATGTATGTTCACAGATTACTCAAAGACGCCTTAAGCGTATTATTTTTTGTTTAAATGGTATACTTCTCAGGTGATCCCATTAAATTTTGTCAAAATGGGAGGAGCGGTGTTTAAAAAATCAACAAAAATCTGAAAGTTTTTACATCGATGATAATCTATAAAAAATATCATCATCGATATCATGTATTTCATCGATTTTAATACATGATATCGGTTTTCTTTTTAGTTTTTAAAACGTAATTATTTGTATACTACAAGATATTTTTTTCATATTTTCACCATATCAGTCTGTGGCGCTGCTGATAGTAGGTACCATGTTCACGTTCTATGTAAGCACGCGATATACTATAATCATAATATCCGGGACTTCCGAAGCACGAAAGCTCCCAAATACAAATGCATCCGAAAGTTGTCATAAATTAAGTAAATTGCGCAACAAGAACTTACATTTTTAAAGGGTTTTTAGGATAGAATTAGAATTTTTGATAAACACAGGTTTTTACTCACGTATTATTTGTCGTTGAATACACCGACACTGAGACCGACCGACTCAGTGTCAGTGCGAGTCGCGAACGCGAAGGGGTTCAAACCGCGGTTCAAACTCACCCTGATGAAGATTCTCTAGATTAATAAAAACAGTGTCGGTGCAGGGCATTCATCGACTACATTGGTAAAAATCCTGGTTTCTCAAAATGTTGTTAGAATTCATGATAGTTTGTAAAGTGAAATATTAATAAGAGATTCCTACTTAAAGCCATAATTTTTGTTCATGGTGAAAGCGTAGATACTTAGTTATCTCTCTTTGAATTAAGTCTATAATAAATTAACCGATAACGGTATCATCATAAATACCGAGAATTATCTTAATCTATTGTCTTCTATCAAAACATTATTTTGTATTTTATGAAAGTTATTGTTTAATAGAAATTGATTATTATTTTATGGTAAGTCGTTTTTACTACTTAGAAGATAATTTGGTGTCTTCTGTTGCTCGTCAACGCTTTCACCACTTTCGCGTTTTAGCTGAATAATATATTATGTTGATAGTAGAGATTGGTATCTATTTACTACAAATACATCATAAAAACTTGTTAATTCTATCAACTTTTAAGTTTTTTAAGAAAAACCGCAACATAATCTCGACACTAAATTCTTTGAACTCGTCTAGCGCACCACTAACTACCAGACACGTTCTATTTTCAAATTATTACAAAGAGGCTACGCGCTCCGATTAATTTGTCATACTATCATCGCTGCGTTCCAATGCACGCATTTTATTTTATTTTGTACCGTAATCTTACGCGCCGAGAGATTTATAACTCGATGTGGTCGCGGCAATTATGATTCTGGCGGGAACACGGTGCCCACGGAGGCTTGGAATGCTACGAATTTGTTTCGCCTACTGTCAGAAACCCTTTTAACATAAATTCGACCTTAATATCTTTGGATTAACGTTCACAAGTTTCTACGTAGACTGGAACGGAACAAGCTTGTCAACTTTTTACGCGGCAACATGTCCCGGAAATTAATGTCTGTTTTGCATGTTTTTTTACGTTTTGGTGAGTTTTTCTCGCAAATTAAATTAAAGCTGGTTTACATGCGGTCCGCTCTGATTGCTGGACGTGTGTGAGCTTTGAGAACATGTCCTAATTATCTCTTTGGCAGCTGCGGAGATGAGAATGATAAACTAGCGCGCAGAGCTCCGTACGTTTTCCTTTTTGACATAATATAATATGTTGTGATTTTAAATGGTATTGTTTTCTTCAAAACCTTAAGCACAACTTATTTCAAATTCAGATCTTTGTGTGGAAAAACTAGGTAGTTTTAGCAAAAGCAGAGACAAAAGTGGCAATTTGTCAAATGAAAATTTGTCTAATGTGCTAATGCTACAGAGAGGCTCGTCTTCTTTCCTCCTAAGTGCCATTATAAGAGCCGGGAACTAAGCTAGTTAATAGAAAGTTCCAGAAGGTGTAAACGCAAATGCAGCACTATAATATCCGTCGGTACAACGGGGCGTTATGAGATGGCGTGCGATAGGCTATCGGGTGTGATACTGCCTTGGGCCTGATCACTGATATACAAGAATGGCTTTAAGTTAGATGCTGAAGCGTTTTTCATCTTCATCCACAGCCCGATTTCACACTGATGAACATAGGCCTTTCTTGGTTTTTGCGCTATTCCCATCCATATATGGCCTATGACTTTAATAATGTCATGTACTCATCTCGTTGTAGGTCGACTCATTTCTCTTATCCATTCCTCGGATAGCGACTTTAAATTAAATTCAAGTTTAGGTAAGTCAATTACATTTAAAAGTAACAGACGTGTGACGCAATTGCGGTGTCTCAAACATTCATTGCTTATTACCCACTAGTTTCAGCTACAGCTAAGCGACTCGAGATCTATATTCCATCAGGAGTCGGCCGTTGAAGTAAAACAACGAAATGGTGATCGACTCATCACAAAGCCAGTGCGGATGTGGAGCCCTAACGCAAGATATGCCACACCCTGCTTCCTGTCTACAAGCATATAAAAAGTACTTGTTAGACCAGAGAGAGAGTAGAAGTGGCTCTTAGACAAAACCATATGATGAGCGAGGAGTTGACTCGAAAGATGTTGATTCCCAGTTCAACAGTTACCAGGTTAATTTCATTGAACTGCTGACACAAACCGCCATTACTGTTTTTTTTAGTCAAATAATTACGTTTTAAAAACTAAAAAGAAAATAGACTTCATTGAATATAATTTGTGACAATATAATTACGTTTTAAAAACAAAAAGTTAATAGACTTCAGGTATATAAAAAACGTCATCGATGTATGCAATTTTTATTTTTTTGTTGATTTTAAAAAAACATTCGACCAATTTCAATAAATTTCTTTTGAAACAAAAAAATAATTTTCTAAATCGGTTCAGGCGTCTTTCAGTAATCGGTGAACATAAAAAAAAGATTCCGACCAATTGAGAATCTCCTCCTTTTTTGAAGTCGGTTTAAAAGTTACTCTGGGTACCTAAATACTAAAAGGAAAGTGGCTCGGGTTGGTCACATCACTCAGCTGCTTACAATCGCCGCCACTTCATACAAATATGTGATGTATAAACCAACCAGTGTGGCGAAAGGAACTTCAAATCAACCCATACGAAGGGCTTTATAATCAAAATACAGCAAAACTTCCAACTACATGAATAATTTTACTAAGAACGTCTATAAAATGTAAAATGTTCAGCCTCCGCTACCTCCACTACCTCACACCACACAACAAATGCATAATTTGTCCGATCGAGTCACGAATGATGACTTTTAATAGTTTCATGATGGGATCAAACCCATGAACCTCTTTAATGCCTTATATATTAAGTAGATCGACGCCTCGGACTCGTTTCGTTGAGGTTTCATCACGCGATTCTTGTTGGTGCACGACTGGGATTCGAACCTTACGACCACAGGATCATAGATCTTTTGCGTACTTGGACCTTCTACTGGACTTTAATCGTTAAGTATATCAATGCCCTACGAAGTGTTCATGACATAGCTTGCTTTGACGTTCTATAAAAAAACTTGAAAAGAAGGCATGATAGCAGTTGAAAGCATTATTTACAATATTTTGCATCCAACTCGCTCCTTTCATATCGTTTTAACCGACTTCAAACAAGGAAGAGGTTCTCAATTCGACTGTTTTTTAACATTTGTTACCTCATAACTCCGTCATTTATGAACCGATTTAAAAAAATCTGATTTCATGTGTAAGGATATAATACTTCCTGATTTTTCCCATATACATTTTTTCCCATATAAAATTTTTCCCATATAAAATTTTTCCCATATAAAATTTTTCCCATATAAAATTTATAAGAATCGGTATAATAGTTTTCCACTTGGATGAAACGAAATTTTGATATTTTGCTTTTTTATACATGAAGTCGGTTGTCTTTTAGTTTTTAAAACGTAATTATTAAAAGTTACTGTTAATTCCTGAAATATTCAGAAAAAAAGATATAAAAGATAAAAAGATATCTATATATATATATATAAGTTTTTTTTATAAATACAATCACAAGTTTGTACCATTAATCACTACAAAACCGATCACAAAGGACGTATTTTTTGCTTAGAACCAAAACAGTGCAGTAATGTTATATGAAATCTCATTATTGCACTGTTTTTTACTTTTTATTTTAGATTTAAATTTACCACAGAGGATTAATATCTCCCATTAAGTTGAATATAAAATGTTTGCATTCGATCAAAAAGATACTGGCTGATAATAAAAATCGGCTAAATAAAACCGACTTGGTGAAAAAAAAAAACAAATGTCGCCCATTTTGTACCATTGTAAAACTTTGATTCTTCATATTTTTAGTTTGAGTAGGTATATTTTATCACAGTAGGTAGATTGGTAGTCGAAAGAAAAGTAAATTACGCACCTTGCTAAAGAGAGTAATTAATGCATTCGTGTTAATTCAGTGCCCTCGGTTGCGCTCGGGCACCAACATAACACTCGTGCATTAATAACTCACTTTGCGCTCGGTGCAACAATCTACTATTTTCTTTAGATATAACAATCACGCATCATGATATCTGTCCGATGGAATGTTGATGTTATAAATGTTTTCCTACAATAAGTTCCATATGTTTCTAACAGATGGAAGTGTAAGTTAACTTCAATGTCTTTTGCTATCTAGGTTGGGTAAGCGTATTCAATTCATATTCCATGTATAAGAATAACACTTTTACCGTCGCAAATGGATTTTCTTTCTTTCTTTCTTAAACTTCATTTTAACTTGCAGCTTACAAAAATAATGGTATAAGAGAAAGAGAAAAAACTAATTAAAACACTGTCCATTCAACATTTTTTCGATTCCATACTTGTTTTTTTCTGATGAAAAATTCGCGTCAATGTCAGCATACCGCTACAATCGAATTTTATTCCCAAAATTGCCATATAAGAATAACTAAACAGTATCCGATTACGATGAATTCGACTATACCTACAGTTTCTATAATTTATCTCAATAGATTACATAATCGCAAAACAGATTTATGTGAGTAAAGTCTCTTAGTCCGACCGAAGACACAACACAGCGGTTCTGGTGCCCCTCGCCAATCGCCAGCGACCATTGATTCGCAACACGATTAGATACGAGTTCTCAATGGTTTAATTGAATTTCATTGTTGCCTGTAACTCATTAACTAGCTCTATCTTATTGGGAAATCAATGATTGGTTAACGCAATTCACCAACACAATAACCAGTGATTTAGCTTTATTTTATTTCGGTATTTATTGTCCTCATTGTTTCAAACTCGTTGTCCCAAAAGGGCGTAATCATATCATCCCATATGAATGCAAGTTAGTTTTATATATAGAGTAGGTATCTACATATGACGAACTCTGTGAAAAAGTGGACGAAGGCCTGCCTGAGACACAGAAGGTTGCTTCAATTCCCGCCGCGAGGCAAATGCTTGTATAATCTGCAAGTATTTGTCTCGGGTCTGGGTGTTTATATGTATAATATGTATATATTTACAAAAAAAACTGTATATAAGTAGTATATCAGTCATAATAACACAAGCTCTGCTTACTTTGGGACCAGATGATGTTATGTGAAAGGTCCGGTCTTATTGAATTTTTTTTTATGTTATTTTATCTAATGATGTATTTCACTTTGTTAATACGTAAATATGAAAGTATGTATTATTTGTATCATAAATCACTCATATAATTTTCATCACCCTATATCTAGCTTCATTGATTTTTAACTATCATAAGGTTGTCTGGCAGGAATCGTTATTTAGTGATAAGACCGCCCATTGAACTACCTTGTAGTAAACTAAACATTGTTTCTTATCACAGTGCCATGTATTTGTCGTGTGCCATAAAGTATTTTCTATTCAATTCTATTCTATGGAAATTACGAACATAACAAAACGTATATAAGTTTTAACATAGAGAGGAACACTGTTCCAATAGGATCCAGCATATTTATTTTATTACAGAAAATTTCACACAGCATCACCTGGCTCCAAAGTAAGCAGAGCTTGTGTTATGAATACCACAAGACTGATATACTACTTATATACTAACTTTTTTTGTAAATACTTACATATTATACGTAGAAACACCCAGACCCGAGACAAATACTTGCAGATCATACAAACAGTTGTACCACAGCAAGGAATCGAACCCACAACCTTCCGCGTCTCAACAGGGCCTTGGCCCACTGCGCCACAGAGGTCGTCAAATATTGGATTGTTATAGCAGAACTTCTATAACCTTAATAAATTTGTCGCTTTAAGTGCAAGTGAACCTTTTGAATCAGTGAATAAATATATCGTTAAGCAATCAATCAAACACATTTTATTCTCCACAGCCATCGATGTGCCTACCGTAGAATCTTTACAAGGCCATTGGCTATGTATCCAACAATCGTCTAATAGCAACTTTCACCAGCTTCTTCCTCTTATCGTGTCACTAGTGGAAAAAATATAGCTCGCCTCAGAAGCCACAAGCACTTTACGAATTTAAAAAATTATTAAGTACTAAAAAGCGTAAAATAAAAACGTTTTTAACCGACTCTAAAAAAAGAGGAGGTTCCCAATTCGGTTGTATTTTTACAGGCTCAAATTTCTTTAAATGAAGTTGGTTTTCTTTTAAGTTTTTAAAACGTAATTAGCTTCCTAAATTAGCATTTGTGTTATCGACAATAATGCCCATGTCAAGTGATTGTTTAGTTATAAAGTCTTCGTCTATTCTAAACGTCATCGCGGAATGGTCGTCTAAAACTTTGTCAGAGTTCCTCGTTCAGATCACATTGCAACATATTTTTTATTTATAGAAGTGAAAACTTCTTTTAGCGCGGTACGCATATTTTTAGATGAGGTTAAACCTCTGGATTCGTGACACCGTTACCGTCTGGGGCGAGACGCAGCCAGCTGCCGCGCTCGCCCCATTTGATTATAAACCTTAATTCACATGTTTACAGTCTACTTTTGTACGGAGAAGTTTACTGAGTTAGGTTCTTTGATATATTATCTACAATTCTGAACAAAAAATATTGCATCATCTGTGTTCGTTCAGTATTTGATTGGCAGTCGCCATAATTACTGATTTTAAAGAGATTTATTACTAAACTCTAACGCGCCAAAATAAGTTTTCACTTCTGTCGGCACTCCCGGAGTGCAATTCAATTTTTTTTTTTTTTATTTGAATACACTATATCTATATAACACACTTATAATTCAATTGTCCATACTTGTGGTACAAAGTCACAAAGATTAAAATTCCGCTAAGATTACTGAAAAAAACATGCAATAGCACGAGAAAATGAATAAATGAATGAATAAGAAGTGCTATTTTACTTCATGAAATTATTTTGATTTAAAAACCAAAAGGAAATTCTATGGAACTAATCGAGATCTATATTCTTTTCCATAAACAAATATTTTTTTCAAATTGATTCATATATGACGAAATTACGAATTGAGAACCCCCTCTTTGAAGTTGGTTAAAAAGAAGGCGTTTACGTCAACAGAAAGTGGATCTTGGCTAGGCCATCCAGTTAAGGACATGTAGTTTTTCCACGAAAGCTTCGTAATAGAATGGACTAGCTGCATTTACCTCTTAGCTAGAACTTTTTTATAACTCAAAATTACTGCCTATATTGTAGTGATTACGGCGGATGCAAACATTTATTTTCCATCGTTACAGTTCCTTTACGTAGTAATTTTGTATATGTACTTACGCTAACAAGCCAATTGGAAAGCTCACTAAATATATAATAACTTGTTTAGATGGTTCAACATTTACGTAACAAGCTCGCTCAAACTTATGACATGTTTTTTTAGGTCACGTCATGGGGCGAGCTCGAGCCTTCTAAACGATCCATTGTAACTAAACTCAAACAAAACCATGTTCTAGGGACTTGTAGAGTGTGATTTCTTTTCATGGTCAAAAATTTGCACAAGGTTAGATAATTAGTGTTATTTATTGGTAGGATTCTACAGCAAGATTCCTGGGTACCAGGATCTGACCAGAACAGTGTCAATTACTCTGACTCCAAACAGTCGTGTGCAAGCATTACAGACGGGACTGTCTGCTCAGTTGGTAGTAGCTCTGCCTTCTGCACGGTTGAGGGTTTGATTCCCACCCAGGATCAACATTTGTGTGAAGAACATAAGTGTTTGTTCTGTGTCTCGGTGTTATAAAGTATCATAAGTATATATTTAAAAATATATAAGTATTCTATTAGTCATCTAGTCACAATAACACAAGCTATGCTTAGTTTGAGTCTAGATGGTGTTGTGTGCATTGTCCAGCAATATTTATTTATTAATTAATTTAAGTATTTATTACTAAGTTTAGAGACAAAAAACTTATTTGCCTTTTGGTATTGCAAGCTTCAAGTGAGCAGTATGTTTGTATGCTGGCTCAATCGTATCAAAAATAACACTCAATTCCATCCCTAACCTAAAGGAATGCTGCAAGGGTATTTTTTTAAGAAATAACTTATTGCAAAAGTCGTCTTCGATCCACTCCTCCACAGCTATCTAAACAATCGTGTTAAGAACTATGTCAGATTATTCCACTTCTGCTAATGACCCGAGAATTATCGATACGCTCATTAGTATCTACATCGATAAACTTTTATCGACGTCCCATTTCATCGATAACAAGCGTGTCTCGCTCTACAGCCCTTTTATAGATATTTACAAGAGTTATAAAGATAGAAAGTTACTGCGCTGTTATGCTTGCTGATAACGAAATATAAATGGAAAGGAATTACATTAAAAAAACTGTCTGAAATTCTATCGAATACGAAATTAACTAGGATTTGTAACAAACAATACACAATAAAATGCAATTACTTTTTGAAAAATGTGGATTGAGAAAATAAAATGGTTATTTAAATAGACAGCTAATAAAATAAAGTGACAGGAAATAAAAACTCACGCTTGTGAGCATTATAAAATCGAGCAACGCACGACACTATAAAAATAAAAACTTACAATAGCGAAACTACCCACGCGGATAAAGATGTCTACAAACGATACGGCCGTTTGGATGACTTCCTGTGGATGTCGATCTCAGACAATCACACCTGTGATTGAAGTAAGGTTTTTTAGGAAACGAATAATGAAGCACTCGCCGATCCTAAGCTAACCAACAAGGTTAGTACTTCCGAAGGTAAGGACAAATTATGGGTTTTTTTACATACGAAGGTGCTCAGCTGCATAACAGACAACAATCAATTGTAAAAAAAATGTACTCTAAAGTGTAAATCTATGTTAGCTTAACATGTTTCCGAAAATGAGTTCAAGATTGATTGAGAGCACCAACGTATTTTTACGTTATTACTGATACCTATTTGTCCGTATTTAGTATGAATACATGTATATGTATGTATCCTAGTACGACACCTTTACCTAATTACCTACATAGTGATATTTCTCATGTAATTAAGTTTTTTTTGAGAAATTAATATATATGAACAGAACTAATAATTATCGATGTCTAATTGGACCAATGATTAGAAGTTCTGATTAACAACATTAAACCAATCACAATATCACAAAATCGTAGTAGCCACGCCATTTAAACGTATCGTCTGAGGCTAACTTTATAATGAAATTCACACACATTTTAAGCACATTTTGTATTTTATTTCGTTTACAAAAGTTTAGGAACTAAGATAGAGCAATTTGACCGCCATTGGAGCTAAAAATATTCAAAATAGCTGTAAGTCTCTGCAGTTTATTTAAATGTAAATATGATTACGCAAATGTATATGAAATGTTGTTTATAGGTTGGCAACTAGAAATAGCCATTTTAATAAACGAGACGCAGAGGACCCCTGGGGAGTGTGTGGCGTAAATTAAGAGAAAGTGCGTTTTTCTGTCACAAAAGTACAAAATACAAAAGGTGGTCTCCACGAAAACATTTATATAAGTAGTGACTTTTGCTACGACGCAAAATAGTGCAATTAAATAAATAAATAAATAATCCCGGACATTTCACACAGCATCATCTGGCCCCAAAGTAAGCAGAGCTTGTGTTATGGGTACCACATGACTGATATACTACTTATATACTTTTTTTTGTAAATTCATACATATTATACATAGATACACCCAGACCCGAGACAAATAACTGCAGATTATACAAGCATTTGTCTCGCGGTGTAAATCGAACCCGCAACCTTCTGCATCTAAACCGGTCCTTGGCCCACTGATAAGATATGATTCGCCTTTTTGGGAGAACGGTTTTGAAACAACGAGGACAACAAACACCGTTACAAAATAAAGCGTCTCAACCAGATCATAGGCCACTGTGACACAGAGGTCGTAAAATTCACTAGCACTAAGTGCTTAATATAATATTTACCTACATAGTGCCTCTCTTTCTATTCTGTAACTTTACGTCGTCTAGCGCGGCACTACTCTACGTAATTGCTCTACAAGTTGGATTCTCCAATGTACTTGTAACAACGTCTTTACATATCGGAGTACGCCTGGCCTGGCATTGTTTCATTCATTCAGCTATATCTAGGCCTTAACTAAACAAAGCTTTATATGGGAACTATACCATGGGAACCAGATGATGCAATAATTATAACACCCAGACACAGAACAAACTTCTATGTTCATCAGACAAATGTTTGTCCCCCCCTCCGGACAAACGAACCCTACAAATTACGCACAGAAGACATTTAAATTATACTCGTAAGTACAAGCTGTGATATATTCAAAATACATAGTGTTGTGTGAATTGTCCACATATATATTAAACATTTTGAATAAAACTCGCCTTTTCGTTTGACTTGCACCACCAACACCTCGGGGACGGTGTTGAGAAAATTATCGACAGCCTTTGTTTTTTAAACCCACACTAAGCCTTGGCATCCACAGACACATTGACCGTCATAAAACATCCGTAATACAGATCTTACGGCATTTATAATTTTAAGATACAGTTAATGATCTTCTTATTACTTCTAGAGCAGAAGTCAGATCGGAAGTAAGTAGATCCATAATCTTCGTTTGCAGATAACTTGTATGGTATATATATTTAAATATCTCAAAAAACAAAAACCTGGCATAAAATATTTACCTTTTATACTGACTCACCAACAATCGTAACCTAATCGAAACTACGCAGGACCTTCTAGATAACCTTCTTTTAGAGAAAGAAGGAATGTTAAAGGTACCTTAGAAAGAATCGTTATAATAGTTACAAGTTATCTGCAAACGAAGATTATGGATACTTACATCCAATCTGACTTCTGCTCTAGAAGCAATAAGAAGATCATTAACTGTATTTTAAATTGATACATGCCGTATTTTAAACTGATATATATATATGTATATACATGTATATTTTTAAGAAATAAAGCCTTTAAATGATTATATTAATATTATTATTAATATTAAAAAAACTGATACGAATTAACGAACACACTCGTAACTCAAGGCGAAACTCGACTCATTATGTTTCTGTGTACAATTATTCTAAACAGATATAATGAATAAAAAACTTTATTTCAGTTATAATAACTTAAGGTGACTCCCGGATCCCTGATTATTTAATATTTTAGATACATTATTTCATAATTAAATAATAAAACTAACAGAGACTTTAAAAACAATTTGAAACGAGGAAGTAGGAGGCAAAATACATACTATATTTATTTTTTTAAATATATAAATAAATAAATAAATATATATATATCTATTACTAGTAGATAGCCACTGAATAGCGGTAAAAGAAAGATGCATTAATTCTATACAAAAGTTAATTTACTGTGGGCACCGTCTTAAGCATCTATAGAGCAAAGAGCAAAGGCCCTTCAATAAAACTATTTGTAATTCCATAATTATTTTTCCACTAGCCGTTTCCCGCTACTTTGAACTAAAATAAAAGATGCATTTGAGCTGTGAGTTTTGCTGTGCTAAGCAAATAAATGCGTTTGTTTTCAAAATGTGATATAACCGAAGCACAGAAGCGTCAGGTGACGAAATAGTTAATAGTTGTTTTCAATACAGTCACAAAGATCACATAGATCTAAGTACAGAATTCTTCTGAGTTAGGAGGAACCGGCACCTAGATTCACTAGCATGTAAGAAGACGATTCAAAGTGGTCTTTTTGATTTTATTGATTAAAGAACATTTTTAATTGATTTGATTTGAGATACGGGTAATTTGTGTGTTCATTCTTTCTAAACCAAGTCCGATAAGAATCCGATCATTCCTTTCAGCACAATTTATGGAATATTATGTACTAGGACAGTAGAACCGCCAAGAGGTTACCTAAAGCTTAGATCAGGCAAGAAACTCACCTTGATGCTTGCGCCTTTTTTTGTATTATCCCTACTAATATTATAAATGCGAAATTAACTCTCTGTCTGTCTGTCTGTCTGTCTGTCTATCACGTTTTCACGCCTAAAACGCTAAACTGATTTTGATGAATTTTGGTATAGAGATAGATGGGACCTTGGAGAAGGACATAGGCTACTTTTTATGTACGTACCACGCGCGCGAAGCCGCGAGCAGCTATGTTAGTTAGTTATTTTATATATGTACCTTATCTATGAGGTATATGTGACGTGTTTTGATAGGTAGTCAAGTACCTACGTATAAATCATCATCTTTCTTATTAATAGTGGACCCAACTATCCAAACAAACTCTCAAACTCTTATTATAAATAATTCCGTAATTATTTTGCCATAAGAACACGCATGGTATTTACGCTCACAAAAACGTCAAATATAACACTTTTCCTTCACATTATTTTATACTTTATGGCAATAAAATAAGGTTGGAATTGGCGTTAACAGTTTGAAATAAAGTAAGTAATTTTACAGAGTAATTAGAGACTCAGAGACGGCAGATCAAAGTTGCCGCAATAGTAGGTTGACTAATAGCCCTCGGTTTAGTAATGACTTAACTTTGTAACGATTCAATAAACGTAGCTTTAAAGATAAGGCATAAAATAAACTACTTTAGCAAGTATGTACAAGAATTCACTTCCTTATTTTCATAGCATGTTTAGACGGTTCGAGAATTGCAGGCCTAGCGCGCATTGTGGATTATTCCGCAGCGAATATTTTTGCGAAAATTATCGCAGCTGGCGAATTCTTAGTAGCACGCACTACAGAGTTTTTTGTAGCGGCCCACGTTTTTTTCCGCCACTCGAAGTTGTTTCCGTGAAACCGTTTTTTGGGGTTATTTCAGCTAATACTGCACGGTTTAAGAGGCGATGAATTTGCAAACCGGCAAGCAAAGAGCCGCGCAAATTACCGCAAGTGCGTGCGCCTAGGTCTTATTCCATGTTCCTCTGAAAAGCTCGAAAAAATCTCTAAAAAATAAATAAGTACAATATCACCATAACAAAACATCACCGAAGGCTGTGCTTTGTTTCAAATGTGTTCAATGCTGGGGTCAGGCGACCTTGCGACGCGTGAGATACGTGAAGCTTTTAAAAAACGCAAACAAAACATAGTCGTTTAAATATGTAACAAAAAACCAGTAGTCGCATATGGTGTGTAACATCTGACACCTCACCTTGGTAATGCGCAACATTAACATTATATCCTGAATTAGTTTGTATAACAGCACACCTTATACACAAAACTGTTGGTTAAGTCCACAGCTGATGCGTCCTTCTCTATTTCCCTTTCTCTTTCTCGTCTTGGGATAGTATCATCTGACGGTCAATTCTACCACCGCGCGCGCTCATTGGTGAAATCAAATAGCGCACGCTTTCCTAGCTTCCTGTAACACACTTCCGTTGTTTTTCACAAAATCACTCCCACCGATTGCAGGAGATGGAGAGAAAAATTGTTACACAAAAGTTCTTCAATATTTTTGAAGTGAAAACTTCTTTTAGCGCGGTTCGCATATTTTTAGATGAGGTAAAACCTCTGGATTCGCGACTCCGTTACCGTTTGGGGCGAGACGCAGGACTGCCGCGCTCGCCCCATTTAATTATAAACCTTAATTCACATGTTTACAATCTACTTTTGTATGGAGAAGTTTACTGAGTTAGGTTCCATGATATATTATCTACATTCTGAACAAAAAATATTGCATCATCTGTGTTCGTTCAGTATTTGATTGGCAGTCGCCATAATTACTGATTTTGAAGTGATTTATTACTAAACTCTAACGCGCTAAAATAAGTTTTCACTGCTGTCGGCACTCGCGGAGTGCAACCCGATTTTTTTTGCTAGTTCTTACTGTCAGTGGGTGCTTGAGGAGCGAATAGATACTCATTCTTCTTCTTATCGTGTTAATAGTTATTTCAAACCAGTGTGGTGAAAGGATTAAAGTGCGCCTCAGAAGCTCATTTCATGCACTTCTACGACATGCCGGTTTCCACTCGATGTTTTTATTTATTTGCTACTCAAGCACACACAAATTCTAGTGTAGATCTGTGTCTAAATTGATCTATGGGATGATAAGATGTATCTATAATTATGCCTTACTCAATAATCATGTCCAACAGGATTTTGAGGCTTGAATTTACCTGAAACAAAAAAAAGGAATTATTAAATCCTGCCTGTAACTAGAGATTTCATTCAACACAGCTGTAAAAAAAGTGTGAATTGAGCCAGTTCAGCATTCAAGTACAATATTATCTATAACTACATCAATTCGTTAAATATGTAAGCCGTGGACTTGAAATTTCACAATTAGATTACAACTCTGAATTGAACCCGTTCCAAGCCGGGGCGGTAATCTTATCTTAAAGATCGAAGACGACCGTAGACTTTTGTTATTGCGACCGGTAGCCTGTTATATTGATGAACCCATCATTTATAACCACCTCTCTTGCAGTTTATGTGCGGGTGTGAGGAGAAGATGGTCTGGTTTGTTACTTGGTACTTTCGTAGTAAGAACTGTTTTATTTTTGAAGTGAAAACTTCTTTTAGCGCGGTACGCTTATTTTTAGATGAGGTAAAACCTCTGGACTCGCGACACCGTGACGAGACGCAGGGCTGCCGCGCTCGCCCCATTTGATTATAAACCTTAATTCACATGTTTACAGTCTACTTTTGTATGGAGAAGTTTACTGAGTTAGGTTCTTTGATATATTATCTACATTCTGAACAAAAACATAAAAAAATATTAAATGTATTTTAAAGCTTCTAATAACTAATAAAATACAACTCATAAATAAGATGCAATTCATAACCCAATAACCCTAGTACCCATCTAAAAATGTCTAACGCGCCAAAATAAGATTTCACTTCTGTTGGCACTCCCGGAGTGCTACCTGTTTTTTTTACTTTATAGATTATTCGTCCTTTAGGCAGACTATGGCATTAAGGCCTTACCGCCTTGTTCTCCTTTTTTTATGGATGACTAGTTACAGCCAGTTGCTTCGCACGCGTTGTACATACATAAAAAAATGCCTATATCCTTCCCCAAGATACAATATTGTATCTTACCAAATCTTACCAAATTGTATCAATTTTCTCCAGATGATGTATCTTGTGACCACTAGCAATAGAGTTAAATTCGCAATGACTGCTGTCAAAACTAATTTTTGTACGCTAATGTACTAATAACTGTATTTTCGCGTGTGGGTGGGCGACAGGCGAGTGGACGGCGAGTAGACAGCGGGTAGCTTCCGTAACTATCGTTTTTTAACGACTTATTGGTGATTTTCCAGATGTGGCT
Organism: Lampropteryx suffumata; assembly: GCA_948098915.1. Classification (NCBI taxonomy): domain Eukaryota; kingdom Metazoa; phylum Arthropoda; class Insecta; order Lepidoptera; family Geometridae; genus Lampropteryx; species Lampropteryx suffumata. The sequence goes on from OX402560.1 coordinate 1,269,602, forward strand.
GTCGCGTTGCTAATGCTGCTCCTTTTACATAGTTCTCTATCCGTTCCGCCGTTTAGTCGTGAAAATGTATCAAATAATTACGTTTTAAAAACTAAAAAGAAAACCGACTTCATGGCTTATAAAAAATACAACCGAATTGAGAACCTCCTCCTTTTTTGAAGTCGGTTAGAAAGTATTTAGTTTTCATTTTACGTTTTTTAGTTACTTTATCAGTTTTGAAATTCGTAAACTCCACTGGAAAGTCACAGCAAAGCAAAATACGATATTTCGTTTACTTGCAATAAATATTTTTTCCAGGATTTATAAACCAAACCACCGAACCAATTTTGATGAAATTTCTATGTGAGAAATCAGAAAGTATATCCTCTCACATAATATTTTTTTTCAAATCGATTCATAAATGACCGAGTTATGAGGTAACAAAAAAAATCAACCTAATTGAAAACTTTCTTCTATTATTGAAGTCGGTTAACAAGCAGACATACAGAGACACTTTTACATATATAATAATTAGTATGGAAGGTGGACGGATGATTGATTATTAAAGATTAATTCTGTATTTGATTGGGTAACGTGTTGTTTGTAATCGCTACGTGAAGTTAGACATTAATTGACAATAACACGTATGAACACGTAAGTTGTTGTTAGTATTAACATAATGTACATTATGTAAGTACTTAACTTAATGATGACCTCTGTGGCGCAGTGGGCCAAAGTCCGGCTGAGCCGCAAAAGGTTGCGGGTTTGGTTCCCACCGCGGGACAATCTTTTGTACGATCTGCAAGTATTTGTTTCGGTTCTGGGTGTTTCGATGTGTAATAATGTATGGAAGTATTTAAAAAAAAAAGTACCTATATAATTTGGTACTCATATCACAAGCTCTGCTTACTTTGAGGATACATGATGCTGTGTAAAATGTCCGGAATTATTATTATTATTATATTCATACATTTTATTAGGTGAAGTAATAAGTGTTATCTTACCTAATAAAAAGAAGTAAGGATAATGCGTTGGAAGTAAATTAAACAGTGGCCCTGATTCCGTTGTTTCGCCGCACTAGCAAGTTTTCGTAAAAATACGAACGAATTTCGTTTTCACAAAAGTCTGAATTAGAGTAATATTTGAACATTTTTATATACTTGTGGTCGCCCACTGGTCGAAATTTAACCATAATTAATTAATAAGTAGTTTATGTATTTTCTATGCATAATTAAAAAAAAAAATTAGCATTCTGCACTCCTTCTTTCTCTATATAAACTATAAGTGTGCGAAATTTCATTCTCCTCCGCCCGCGCAATTTTCGTAAAAAGGGGTACAAAGTTTTTGCTTCACGTACATATACATGCTCGAATTTTATCAATGAAGTCCGTTTCCTTTTTTGTTTTAAAAATGTAATTATATACTTCTTATTTGTGTAAATACATATACGCAAATGTAAACATAGAAAGACACCCGAATCCAATATTAGAGATCATACAAACATGTGTCCTGCGATCGTTTCTTATTTACCCAACTTCAAGTCGTATGTGCTTCGGGTAGCTGCTAAGTACAAGGACGTATTTCTCGCACCCGACTTCTGGTCAGCAGGAGTTGTCTACCGACGGTATAGGGAAGCACCGTTTACGAAAAAAGTGCCCTGACTTTTTGTGTAGTTTATAAGTTTATATGTATATATATGTTAGTCTATAAGGTATTTATTTTCTATGGGCCCTTGTTATTGTATTTCTTACATTTAATGTTGTTGCCTGAAAAATTTAATTTATTTATTTATTTATTTAACGAAATATTAGTTAGTCCGGCGAAACAGCAGAATTAGAGCCACTATGTATTTATGTATTTGCTAGATTACATCTGTAAGTACCTACTCGAAACGCGTGGGTGGTTTAAGCTTGCATCTCATAAACAGCGTCCTTCATAATCAAACAGACTTATAAAAGCGGTGTTTCGGGAAGCAAGGTTTTTCTGAAGTGGGCGTTCAATTTTTGGTGATTGGTGTTTATATCTTTATTTATTAACATTATAATGACAAGGACCAACCATACCTTAACGCTAACTAATTAAACATAATAATAATGCCAGACATTTAACACAGCATCATCTGGCCCCAATGTAAGCAGAGCTTGTGTTATACATATTATACATAGAAACACCCAGACCCGAGATAAATATTTGCAGATCATACAAACATTTGCCCCGAGGTGGGAATCGAACCCGCCTTCTGCGTCTTTTAGTGTATCTCCACACAATTTTATCAATATCCGTGCATCCGTTCTGATCGCAATCGTTTAATAAATGTACCTATGGATGTGTACTGTAGTTAGTTCGTAGATAAGGTAATTATAAGATGGATCATGCAAAAAAGCGCTAGGACCAGGACGAGTTTCTTGCCAGTTCTTCTCGGGCTTGGGTTAGGAGGAATTGGCACCTAAATTCACTTAGTATGTAAGACGTTTCAAAGTGATCCTTGTGATTGTATTGAATAAAGTATCTTTTGACTTGTATTTTAGGAAACCAGGGCTTAAAGGACACCTGCTGGTCTAATGAGGTTCCACTTAGTATTCTGTGGTTATTGCTTAGTTAGGCGTAGGATATTGCGCATTTTATGATATGTACTAGGGCGTGTCCTAATAATAAGTGGTATGAATGTGTATATGTTTGTAAAAAGTTATATATTTATTTATAACTGCTGCTGACCGTGGCTTCGCACGCGTGGTACCTAGATAAAATATAGCATATGTCATTCTCCAAGGTCCCATCTATCTGTATACCAAAATTCATCAAAATCGGTTCAGCGGTTCAGCGTGCAAACGTAACAAACAGACAGACAGAGTTACTTGCGGATTAATAATATTAATTAGATTAGTAGGGATACCAGTGTAATAATTTAACTACAAATAAATAAGCACTTTAATATTTATTATTACAGAAATAATTACATAATCCTAGGATTAAATACTAGCAGACCTGACAGACGTTGTCCTGTCTTAACTATGAATATTAAATTCGAATTCGTATAATTTTTTTTTTAAAAAAATATTCCACAATTGCAGCTATCGCGCTAACAGTCAGACGACTGATAGTTATATCAAACGCCATAAGGTTACATTAGAAAATTTAATATTGTCAAAAGCGGTAAGGTTACATTCATCATTGGCCTTAGTTCATCTGTTGAAGGTTACATTAGAAAAGTTAATATCGTCGTTAAGTGTTCTTAAATTTTCTAATTTTCAATGAAACTTTCTTATTTTTTTCTTTTATAAGGTCCTCCAAATATAAACCTCCTCACAATAAAAACACAACCAAAAAATAATTAGCGAAATCGGTCTAGACGTTCACGTGTGGTGCCGTGACCGAGGGAAATAGGGATTCATTTTTATACGCTTTATATTAGCTTCACTTGTATGTATGTTTGTATGTTTGTAACCGACTCCTTAGGACGCGATTTTGACCCACTTTAAACGGCCAGATTTCATTCAAATTTTGCACATCTGTCAAAGACCTATGACAATGCAATAATTCGATTCGATTCGAAAAAATAAAACGATTATCCTACAACTAAAAAGTAGAAAATAAATAATAGTTTAAAAAACTAAAAACACGCTTTATATAGAAAACCAAAGTAAAAAATAGAAAATCAATTTTAATAATACATTTATTCAACTAAGAAAACATTTTTTTATTTAAATAAAAGCGTGGGGTGTTTTTAAGATATTATCGATATGATAATCCTTCTTCTCATATCTGTTAATGAAATATTTATAACTATTGACACCATGCACCCCACGCTTTTTTTTTAAATTAAACATTTTTTTCTTACTTACATTTATTAAAATTTATTTTCTACACTTTAGTTTTAGGATAATCGGATATATTTTCGAGTCGGTTACAAACATACAAACATACAAACATACCAACATACCAACATACCAACATACAAACATACATACAAGTGAAGCTAATATAAAGCGTATAAAAGTGTCTATTTGTTTGATTGATATTTTTCGGTTAAACAGCTAAACGGATCTTGAAGAAATTTGGTAACGACATAGATTGTAAATTAACAAAAAATAAATAATGCCGGACATTTCACACAGCATTATTATGCCCCAAAGTAAGCCGACCTTGTGTTATGGGTACAACATGACCTGAACTACATACATATATATTTTTATATATATTTATTATCCATAGAAAAATACCCATACCCGAATCGAATACTTGCAGCTCATAAAAACATTTGTCCCGGAATCGGAGGACATAGACTTTTTACGTACATAGGTACGACGTTTTACACTTAGGAGTTAGAGCGTCTATATAAGCCTTTAGTGTATATAATTACGTACAACAATAGTCCAGTGTTTGTCTGTCGCTGACGGAGCGCATCTGGGAGTTGGGGCCCGCCTGTCACGCTGATTGGTACATTCGCCGACAGCACTGGCTCAGGCCACGAATATATAAACAATAATATTGAAACCACGACTTTTATTCTTAAATCTTTATTTAAGTACTAAGATCTTTGGGAATGTTGTTTTATTTTTTCTAGATTTTTTATTTTATTTCTCTTGGACTGTCCTCCTTGTGTCACCTAAGTTCGAGCTAAGGGGTAGACTGAAAACCAGCCCTGCGTAAACCATGTTTGCGAAGATATAGTGCTGAGTCTACTCCAATTGCTAAATTACTCCCGCAAAACTAAACTAAACTAAGAAAAAAACGTATAAATATTTTAGTAGGTAACTGACAAATACTTGCAGATCATACAAACATTTGTCCCGCGGCGGGAATCGAACCCACAACCTTTTGCGTCTCAGCCGGGCCTTGGCCCACTGCGTCAAAGTAATTTGAAAACACTAATTAAATTTTTCTAGGTAAATAAATGAATTTGTAATTTGTAATGTTTCATCAGAGGATTTGATGATTTATCAGAGGATACTCAGAGGCACGACTAAATGTACTTGGAACGACTACGTTTTGCAAGCCCATCGCGTTTATAGAAATACCAATGATACACATTAGATTTTTAGGTTCATGTGCATGTGCCGGTTTCTTAACGATGATTTTCTTTACTGTTTGATAGCACTGGCTCGACTAGATTCGAACCCACGACTTTATGATCTGGGTGTGGGTGTTTTTATATAATAATATGTATTTATATACAAAAACATGTGTCACACGTGGTAGAAGTGAAACCTTCAAAAAACAAACGTATAATCATCACGGTTGTTGTGATGCCTTTTCTCAAGCTTTGTACTACGCATGCGCGCACAAACACGTTATAACGCTTCCTATCTCATTTTCTCCCACGTTAAATCTTATCAATTTATGTGTCTGTCTCGTTTTACTGTCGCTTTTTCGTTTCATCGACTTTAAAATCACAACGATGCTAAAGAAGTTTTCACTTCAAAAACAAAAACATGTATACGAGTAGTTTAACAATCATGTCGTTTGCATAAAATAAGCTCTGCTTACTTTGGGGCCAGATGTTGCTGTGGGAAATGTCCGGCATTATTTATTTTTAATCTATTTACGATCGGACGGAAAGTGTGCTATCACTACACCGCCAGTGCACCTCGATAATGTTATTTAAATCGTTTCAAAACGATTATCGTTTTCATACCTGAGCTAGTAAAATACCGAAAATGAGAATGAAATGAAATGAAATATGTTTACTTTTACACACATATATACAAATAACATATACATCCAACAGGTACACATCCAACAGGGCAATAACATCAATAAAAAAATTATTGTCTGTAAAGTCGGTTTACGGACGATAATTTTTACGTGATAACGTCGTAAGAAAACATTGATAAAATAATGAATACTTTGAACCTATTAAGATGCTTCACAAGCCAAACGCTTAGGCCGATCGGGCAACTCTATCGCTTGTTCTCGCGCTCTCGCTTGCACGCTCGGCTCAGGCGGAACGTGAAAATTTTTCGTGCGGCCGGCGTTTTTCGATTTATTAGACGTTATCACATCAAAAACAGTTTTTATAGATAAGGAGTATGTGCACCTACCCTGCACCAACCTAGTATGTGTTTGCCAAAAAGAACCAGTAAGATTATGGCAGTTCTTCTTATCGTGTCAATAGATCTTAAACCAGTGTGATGAAAGGAATAAAGGTGCGTCAAAATCTAATTTGTGCTCTTGGAATAATATATATATAATGCCGGACATTTTTACACAGCATCATCTGGCCCCAAAGTAAGCAGTATGGGTACCACATGACTGATATAATACTTAATACATTTTTTATTTAAATACATACTTATTATACATAGAAACACCCAAACCCAATACAAATAATTGACGCGACACGGCTCTGTCAACGAGTGTACACTCTAACTAGGTGAGTCCCGTGTGTTTGCTCGCTAAATACTACTGAGCAAACGCCAGCTATGATATATTTGAACGAAGGTGTTTACTGTTGTGTAAGTGGTTAAGGCACTTATCGAACCATTGGTCAACTGAAAATAGTAAAAATACATAATAATATGTATTTTTATCCAAGAGATTAGTCTAGAAACTGATAATAAAACGGTATTTTTTATAAGTTGAGAGTCAAGTCAAAAGATACTTTATTCAATACAATCACAAGGATAACTTCGAAACGTCTTACATACTAGGTGAGTTTAGGTGCCAATTCATCCTAACCCAAGCCCGAGAAGAACCGGCAAGAAACTCGCCCTGGTCGTAGCGCTTTTTTACATGATCCGTATTATAACCACCTTAACTACGGAAAACTAGATGGAAACTAGATGGTTGACGGCATGCGCCTGTGGTATTTCCATCTGAGTGCTTCCGTACTTCGGAAGGCACATTCAACTGTTGGCCAGTTGGTCCAGGCTTTTCAAAAGATGTTATGTTAGAAAAGTAGATCGATGAACTTCATGTCCAGAGTTGGCTACTCACTTAAATGTTGCTACTAATATTGTTGAAAATCCATAAAATATAACAATAATGTTAAACTGACTACACACAATAAGCGTGTAATATCATCGTAGGCACGTTATTACCTTACATCGAATTAGGTCCAAACATAATACGAATGTATAGAGCGAGAGCTCACGTCTGATATATTTTTTTATAAAATTTCGTCCGTCCGCGATCCGTCCGAGAATCGCACGGGTGCACGGGTGCACGGGTGCATGTGTTACATTATTGCAATTTTCGTATGGATCTCTATATATTTTTTTAATATGATAAACCCATGTTACTCGCTGATAATGTAGCTTTCTATTGGTGAAAGAATATTTATATACCTTATGAGACAGTTGTTGTTTTATTACGTTTCTTAAATTTGCATATCGACAAATCAGCACGTCGCTGACTCTCTGTCTCCTTGTCTACATCACCATTTTCCACCCACTCAAAGGATTTAGTTACAATTCAACTCCAATCCAACCGCCATCCAAACGACCAATTGTAACCACGTAACGTACCCTGAACCCTTTCCACCACAGAGGAGTTTTACCACATTTGATACGACCATTTGGACCAATATTGGAAAAGTTTCGTTTTGGTGATGGAAGCCGCGATTGAATGGTTTTAATTGAAATCTATACTAATATTATAAAGAGGAAAGATTTGCTTGTTTGGATTGTTTTTATTTTACTGTAATGGATAAACTCAAAAACTATTTAACCGATTTTAAAAATTATTTCACCTTTGGAAAGCTACATTGAAAAATGAAAAATATATATATCACCATTCATATGATAGCATATACAATGTTTATTTTAACGAATTTTAAATAGGTAGACCTTTCAGCGGTCTTCACACGAGGCAAGCCTGTATCGTGACGACCAGAAACTTCGGTCTGCAGTAAAAGTAAAATTTTAGCAAATTACTCAAATTATCTATGATATCATTTTTAGGCAGAATAGACAAATAAAAATGCAAAAGACCACAATGGACAAATAGTAAAGTATAGTCAAGTTAATGTTAGCTAACCACACAAACTATTACTGACACACTTAATTAGAAAAATAAGGAATATACAATAGACAAAACATAGATGCAAAAGGCAATAATTTAAAAAAATATACACACAACAAAATAACAAAACAAAAAGAGGAATCTTTATGATATTCATTCTTAATCCCAAATTCTAACCAATAACAATATACAATGCAAAAACAAAGATAGGTATATGTACTTAGAGGTAATATTAAAAACTAGCGACCTGCCCCGGCTTCGCACGGGTGCAATGCTGATAGTAAATATACTACAGAATGTCTTTATATACAACGTTATCTAAGAGAATAAAATGGACTAAGAGATAGAAATATACCATTGCGGACTTTTGTGTAGACCTTTTTAAGGTGTACAATACTGTAGGACATTATTTTGGTCTATCTCGTAGGGTTCAGCCAGCGTTTGCAATGTAAGCGCAAAAAATGTGTTTATTTACGACGCCACATTAGAAACCTCTAAAATTATCAGTGTTTCTCTAATATTTTATTCTTGTTTTATACATATAAACCTTCCTCTTGAATTACTCTATCTATTAAAAAAAACGCATCAAAATCCGTTGCATAGTTTTAAAGATCTAAGCATACAACGGGGCAGACAGACAGCGGGAGGCGACTTTGTTTTATACTATGTAATGAAGTACGCTATATTCCGGAGTAATTCAGCTATATTGTTATTTATGAAGATGTAGTGTAAAAAATATAAGGCGAAATGAAATTCTCGAGGACAGTTAGTATTTCATAGTATATTCATTGTAGGGGCTACTAATATATATCACGGTGCAAAATGGTGTGCGTAACTAATAGTTCGCAGGCACATACTTAATTATGGGCAGACAGACAGATGAATTTGGCGAGACTATAAAAGTTCCTTATGGACTTCGGAACCCTAAAAAGAGATCAAATTAAAATTTTCCTCAGAAATATATTATATTACCTTTCACTTTAAAATTTGATAGGACGCAAAAACAGAAGGCTACCCTACAAATATTAAAATAAATATATATATACATACAGCCTCACTTATAAACGCTTTTCAACTTTAACACTTAAATACACACATGCACACAATGTTCGCTGACAGTACCAACCTCTCGGAACCTCTCGGCTTGATACCATCTGACGGCCAACTCTACGCGTGTTCATTGGTCAAATTTAAATAGGACGCGCTTCCATGGCTTCCTGTTACACACTTACGTCCCTTTTTACGTAAAAATAAATATACTCTTAATATATAAATATTCGTGATTTTAGAACAGATTCAAGGCTCGCTTGGTTAATCTGTGAGGTGTAATCTCGTAGTAGCCAGTACAGCATCAGTATTCGAATAGATTACACAGGAGCTGACACCTCAGCTGTTATCATAAACCTGATAACTTACGTGCCGAGTTGTCGCTCCAATTGCATTCAATATACACAAGCTTACTGGTTTTCTACATTTATACAGTATAAATAGAATAGGTATGTATTCTGCTCTCTGGCAGTGATCTGGATCGGTTGAACTGTCTGGTTTGCTTAGTTTGGGGCTAGCTAGAAGTGATCCACTAAAATGTATTTAACCTTAATCATTTATTAACCAGCACTAATATAATATTGTCCAACTGATGCTGATCCTACTAATCCTAATGATGCTATGTGAAATGTCCGGCATTATTTATTTATATAAACTTTAAATTATTATACTTAAATAACAATTTTATAATTTAGTGTAGTCAAGTGTAGGTAAAGTAACCATTTACATAACAGGAAATATACGTACGAGCAAGCGAAACCAAAACTCAGATATAATAAGCATTTTGTTTTGTTTTGCTGTACAATAATGCTAGACATTTCACACAGCATCATCTAACCCCGAACCAAGCAAAGCTTTTGTTATGGTAACTACATGACTGATATACTACTTATAAACATTTTTTCTGTTAATACCTACATATTATACATAGAAAAACACCCAGAACCGAGACAAATATTTGCAGATCATACAAGCATTTGCTCCGCGCCGGGCCTGCGCCCACTACTCCACAAAGGTCATCCATACTCTTCCTATAGTCTCACTACCTAGAGCTCTACTGTGTACTTCTAATACCCATCTTTATGTGTTCCAAAATTCCATGGTACGTAACATCTCGTATGGTAACCTACCTTCCTACCTTGGCCATTAAGTTACGTCGTAAAACAGTACCCTAATACCGTAATGGGTACTACGTGCTTTGATTGCAGAATTTAATATTATAATGGTTATATTTATGAATATCTCCTATATAGAAATATTGGTGGTTAATTCACACAGCATTATCTAGCATCTAGCACACAATAAGCATAGCTTCTGATATACAATGCCTAAGTATTTTAAATACATATTTATGAAACTTTAAAATACCAACCAACAAATTTCGGTATTTTATGACCGACACAGAATTTTAGATGTTCATCACACATATAAATACATATTGGTCGACAATGCACACAAAACTATCTAGCCCCAAACTAAGCATAGCTCGGTATTCTGGTGCGCTGGTGACTGATAGAAACATTTATATTTAAATACATACTTATAATACTTTATAAGACACATACACAGAACAAACTCTTATGTTCATCACACACACATGTTTGTCCTGGGAGGGAATCGAACCCTCAACCTACAGCGCAGAAGGCAGAGACACAGAAAAAGGATGTGTGTTTGTAATATAACGACAACTGTGGCACAGTAGGTAAAGGACTGTTTGAGACGCAGAAGGTGGCGGGATTGATTCCCGTCGCAAATGTTTGTATAATCTGCAATATGATCGCGACTTCGTCCGCATTTTTTTTGAAAGGAATTGTAGCTTAAATCCTTCCCCAGGATGCAATTTATGGCTTATTCCCCAAATACTCCATGATTATTTCCCAAACTGCTCCACGACAAAAAAATACTTTTATTTTTTTTATCATTACATTTTACTTCAAGAGAATAAAAAAATGTTCTCAAAGTACTCCAGTGTTCTGGTTTCAAAAAATTTAATACGCCGTACATTACGAATTCATTCTCAAACAACTCCACGAATTTATCATAAGAATATTACTGATTGATTTTATGTTGCATCCTACTCCAAAAGATAGCTGACGTACAGTCAGCTCAGTCAGCTATCATCAGCTGAGGTGCAAAGATTCGCGTTTTAAAATATGTTTAACTATGAGCTAAAACTAAAATACAACAGAGTAACTGATATTTTTATATAAGAATCGTACATGCATAACATAAAAAGGAACTCTGGTTTTAAACATTCACTAAACAGTAAAATAATTTGGCAAAAACAAACAAAATTATATACCTATGAACTTTAAAAACGACAAGAAAAAAATTAAACATAATAGCGAAACAAAAAATCAAATAAGGCATATCAAACAAAAAAAATCATCATTTAACTATAAGGTTAGAAAAAGGCGGATTTTTATCTTTATCTTATCTTAGCTGAGAAGCTAAAAACATAATCAACACACACAATGTGTGCTGATTATGTTGTTATCGCGAATTATATAGGTAAATTATTACCTACATTAAAAAATAAATAATTTGCTGATGCTTTGTAATGCTTGTTACACTGTTACATCTTTTTCTCTTAATTGGATCTTAATCAAAGCCAGTTTAAGGTCCATTTTCACAGAAGGAGTGCAACGATATCTTTCAAAGTGGACAGCTTCATCTTTGATAGTTTGTAAAAACTTAAGCAGGCGTGGTTTTTTACGTAACAGGTTATTTAATCTCTTGTGCCACGATTCAACCAAATTGATGGTTCTGTGACGTTGTCCTTTGTAATTCCATAAATATATTGGAAAAGACGTACTCTCAAGCCAAGTGGTAACAAAATAATCAATAAATTTAACGACACTTTCGGTTTTTGGGGCATCATCCATTATTACCAGCCAACTATAATAATAATAATAATAATAATAATAATAATAATACCGGACATTTCACACAGCATCATCTGGCCCCAAAGTAAGCAGAGCTTGTGTTATGGGTACCACATGACTGATATACTACTTATATACTTCTTTTTTTAAATACATACATATTATACATAGAAACACCCAGACCAGAGACAAATACTTGCAGATCATACAAACATTTGTCCCGCGGCGGGAATCGAACCCGCAACCTTTTGCGTCTCAGCCGGACCTAAGCCCACTGCGCCACAGAGGTCGTCAAATTTTATTATTTTCAACACTATTTTCAACAAACTCAATTGGAAGATGAGCTAAAGCACCACATAAAGCCACATGCTGTTTTTCGTCTTTCTTTTTCAATCCAAACCAAATGATCATTGGTTTGAGCTGCTTTGTAGATCATAAAAAATGCTTGGGTTTTGAGAACTTGGCGTAAAGTCATACTTGTATAAGCACGACAAAGCGCATGCATTTACCACAAACTTAAACGACTAATACAATGTAATGAAAACTTTAGAGAATATTATTTTACAATGCTTATAATTATAAATATTGTGGCTTACTGTACCTCTTCAACATTTCATGGAGTAGAATGAAACTAAAATATTAAAATAATAATATTTAGATTTTTTCCATGGAGTAGTTTGGGAATTATGATGATCAATCACTGGAGTACTTTGAAAATAATTTCAGCTACCTGCGGATTAGGATGCAACTTAAATGCAATATTTTTATAAATAAAATTTTTAAGAAATAATTTGTTGGAGTAGTTTGAGAATGAATGTATAGGATTCTTATCTTTTTAGAACAAAAGAATGGAGTAGTTTGGAAATAACCCCAATTTATCTCCTTGCCTAATTTTATTGATAAGTTTCAAACCAATTACACCCACACTGAAACACGTGTCCATTTATTTTGCATTTTAAGTATCCAAACCAAGTTTCTAAGAAATCACACCACCCGGTAAAAAGTTCATATACAAACTTTGACACCCCATTTTACCCCTTTGTTAGGGCTATTTTGAAAAATTCTGAAACACAGTCCATTTAGTCTATTTATTTTGCATTTTATTTATTCATATCAAGTTTCAAGTAAATCGCACCACGCGTCAAGAAGTTTTATACATTAGTTTTCACCCCTTTTCACCCTCTTAGGGGTTGAATTTCAAAAAATCCCACCTTAGTGGGTGATTTTGCTGTAAAAAGAAGCTACCTTCCAAATTTCAGCTTTCTAGCTTCAACGGTTTCGGCTTCAACGGTTCAAATTAAGGTTAAGCTCTATAATAGGTATAGATATAATGTGGATATAATATACAAAAATTGCTCGTTTAAAGGTATTAGATTAATAAATATTGGTGGACAATGCACACAACATCATCTATATCAACGATTTTCATGAATTTTAGTATGCAGGGGGTTTCGGGGGCGATAAATCGATCGATTAGGTTTCATTTTTAGAAAACGTTGGTCGTTTTATCCGTGCTAAGCTCGGTCATCCAGGTACTTGTTATATAAATGGCTTGTTTAGACGGTTCAGGAATTTGCATAGAAACTAGCTAAGGTACATAAGTAAATATATGGCGGTTAAAATAATAACAGAACAATGTTTTCGGCACAAACAACCCGCGGTCACGTTATCAAAACACTTACTATTATCTCTGCGGACAGTATCAATAAACCGAGTTATTAATAGTATTTAGAATAAATATTTATTAATAATAATTCTCGGGAAATAGGCCGTTGGAATTAACTTGTAAAACGGATTTATTGCTTTGGAGCCGGATTGCGGCAATTTCTAGCGCTGCAGTAAATACGATATGACAGTAATTATGCTGGCGTAAGTCGAAAGTCGCGGGAAATACTTGAAACTGTGAGAGATAACATCTAGGGACTGAGTACGTAGAACTTAGTAAGAACCCCATTTAACCATTTGCTGTTAGTAAGTTTATTAAATAGCTAAAATAAAAATTGTTTTTTTTGTCAAAAAATGGTAGCTAGCAAGGGTATTAATATTATTGATAGGTATTGAAGTTATTTATCTTATCCACTCAGCAGTTGACAGCATAGATAGTCACCATGTCGCGATACGGTCACCTGTCGGTGGTTTAGTCACCAGTAGTGAACTTTTTATCTATTTAGCTTGCTCTGGCATGCTTTTATCCGTTGCGTACTTCGGACCGATTGTCTATAATTTGTAAGTATCTTTATAACTTCATTAGTCATCAAGATTCGAGCGAATCTTTCACGTGCAGGCGTCAATCAGTGACGCGCCGCGGGCTTTTCACAGACAGTTGAGGGATGAGGCTTATATGAGGCTGGACAGTTGAGTGGCTATCGTGTTACAAGTTCCAAATGAACAAGTGTGGTGAGAGGATTAAGGTTATCAAAGGCTTCTTTCGTGCACTTGGCACATAACTTCGAATTTTTTAGGGTTCTACGACATGCCGGTTTTCTCTCGATGTTTTCCATTACCGTTTGTGAGGACTGTTAGAGCGCGCATAAATTTTTGGACAGAAAAATTCATTAGTGCACGACTGGATTCGAACCCTCGACCTTAGTATTGGAAGGCCACTACAACTCGACCACCAGTGTTGTATAGTTCACATATTTCACAAAAGAACATTGCCATGCAAATTTTAGATTTAGATTAGATGTAAGATTTCAAAAACAATAAATTTAATTTAATAATATACGATTTTAATATTTAACAACAATTTATAGTCACTAGCTTCCGAGAAAATCGTTTACACTATATCGTAATCAAATCGTGCGCGTCTAAAGTCATTATTTGTATTTGAGAGTAATGACGGCGGATTTATTAATATTTCCAAATAATTCTATTAAAAAATAAAAAGGTCGAAATCCTTTTAACTTTCCAAAAACATTCACCCCTCCATTTTAATAAACAAAAAAGGAAATTTTGCAATTTCAAGGCAAAACAAAAATATTAATTTACGTGAAATGACTCGCCGGAAGTGACGCCATGACTTATTCATTGCGACTTCCTTTCTGCAGAATTAACGAGATGTATTCATTGGGGCGCTATAAAAGGTGTCATTTGGGACCCATCAGAGTCCGGGGAGAACAGCTAGGTTAGTCGGAGTGCATCAAACAGATAACTTCACTCCGACCACTGAATACTTATTAGTACAATTAATACTCTTACCGAGAGACGCTTAAAACACTTAAAATCGATTAAATCTTCAAACGATATATCGGGATAATAATCGTTTAAAACCTCCTACTCCAAGCTACCGTTTCGACTCGATTTGAACGATGGAACGACCGATATCACTTTTGATAATCGATACCACAATCCTCCACAGCAGACAATACGATAACATTAATTTAACAACGAAACAGCTGTCAATTATACTGAATTCTAAGTATTTTCAACGACTTTATCGTTCCGATATATCGAAATAGGTTTACTCTGTCGACGCACTGTACTAACTCGTACACGCGAGTCGAATAGGATCGGGGTATTATATTTTAATTACAATTCAAATAATAAATATTGGTGGATAATGCAAACAACGCCATCTAGCCCCAAACATAGCATAAATAAGAAGTAAATAAATAAATAATCCCGGTCATTTGACACAGCATCTTCTCGCCCCAAAGTAAACAAAGCTTTTGTTATGGATGATATACTACTAACTATATATATACTTTTTTTTTGTAAATACATACATATTATACATAGAAACACCCAGACCTTAGCATAGCTTGTATTACGGTGACAAGATGACAGATAAAATACTTATATATTTTAAATACATACTTATATACATACATACATAGGTGTTCGTTCGTTGTGTTCATCCCTTAAATGTTTGTCCTGGAAGAGAATCGAACTCCAACCTAGAGCGCAGACGCCAGAGCTACTACCAACTGAGCTTACAGGCCAGTCTTACAAAAACAACTAACTGCTAAATCTGTAAACATCATATAATCATCATCATCATCACACATCGATATTGACGATTGAAAGGGACTTCCACAACAGTACATACTACTACTTAGTAATTCCCACGATAACTCATTTCTTACCGAAATACTTACTTATTTAAATAAAAAATTATAAATATTTTTAATCAATACAATCACAAGAAACACTTAAATACTAGGTGAATACGTCTTAAATACTAGGTGAATTTAGGTTGGCAAGAAACACGTGGTTTTGTAGCTAGTGGATATCGTAAGTCGTCGGTGTTTGACGATCCCAAAGGGCCGTGGAATGTACAAGCTGTTCTTCCACCAGCTGTGCCCAAGAGGCGGTAAACGTAGGATCGTGCTTTTCACAATTAAGGGGCTGTCATTACGCCCCCGAGGACTCGGTCTGGGACCTTTTTAGATTTTGTGGAGCTGCTGTGGATGGCACAGGTTACTGCGCAGTATACGAGCTCTCAATATGCCCAACTAATTTCAATCCGACTGCAAATTTAACAATACTATGCTTTTATTATCTATACCATGCTTATCACACAGCTCAGCAATACCTTACGCTATCTACATATATTGTTCATAGATTGTAATGATGGTAAGAGGCCCGATGGTATGACTCTTGTCCCTTAGGAGATGGGTAGGCCATTGGTGTGGGATGCTACTTGCGTAGACACCCTGGCCGCATCCCATCGGTCGGGGACTTCAGTTAGAGCTGGTGCAGCGGCTGAATGTGCCGAAGACTTCATAAGGCGCAAATATGCCGGTCTTGATAAGGCCTACATATTTGAGCCTTTTGGAGTTGAGACCCTGGGCACGTGGGGATCAGGAGCTCACCGCGTTTTCAAAATTATTTCACGGCGTCTGATAAATACATTGCGTGACCCAAGAGCTGGCTCCTATCTGGCTCAGCGTATTAGCATTGCCATTCAACGTAGCAATGCCGCCAGTGTCTTGGGAACGCTGTTCTCTGGCAGTGATCTGGATTAGTTGAGCTATCTATAGATCGTTTTAAACGATCTCATGTTTCACGTGTATTTTATATTATTATATACTATTCTGTACATTTCTGTAATATTTTTTGTTAATAATTTTTAACTTAATGTTTATTCTTGTCATAAATTAATTTGTTCGTAGAAAATTTCATGTATTTTTGGTATTTATTTCATTTTCTATTTTGTAACTTTTGTTTGTGTATCTTTACTAATATTATAAAGAGGAAATAAAAAAATAAATAATACAGGACATTTCACACAGCATCATCTGGCCCCAAAGTAAGCAGAGCTTGTGTTATGGATACCAAATGACTGATATACTACTTATATACTTTTTTATATACTTATATAAGTAGTAAGTTATACTTTTAAATACATACATATTATACATAGAAACACCCAGACCCGAGACAAATACTTGCAGATCGTACAACATTTGTCCCGCGGCGGGAATCGAACCCGCAACCTTCTGCGTCTCAGCCGGGTCTTAGCTCACTGCGCCACAGAGGTCGTCAAAAGATTTGATTGTTTGTATTGAATAGGCTACGAAACTACTGGACCGATATTTTACCGTTGGAAAGCTACACTATCCCCTGGTGAAATAGGCTACTTTTTATCCCGATAAAATACGTTTGTCCCGGGAAAAATCTTCAACACAGGCGAAGCTGCGCGCGGACAGCTAGTTTCTTATAATGTAGATATCCTTTTGTGTCCGTTAAACAAAATTGGTCCTAACGGAAGACCAGCGCGGTTTGTGGACTGCAATCCGTATAATGCTGAGTCAGGGTCCATTTTGCGGCAACCATTCATTATCTTAGTATGTACATATAGGTTATTGTATGTATTGTGTTTTGTTGTGGCAAATAAAACACGTATTCTATTGTATCCTACCGATAATGTCTAAAATCGAGTTGATAATTTTCGCTGAACTATATAACACATCGAGAGAGGATTTCTACGTGGAACTGATCCCTGATGAGTGATGCTTGGAGACTGATGTTGGAGACAACAGCAATAGTCTTCAAATTATTGGGGGTTAGTCTGCTGACTAATAGAAGATCTGGCAATAGAGAAGGAAAACTTGAAACAAGCCCGGCTCGGTGCCAGCCGTTATGCAACGGAACCGACACCGCATGTACTGATTCGTCTTTCCTGCGGGTCTTGTTGGCAAGGTCGAGAGATTAGTGTGGGTACCTGCGAAGGCCTACGCTATCAAACAGAATCCCAGGCAGAGTGACGCCAGTGGAGAAGAAACTTCACCCACCTCAGCTTGCTGGAGTGGATCCATGAACGAGTGTTTTCAATTACAATTAACTGCTCTGTAACTTTACTGACGCCACCTAAATCATCTTCAACAGATGAACGAATGCCAATGATGACTGTCTAGATCTGCCTCATATAAAAAATATTTTACTTTGGCCCTGCGTCAAGAATTACTAGTCTGCGAGCTAGACAGCGAACAGACATCCAGGCAGACAGACCGACAGACAAGCGGGCGAACATACCGGACATGTTCCTTGTTAGACTTCGGAAGCCTAAAAAACGAACCACAACGCAAGTTACTTAAGCTCTTCATCATGTCGAAGGCGAACTAACTGTGATTTCCTGCTGACCCTGCCAAGAGCATACCGTGAATAAACTTTTTAAACTTTTCCTCTTACGAAAACACACTTAACAAACATCAGAGCTTGAATTATAGACGGTAACCTCATTTATTTTAAGTCCAAAATAGATTAGAGAAGACAAAGTTGACAAATCATCAACATAAGTGCGGTGTCTGATATTATGCGTGGACACGCGTCTAGTCTACATGTTTATTTTAAACCGACAATCGAAAATAGCTCATAATATTAAGTTAAAACGACTTATTTTCAAATAAAATAAAATCCATTACAACTTGAAACTTGGGCCTACTATACACATTCCAAAATCAAACAGAAAAGGCATGTATAGAATTATAAACTCTGATTATTAAATTATAGAGTAGGAATTCCAATGTCAAGGTGTTGTTAAGGGGAGGCGTGTTTGCTCTGCTTCCGCGGCTTTGAGCGCTAATCCGCACGACGCATGCGCGGACGTGACGTGCCTTATAAGGACAGATTAAAAAAATAATGAAAGGCGACGATTGATCGGTGTAAATGATCTCTTTAAATAATGATGTTGCTTCTTCTTCATGTCGTGTCACATGTGTTGTCAAAGGATTTGCCTCCTCTCGTGCACTTCGCATATAAATATCTTATATATATATATATACATATATATCTACGAACATTTTATAGAAACTTGCCGGTTTCCTCATATTTTCCATCACCGTTTGAGATTAGGTAGCGCATATACATTTTTCGAGTAGAAAAACCTATTGATGCACGACCGGATTCAAACCCACGGCCACTGCCACTAGCCCACCAGTGCTCATCAATCATCGTTCTAACAACTGTAAAATGGTCATTATCTATGAATGTGAAAAACTTCAAAAATTACAGTTAGTTACGAAAGTTAGTCTTCTAAACCAATTTTCTTGTTCATGTAGCTACCTTGTTGACATTTAAACTGTCCTATGACGAATAATAATAATAATAATACCGGACATTTCACACAGCATCATCTGGCCCAAAGTAAGCAGAGCTTGTGTTATGGGTACCACATGACTGATATACTACTTATATACTTGTTTTTTGTTAATACATACATATTATACATAGAAACACCCAGACCCGAGACAAATACTTCAGATCATACAAACATTTGTCTCGCGGTGGGAATCGAACCCGCAATCTTTTGCGTCTCAGACGGACCAAAGCCCACTGCGCCACAGAGGTTGTGAA
Organism: Lampropteryx suffumata; assembly: GCA_948098915.1. Lineage (NCBI taxonomy): Eukaryota > Metazoa > Arthropoda > Insecta > Lepidoptera > Geometridae > Lampropteryx > Lampropteryx suffumata. The sequence continues at coordinate 1,289,272 of OX402560.1, forward strand.
ATAAATAAAATTACAGTATAGTATAATTTACCGAGCCAAGCGAGTGTCTCCGTTTCAGCATAGGCGAAAATGCTTTAGTAGAGGAAAGTAACCAAATATGGAATAGTATCCCTAATTTGGAATACCGGCATTTTTCGTAAACAACGACTCATAGGCACAAAAAGCAGTGATCGTCTATCTCTTTCCATCACTATTCGCGCGTACAGGTGACGACGTGTCAGTAGAGCGAGTGCTGTGTCGGTGATGAGAGTGTTTTGTTTTGTTGCTATTAGAAAACTTATTCAGGTACGTAAAATTGAAGTGTTTTTCGTAATGTTATTGTAAATAGTATTGTATTTATTGCTTCTATACATTATATACATGTTCCTTTGCAAGTTTTAGAGCCATTCGACTGTATTAGTTTATTAAGTTTCAGAATATGAATATAATTTTAAATTAGTTAGAAATGCCAAATATGGACAGTTTATGGAGTCCAAATACGGACTATTCCATATTTGGATCAAAACATTAGATGACTGGATAACTATTTCATATTTTTTTTTTCAGAATGGCGCCCATCAACTCAAAAGAAAAACGAAAAGCATAGAACACAGATTATATGGCAGAAGCTATAAAAATGTTTAGAAAAGTAAGAAAAAAGAAGAAAAAGAAAATAAATTGTCAAAAACAAAGAATAAAAAACAAAACGAAATGAAAACAAGAGGCAAAAACCAAAAAGAGGAGACCTAATCCAGCAGATTCAGATGATGATGAGATGGTACCGTTTGACACAGACAGTGAGCCCGATGCCTTGATAGGATGTACAGTACCAGACTCTGAAGATGCGGAGTGTATTTTTTGTCGAATGCTGTTTTCTAATGATACTCGAGGGGAAACCTGGATCAAATTTCTCATGTGAGGCCTCTTGGCACATAATGATTGCTCTGGTGCAGAGTTCGATACCTGGATTTGTGATTATTGCAAATAATTTAAGTTCCATTCTATATTTTACCAGTTTCTAAAGATTCTCATAGAAGTTAAGGTTGATTTTTGATAGTTTTTGTAGTGTTCCATATTTGGGGTACCTATTCCATTATTAGATACCTTTATGTTGATTTTATTATTGAAGAGTTTTAGTACTTATAATTCATAAATATAAGACAAGTCTGTTACTATGTAAAACGCAATTATATGATTATTTATAATTACAATTAAAACTTTTTGATATTTAAAATTTGTTTTATTTATACCTAAAAAACAAAACGGTATTCCATATTTGGTTACTTTCCTCTATGTCCGCCGTCTGTCCGGATGTTCTCTCAGGTCGCATTTCTCAACCGATTCTCGTGAAATGTTGTGAGCAGGTTTTAAAACTATATAGAATTTTATAGAATTTGGTTTTTTTTTTAATGGCGGAGATGTGGTGGTTGAAAACTTAAAAAAAGTTATATTTCAGTCATTTTGAAAAATGTTCACGAGGTCTACAGCACACAGAGCCACTATGTATGTACATATTTACAAAAAAGTTAAGTATAAGTAGGTACAACTTGTATATTGATTGCTTACTTTGGGGCTAGATGATGCTATGTAATTTTTTATGTATTTCACTTCTAACTAATTATTTCTTTAATCCATCTTCGAAACTAAATTCCTCTTATCCAGTAATACCACCGCATTTATCTAGTTTTAAAACACACCTTTCTTATAACATCAGATACTCCGAGTGAATTCAATTTCTCGTAAATCCACAAATCCCTGCGCTCCATCAGAAAGACAAATTACGAATTCTCCGATAGATATCGGCTACAGATTGTAAACATTTTTCAATTAATCCTAAGTACTTTACATAACGTTGTCTTTGAGCTATCCATCTCCATCATACGGCATCATTTGCAACTGCTGGAGGCTGGAGCGGTATTGAAGCTAGGACCATAGAATAGAGAATCGTAATTATTGAAAAAATATAAATAGATTTCATTTTTCAACTTTCATCTTCATTTGTTTTATATATTTTTAATCGTCTCATCCAATTTTTTCGTTGTCACTTTTTTCTTGTTGCAACGTGTTGAAGTATAAATCCGACTTTACTAAGATCGTAGAAAATCTTAGCTTGGATTAGCCAGAAATATGTATTACTGCCCAAAATGGGTGATCAAGCAAGTGTAGACTGTATTTAGTTTGCCAAACATGTCAGAATACAAATGTAAAGGAACTCTTGGTACCACATAAAATAAATGTGATACCATTTTCAAAATTAGGAGTTGATATTATGGATTTGAATAATTACGTTTTAAAAACTAAAAAGAAACCCGACTTCATTTATACAAATCAACGAAATTACGTTTACTTGGATGACATATTTTTTTAGTTATTTTAAATTCAAAACAATGACTGAACCAAACCAAAATGAATAATTATTTTTGTGGGTCCAATCGGAATGTTTATCCTTTCTCATAATGAAATAATTTTTTAAATCATGTTAAAAACATAAAAAGAAAAAAACTAATTGAGAAGCTCCTTTTTTTGTTGAAGTCGGTTAAAAATAAGAGTTACTTGGACATAAACATTCATTCTTTGTAGAATACAAGCTTCGTAAGTTTTAATATAAAATGGTTATTATGATAATTAAAAATATGTATAACTAATTTGCTTACACTTAGGTGTTTAAAAATTTTATAACCACGCGTGTCGTCGGAACAGACGGTTAGCACAACACGGGTTAAGAATTTCGGATTTGTAGAGTCCTGCGAAACTGCTCTTAACTGAAGCACACAATCCACGTTTAAGTCCCACTTCCTGTAATGTTCTAGCTCGTTCTAATTCCTCGGCCTGTTTGAGTAATGGCCGTCCCGGAGCACTCCAAGCGCTGATTTATTAAATAAATTAACGTTGTGATAAACGAGCATTTTAATAGCGAATAGTGTTGCACTTTGCTAAACAAAACAAGTTCGCCTTAATAGAAACTGACAAGCTGGTATTTAACAGGACGCGCGAAGTAATTATCTATGCTATCCAATGCCGATAAGGAACCTGCAGAGTATTCATAGCTTTAGAAAGAAACATAAAATGTATTTATTTGTCTGGCAAAAAGCGCAGGAAAGCTTTCTGTTGGATACACGTGCTATCTTTATATATATAATTCTACTGTACATGTGTGTCACTGAACTCCTAAACGGCTGGACCGATTTGAATGAATTTTTTTGTATGCGTTTGGGTGGCGCTCTGGATAGTTTAGATTCACAAATCAGCCCGGTAGATGGCGCTGCAGTCGGTACAATTAGATATATTTTTTTCTTTTTAAAACGCGCTGACGAAGTCGCGAATGGGACAGCTAGTATAGTATACCTATATACTGATATAAGTAGGTATTGAGTAAGTTCTATCAGGCTTCTGGTTCTCAAAGTACCAATTCTATGACAGCTTTGCTTAGTTTGGGACTAGATGGCTATGTGTAATAGTCCATAGCTATTTATTCATGTGTTTCTTTTTGTGTTTATTTTATTTTCTGTTTTGTAACTTTTGACTATTTGTTTCTTGTTTATTTGTAATGTAAATATCGTGTCATGTCCGCTAAACATAATTGGTCGTAACAGAAGACCAGCGCGGATTGTTGGCACTGCAATCCGCATAATGTTGAATTAGGGTCCATTTTGCGACAACCGTTAATTGTACTTTTTATTTTAATTGTATTTTTGTCTATTCGTCTATTGTAATGTGTTGTTGCAAATAAAAACTTATTCTATTATATTCTATTCTATTCAATGCTAGAGCGGTAGAACGATGTTAAAACTTCTAAGATGCATCACAAGCAAATTAAAAAAGCGGCCAAGTGCGAGTTGGACTCGCCCATGAAGGGTTCCGTAGCAGCAAGTAACATTTTATATTTGAGTTGATTGAATGAAAGGTAAATTGCGGTTTACGATTAATGACGTATTAAAAAAACGACTTACTAGATCTCGTTCAAACCAATTTTCGGTGGAAGTTTGCATGGTAATGTACATCATATATATTTTTTGAGTTGAGTTTGAGTTGAAACTCAAAAATTTGTTTTCATTAAACCCATACGTCTGGGGTATCTATGGATATGGATAAAATTAAAAAATATATATGATGTACATTACCATGCAAACTTCCACCGAAAATTGGTTTGAACGAGATCTAGTAAGTCGTTTTTTTAATACGTCATTAATCGTAAACCGCAATTTACCTTTCATTCAATCAACTCAAATATAAAATGTTACTTGCCGCTACGGAACCCTTCATGGGTTAGACTTCAACTTAGAGCTGAAGCTCTAAGTTGGGGGTTTCCCATCCCTCCGTTTTATTGCATATTTTATTCAGTAATCTTAGGGGAATTTTAATGAATAAATTGTTACATACGCGGGACAAGTATGGACAATTTAATTGTAAGTGTATTATGGTGCAATGTAATTTGAACGACGAGGAATCCAGAGAAAGTTCTAGACGGCCATTCTGCGATGACGTTTAGAATTGACAAATGACCATCGACTAAGACTTTATTATCAAACAATCTCTTACCTCTAGGAGATAACCTCCTAGTTAATTAGAGCATATAAACATAATAGATCTAAACATAGGTAAAAACATAGGTAAACACAACCTACTGTATAACACAAACATACAAAAAACAAGTTAATACAGTATAAATTAATAGAAACTCAACCTTTTTCCATGTTACATGAAGTACTTACCTACCTACATTAAAAGCATACATTTATTTTGCTGTCCGTAAATTTGCTTTCCATTTATGCGATAACTTTACAACAATATTTTATTAACATTTACCAACATTGAAAGCAAACAAAACATATTTTCCAGCAATCTGAACGCAAAATAAAATCCAACCTTTTTGTAGGATCTCCTTTATCCACAGAGTTTTATTTTTTTATACAGTCAGAGTCACAAAACCAACAAAGAAAATAAATCAGCAAAACGCACCCCTGTACCGGTGGAGATTAGGGTGTATATTGATAATAAAAACGAGGGCGGTTTCAACCCCTGTCAATGAAATGGATACAATAAATAAATGCTATAATTAGAGTTATTCATCTACCAAATGATGTCGTGCACGGTTCCATAAATTCACGACAATGAGGTAATAGTGTTGCAATGAATAGAATTGTGCGAATTCGAAATTCGAATGCATTTGACAGTTGGGGGGCGTCCATTTTGTATTGTTGCCGCGAAATGGAGGTCAGCAGTGCGACAATCATTAAACTCCGGATGTAGCAACATCTGTGAAATTAAACTAATTTAAATTATAGCTAATTCTTTCTTTTGTTACCATATTGCTTTGTATATTATGTGTGTGATGTTGCATTGGGTCTCATGTTTATATAAGGATGGTTTAGGTAAGAATGGTTCTCGTGTCGTGCGATCACGTGGCATAGCATTGTTATGATGTTAATGTTTATGCTAATTATTTCTACTTCGTCTTGAATACTTGTGGCACAGTGGGTTTAGGTCCGGCTGAAACGCAAAAGGTTGCGGGTTCGATTCCCGCCGTGAGACAAATGTTTGTATGATCTGCAAGTATTTGTCTCGGGTCTGGGTATTTCTATGTATAATATGTATGTAAAAAAAAGTATATAAGTAGTAGGTATATCAGTCATGTGGTACCCATAACACAAGCTCTGCTTACTTTGGGGCCAGATGATGCTGTGTGAAATGATATTATTATTATTATTAATAGCAAATAAACAAGCAAACTTAAAAATTCAATCACTTTTTCGTTTTATAATCAACGGCAACACGTAGTTCTTAACAACTAGTAGAAAATGAAAATGCTAATCTAGAACACATTATCCAAGAGTGTCCATTCTCTATTCAAAGAGTTGATTACAGATATATTAGAAGTTGAAGAAGTACCCCGCCGATTACCTTAAATAGTTAATAAGTTTCTTCCGAGTAATATCAAAATATATAAAAAACTACAGTTCGCGACTTCGTCTGCGCGTTTAAAAAAAAAATATCTAATTGTACCGACTGAAGCGCCATCTGCCGGGCTGATTTGTGAATCTAAACCATCCAGGGCGCCACCCAAACGCATACAAAAAAAAACATTCAAATCGGTCCAGCCGTTTAGGAGGAGTTCAGTGACATACACCGTACAGTTGAATTATATATATAAAGAAAGATATGAATCAGTACATATTAGAAAAATCAGTGTAGCTTTCCGTCGCTCTTATGCCCAATAGTTGGTTATATTTAACCCAAGCAAAGAACTATAACTTTCACGAGACGAAAAATAATCTCTAAAATCAATGAAAATCACAATTGAATGAGAGTGAGTGAGTGAGTGAGAACCTAAAATCGAAGTGTAAAAATGTAAAGTATAGCCCAAAAGGAGCAGCATCCAGGCCTGTAATAATAAAAAAGTAACAACTAGTTCAACAGATTCATAATTAAAAAACATAGCGTCTGTATACGGTATCGGGTCAGTCCCAAAAATAGTCCCTCTTAAAACACAACAGCACCAAATTTGGTGAGATTGTTCGCGCCAAGCATTTCCGTCAAACCCCGGAAGACCAAATTTGGTCATTTGAATAAGGACCTTATTTCACACGTTTACAGTCTACTTTTGTATGGAGAAGTTTACTGAGTTACGTTCTTTGATATATTATCTATGTTCTGAGCAAAAAATATTACGTAGTCTGTCATCGTTCAGTTTTTCATCGTCAGTCAGTTTGACATCAGTCAAAATTTCGCGTTGCTCGGCGGTAGTGTGTGTGAGAGAAATAATGAGTTTTACTGGATTTATCGATAGTGAAGGGTGTTTATTATTACAAAAACGGTTTATTATGCTCTTATAAGTATTTGTGGATAATAAAATACATAGCTACTAATAATAATAACTTTTAGAATATGACGCGTAAATTTCCGTAAACTCCCGAACGGTCAATGGCGGCCGCGTTCGCCCCATTTGATTATAAAAATAAATTTACATGTTTACAGTCTACTTTTGTATGGAGAAGTTTACTGAATTACGTTCTTTGATATATTGTCTACATTCTGAACAACAAATATAGCATAATCAGTGTTCGTTTAGTGTTTTATGAATTCGCGCGTTTCGCGCGTGAGTGAGTGTGAGTGCAGTGACCGTTGATTGTGATTTGACTTATTTGATGGTGTATTTACTGGATTTATCGATGGTAAGTGGTGTTTATTATTACACAAACTGTTTATTCTGATCATTATAAGTATTTTTGGATAATCAATTGTAAGAAATACATAGTAATAACTTCTAGATAAGGCGGGAAAAAGTTCGTTGCCATGCTACTGATTTCGATACTACCTATTACTACCTATTTATTATAAACTATAGTATTTGACTAAACACGTTACTTTTATGCCTGATAGATAGGTAATATATCTATTAGTACATTGTTTTTTACAGAATGATAAAATATGGTTTGGTTGTAGAGTTATTACATATTTTGTACAATGCAGTATTTTTGCCGCTACTTTAGTCTAGTCTAGCCTAGTTTAGAATCTAGTGCTAGTGCTGCCAAAATTTTTTAACTATAATTTGTTCGGGACTCAAGGGTTAAAACTAATTTTGGCACAGCGCCAATATATTATGCAGCAAATGAGAATAGATTGGGCCTAATGTCGTTATACTTCAGTTTTATTACAAGGAAGACATAGAATAGAATAGAAACCATAATTTCAAATTAAATATAGTGTTATGTGATATATAAGAGACATGAGAATGAGATGTTATCTAAACAGCACATATTTCTTACTAAAACGTCTACGATTGTAGGTATAGTTAGTTATAAAGTTCTTATCTTTATATATAAAAATCCCACATCACGATGTCCGATGTGACGATGTATTTTTATGAAATATAGCTTTGTGTGCGTAGTTTGGTCAAACTTAAAAGACAGAATAGTTATTACCTCACTTATTGATCTCAATATTTTTTATAACAGGCTAGATGTTTACCTATAATAAGTTCCATAAGTTTCTAACAGATGGCAGTGTAAGTTAACTTCGATGAACGCCGGCTGCATGCACGAAAAAATGTCACGTTCCACCTGAGCCGAGCGTGCAAGCGAGAGCGCGGAACAAGCGATAGAGAGGCACGATCTTCCTAAGCGTTCGGCTTGTGACGCATCTTAATAGGTCTAAAACATCTAAAAAGTAAGCAATTTTTCATCAATGTCGTTATGAGGTTATCACGTAAAATTATCATCCGTAAACCGACTTTACAGGCAACCATTTTTTGGTATCTAAGTTCGCATATTGGTTCAACGTATTAGTACTTCTGAGCCATAGCAACGCGTGGCCGGGTCAGCTATTTGCTAATCAATTAGGTCGTTACTATTAAAATCATTTTAATATTTTGGAACTAGGTACCTTCCCTACATAGCTGAAGACCAAATAAAGTTTCGTTAAAATGCCCACGCTACTCGGCGGTCCTCCCTAAGCATCTAGTCATCCCGCAACGGTTATTGCAACTTAACTGAAACGTTGGGAATAAATAAGAAAGAAAGAAAGAAAGAAAGAAAAAAAGAAAGAAAGAAAAAAAGAAAGAAAGAAAAACATTTATTTAGCACACACAAAACAAAACAAATTAAGAGGTAATCCCTGCTAATATTATACATGCGAAAGTAACTCTGTCTGTCTGTCTGTCTGTTACGTTTTCACGCCTAAATCGCTGAACCTATTTTGACGAATTGTGGTATAGAGATAGATGGGACTATGGAGAAGGACGTAGGCTACTTTTTATGTAGGTACCACGCGTGCGAAGCCGCGGGCAGCAGCTAGTACTTTATAAATACCCGTTAACTACTAAACCAATAAACCTACATAGCTAAAATAAAAATCTAAATCTCCTCAGAACATTAGAACAAATAAATCGCAAAACAGTAATTACTTTGGTAAATATATTTATGCATGTAATAGATTAATATGAAAAATCGTGGGAAAACGCAAGTGAAAACTATGTCTTAAAATAGTTTTCTGAATAAAGATACCTATTTCGTTGTTATTTTTCACATATGTAATAAAATCATTAGCATACCTATAATATAATTTACTCTAAGCTTCGATAATTATTTATTGTTACCTAAATACTTATTTTTGTAACACATATATATGTTATAACATTACTTTTACAATTGTTAATAATTTATTATTATCATTGTTTTGTCTTGAAAACATATTTTAGAATATAAGAAGCCAAATATATTTTTGTTTCAAACGTTCGCGCTAAAAGTGTTTTGAGCCGGACGAGACGGTAGAAGTAGATTTTCTGTTTTCGTAGCTTATAAATAAGATTGTAAAGCTGGGGAACGGCCTCTTTTTGATCAGCAGCCGAACCAGACAGAACTAAAAGCTAAGTACTTACCTATTTACTGTTCATACTTAAATTAAATGTTGTGTAATATTAACCTTAAAACTTTAATGTGTTTCTACTTGTTCATAACATGTGTTATAATAATATAAACCAGGTTGTGTAGAATATATTAGAAGTATTCCTTTGTTGAGCTGTGTTTCTTTTCTTTACTCTCCACAATAGCTACCTACCCTATTAGGATTTCTAGTAACTTTTTAATAAAAATAGATACCTAGGTAGTTCAAATTAGGGTATATTTCTGGCTTTCATAACTTTTAGAATCAGTAGAACTTGTTGAATCTAACATCAGAAGTGGGATATGTACATTATGTGCCTTACTAATATAAATAAATTTTACAGATGCATTACAACAATTTCTTCGAGCCATCGATGCTGTTTCCGGCTGCGGCGGCGCCCGAAACGATGACGACGTGGCCCTGCCGGTTTTCGACCCAACCACGTGGGACCTGGGCATCGAGGCATGGTGCAACAACTTCCGAGGCTCTCGCGGACGAGTTTGGCTGGAGCAGCATCGCAACCGCCGCAAAGGCAGGTAAGGCTCTGAATGGGTCTGCCAAATTATGGTTCGAGACATGGGATCCTACTGAGTCGGTCGGTCATGGCAAAATTTCCGCACCGAATTGTCTGCTTTGTACCACGAGAAAAATAATCTTGCAGAGAAAGCAGTTTTATAAACTTCAGATTCCGCAGATTTATATTGTGAAAATGCTAGAAGATTCGGTTACTGCGTTATACAAAAGTAGCTTTTAGTGAGTTGCAACTTGTCGAATTAGTACTCGTATATCTAATGTAAATGTAGGAATGGCTCATTATTTTGTTAAAAAAAAAAATGACGGCACTAATAGAATCTGCATTGAAAGGCCTTAAATATATTAATAGAAACAGACAGATACCCTCATTCTTACCAATATTTATTGAGAAATGATTTGTTACATTACAAAACTAATGCCAGTGGGAAAATTCCAAAGGGATATAGTGTGAGCATATTAAAGTTATTTCTACGATGAAAACCGTCATGTTGGCTTTGTTATTCACAAAATTCTAAAATATTTTTGGTTTTCTTCTATGGCTGCCTTTGTAAAAAAATATATGTATATATATATATATATATATATATATATTTCATTGTTTAATTTTACACAAAGGGCCACCCTGGTCCCAAACAAGGCAACCTACACCTACTATACAAAACAGCAGTACCATTTCATACCATACATTTAGATTATACAGGGCCCTTTAAATTAGCCAATGAAGGTTATAGACATATCCTAATACTGGTTTCACTAAGTTCTGTTTAATAAAGCCACTTAAAACTTTATTTGCTCAAGAGTTAATTCCTATCATGAGAAACTGCTACATTATTTGGTACACCTCGAAGCAATGGCAAATTGAACGTTATGACTCGTCAGATTGGCCAAACGATCTCTGGAAGATACATCAGTCTATCAAAACTAATATCCAAAAATCTATTGGGTTTTCTCCTTTGCGTTTATTGATTGACGTAGAAGCTAATATGCCTGTTGTACTAGCCCGTTTAAATGAGGTTCTTGACGATGATAGCTTAGAACCAGATATAAATGTACGTTCTGATCGAGAACTTGCTAAGTTACGGTTACAGGTAATAGAATCAGAAAAAAAAAACAACAACGATTTAATTCTGTAAGACGAAATAATAAGAATTATAATGTAGGAGATTTAGTATAATATAATGTTCAATTAATTCCAATGACCGCTATGATCTAAAAGGCTTAGGATACGGTTTTGGCCAGGAGAATCGGTGAAAGAAAACACTGTTGTTGAATATGCCATGTGTGATTAATAGGTACATTTAAGAATATTCAGAACATGTTCAGATTTGATTAAGTAAATAAATAATTACATACCTGTTGTTACTAAGTAGGTATGTACTAAAATTAGAGGTAAATAGGTATGTATGTAAATGATGAACTATACCGTACTTACTGTTGGTCAACGATTACTCGATGCTGAAAATCTCAACGGGCATGTGAACCGGGCCATGTTATGGCAAAAAAAATATGAAAAAAAAAAAAGTATATACATATTATTTATATTTATATTATCGCTGTGTGGTCTCTTGCTGGATGCTAATCATGCCATCGGCAGCGGATGGATATGAAAAGCATATTCGGTAGTTGGCTAACGCTGTGGGCTTCGAGGCTCGGCTGATTATCTCATTGGCAGCGGATGAATGTGATCAGCATGGAATAGTAGTCGCCCTACGCTGCTCTAGCCTCCAACTCCGGGTACTGACGCTCCATTGGCAGCGAGTGGAGGTACGCAGTACATACAGAGTAATTGACCAGTTAAAAAAAAAAAAAAAAAAAAAAAAAAAAAAAAAAAAAAAGAGTGAGATAATCAGACATCATTAAAAAATGTATTTAAAAATGGAAATGACAACAAATAGTTTCAAGCGAAATATACATACCTATACCTACCTTATTGACATAGTTAATGTATCTCGGTACTTATGATTTGTATTAAATGATACAAATGTACACCTCGCTAGCTATAAGTATAAAAAAATATGTATCTGAATTTGTGTATGTAAAAAAATTGTTGTGTATGTATGTGTATCTTTGTGTATGTAAAATAAAAAGTAAGTACTTAATCAATACCTCTTAGTAACCTATAAATATAAGAGTAAAATGTACTTGGATAGTACGTAGACATTACCCATGTAAAATAATAATAAAATACATGTATTACCTAACTAGGAAGAGCTACTTCTGGGACGAAGTATAGGTCAAGATTGGCCGTAATAGATTAATATGAAAAATCGTGGGAAAACGCAAGTGAAAACTATGTCTTAAAATAGTTTTCTGAATAAAGATACCTATTTCGTTGTTATTTTTCACATATGTAATAAAATCATTAGCATACCTATAATATAATTTACTCTAAACTTCGATAATTATTTATTGTTACCTAAATACTTATTTTTGTAACACATATATATGTTATAACATTGCTTTTACAATTGTTAATAATTTATTATTATCATTGTTTTGTCTTGAAAACATATTTTAGAATATAAGAAGCCAAATATATTTTTGTTTCAAACGTTCGCGCTAAAAGTGTTTTGAGCCGGACGAGACGGTAGAAGTAGATTTTCTGTTTTCGTAGCTTATAAATAAGATTGTAAAGCTGGGGAACGGCCTCTTTTTGATCAGCAGCCGAACCAGACAGAACTAAAAGCTAAGTACTTACCTATTTACTGTTCATACTTAAATTAAATGTTGTGTAATATTAACCTTACAACTTTAATGTGTTTCTACTAGTAGGAATTTGTATTAGCTTTTGATACTCAGGCTTAAGAAGCTGGTTTTCAGTTTTTTTGAAAAACAAATTTTACTTAATAGACGACCTCTGTGGCGCATTCACCAATTATTTTTGGTAAGTTACTACCACCATTGACGGAGAGGAAAATAAAAAGGCGTCCGTGTTACAAAATGCTTCATAAATCTTACCACTTAATTACTTAATTACCTCCATCCTAAATTACATAATCAGATAGCGTAGCGTTTAACTACGTTCTGTCCTTATCATACTACAGATTTAAACAACACATGCTAATGTGTTAGAAGACACCTAGTCTCTCCAGTTTTGACAAAAGAATATGTTATAAAAAAAACAAAGCGCTTGACCTAATCATATTTTCCCTTTCAGCGGCTGAATATCCCGAGGATCACAAAAAGGGGGAAAATATGCCTTGATAGTGCCTACATATTTGAGCCTTTTATCGAGACTCTGGGCCCGTGGGGAACAGCGGGGCGATTATGGAATTCTGATACTATCAAAACTACTAATCGCTTTCATACTAATCATATGATACTACTTTGATACTAATCGCTTTCAGTTACTTTTGATGAATTAGTAATACGGAAGGTTAATGTTGATTGTAACAAATGCTGTCATATGAATAGAAACTGAGGTAGAAACCGAAAGTACGTAATACCAATCCCTTAAATAATGCCTATTGCTAATCAAAACTGATAGACATTGATTGTATCAAACGTTCCATAATCGCCATACAGGAGCCCACCACCTTTTTATACATGGCAATGCCGCCAGTATCTTGAGGACGCTGCCCTCAGGCAGTGATCTCGATCAGTTGAGCAAAGTCAAAAATCAAGTCAAGTCAATTCAAAAAATATTTTATTCAACAAGGATCACTTTGAACCGTGAATTTAGGTGCCAATATACATTATAGATCTATAGATCGTTTAAACGGTCCTTAGATAACTTAACTTTTTCACATGTATTTTATATTATATTATATTAGGTATATTATATTATTCAGTATATTTCGATATAAAATACCTCATTTAGATAGTAGTAACCTACTCGTTGTTATTCAAAGAGTATTCACTGACTATTTTTGGTTTATTTTTAGGGTTCCGCGGTCCCAAAAATGCAAAAGCTAAACATAAAAGCAATTACATAATAGTGTACTACCATTGACGGAGAGGAAAATAAAAAAGCGTCCGTGTTACAAAACGCTTCATAAATCTTAGCGTAACTGCCGATGAATGTTGCGTAGGGCTGTCACAGCGGTCTCACTTTTGTAACCAACTTTAATGATCTGTTTGTTTAGAATAACATTGTTGCATGACTTCAATATTCAAAGGAAGCACTTAAATTTTATTATTTTTAGGTTTTATTTATAATACCTAGAAACCACTATAATTTTGCGAAATTTTCGTTGTTGTACTATACATTTTGATAAACACGTATTATCTTGTCGAACTTTATTTAAAACATTAAACCGATAGACAAATAGTTAGTACTATTCCGCCAATCTATCCCAAAAAATGAAATTCGACACGTGTTTCGCCTCCACGGGCTCCGAGCCATTCTCAGGAGCTATAGAATCGCTCTTTGCTGTAACACCAAGGCTCTGCACTGCTGACTTGTTGCTTCGCCGAGCGCTGGATTGAAACAACCAGTTCTCGGCGGTGGAGAGGCGAATACATGTCGAATTTCTTTTTGTTGATGAAAAGATAGGCGGAACAGACCTAATTTGTATTTTTATTTGTTTAATGTTTTGTAATGGGTTTCCGCAAAGTCACGCCTGAATCAATTATCGATCTTTATTTACGTATTATTGAGTGCGAATGGTAAACGCGAGTAGCAACGAACGGACCGCGGTTCAAACTCCCCTGATGAAGATTCTCTAGATTCACCCGGTGCCTCCATCGAAAAATTTATACGTGAGTAACTTGTTATGAAGTAATTAAGTACATAGCAAGTCAAGACACGTATATGCCATTTATATAAATGTTTTCGAAATTAAATGAATCGAAACAGTGTCAGTGCTTCCATCGACAATATAATACGTGAGTACAACCCGTGTATCAAAATGTATAATGTAAAATTTGACTATTTTCATCCAATGACAGTGGTAACCCTAACCCGCCGCCAGTTATAGCTAAACCTCAGTTATTAATACAACGACGGGTTTATGATATTCGACTGAAAGTAGTTATTTAAAACAAATGCGACGTTAAATGGTTAATAATAGCGATACACCTTGATAGCTTCCTGTATCGAGTTTTCTATCGAGAGCGCTGTCTAAAAGTTTTTTGACCAGCCCTAGTAATATCATATAAATACCTGTCACATTCATATATATTTTTCTACGTGATGTGAATGAATACTATCTCTTAGGTATACTCTACAAGTAAGTTTTTTTACCTACATAAAAATCAAGGGAAAAATAAACTTGAGTAGGAATGTACCTATCTTTTTTTTACAAATACAATTTAAAAAAAAATCACGGTGTCTGGTAGATACATTGCGTGATCCAAGAGCTGGCTTCTATCTGGCTCAGCGTTGCCATTCAACGTGGCAAAAATACTTTTTTTTTTATCTTTCGTATCATTAGAATTTGTTTGGCAAGTACGTTTCTCGTTACTGTTTTCTACAGAAGTATTTTTTGAGTAAGTAACAATTTCAAATTATGTATTTGTGCTATTTCTGAAATATATTTGGGTCAATTATTGATAATCCTTGGTGCCATACAGAAGAATGGTATAAACGATGAAGGTTTGGTTTTTGAACAGATGGCGCTGACTTCAAAAAATTATTTCAAATAATTCGACGACCCTAATGGTGCAGCCCATCTGGAACGCAAAAGATAGCGGGTTCGATGCCGCCGCAGGACAAATGTTTGTATATTGCAAATATTGTTACCCACCCAGCGCTGAAACAAATTCTACAAATATTTGTTTCGGGTGTTTTTAGGTGTTTTTCTATGTAAATATGTATATTTTTACCTATATAAAATATAAGTAGTATTAGCAGTCAAAACACAAGCTCTGCTTACTTTAGAGCTAGATAGATACTATGTGAAATATCCAGCATTATTGTTAGTATTATTTTATTAAATTATGAGCAAGCTACGAGTTACATCACATCAAAATGACTTTCCCATACAATACCTACCTATGTCATTTCGTCAATTGTTATAAAAGTTAATTAAATCTCCAGCCCACCGAGATCTATTCGCTCCGAACAAACTGTTCTCAATTCAAGTTTATTTTCACTAAGATAAGAAAACCCAAAGGTCAAGTTACACTGGCTTGTGTACGGTTATTGAAATATCGCGTGAGTGTACCAAATTGATGGAAATTACGAGATAATGGTGGAAAGTTCATGTTTGCTTTGAAAGTTAATTGTAGATAGTCGATGTTTTATTTTATTGAAGCTTTTTGAGAGCTTTTCGGAGATTTTCACAATTATATGTCAAGTCATGAACAAGGCGATGACGAAACGAACAACATTATGAAATATGTAATTAATATAATAATTACAAATGTACAGAATAATAAAAATACATGTGAAACAATTGAGCTACGAGTATCTAAGGACTGTTTAAAACGATCTATAGATAGCTCAACTCATCCAGATCACTGCCAGAGAGCAGCGTCCCCAAGACACTGGCGGCATTGGCACGTTAAATGGCAATGACGCTGGGTCAGATAGGAGCCAGCATTTGGTGCACGCGATGATTCTATTAGAAATGAATTAATATTTTATCCTGCCTACAAAATAGCTAGCTACAAAATATTTTTTTTACTTAGTTCTACAGGCTGTAAAATTGTAATAATAGGCAAATACGTGTCTATATTAATAATTATCATTTTAACTTCCAAACCACACACGAATTAATAATTAACTGCATGTACGGAACCTTGAACCAAAAAAAACTACTTCCACTTCAACAAGTCTTCATTTGTTTTTGTGTGTTACCCAATCGCGTGGGCGGTATTTTTTTGACATAAACGTCAATTAGTTTGACAGTTTAACATCCGACTGACAAACCAGAAGGAATACCGAACAAGGTATTTTCAACTCTATTTCTATTGACAGACAAATTATATTGATAGAAATATAAGCTGCACTATATTATGCGATACAAAAGATTGACACAAAGGGAAAAAACAATGGTCTTTTGGTGCAAATGTCATTCGTAAACAAATGAATGAGTTATCATAATACTTTCTAGGATTTCGCCAGTGGATTTTAAGACATATATTTTACTTTTAGTTGAACTGCTCGCGTTCTATTCCCATCCAGGGCAAACATTTATTATAATAATAATAATAATAAATAATACCGGACATTTCCCCAAATTTCAAATTTCAAATTTTCAAATTTTTAGTGCATCATTTTTAAAGGATAGGCTATGGCATATTGAAGCGGTTCCCTAAAAAAACTAGTTAGATTTTTTTACGAAAAATAGATATTTTGTAGTGCCGAGAACACGCTAGGTGTGTTCACTTACTGAAGCTACCCTTAGATTCCCAAACTTTTTTATTCTATTAAACGCTTCGCTAATTTCAGAGTTATAAGTTTGCGATATGAGATTTTTAACCAGTATTTGATGACAAAACGGAATGTCATAATTTATCGGACCGTTGTTTTTACCGTATACAGTACTGTGTCATGTATGAATAAATAATAAATAAATAAATAATGCCGGACATTTCACACAGCACCATCTGGCCCCAAAGTAAGCAGAGCTTGTGTTATGGGTACCACATGACTGATTATACTACTTATATGAAGTCGCTTATACAACTCCATACGCCATCAATGAAAAAAAAACGTACCTATCCGATGTATATCTTTATATAATTATACATACACACACAGTGACATACACACGTACAGTAAAATTATCTCTATTATATAAAAATCAATTGCTGTTCGTTTGTCTCGCTAAAAATTTTGTCATCATTAATATCTTCCGTTTCCGGTACAAATTTAACTTTTCCTGAAAAAAAGATAAGAAATCAACTTATTTCATTTGAATATTTTAAATTTAATTCATACTTATGTAATTAGGTAAGGCCAATCAACCAACATTACGATAATACGAGATAAATAACGTAAACAAACTTTCTGCAGTTCAAAGCTTTTTATCGGTTATAATTTAGATGAATTCACTCATATATGACTGAAAATATGTTTATATATGATTGCCACTCAATATATTATTAAAACAAATGTACTTGCACTGTTAACAATGCCAATGTTACAGTTCACAAAGAACTTTATTCATTTATGCATGGGAATTTTAGTAAAAAAAGTTTGAGAACCTTAGATTACGTTATAATAAATTTACTTACTAAAATCTATTTTTCCAAGCAATGCCGCGAGCACGCCTAGCGTGTCCGCGGTTTTATACGGCGGCATCTCGATAAACTTCAAGAAAATCGTGGTGGCAGTGAATGAGTTAAACGCAATGTAACCACGAGACCGTGTGTGTCTCGTACTTCAGCAACTCGTGCGCACGCTGGTTTACGACCGCTATCCGCGTTTCGTTCGATTCGCCTTTGATATAAACATGTTTTGTTGCCATTTCTGTTCAGTAAAGTATTAACGCGACTGAAGGCGTCGTACCTATGTTAGTGTTGCTAAAAATAAATAGATAATAAAAAAATGCGGGGCATTCTTTGGGGACTGCCGATGCAAGTGAAAACTAAGTAACTTTTGAATTGTATCGTCGCGTCGAGCTATTAGATTATTATTTTTGAATTATTTTAGGTTTGTAAAGAAGTGTTAATCACCAATACAATTATTTTATATAAAACAGTTTACACTTCAGAAGAAACAACTCTCATCCATAGCTCATGGGAAGCGTGCTGTGACGATGACGATGACGCGAGTTTCACGCTTTTTATTTACCCAAAAAATGCATACATTTATGTATGCAGGTACATATAGCTCATGGAAAGCGTTCGGTGACGATGAGGCGAGTTCCATGGTTTTTGTTCACAAAAAGTGCTCAACGCGCCTACAGGAGTTTTCACTTCAATAATGTCGGACGTTTCACACAGCATCATCTGGCTCCAAAGTAACTAGAGCTTGTGTTACTTACCACATGACTGATATACTACTTAAATACCTTTTTTAAACAAATACTTAATATATACATAGAAACACCCAGACCCGAGACAATTACTTGGAGATCATACAAACATTTGCAGATCAACATTTCAGTTGGACCTTAGCCCACTGCTCTACAGAGGTCGTCAAAAATCACCTGTGCTTGAATTAACAAGAGATGTATAGTCCGCCGGTCTCGTTACTAACGTCGTCGGCGAGTTGGTGTGTTGCCAACATCGGCTAAACACTATTTATTTGGGGAAATACAAATACATCATGTTGTAACGATGTCAATGACTTGCGACTGATATATTTGTGACTGCATCTATTGAACTAAAGAAAAGTTGCTAAATCCAGCTAAATATAGGAACCCAACACCTACCTGACTTCTTCTTCTTCTTATTTTCGTGTATTTCGAACCAGTGTGGTAAAAGGATTAAGGTGCGCCACAGAGGTTGTGTACTAGAAAACGCCTTTGAACTTTTTTTTTAGGTTCTACTACATGCTGGTTTCCTCACGATGTTTTCCGTCACCGTTTGAGAGTACTGGTATAGCGCACGTACATTTATCGAATTGAAATCCATTGGTGCACGACTGGATTCGAACCCACGACTTTCCCGTTAGCACCAGACCACCAGTGCTCTGCTACCCGACCTGCCTAACTGACTTAATAATACGCACAAATTCAAATTTAGTTATATAATAAGTATGTATTAAAAAATATATAATATTCTATCAGACATCTGCTCACAATAATAAAAGCTATGCTTAAATTACCTTAACTTCGTTATATTTATTTATTGAATATTTCATTTAGTTTATACATAACTTAAGATTTAAGAGTAATGCCAGAGACTAACGGTGCGCAGCATCGGATTGAAGCGCACCGACCGAGTACGAAACCATGCGCTCTATTATCTACTGGAATTGCTGATGCGGGTGACAGAATAATTGAAATTATACTCGTAAGAATTCAATAAAAATCCACCTGTCATTCAATTAGTTCACAGCTAAAAACACAGATGGTGTTTTGATAAACAGTTAAACAGTTTTATACTTATATTATTATTTTATAGTTGGTTTAAATTAACATATGCTTTAATAAATATTATTGTAATAAAAATGATTATACCATCACACACATTTGAGAACGAAATTAGGATTTCAGAACGAAAGTATCCAATGATTGTTATATATTGTAAATTTAATTGTTCGATACATACTTTCTTACTATTTTTCAGTTATTAATTAGTTTGGATTTATTAACGAATGTTTCACTTTATTATTTTCTGTTCTCATTATTTCTGATATTTGATTGTTTACTAAATCGGTAAATTCGTTATAATTCTTTTATTAAGACATATATAGCAAAACTATGAATCCATTGTTTCATGAATTATATTTTAACATCTTTTTATTGTTATTAAGTAAATAACTTTCATTATTATACTTAGATTCTTAATAGGCTTCTGTGATTGGTTGAATAATGAATACGGTGTGATGTTTTGTATATATTTCAAAAATGTATAAAAGGCGAGGTTAAAGCCTAAGACGGGTAGATTGGGAGTGACCACCGAACTAGAAAGATAGATAATATTGTACTAACATATATTTGTGTGTATTTAATATGTGTACCGTTAACTTTTTGTGTTATTCTCTGTTTGGTTATTTGGTAACTTTAAAACTATATTATCTTTGTGAACTACATACATTTGTATCAGTTAATTATTTTGTCATTGTTTCCTTATATTCCTTATGGTGTTTATTTTGTAGGAGGGTACTTGTGTTGTGTAAAATTGTAAAGGATCATACAAAAAAGTGTTAGGACCAGACAAGTTTCTTGCCGGATTCTTTTTGAACTGGGGTTAGGAGGAACCGGCACCTAGATTCACTAGCATGTAAGAAGACGATTCCAAGTGGTCCTTGTAATTTTATTGAATAAAGAAAATTGAATATACTATGGTAAATTTGTTATTCTCTCTTCTTATTGAATTTATCCTTGCTTATATTTAGCTTTAATTCCTCATGTGAGAAGTAGGTATTTAACTTCAGTAATTTTACTAACTTTCATTATAAACTTCTAAATCTTGATATTAGGTGTAATATATTATACTAATTAGAGCAGGTATTTATACGAATCTAACACGGGCAAAAAACGGCCCGGTTTAAGTGGGACTGGGCAGGTCACGTGAGTCGCATGCCTTGGTGGTAAGTTGGTAGGTAAGTACGCTATGTGCATCTCCAAGATTACGATTTAAAAACAAAAGTTAAGCTTGAATTTACGCTTCAGTGCGATATGCCATCCTAACCCAAGCTCGAGAAGAATTGGCAAGAAACTCGTCTTGGTCCTAGCGCTTTTTTATATGATCCATCTTATAACTACCTTAACTACGAAATACTAATACAGGAGAGAATCTCATACCACCGTCAATAAACTGTCATCCACCACTTCTGTTTTTGTGAAATGAAAGAACTATACAAGCTTAAATAAATAAATAAATAATGCTGGACATTTGACACAGTGTCATCTGACCCCAAAGTAAGCAGAGCTTGTGTTATAGTTACCACATTACTAATAAACTTTATTTTGTAAATACATACTTTTTATACATAGAAACACCCAGACCCAAGACAAATGCTAGCAGATCATACAAACATTTGTCCCGGGGTGGGAATCGAACCCGCAACCTTCTGCGTCTCAACCAGGCTTTGGCCCACCGCGCCACAGATATCATCATAACGACCCGATAAACCTGCCAAGAACTCAAAAACAGAATACAAAACTCTTAAAGTCGTCTCAAAAACTTAAAAGTACACACAACTCTAATTCCGTCTTTATTTATAGAAATGTACAGAATAAAATACAATAACATTAAATAAAACATACAAGACGTATTGGTGAGATTTTTAGAGTTCCGTTTTTTCCAAAACTGGTACAAAACATAAGATAATCTCGTATTTACGGACCTCGTGTTATCGCGACAACTTGGCACGCGGTCAACTGACCACGGGTAAAGTTACTATGAGTGCAGAATGTTCTATCTGGACCAGCGGATTAGCATTGCCATTAAACGGGCAATTCCACCAGTGTCCTCTTCTGGCCACTGCTGGGATCATTTGAGATCCTTTTTGCATTCCTAATAGCTTTCAAAACTTTCGTGAGTTGTACTAGGTATACATTTTGATAAACACAGACTTTACTCAGGTATTATTTAGTCGATGGAGGCACCGACACTGATTCGATTCATCTAGAGAATCTTCATCAGGGTGAGTTTGATCCGCGGTCTGCTCGATGCCGCTCGCGAAACAGTGCGAACCATGAACTCGAGCGGCAACGAGCGGACCGCTGATAGCTGATAGATTTTTTTCTCTGAAACCTTAACAATACCTAGTTAAATTTTGTTGACAAAAAAGAGTTGGCATTTAGTTGATTTAGATTCTGCAAAATTTTCAATGTTTTTTATATCATTGCATGCTATAAAAGTATATTTCTGTAGATAAAGCATCAAGTTCACGTTTAAGTTATTTATCGGCAACTAAATAATATTACATGTCAGTTTCATCACAATAATAGATTGGTAATTAAATACATTGTATTGTACATACAGCTAGTATTTATAGAATATTATAATTGTTTTAAACTAATATTATTAATCTCTCGCGATACTATTTAGAGAAAGCGGCGCCATCTAGTGTATAATAATTTATAGTAAACTAGCGACCCGCCCCGTTTTCGCACGGGTGCAATGCTTATACTCAATATACTACAAAATGTCTAATGTGATTAGAAACCTCTAAAATTATCAGTGTTTCTCTACTATATTATGCATGTATTATACATATAAACCTTCTTGAATCACTTTATTTACTAAAAAATTCACATCAAAATCCGTTGTGTATTTTTAAAGATCTTAAGCCTACTCGTACATAGGGACAGACAGAAAGCGGGAAGCGACTTTGTTTTATACTATGTAGTGATAATAATTTTTAATCATCAATTGATTAGATTGTTATAGTTATAATTAAATTCTTAATAATATTTATCGGTTACATTTTTTAAATAATTATGAAATCAATATAATAGACATAATAATGTGGTGTCTAACAGAGATCTCATTAATCTTATAATGAGATTGACAATAAGCCAATTTTTTAATTTGTAATTGAATGATTTCTTTGACGGAGAATAAGTGATGGTGTCAAGAAGACGGTTTTATACCGCCGGCTCCATTACATGCACAAGCTTCGAGGATACACATGTTGTAACAGTTTCGTACAACCACCTCGCGAGTGGTATATACCACGCGTCAGTTAAACTCATAAAAAACTAACATATCAACAGCCTTCCTTTTTATTTAAACTCTTTCGCCTTGTTGAGTTTCAAGAAACCTTTTACGTGCTATAAAAATATTTAATGCTTCGTTCCTTGTTCATACCTGTTGTGTGCCTTGGCTTGTGTCACTTACGACTGGAGTGGAGACGAGCGGAGACGCCAAAAGAGCAGACTGGTTAAAATCCATATTGTGTCCGAGCCTCTTTTACGGTAAAAATCGGACAAGAATCAATGCGGAGAACTATCGAAAGCTAGCAGACTCACAGCTCCCTTCTTCTCCACTCAGTTTATCTCCTCTTCGTTCGTCTTCGCTTCTTAGGAACGTACCCTCATTTAGTGGGACAGAACACCTAATAGTGCTAGAGGGACGCCTGGATATATCGATTGCTAAGATTAACATTTTTGGTTAATGCCCGCTTTTAATAATTCTAGGAGATATCTAAATTTGATAACCAAATAATAAGTAGTCTAAAGCAAAGAATGGTTTATAAACCGATAGGCGCTATTTAAATTTCCAAAACCAATTGGAAAGTACGTAAATAGGAGAATCCTGGAAATACGAAGCAAGTGTCGAATTGGTTTTGTATCTAACTCATTTGAATAGATTGGCGGGTTACATATGTCTACTTATTCAATATTTTGTAATGGATTTCGGCAAAGGCACGCCTGGATCAGTTATCTATGAAATGCAACGCTTTAACTGACAGAAGTGAGTAAGACATCAGGTTAGTGTAAAGACAACAGTGCACCTCTTGCTAAAAAGACCTCCCAAAGACTACCCCTTCAAACTGCAAACTTCAGGTCTCTTGAAGAACCAGGCTGCCAGTGACTAATTTGCTTTAGTGAATCTTTTGGACTAAGCTGCTACTATACTCTGTGGCATGTAAAGCATGGAACAATGGCTATGAAACTTATTTTTATTACTTCCTCCATCAATAAAACTCTCCGGCCTTTCCCCTGATTCAATAAACCAGTAATTCAAAAATGTTAAATAAGCTACGAGTATGTAGCTCACTTTGAGTCTAGTCGGATCCTCCAGTAGGTAAAGCAAGGGGTAGGTATACCAGTGACGAAGTTCTTAAGCTCCATGGTGACTGGCGAACGACAGTTCAATATGCTCTCCAAACCATAGAAGTGCTCCATTTAAAAGGTGATCGTGCTGCTTACACGATGCTTGCAGTGCTTTTTGACAACCTCTGTGGCGCAATGGGCTAAGGTCTGACTGAGACGCAGAAGGTTGCGAGTTCGATTCCCGCCGCGTAACAAATGTTTGTATGATCTGCAAGTATTTATCTCGGGTCTGGGTATTTTCTTTTAATATGTATGTATTTACAAAAAAAAACAAGTATATAAGTAGTATATCAGTCATGTGGTACCCATAACACAAGCTCTGCTTACTTTGGGGCCAGATGATGTTGTGTGAAATGTCCGGGATTATTATTACTATTATAGTTCGAAAAACAACTTTAAGTCATAAAAATAGCCACATAATGTGTTTAAAAATATTTAATAAAATACCTAGATCTATAAGAGAATTACCATGTTATAAATTTAAAACAAAAATGTTTACCTGGCTTGTTGACAAATGTTTCTATAGTGTCAAATAATTACTAAATTAACGTTCCGTTTGCTTTGGTAAAAACAATTATTTCATACTTAAATTTAATCATTTGAAATTGTTATAAATATTGTAATGATTTCATTTCATTTCATTACATTTTGAAGTTCTAACCAAATGACAAAACCGGAATTTTTGTTTGTAATAAATCATACTTTAAATACAAAGATTATGTACTGTACAGAATTATATACATTAACATTAAAATATTGTGAAACAGTGGAGTTATCTCTGTTTCTAACTCAAGAGCTGTGGTGAATGATGCAGCTCTTTCCACCTGTTCCTCTCCAGCGCAGCCTCTTAGAACTCCTTATACGGTACGACGCCGACCTTCTCTTTTGTTTGGATCATGAAGTTAATTAAGCCTTCCTTTTTCCCTATTTCCTTCCACTTTATAATGGTGTTTATGCACCATCTTGCTGTATAAGGTGGCCATTGTCCTCTTTATCTTCTCTTCTATTTAAGCTACCTCAGACCCATTTAAAACGATATATAGATAGCTCAACTAATCTAGCCCAATCGCCGGTTTCTTTTTCTCAACCAGGGAACTTGAGAGAAATAAACTGGCGAGCGTTTAAGGATAGGTACGAGTACAATAGCTGCGCGCATTAACGAGTTTGTGCCGCTGGGGCACAAACTCGTTAATGCGCGCAGCTAAAATGCATGCTATTTTACCTAACATAGTGTGAGACAAGGATAGACGTGCACGAAAGATGGTGATGAGCCTTGAGTATGATGATAATTTTTAATCATATAATCAGATTAGACTGTGATTTTGACATAAAACGACCGCGTATACACTCTTAACATACAAGGTAAATATTACGTCCAGACCACACCGAGTACACTTTCTCATGATTATTAATGCAAGAACACACCCCCACGACATAATACAACAAAAGTTAGTAATGTTTACCAATAACCACAAAATAGAGCATCAAATCCGGGCTATATCCATAGACAATCGACTCTTCCTTTTCACAATTGAATAAACGATCGAAAGTTATCGATATTTCATCGAAAGTGTGGATAAATTGAACTGCGGTAGACCATGTGACATCTTCCACAACAAGATACACCAAAATCTCCTGTAAGTAGACCTCTTATTTCAAAAAGTTTCAATACAAATATCCAGTTTTGTTTCGACAGCAGTTAACCCACAGGTGTCAATATGAGTTGGTCGCTACAATTTTCTATTATCCCGTCAAATGTTAATATATCAAGATGGACGTCCGAATACGATTCAAATCGAGTTATTATATTGTATCAAAAAGCTCATAATTTTGTATACTTTTTTCTGCTTGTATTAAGTACCCACGTTTATAGATTTTTACGATAAAAGGTATATACATCGAATGAACCGTTATAATACTCTATTAACTTTTGGGGTATAGTGGTAGAAACTCTGTGGGGCAGTGAGCGCCAGGCCAGGCGTCAGGTCCGCCCGAGACGCAAAAGGTGACAGGTTCGATAGCCGCTCTGGGAAAAATGTATAAATTACCTGCAAATATTTGTCTCGGATCCGGGTATTTTATTGTTTATGTAATATGTATGTATTCAAAATAAAAGAAGTATATCGGTCACGTGGTAATACAAATTCACTTTACTTTGGAGCTAGATGGTGCTCTGTGAAATATCCAGCATTACTTGTTTATTATTAGTTTTTGCAATGGTTCACTGTTTAATACGGCATTGTACTCGTCTCTTTATGTTTTCGTTCAGTTCCTGAATGCGGTGCACAGACTTAAAATCTTTTCCAATTATCCCTACTTCCCTACTTATATTATAAATGCGAAAGTAAATCTGTCTGTCTGTCTGTCACGTTTTCCACGCCTACACCGCTGAGCCGATTTTGATGAATTTTGGTATAGATATACATGGGACCTTGGAGAAGGACATAGGCTACTTTTTAGGTATGTACCACGCGTGAGAAGCCCCGGGCAGCAGCTAGTCACTACATAGTATAAAACAAAGTCGCTTCCCGCTGTCTGTCCGTCGGAACGGATTTTGATGCGGTTTTTTTTTAATAGTTAGAGTGATTTAAAAGGAAGGTTTATATGTATAATACATGCATAATTTAGTAGAAAAATACTGATAATTTTAGAGGTTTCTAATGTGATGTTGTAATGTAAATAAACACATTTGTAGTATATTTAGTATCAGCATTGCACCAGTGCGAAGCCCGGGCGGGTCGCTAGTTTAATATAAGATCTCGTTGGTAAGATCCAGTTTTGAGAACCCGGTATTCTTATGATCACTGTTATGGCTTAGATAATGATATTAATACATCGGAGTTTGACCGATCAGATCATCAATCAACTTGTATTAAGAAGCTTTGAGATGTTCTAGAAATTACTAGAAAGCTCTTTGAAACACGTCTCACTGCTGTTGCAATATTTCTTTAAAATGTTATTAAATTACTATCATAATTAGGAGAAATAAATAGTTAAGTCAAAAACCACTTCAACGTATTAAAAAATAATACCTAGTAGAAAGCGAGCAAATGACCTCAATTCTGTTGGCACCAACCAACCTAACTAATTTTAGCTAAAATTAGGTTTAGACTGTCAAATGAAACTTTGGTATTCTGCTGTTACCAACTAATCCGAATTTAATTTTTCTAATTTAATTAAGCGTTCCTTATTTAGTTTTATTATTATAACTAATAAAATACAAATTATAAATAAAATGCAATTCATAACCCAATAACCCTAGAACCCATCTAAAAAATGTCTAACGCGCCAAAATAAGTTTTCACTTCTGTCGGCACTCCCGGAGTGTATTTTTTCTGTAGATTCAGTTTTTTGAAATTTTTCAAAATGGCGGAGATTTGGGGTTCGAAATAAGTTTGCGAGTTCTACATATCGCAGAGCCACTAGTGTACGTATTTACGAGTATATTACGAGCTTTCTGTCTGTCATCTGGTTCCCACAAGCTATGCTTAGTTTGGCTAGCCCCAAACTAAGCATAGCTTGTGAGAACGAACCATAATGTGATTTGTCCAATACTAACTAAACACACCCATACATCCACAAATCCACGCGTCTTTATATGAGCACAAACAAAAAATACTAGTATAAATAGTGGGTAGGCAGTCTTACAAAAAACCTTGGACGTATTTAAAGTGTGGTCGGTAAACTTATGATAATGTAGAGATAGTTAACCACAAATCATAGAGCAGCTGAGTTGCGTAGGAGTTACCTATTATCGGCCTCTTCGCTCCAACCTACAAGATATTATGCGATTTCCCGTGACTTTGTTCAATTTAAATTCAAATATTATTCAATACACAAGGATCACATCGAAACGTCTTACGTACTAGGTGAATTTAGGTGCCAATTACTCCTAACCCAAGCCCGAGAAGTTAAATACATAAAGTCGAAGTTATTAATAACAATAATAACAATTTAATTTAGCCCCAAAGTAAGCAGAGCTTATGACATGGGTATTACTGATATACTCCACATGACTACTACTTATATATATTTTTTTATAAATGCATAAATATTATAACATAGAAAAATACACATTGCAGATCATGCAAACATTTGTCCCGCGGCGGGAATCGGACCCGTAACCTTCTGCGCTTGAGGCAGGACTTCGTATTGCGCTACAGAGTTCGTCAATATTAATTCCACGCGTATAAGTTGAATCGTTTTACTAACATACATATGCAGCCCTAAGCTGCGCTATACTAGTAGGTACGCTCAAATAGTAAGGAAAACAAGGTAAGGATTGTTGTAAAGAGCAAGAAAGAAAGGTTTATATTGTGTTTTTCTGATAGCATATAAGTAGAAACAAGTTCGTAACCAAATTGACAGCAAAATCGGTCGTAACTGAGCATGTGTTATACCTAGTAGCATTTAAAACGCTCTTAAAACTCAGCATGTGTTATAGTAGCGTTTAAAACGCTCTTATAACTCAGTATGTGTTATAGTAAGATAAGAAGAAGCTTGCACTAAAGTAGTACACAAACATGGTCGTACAAGCTTTGGTTGGATACAATATTCAGGCTGCCTAGTGCTCTGTAAGAATGTCATATTATATCATATTAATTTATTTGAACGTTTCTAGCGAGAAACATCCTAAAGACTCTTCTTATTTGGAAACCCGTTTTAATCAAATGTAGAATGCGATATATTAAGAATACAATCCACTCGTTAATCTTTGTATAATCATTGGAAGGAAGGAACACTGATATATAACGCAACGGTACGCCACTGATAAGGTTTTTATGACTTCGTTCTTTAAAATATTGCAAAAACTGCGTAATGGCGGTCAAAGTTCATTCATAATCACAATATCATTAAAAACAACGATCATCCGTTTATAAGTTTCGCGATAAATATATAAATAATGGTAACAGTGTTCAGTTCAACACACAAGTACCTAAGCGCGGAATCAAAATATATGCAATTAATAATAAAACTTCTGGCTTTGACAAATGTGCGAAATCAGACTCGAACCGTAAAAAAAATTATTACGGAAATCAACCGCTGTCTTTTACTGGGCTGTCGCTCACCTGCAAATGGCATGCGTTTATTACGAAGATATTAGCGTATACAAAGTGTGTTTGACAGCAGTGAATGCGCAATTTAAGCAAATTGCTTTCAATCGCGAGTTTTGAGTGCTAATTAAAATTAAAATTGCTCCGACAATCACGCCATACAAACAAGCTTAATTTTATTGAATAGTTTCAAGCCTTTATAACGTAAAAGAGTTCAACAATTCCACAAACTCCCGAAACCATATCTTTCCCCCCGCAACCTTCTATATCAACTGCTACTTACCATAATTGATTTACGAGCGCTTACCACTTAATTAGTTTTACGACTTTTTTACACTTGCATCGTTCACGTCTTTAATTACCGCATGCAAGCAATGTTGACAAACGGTTTTCTTTTCTATTAAGAAAAATGTCTATCGGCTTATTTACCTACACTAGAAAGCTTCAAAGTCAAAGTCAAAGGCAAAAGATATTTTATTTAAAACATTCACAAGGATCACATTAAAACGTCTTACATACTAGGTGAATATAGGTGCCAATTCCTCCTAACCCAAGCCTGAGAAGAACTGGCAAGAAACTCGTCCTGGTCCTAGCGCTTTTTTTCATGATCCATTTTATAACTACCTTAACTACAAAAAACGAATAGAAGAGAGTTATACATTTTAAATGTGTTGTTTAACTGTCTGAGGGTAGAGCGACATGAGGCCCTGCATTCTTATCAGTAATATAGTCATTTATATTATAATACGCATTCTTCAAAAGACAACCCTTTATGTAAGCAAACAAAGACAACACCTCAGTAAAACCCGTGTTTATCAAACTGTATCGTACAACTCACGAAAGTTTAGAAAGCCAAAAATACGAACTGCCCGGCGATTATAGAATTCTAATACTATCAAAACATTGAAACTAACAGAATTCAGTTACTATTGACTATTGAGTAATATCACGGAAGGTTGATGTTGATTGCAACGCATGCAGGCATATGAATAGAAACAAACACATCTACGTAATAACAATTATTCAGTTACAATCAAATGTGATTGAAATAATGCCTATTGCTAATCGATGCTGATAGAAATTTAATGTATCAAGAAATATATACTGGTGTCGTAAAGTACTTTGATCGTGTTCGTGCCCATGAAAGTCCTTACCGTGTGACAGTTACTATGCATAGGCTAGAGTTCTTCCCCCAGGTATGCGTACTGCCGTGTTCAACTTACGCGTCCTATAGATGTGTCAGACAACTTGTCTTCATCTCAATCTACTTTTTCTTTTAATTTAATGACATCTATCTTTGTTGACATAGAAGTTGTCATAGAACTACGGCATAGAGGCAATCTCTCGTATTTTTACACTAATAAAAGAGCATTTTTTTTATTGTAATGAATAAACTCAAAAACTTCTTAAACGATATTCAATTGCTGTATTTTATTTTCTAAACAAAAAGAGATCTCTACGGAAATTGCAATAATATAACCCGTAAGAAGCCGGGGCGGATCGCTAGTTCTTGAATATTTAGTAATATTCTTTATTATTTTATATTAATTAGATTAATGTTATTTAATTAAGGTTTTCTCACGGTTGTAATTCACAAGCTGTTACTATCAACATAGTCCATTGAAAAGTTACATTTGGGTATGCATTTGTCAGAGGACGCAATTTTATTTTTTTAATGTGTAGGGGGGGTCAGTAGAAGCTTAAGTTCAAGTTTGTGGGGTCGGCACCCTTGTCCCCCGGCCGCCATCTTGGAAAAGGGGGTGCAAAGGGTTTTCGCGCTGTATCTCGTAAACTAGTTACCTTACAGAAAATTTAATCAAACATAAAATGTAGCAAATTAAATTTCCTACAATTTTATTTCTATTACTTTTTATCGTCAAGTGACCAACAAAAAAGTTATAAACAAAAATAAATGAAAATTTTGTTTGTTTGTTCTAGGTTTTACAGCGCTCCAAACTTAAACGGATTCTCGAATGCTCATAGGGATGCAATAAAAACTAAAAATTAGGCTTACTTTTCTATCTATATTTTTTTTATTCATACAATTTATTATGATCTTAACATTCCTATGCTATTATTGAACTATGTTTGACCCTTTTACCCACCACCTATGAGGTATAACATGGGCAAAGTCAAATTTATAAAAATTTTGCAGAAGCATCCAGAGTTAGCAAGTGGAACTAAATTATTTATGAGTGAGAAAGTCGAGTCATCGTTACTCAGTGTTGTTGGCGAACGTTTTTTCGTCTTTTTATATGGCGGAAATAAAGACGATACTCTAGACACTCTGCGATACAAACGATTTGCTAAGACAGTGACAAAAAATGCATTAAAAAATGCATTAAATTTTTATAAATTTGACTTTGCCCATGTTATACCTCATAGGTGGTGGGTAAAAGGGTCAAACATAGTTCAATAATAGCATAGGAATGTTAAGATCATAATAAATTGTATAAATAAAAAAAATATAGATAGAAAAGTAAGCCTAATTTTTAGTTTTTATTGCATCCCTATGAGCATTCGAGAATCCGTTTAAGTTTGGAGCGCTGTAAAACCTAGAACAAACAAACAAAATTTTCATTTATTTTTGTTTATAACTTTTTTGTTGGTCACTTGACGATAAAAAGTAATAGAAATAAAATTGTAGGAAATTTAATTTGCTACATTTTATGTTTGATTAAATTTTCTGTAAGGTAACTAGTTTACGAGATACAGCGCGAAAACCCTTTGCACCCCCTTTTCCAAGATGGCGGCCGGGGGACAAGGGTGCCGACCCCACAAACTTGAACTTAAGCTTCTACTGACCCCCCCTACACATTAAAAAAATAAAATTGCGTCCTCTGACAAATGCACACTAAGGCCTAAAAAATGTAACATTTTAATGGACTAACATGCATTTTTCATATATCATAAATTATCAGAAGATGGTCGATGGCCGTTATATTAATGTCTAACTAATAGCGACTCTCGTACAGTAAGATACTACTTTACGCCTGTATAATTAGGAAATTCTAGGAGATTAATTAGCAAGGAATTTTTTATCGAAATTCTAGAGCCCTGAAATTTTAGGGATTTTTTTAAATGTAATTATCTCTACTAGGTACAACCTACCTACATGCAGCCGCCCTAGATAGGACCACTAAATCATAAATGTTTTACAAAGCGATGACCAAGACCAAAGCGTCGCTTTAGTAGCTTACAGGAAATAGGACCCTTTCTTTCAATTTATAACCACAATAATTTGCTTGTTTATGTGCCATAAGTCGCGTTGTGTAGGAGCTGACTGTGTCCAAGTACTTTATAGATATTTATAGAACACATCGGTTGGAACCTTTGATGAGGACACTCCCTGCAATATAAATCCGAGAATCATAGCTACACAAGTTAGTAGAAGGCGATAAACAAATTCTTATAGCCTACCTTTACATTCGTTGGCCTCCTTCGCCGTTGCTCTGCCCCAGGGCCGGTCGAAGTGGAACGGCTTGCATCGCTCGCAGTCTCTCCCCGCCGTGTTGTGCTTGCACTCGCAGGTCAGCTGCTGGACCCCGCTGCCTCCAGGACTCGCCACTTCCCCCTCTTTCATCGGTACGCAGCGAGAAGCGTGCCCGTTGCACTTACAACGACCCCCAACCGCGAAGTCGGATACAGCGTAGTGCTGGCTGCCCGGAGCCGCCTGCTTCTTACCATCCACTTCGTCACCCTCGTTGACCATGTGCAGCCGGTTAAAGACCACCCGGATATCGGTGGCGGTCACCCAGTCTTGCAGAACAGGGGATTGATCGAAATTCGCTGCGCTCGGACGACCTTCCAAGGTACTGAACGCGAGCCGCGCTCCGCCGTTGGTCTCGCCCGTCAGTCTGTGGCTGTCGGAGCATCTGGCTTCTTGTTCGTTGGCGGTGGTGACGGTTGCCTTGTTCGGACGTCCGTATACCCTTCGGCATTGACTGGAGTAGAACTGGAAGGGTTGCCAGGTGCCGCCGTAATCGGCGCTCTTGTAGATCGCCACGGAATCCGGTCTCGCCGCTTTCGGGCAGAACTGAAGACTGACATAGGTCAGCTCGTACTTTTTGCCGAGGGACAGGGTCAGGGAGACGTTGTCGGGGGGAGAGTCGTACGCTGCCGGCGCCAAGGGAGCGGATCTCCAACACGTCACGTCGTTAGGGTTGTTGAGGTCGGTGAGGTGGTTGGGAGGAAGGCGTCGGTCGGGGCGGGCGGCGTCGCACACGCGGCACGCGGCGTCTGGCGCTCCATCACCGGGAGGGTCGCAGAGCCGCTCGGGTCCGCGGCGTCCGCAGATGGAGGAAGCCGCGACGGGTGCTCCGAAGGCGGCGTTAACGAAGTCAGGGATGCAGCGTCGCGGACGGCCTTCTTCGTAGCAGGCGTCGGGCGCGGCAAGCGCGAGCGCCACCCCGAGGATCACGGCGCTGAGGGCGCGTACCACCATGATCAGCTCACTCACTCACTGCACTGCACTCGCGTAAAGTTTCCGAGATCGCGCGCGGGCTCCGGATAGGTTCGACACGCTCGCGCCGGTAGACGGCCGACGGCAGACTGGCGAGTGGCGGGGCGGGAGCTTCGCCGTAAGCTCGCCGCCTCGCCGCGCGCACTTGACGACTTTGTTGTCAGACTTGTCAGTGAAAGTTTTTTTCATCGCGACTGGACTGCGCTAATGTGAAATGACACTAATATTTATTTTACAGGCGATTTGTCATTTTCGTTTTATGCGGTCTGACTGCTACGTTACAAGTTTTACGAGGCGCGAATCGCTTGAGGTAACACTTCTAATCACATTTAAGTCTACAAACGTTTTGTTAGTTTTAAAATAATTTTCTGACGTACGTGCTTTCTAAAAACGTTCTGTCTTCGGTTGTTTTGTTAATTCTAGTCTGCCTCATTCGAGTGACAAAGCACGTAATCCTGCAATTATCCAATTACAATATAGGTTCTGAATACAAATAGAAGTAGGTACTTACATACCGGGCGCGGTGGATTGAAAGAATGCACGACTGCACATCTACCTGAGACTAATTCATAAGCTCTCCCCATCCACAGAATAAATCGCACTACACAGAAAAATAGAGTACAAATTCCCACCCCTGCGTAACCGCTACGATTTACTCCCCGGTCTGCACACAGCTTTATATCACCTTTTATGTCTACGCATTTTTCCACAGTGGCTCAACTGTTTTTTTTTATAAATGCGTTTGTTTTATCGTACGTTTTTAAATAAAAAGATTTTAATTAATGACAATAAATTAATGAAACTACCCGCATTTGGATTTGCATAATATAGTGTGTAGTGCGATAGTGCTCATTGCATTTTTTATTTAATAAGTTCGTGGTGTAGTGGTAAATAAGTACTTTTATTTGTGTAGACATGTAATATTGATGTATTAATTAAGAACTTAGGCTACGTTTAGATAGGGGCGAGAAAAACCGGGCTCAGCGTCGGTAGATTAAAATACAGTCAACGGTTACATTACATCGCCTGCTTCTGCCCGCGGCTTCGCACGCGTGGTAACCACATAAAACGTAGCCCTATTCTTCCCTAACATACTATTCATCTTCTTATTAGGCAAATTTCATCATGATCCGTTCAGTAATTAAACAAACGGAGACACTTTAGTTTTTTTGTATATAATTAATGTAACAATCATTCTGTACACTACAATATCTATTTAAACTCGTCACTAATGGGCTAAAATAGTATTGTTGGCAATACTCACGATGCTCAAAAAAGATCACATGAGGTAGTGGAGCATGAGATGGTGGGGTAAACATTTAAAAGGTCGGCACCGGACTCTGAACGGGTCCATTTAAGTAATCTACTAGTCCTGGGATAGTTATGACTAAACTGGCTGTAAAAAGTGTAATACATCCTAACGAATTACATTCTGTACGTCAACCAAATTATCTACTTACTATTTTATTCCATTCCCTGTAATATCTGGTTTTATGAATATATATGTTGATTTATATACATTACTAACTTCTGCCCAGAGTTTCACACGCATAGTACCTACATACATAAAAAAAAATATGTCTATGTTACTCCAAGTCAGAGACTACATGTATACCAAGTTTCAACAACCAAACAATTATTAAAAATAGAAAAAGATTATAAGTAGATACCTATTTATGTCAGACAAATAGTCAAAATAATTCCGTCAGTAATACCTAATACTTAACAATTAACGTCGAACCAAAACACAGAATAGTATAAAACACGCTGTAATACATCACGCTCACAGAAACTCAAACAATCCGATAAAATTTTCACCTATCTATCAGCAAATAAATCGCAAACCGACGATTAAGGAGCGTATTAAACGCGGCGAGGAATAGATGGCGAAGATCTAGCCACAGTGCGTGCCGATCGATGGTTCGGCAAAAAACCTATAATTTCGACCCCGGCTATAGTTGTTCGGGACAAAGAATTGAAACAGCTCGTTACTCAAGTCAAGAGCGTCAATCATACCGCGAAAAATTTAAATTTTGCAATATAAGTAGGATTCTTAAATTTATCCTAGTCTAAACAAGTCATTAGGTTATGAAAGAGCTACTCGAAATATGTATGTAATTCCTCCGTAAAGGTACACGTACATACGGCGCCTAATTGAGTTACCATGTCCACAGTATCCCTTGTCGCTGGTCACTGGACAATGTGCAGCTATGTATGGACTGTTGGGAGTTTATCTTGTACCTATAATGTGTTAAAGTTTGTCTGGTGAGGAATAAATAGCTGTCAGCCATTTTTAATTCCCTTGCCCGAATTGCAGATTTTTTAAACGACTTCAAAAAAAGGAGGAGGTTCTATGCGGTAATTCGGTAATTCAGTTGTATTTTTAACTGACTTCAATAGAAGGAGGTTCTCAATGAAGTAGTTTTTTTATTTACTTTGTTACCTCATAGCTGCGTCATTAATGAACCGATTTAACAAATATTTTTTCACGTTAAAGGATATCTTCCCGATTGGTCCCATATAAATTTCATCAAAATCGGTTCAGTAGTTTGGTTTTTAAATCAAAATAGCAGGAAAAAATATGCCATCCAAGTAAACGAAAATTAGATATTTTGCCTATCTGTGACTTTCCAGTGGTGTGTACTAAATAGCGTAAAATAAAAACATTTATAACTAACTTGAAAAAAAGGAAGCGGTTCTCAATTTGGCTGTATTTTTATGGGCTCAAATTTTATGCAATGCAGTTGGTTTTCATTTTTGTTTTTAAACGTAATTATATTGTCATCTATAATGAAATCTCCTTCACTGCGGATACCGGCATTGATCTGTGAATGACTACTGGCTTATTGCACTGGCTACTGGCTATTGGGCTTACTCTTTGCTACGAGCATCAAATCCGAGCAAATAATCCGAGGTATTGCAAAACGACAATCTCTATACGAAAGCCACAATTAAATCTGGCACAATACATGCCATTTGCTACGGTGTGTCATTACGCAAATCAGGCAGACAATGGAACCTAGATCATCAGCACTATTCCTGGAAGAACCACTGTAATATAGACGCACTGTACATGGGAACGACTTCTATGAAACAGACACCGCTATACAATGGCCAAACGTATTAGCGGAGAAGAAGTGTTTGGAGATGCCTCTTCAGCATCTTAAGTATATTTCTACATCCATGTCTGTGTTGGGATTTCATTCACCAGCCCCTCGCTTTAATGCCTCCTCCTGGCTAAAGAACGACAAATGGAAGACGAATGGTTTAAACTCACCGTCTACTAACTTTTCTAGACCTTTATAATTTTGTCGCTTGAGTTAAGCCTATGAGTGCGGTCGGAATGAGGTCAAATATTGTAACTAAAGATCTTGAAAACGATAGCGAACATGTCTGTAAGAAGGATCATATAAAAAAGCGGTAGGATCAAGGCGAGTTTTTGGGCAATTCTTTTTGGAACTGGCACCTAAATTCACCTAATATGCAAGACGATTCAAAGTGATCATTGTTTGAATAAAATTAAATTAAATCACATTCTAGAATTTAATAGGTAAGTACGAGTACCTAACTAAGTTACAAAAGTAAGACAATTCATAATAATTACAACTTTACCAGTGTTAAGGGTTTATATTGTTTATAGTATGTCACAAAGTCGTATCTCGTCCGTTAGTCATTTGTTATTTTATATAAAATGGTGCCTTTCATATAAAATAACTACGGATTACTTTTGCTCGAATCATAAAAAACACAATTTTTTTATTACAATTATTCACAGTCAATATTTAATTAAAATCACTCAAATTTCTAATAAAACCCGGAATAACTAGAGAAAAATAAATAATATTAGGGCGCAAAGTTTGATTCGCAAGACGGCCAAGATATAATTCACGTTATCACTATTTTGTTTTTAATTATTTGGTTATGACACTATACATAAATTGACAAATTCCAAATAGGTTTCACTAAAGTTTCATCCCTAAGCAAGCCCAGAATAATCAGACAAGAAACAATATCAAGAAAGTAATAAAGTAGGTAAGTAGATTCTGTATCTCTACGGAAATGGAAGGTGGAAAATCGCGAATACCTCATCATTACGTTGGTAAAACAACTTCAGGAAACCAAGCTCAAACATCAAAGGCCAGCCTCGACTTTTTCTAGCCATTCCTTTATCCATCCACATCAGAATGTAAAATTATTCGTACGTTCCGTTTCACAGAACTCATTTAGCCAAAAGGCGATACGTGGTCACTTAACGTGCTTACTGCTTGTTCCGGCATCTCGCCTACATGGCGACGACTTGTACTGGATGACCAGTCTAGCTCTGAATATACACAGCTTGTGTTCGTTCTTTTAGTATCGTTTGTTTGATGTAAGAACCATGATTTCTAACCAAAGCATTGGTGAGCTGCATCAGAACTCGCGGTGTAACGCAGGGCAGTGAACTGGCACAAACAAATAGGGTCGACATAACTATGATACTAGGGAAACCGTGGTCAGAACTTAGCTAGAAACAGATCACCCATCTCCGTTATATTACAACCGTTAAATGAAGGTCGTTGATTGAGTGGGTTTAGCAAGTGAAATGGCATGCCGGTGCGCAAGCGCATCATCGCGCGTGATGCTATCTGACAGATTGCGCGGCGCAAAAACTTGCAGATAGCTAATCGCTACCATTTGCCCCGGTATGGCCAGCGGTGTTGGTGAAGAGTATCAAGCGAACCGAGAAATCAGTAAACCTGAATCAGTCTGGTCTAAATAGCTGCGTTTATGATAAATGTCGTAGGATTGCTGCGTGCGTTATTGAAGGGTCTCCACATGTAGTAGACAAAATTAAAATTAAAATACATTCATGATTAGAGTTCTGTTATTCAGGCATCAATTTATTGTACAATTCTATGCTTATACCTACATTAGAAACTAAATATTACCAACTTTGACTTGTCTATGGTTAGGAAGACAAATATTATATTTATTTCTTGTAATATAATTATGAATGCCAGTTTAGGTTAAATTTATCTGGATTTAGCTTGACAAAGATCAAATTATGAAAAAATTATTCTTCTATATTATACCTAGTGGCAACGGTAATAAACTTCAAATACGTATTATTTGCAGTAGTTTTATGTCAAGAAGTTTTCAAGTAGTGGCATAAAGTGGCGGGGGATCGACCATAATTCATCTCAATTAAATTCAATTTAGTTTATTTACACCTTATTTTAACATTAAATATATTAAATAATGCGTATAAAATAGGTTCTAATGCGAACACAAAATAGAAGGACAAGAAGAAGTTAAAAAAAGTTCAGAGAAAAAATAAAAGTGAATCTTACTTCTAAAAATAAAAACAATATAAATAAAGGAACTTATATCTACACTAAATAATATAGTATATTTACACAATAAGTTTATTCTACAGTAAGTACAGTAGGTAAAGCACAGTCTTTCTATCGTCTTCATACATTTGTTCGTATGATTATAGATAAAAAATAAAATACAGTTACAGTGGTTAGTGAACCACAGGTGAAGTGCCCAAAAGGCTGGCAACGTTACCTTGTTAAATAGCCGTATTAATCCTGTTCATCTTAAAACTAGTTAGTTAACAATTTTACAGCTAATGTACACTGGGCGGTCTTATCGCTAATTGAGCATTTTTTTCCAGACAACCAGTAAGTATAAGTAGTTAACTCTGATGACTGAGTTGATGCTGCTTATGGATTTACAGTTTTGGAAAAAAAATTGGTATATTTTCGGCATCAAAATTTGTACCATAATTTACGACTGTCAAGGTTGAAGTTTCTGTACGTGCCCCTACTCTATACAAACCGTGTACAAACATGGCTCGCAGGTAGCTAGCTGGGCGATTGGCCACAAAAACTTGGCATGTCCCGTTTAGTGGACAATTACTTACGGCGCGAGAGCCAATCGAGCGATCGCGGTGGATATCGAGACTTTTGTAATTACTTTTACGATAATTCGTAGTAATTACTTGATATATCCACAAGTAGGGCTGGTACCAGTTTCTGGTATATCATTTAGTAACCACTGCGCTGCTTTTCAAAGGTTTTCGAAGCGAATTAGAAGCTAATGCTAGTTACAATCACAAAGGTTTTTCTTTAACCCTCGTGGTCAACTGCTATCACCCTAAAAACCCGTAAATCAACTGATATCTCCATCCACAACAGTCCTAAACAACGATAAGAATGATTAACTTATAGGTATCCCGAAATTCTTCAAATCCTTGTCCTTGCTCAGAATGCGACCAAATCTGGGTTGGAAATTGGAATGCGGAAGTGACGTCACATAAACCCTCGCGAAAGAGAAATGTTAAAGTAAATTGAAAGATCACTCTAGTGAGAGTTCGTGGGAGTTTTTTGATGTTTGTGGATCACGCAGTTTATACGAATCTGGATAAAACTTACTATAATTTATCCTCCATGCTATAATCACAGACTTTGTCTGTCTTTTTCATTCTCATGTCAAAGAATAGAGATGAGAACAGATTTAAACTAGGATTATTTTAAGCCGTTTTGCGAAGTAAACATTGCTCTCTTACATTATTTATTTATCCCGCGTTATTTCCGTTTTTATTAGTAATTTTGGTGTTTTTTTAATCAGTCATCGCATCGAGACCGCGGCAAGCCCCGAATACCGAATACTTGCAAGACCTTCAAAGTATTTCGACTCGTACCAGGTTTCCGTACTCGCAAGCAAATACCAAGTATAAAAACCTGGTCGAGTAAATACGTCTCATCCCATAGAGCTAGAGTTATTGACTCGGGTGTGAATAATTGGAATAAAAGTTATGTGTTATTTTGTGATTCGAGCAAAAATAGTAGTCCGTTAAAATGAATGAAATTTGAGCTTATAATAAATTTGATGACCACTGTGGCGCAGTGGGTGAAAGCCTGCCTTATTTATATAGAAATGTCCGGCATTATTTATATATTTATTATTTATTTTTAGTGGAAAGTAGATGTATTTTGTATATATACATATAATATGTTTAGGCCAAATAAACGCACCGCTCCAATAAGACAGCGAGGTATCGAAGTACACGAAAACATCATCGATCTATACAATTTTTAGATTTTCGTAGATTTTTCAGCTCGACCGATTTTGATAAAATTTAAATGGACCACCTGTGAAGTACACCCTTTCAAACAAAAAAAGAATTTTAGGCATTTTCGAGTAATCGGTGAACATACATAAAAAAAAACAATGAATTGAATCGAATTGAAAACCTCCTCCTTTTTGATGAAGTCGGTTAAAAATAGGAAATGACGAACGACGAGATACGACTTTCTGACATACTATGAACAATATAAACACTTGACATTGACAATGTTGTCATAATTATGACACATGCCTTTAATGAAGAAGAAGAAGAAGAAGGAGATTTAAACAATTCATTAGCTAGTGTGTGTTTATAAGAAAGACGTAGTCTGTGACCTGGAACTAAATATAGGCTACTTTTTATACAGGTTCCATGCGTGCAAAGCCGCGTACAGCAGCAGTATAAGTATTTTATGATCATTAAATTGAAACTATTGACTTTGGCATCGACAAGATTGCAGACCAATGAAATGTCTGAGTAGCCATCTCCATGATGAAGGTGGTCTCGTTCAAGTCCTGGCAGGAAGCCAAGAGTTCCAGGTGGGCTGTAGCCGGCTGCAATAATACTGCGTAAAGAGCACTCCGTGAGACTCATATAACAGGTGTTACAAATGTCAGATGTGGTCGATTAACAGGGTTAAATCTCGAGTTTGAAAGTCATCATGGCCGCTATTTACAGACTTAGATAATTTTGATAATATATAAATTAAATATTGCTGGACAATGCACATGACACAATCTAGCCCCAAAGCCCCAAAGCATAGATTGTACGGTGACCGAATGAATACTAAATAGTTTTAAATACATGTTGGCGCCGCAGCACACATTTTCTAGATTTATTTCAAAATCCGTTTCCGTATCCGTTTTGTGGATAAGGGTAAGAATTTATATACCTGGTGTAAAAACAGTTAAGAACTTAATATTTCTGATTAATTGTAAAAATAATAATTTAATTCCAATATATTTTATAACTGTAATTTCTGGTAAAATTGTATTTTAATTAAAATAAATTGGTAGGATGATTGGTGGTAGTACTTTGGCAGCTACGCCATATTTTAGTGTTCGATTAAAATAAGTGTTCGATATTAATATTTCCGTTTCATTTTAGAGGTAATTTACATACATTTATAACACCCAGACACAGAACGAATATCTATGTTCATCACAACATCACAAATGTTTGTCCTGGGAGGGAATCGAACCCTCAACGTACAGAAGTCAGAGGCAATACCAACTGAGCTGAGAAGTCAATAAATTTATTTACAAAAAACAATAAACAGGTTTCATTAATGAAACGTACAGAATACTCAGATATATAAAATACACGTAAAACAGTTGAGCTATCTAAGGACCGCTTAAAATGGATCTATAGATAGCTCAACTGATCCAGATTACTGCCATAGGGGTAGCGCCCCCAAGACATGATGCACATGGCAACGCTAGATAGGAGCCAGCTTGGGTCACGCGATATTTTGACATTCATTAGTAGGTAATTGTGCATGGCTTGAAGCGGCTAGAATCAAATAGAGACTTCAAGACGTACGTGCTCCGGGTAGCTGCCAAGTACAAGGACGTGTTTCCCAAATCCCAATCAAATATTGTAACTAATAATCATCAACTAGGCTTTTTATTTTCCAAGTAAATTAATAAATTAATATTGGTGGACAATGCACACAACACCATCTAGTCCCAAACTAAGCATAGTTTGTAATATGGTGACTAGATGACTGATAGAATACTTATATATTTTTAAATACATACTTATGATACTTTATAACACCCAGACACAGAACAAACACCTATGTTCTTCACACAAATGTTTATCCTGGGAGGGAATCGAACCCTCAACCTACAGCAGCAACCTCAACTACCTCAGTTGGTAGTAGCTCAGCAGAAGGCAGAGCTACTACCCACTGAGCTGACAGGCCAGTCAATAAATAA
The DNA here is from genome assembly GCA_948098915.1 of Lampropteryx suffumata. Classification (NCBI taxonomy): domain Eukaryota; kingdom Metazoa; phylum Arthropoda; class Insecta; order Lepidoptera; family Geometridae; genus Lampropteryx; species Lampropteryx suffumata. Next base: position 1,332,024 of record OX402560.1, read on the forward strand.
ATAATGCCGGACATTTTACACAGCATCATCTGGCCCCAAAGTAAGCAGAACTTGTGTTATGGGTACCACATGACTGATATAATACTTATCTATATACTTTTTGTCCGTAATTACATGTTATACACAGAACATACTTATACATATACATACATATACCATACTTGAGACAATTACTTGCGGGCCATGCAAACATTTGCCCCGACATGGGAATCAAAACTACAACCTTCCTCGGGCCTCGTCACACTGCGTCACAGAGGTCGTCAAAAAAATAATAATTACGTTTTAAAAACTAAACAGAAAACCGACTTCATTTATATTAATTTGTTTTTTGTTGATTTTTTTAAATCCGGTCGGCAGATTTCGATAAAATTTAAATGGGACTAACTGGGAAGTATACACTTTGAAACAAAAAAGTATTTACCGAATCGGTTCAGGCGTCTTTGATTAATCGGTAAACATAAAAAAAAGATTTCGACGAAATGAGAACCTCCTCCTTTTCTGAAGTCGGTTAAACACAAATTATAACAAGGATAGGTTACAGTTACAAAAAACACTTTGGATTGTTTTACATATTACACATTACATATGTAAAACGATTTAAGAATATTTTTCTGATTGGACTGATTAAACATGTTTTAAATATGAATTGTGTACTTAGGAGACTAAAACTATGCACGTAAGTAGGTATATAGGCTATACCCAGGCACCTAATGCACCTAAATATAGGAGCAGCAATGCATCTCGTTAGCTTGGTGTTCATTAAGCAGACAGCTTTCAGGATCCTCGTAATTATGTAGGGGATGTCTCACTCCGCCTCAGAGGGTTGCTACTACAGGACAATCTAATATTTTTATGGGATTACTAGCGACCCGCCCCGGCTTCGCACGGGTGCAATGCTGATACTTAATATACTACAAATGTGTTTATATACACGTTATCTAAGAGAATAACATAGACTAAGAGATAGACATAATACCATTGCGGACTTTTGTGTAGACCTTTTTAAGGTGTACAATACTGAAATACATTATTTTGATCTATCTCGTAGGGTTCAGCCAGCGTTTACGATGTAAATAAGCGCAAAAAAATATGTTTATTTACGACACCACATTAGAAACCTTCCTCTTGAATTCAAGAGGAAGGTTTATATGTATAAAACATGCATAATATAGTAGAGAAACACAGATAATCTAGAGGTTTCTAATGTGGTGTCGTAAATAAACACATTTTTTTGCGCTATACTCTTTTTTTTTTATACACATTTTTTTGCGTTACTCTATCTATTAAAAAAAACCACATCAAAATCCGTTGCATAGTTTTAAAGATCTAAGCATACATCGGGACAGACAGATAGCGGGAGGCGACTTTGTTTTATACTATGTAATGATAGGTATTTTCCATTGCACAAGATAGTTCTTCAAATGGTTACAAATTCACAAGAGTGTTTTGAAGACTAAAATTAACTAAGTGACCAACTATGAAATAACTTCCTGAATTGGGCAGTGGGCTAAGGCCCGGTTAAGATGCAGAAGGTTTCGGGTTCGCGGCGGGACAAATGTTTGTATGATCTGCAAGTTTTTGTCTCAGGTTTGGGTGTTTTTGGGTTTAATATGTATGTATTTACAAAAAAAATATATAAGTAGTATATCAGACATGTGGTGCCAATAACACCAGCTCTGTTTACTTTGGAGCCAGATGATGCTGTGTGAAATGTCCGGCATTACTACTGATACTTTTTTTTGTAAGTACATACATATTATACATAGAAACATCCAGACCCGAGACAAATACTTGCAGATCATACAAAAATTTGCCCCGCGGCGGGAATCAAACCCGCCACCTTCTGCATCTTAATAGTGTCATCAATTGACACGCCAAAATATATTTTTCCCATGATTTATGAGATTTCTATGACCCGATATTTGAGAAACTGAACAGGGAAAAACTCACAAATAACGGAAAACATCTTGTTTGTAATGAAAATTATTAAAATTATGTAACCATGATAATTTTAATAATAATACTTAGAATTTTATTTATTATTTACGGTTTTGATTGCTTCACCTCTTGGTTATTGACCAACTGAAAGCAAGAATAGCCAGTTTGATTCTCGCGGTGGACATAATCTAAATTTCCCAAATTTACTATGTCAATGTAGCTCAATGTACTTACATACCAAGAGGTATTAAGTCTTCCTAGATATGATAAATGTGTGGTCTGTTCCCAAATGGCAACTAATTCAACTGTACATTGTACACAATCAAAGGTTTCGATGGAGGTCATCAAAGTCAAACACTCCATTCAACAGATCAATGGATTGACACGTGTGCCACCATCCAGCACCAGGAACCAGAAAACCACGGGAATTTCAACTCAGTATTCACACAATTAAGAGCTTACATAAAATACGGATGTGAATCCCGTGTTTGCTACCTCCTCCGAGCTGTAATACAGAAGATATAGGATTTTGAACGTTATGTCTTAAAGAATAGGTGTTATGTGTAGGTATAAAGGTTCGCGAATGATACCCGACACTCGAACGTCGTCTCGAGATGATCGAATCTCGTTAATTTTGTAGCTTCAAGATTAATGCTTTGAAATCGTATGATTTGAGGAATGATGCTATCAATATTTGATTTAGTATCGTACTCCAGCTCTACTACGACTACTCCAGAGGAACGATCAGGAATTACCCTTTTTTCCGAAAATTGCAGCATCTATCTTGTTGACAAATTTGCCAGTCAAGTGATTGTGCCCAATTATAGGACCAACCTACTTAAGTTGGCCCCCATGTCACTTGCTATCTATTTACTTAATATCCTGTCCGAAAACAGCGTTGATATATTTCATCAAAACCTGCCGAAAGTCATGGAAATGGCACAGCTGGTGATAGAAACGAAATGTACCTATTATAGATTAATGGTTTATTACTTGTATTTACCTAAAATAAATTAAGTATACACGTAGATCTAGCATCGCCTTAGGGTTAAAAAAAACCTGTTATCATAACAGGTTATGATTAATAAATAAATAATATAGACACAAAGTTGTAGCCAAATCGTCCTCTCGGACTGCCCTCGTCGTTCAAATCACCATAAAATCACTTTTACATTGCGATGGGCTCCTGTTCCCCACGGGCCCAGGTCCCGACTCCAAAAGGCTCAGATATACAGGCCCTGTTGACCCTGGCATATTTATTAATTTTTTTTTGCTTAGTAGAAGTAAGAAATAGAAAATTTCAGCTGAGATGCATATCGTTGGTTTCCACATATCCAGCTATTAGTTATTTGTAAAAAGCATCTGTTTCGGCTCTCGTCTCCAGCACCCTGATTCACAAACATTTAAACACCAGCTTAATATAAATTTTATAAGTTTTCTTTGTGTATCTGTCTAATTACGGCTATAAAAAATTGTTTAAAGGTTTTTTTTAATATACTACGAGTAGCTGACCCGGCAAACTTCGTACCGCCTCAGAATCAATAAATAAAAAAGCAAGCATTTTTTTCATATTTACTCACCTTTTAAACCTTCCCTGGACTTCCACAAATAATTCAAAACCAAAATTAGCCAAATCAGTCCAGCCGTTCTAAGTAACGAACAGCAATTGATTTTTATTTTATAGATTTTTAGGATAGTTTAGTTAACAAATTGTTTAAAGCATATTATGTGTGGTTCCCATTACATAAGCTCTGCTCCTTTGGGGCTAAATGATGTTGTGCAAAATGTCCAGCATTATTTATTGTTTTTTTATTATTATAAATACATTTTTTCGTATTAACAAAATTATGGTATTAATTATAATTTTAAGTATGAAATGGCCACGAAGTCATACAAAAGAAAAGAAGACTGAAATCACAAGGACTAGGAGAGAAGAGAAGAGGATTATTTTAATTTGATGACAAACATTATCGTCAAGAGATGCAACCCCAATTGAGTAATAGCAGGCCACGTGCACTCCTCACAGGTACGAAGCTACATGTACATAGGTGAGCCCACCTTGGTGGGTAAATTCGTAGAGAACAGACAGACGAGACAGTGCCCGACTTTCTATCGTGTAACTCAATGTAGGTATAATGTTAGGCGCACTTATAATATAATACAAGGACGTATTCCTCGCACCCGTCTTCTGGTCAGCAGGAATTGTCTACCGACGGTATAGGGAAGCACTGCTAACGAAGAAAGTGCCCTGAAGTAGTAAAGTATTAGTATTAAAACATACTAACAAGTAGAAAAGCACACTATAAAACTGACTTAAAATTTAATTTAATATACTAAAATGATTAGAATAATACATACATAATCTAAATATACCTATACTAACATATAATATATAACATAATAATATAATAAGTATACTTATATAAATCATATATATTTATATCAATTTATAATACATAAATAAAATGAATATAAACAATTACAAGGAGAGATAATGCTCTTTGACTTTTCGCTTAAAAATGCTAAGCGAAGCGCTGTCGCGGGTTTCGTGAGGGAGAGAATTCCACAATTTTACAGAGTGAACCGTGAATGATCCACCATACCGACTAGAGGAGTGAGGAGGAATTTTCAGAATAAGAGTTTTTGCTGTTCTACAGGGATCACGAGGAACAAGGAAATCGAAACGCTCATAAAGATAAGAAGGAGAGAGGGGGTTGTTTAGAATATTATAAAGAGATAGAACATGCAAATCACGCTGACAACGAATAGGAAGCCATTTTAATTGGGCTCTGAACAAAGTCGTATGTTGTCGTTCGTCGTTTGTCTACTAAGGTGTCTACGCAAGTAGCATCCCACACCAATGGCTTACTGATCTCCCAAGGGACAAGAATCACCATCAGGCCTCTTACCATCATCACGTATCTGACCGTTCGGTTCAAGATAATGTATATATTTTCATATTATACATAAAAACACTCAAACCCGAAACAAATACTTGCAGATCATACAAATATTTGTCCCGCGACGGGAATCGAACCCACAACCTACTGCCGGGCCTTGGCCCACTGCGTCACAGAGGTCGTCTTTGTTGCATCGTAGCAAGAGTCGCTCGCTACCTATTTATATAATGTTTTTTGTGGAGTCCATTCTGTCCTTCTGTACTTGTATTTATAATTATTCTGTGGTAATACAACACGATCGAAGCTAATAGCAAGGTTAGGCTCTTGCGCATTTAAAACATACTCACTTGCATCAACCGTTTTAGAAAGTGGCGCTGGCGAGTGTTTGTAAATATGGAATACCTACAGATCCCTAAAAATAGTTCCGAATTGGAAATGGACATGATTTACTGGCGGTCGCCAATGGCCCATTTAGTCACAGCTATACTTAGAGCGAGGCGACAAAACAAATGCGCGCGCGCATACCGGCTTAATCCCAGCTTTCCTGTCCATTTCGCGCGTCTGTCACTGTGACAGTGAAAGGGGAATCCGTTCAATGAGATTTATGGAATGAGTAAGGAGTATGTTAGCTAGTGGAGACGTGAACTGCCCTTAGATCTCCGGACTCTGTGACTGTGAATCACTGCAACCAAATATGACTTAGCTAAAGATAGTTGCATATGCCTATTTTTCGGTATATGCGACTTTTAGTGTCTCTTATAGCCTTCAGAGACCTTGACTCGTCTTTCGCCTGAGTCAAACGTTCGGTCTTTCAATAAAACACTTGAGTTTCGTTTGGATTTCAACAGGACTTTACCTGGATAAACGCAAAACTATAATGACCGTAATACAATGATAGAGACATAATTTGCATTACATTTTCCATGAATCCATATCAACACCACCTTACTCAGCACTTTCCTCTCTTTTTCTTCTTCCTCCTCTCTTCATTAAGCTAGTGTGTTATTAAAAAATAGACTCTAAGTCCATAAAGAGCATTTTAAGGTGGTGTAAATGGGTAAATTATTTAATAACTAATAGGTACTTTCAAACGCTGAAGAAAAGCATCGAGAGGGTCGAGAGGATCGAGAAATCGGTATGTCGTAGAACTTAAAAAGTTCGAAGAGATGTACCAAATGCACGAAAAGAGCTCCTGAGGTGCATATTAATCCTATTTTATCCCACTTCAAAAAAGAATGAGGATGAATCCCAATTCATCGGAATCTTTTTTTTATGTATGTACACCGATTAGGTACTCAAAGACGCCTGAACCGATTTGAAAAATTATTTTTTGTTTCAAAGGGTATCTTCCCAGGTCCCATTTAAATTTTATCGAAATCGGTCGAGTGGTTTTCACAAAAAAATCAACAAAAATCTAAAAATTGTATACATGGATGATATTTTCATTGACTCCGAAACCTTGCTGTATCATTGGAGCAGTGCGTTTAGTTGGCCTACCCATATCTATACCTATAAAAGAGCTTAACCTGACTGACTGACTGACTGATTCATCATCGCCGAGTCAAAACCGCTGAAGCTAGAAAGCTGAAATTTGGAAGGTAGCTTACTTTCATAGCAAACCCATCCACTAAGACTAAGATTTTTTTTAATTTTACTTGAATTTACTTTAAACTTGATATGAATAATTAAAATGCAAAATAAATGGACACATGTTTCAGGATTTTTTAAATAACTCTTACAAAGGGGTAGAATGGGGTGTCAAAGTTTGTATGGGAAATTTTTAACGGGTGGTGTGATTTCTTAGAAACTTGGTTTGGATTCTTTAAAATGCAAAATAAATGGACACGTGTTTTAGGATTTTTAAAAATAACCCTCATAAAGGAGTAAAATGGAGTGTGAATGTTTGTATGGAAACTTTTAATGGTTGGTGGGTGTGATTGGATTGAAAGTTATAGTTTGGCAAGGAGATAAATTGCATTCAGGGAAAATATTTAAGGTAGAATTCTTTAAAAAAAAATGCGGACAAAGTCGTGGGCAACAGCTAGTTATATATAAGCAAAATACATCTACTTTCCACTATGTTTTTTTTTTTTATATAATGACGACGGTTTTCTTTTTAGTTTTTAAAACGTAATTATACCACTCTAATAAGTAGGTAACTAGGTAATTATACATTATACATACACATTGGCCTCAATTCTGTTGGCACTAACCTAACTAATTTTAGCTAAAATTAGGTTTAGAAGTGTCAAATGAAACTTTGGTATTCTGCTGCTACCAACTTATCCTAATTTAATTTTATCTAATTTAATTAATCGTTCCTAATTTAGTTAGATGGTACCAACCGAATAGGATTTACAAATGCCATGAGGATATAAAATATATTTTAGACCATTCCTAATTTTAGAAATGAACCAACCGAATTGCCACCATTAACCTATAATAATTCTAACACTATATTAATTCTGAAATTTTATGAATTCTACACAATATAACATATTTTTTGTGCGCTGCAGAGCAAATATGTGCTGGATATGTGCAAATATGTCTCCACTCTGCATTGTGCTGGATAAACATTGGTTTTCAGTAGAGAGCAAAAGAGGGTATTATTACATTTCCCGTGTTGTGGGCAAAAACTCCGATCTTACTTCTGGGGCAGTCAGAATCGATAGTACCTAGTACGAGTCAGGTGGCCATGTTCCATGCTAAATGAATATGAAAGAATGAATGAATAAATAATAAATAATGAGGACATTTAACAGAGCAACATCTGATCTGGGCCCAAAGTAAACAGAGCTTGTTTATATGTGCTTATTAGGAATTATTAAAGAATATGTGATAGATAGAATAATTTTACAGATTTTACGTATGTTTTCTGATGCATGGTCTCCAAAGTCTGGTCACGTGCCATCAAACGTCATAATGATAGTTGGTACCTTCGTCTGAATAGTATTCGTCCTGAGACGTTCCGGCATGCATTATTCATGGCTGCGGATACAAATTGCGAGGATCTGTCTACGCTTTGTTTCTGTAATGGCACTTTGGAGATGGTTTTGAAAAATGTACTGAGTAGGTAAATGTGGTCACTTGATGGAACTCAATCAAACCTATTAAATCAATTCGAAACATTATTTACTTACTGGTTACTCCTAACCCCAGTTCAAGAAGAATCCGGTAAGAAACTCGCTTTTTTTATGATCCTTGCCAATTTTGTTACGGATGATAAGTCGAGTTGGAGCGATTCATCCTAAGCTTTTTTGTCATCTAAATAATCTGTTATTTTATAACAGATGCTTTATATTATGCTTTATGAGACAGTTTTTGTTTTATTACGTTTTTAAATTTGCGAATCGACAAATCTTACACGTTGCTCGGGACCTTGTTATAGAAGCGTACACATTGCCCTATAAAAGATTTATTAACTGTGGGAATAGCGAACATTACGCCCTTTTTATTGGGACATTACAAGGAATTTTTCTTAGTCCCTATTCTTAACGCATTAGATAGTACTGGCTAAAAGTAGCCTAAATATACTAGAAGTAGGAACTTAGGGACATTATTATGAAACTTGTTTATTGTTTGTAGATAGGTAGGTTCCGAATATGTTTTCTTCTTCTTTCGTGTCAATGATACAACTAAATTAGGTTTGAATAGAATACTGCCACCCTCACTGCATCGTCCGTGGCGTCTATTAGGTAATTCTTTGATCAGATGTAAGGACACAAGGGGCAGACGAGTAGATGTGACATCGTTGGGATAGGAGCTCCGCAGTCGCATTGGGCACAAGCAGAGTCGCGATAGCTCCATTTGCACATGCTTTCTCTACAGCGGCCGACTTGGGTCCGCTGTCGGTTTATGGACTTCCAAACTGACCATTGATGATTACGTCCGGGGGACAGGTGTTCCTGAATATGTTTGACGTGCCCGTACCCTTACGGACAATATTTTGAAAAGCGAATTTCAGCTGTTCTTCACTCTCACCCTTTGTTTTGAATCAAATACCTTTACACTCGTCGGAATGCAATAGTCACGGCAGGGGGTTGTTAATTAAATGTTTTGAATACTCAGGTTAGGGTGAGCTAGGGGCGAACCGCCCCCTGATTGCACTCCATACGATTCGGTTAACATACGTAAGTAGTTAAATAGAGGTACCTACACAACAGACTTTGATTTACCTGATAAAAATCCCTAATTTAACTGAAATCTTTCTGTGAAAACAATTTTAACAGATGTCAAGTTAATTATTATAAATATCAACCTATATATTAAAAACATTTTTAACCAAAGTGGGTTGGATATGTTTATAAGAAAGATTTACCTACCTGATAAATAACTGCTTATTTTAATTTAACTGTAGTCAATCTTTTTTAAATGTGGAATCTTTATTTTAACTTCATATAAAAAGAAGATCTTCAAAATGCAGTATATTTTGCCAGATGTCAAGTGAATTTTAAAACAATGCACGTAGCGAATGCGTTGTTTAAATATGTTGCCCTCTATATTTAAATGAAATATATTATAATGTAAATAAATAAATGTTGCAACATATTGAACTTAAATTGTTGCTCTGTTAAATATAAAAAGGTACCTACGCGGTATTAAAACAATCTGCAGGAATGAAGGTCGCCCGACATTTGCAAAAAAATAAAAAGAGGGTCCTGTAGACGCCTCGACTTTGAACAGAATAAGTTTTGTTTATTTATGGAGATACCATACTAATTTCTAATGAGGAGGTTAATGTCTAGGGCATTCTCTACCAGTCAACCCAAGCTGGTTTTGACATGGGGCAGCGCATAATAGAATAATAGTTCAACGTTGTGAGTTCACAGATGCTCTCAAGCTGCTCTTGCATTAGTCAGTGAATTAGCCGAATCGTAGTGCTCCTAATCGGGATGCTGATGCGATTTGCGTGACCTGTGATGGGGTATTTTGATGTCGGTACTGATCGTAAACAGTGGCACTGCCTCCGCTGCAATTATACCAAGTCTCATTTTAGCTGTGACGTGATGTACTACCAAATAGGTGTTTGTTGTTTTGTTGAAATACTGTTTATGATTTGGCGTTTTTAAATTTTTTATGAGACTGCAAGTATTTGTCTGGGTGTTTCTATGCATAATGTATTTGAAAAAAGTATATAAGTAGTATAGCAGTTATGTGGTACCCATAATACAAGCTCTGCTTACTTTGGGGCCAGATCATGCTGTGTGAAATGTCTGGCATTATTATTATAATTTGAATAGATTCCCATTGGCCCCACCAGTAAAACAAAGCTGATATTAGAAAATTAGAATACACTCGTACATTAATAATGTACAAGTGTATTAAAATTTTGCAATATCATTTGGAATAGGAATCTATGCAAATAATAATAATAATGACATTTCACACAACATAATTTGGCCCCAAAGTAAGCAGAGCTTGTATTATGGGCAACAAACAAAAAAAAATGAAAACTATTACAAAAAAGATAAAAAAATAACCACGAGTAACCTTTTAGAATAACATGGCGTTTGGTATTTTGGTTGCAATAGTTTCCCATGATATAATACTGGGACTAGGTAGGTATCTAGCATGCACCCCCGGGCCGGAAGAACCCGGAAGTGCAACTTGCACAATTTCCGGCCGTCGCTCGCAGCGCCCTCTGAATTAAACTATTAATGCGTGATGGCGGAAAATTGTAACGATGTGCACATAAATAATTTGTTCGTTTTCCTCAGGTAAGTTACTTGTTAGGCTTAGCGCACACTGCGGATTAATCCGCATTTTTTTCACGCTATTCTGTCGAACATGAAAGCAGACTCAGGTGTACTAGCGGTAAAACCCACGGCCACGTTGAAAATGTCAAAGTTACTTCGGAATAGCGCGGCTTAAATGTGGTGCGTACTAGTGCGTACTAGGCCTTATTGTTGAGTAAAAGTATTCTTCATTTTATAGTGTCATTAGTTATTCAAACCAGTGTGGTGAAAGGATTAAAGTGCGTTTCAAAGGCTTCTTTCGTGCACTTGTCACATGTCTCGGAACTTTTAAGGTTCTTCGACATGCCGGTTTTCTCACGATGTATCCAGATTTATGATAGATTTATTGCGTGTCAGTAAAATTTTGGTATTATTTGTAGTTTTTATTTGTAGTTCATGTTTAGTGTTTATATTTTTCGCTTGTGTTTTCAAGCAGGTTCAGTCTCAACTAATGCCACTCCTATGGAAGACAGCGCTGGTTTTCAAACTGTAATGATGATGTAGGTATGCGCTGAACATAGCTGTCTCAAAGAAAAACGCAGAGCAAAGAGCGTAAGCATTACATGAGTAAAGAGCGTATGGAAACTGTGGGTATTTGTGGAGCAGAATCTCAAGTAGTTTCTTTGTACAACAACATGATGGAGAGCCGAGCAGTGCATTAGGGGAACGTGACCAGACTACAGGTAGACATACGAGTACATCGTTTTAACCCAAGGTACGTCTTCGTTTGTGTTATCCTTTTCTATCCTGCGCCGCGGCTGGCTTGGCCCATTCGTTTTATATTTTACTTGTCATCTCGAAGGGTTTTAGCTGAAAGTCAGTGATTGCTCTTTAAGAAAAAAAATGGTTGTCTGTAAAGTCGGTTTACGAACGTAATTTTACGTGATAACGACATAAGAAAACATAATGAAAAATTGCATACTTTTAACCTATTAAGATGCGTCACAAGCCGGACGCTTAGGCCGATCGTGCCTCTCTATTAAAATTCAACCCCTAAGTGGGTGAAAAGGAGTGAAAACAAATGTATGAAACTTTTTAACGTGTGGTGCGATTTGCTTGAAACTTGATATAAATAAATAAAACGCAAAATAAATGGACACGTGTTTCAGGATTTTTCAAAATATCCCTAACAAAGAGGTAAAACGGGGTGTCAAAGTTTGTATGGGAACTTTTTAACGGGTGGTGAGATTTCTTAGAAACTTGCTTTGGATACTTAAAATGCAAAATAAATGGACACGTGTTTCAGGATTTTTCAAAATATCCCTAACAAAGAGGTAAAACGGGGTGTCAAAGTTTGTATGGGAACTTTTTAACGGGTGGTGAGATTTCTTAGAAACTTGCTTTGGATACTTAAAATGCAAAATAAATGGACAAGTGTTTCATGATTTTTTAAAATAACTCTCATAAAGGAGTAAAATGGGGTGCGGGGATTTAACTTTTCTAAATGCGTACGAAGTCACGAGCAACAGCTAGTCGATGTATAAGACGTTAACATTTCAAAATAGAAATAGAAATATTTATTCCACTTATGCTGTTACATTATTGGTTAAGTCTCAAACATATTGCGCTGAGCTATAACCTATTTGTCTAGCTGCAACACATACATGGTTTAATACACACCTATGTAAATAAATAAATACATAAATAAATAATGCCGGACATTTCACACAGCATCATCTGGCCCCAAAGTAAGTAGAGCTTGTGTTATGGGTACCACACGACTGATATGATATACTACTTACATACTTTTTTTTTGTAAATACATACATATTATACATAGAAATACAATATATATAAAAAACATACTTAATGGAAAAGTAAATTGAAAAAGGCTGTAATAATAATAACAATGTAAGTAAATGTTTTGTTTTGTCTTTTTTGTATTGTTTTTGTTCGTATCTACCAAAATAAATTTCCTCCTTTTTATTTTTTTTGTTTTATGTATGTGATTGTAGCGTCAAATAAATGCCTTTTCTATCTATTTATCTATCTATCCTCTATCCTGTAAACACAATAGAAAGTATGCACTGTCCTTGTCATTCTAATGTCAAAGAATAGAGATAGAGAGAGCAACATATTTAAACAAGACATTAGCTTGTGCGTATTTATAAGATAGACCCGTAGTGTTTACGGATATTTATTGCTTAACCTTTGCAATAACCTGAATAAATAAAAAAACCTAGTAGATATAACAAAACAAAAGCAAAAGAAAATAAATAAATAAAAATTGGTGGACAATGCACACAACACCATCTAGCCCCAAACTAAGCATAGCTTGTATTATGATGATTGACTTATATATTTTTATTATACATACTTATGATACTTTATAACACTCCGACACAGAACAAACACCTACGAATATCACACAAATGTTAGTCCTGCAGCGCAACCAACCTACAGCGCAGAGTTACTACCAAATGAGCTGACAGGCCAGTCAGACAGACAGAAATACCATGAGTTTTTTTTTTATAAAGCTTATAAATTTCTTCCCACTGCTGGGAGACCTTTCTCCCTCAAATCCTTTCGATTGTCCCCATTCAATTTTACTGAATAAAATTTTTTAATTTTGTTAACACTACAATTAAATATTTTTACTGCTTCGTTACGAATAAGTAAACAGATAGATGTAAGTATACTACTTACTGCTATTGCACATTTTAAAAATATCCTTGTAACCCTGCCTTTATCAGGGTTCAGTAGGAGAATCGAATCGTTAAACTGCAAATAGCGTTTGATTCAAGAAACCATAACATTCAACAACACGAGCTCAATTCTATAATAAAACAGTCCAACGAACTTGATTGTAAAGTTCAGACGGTTAGCAAGCAATGGAAACTATGAATGTCGGTACTTACCTATTACTTGGGTACTACTGCTTTCGTACCCTATCGTTCAGTGGCCAATCCTGGTGACGTACATAGGCCGTTCGAAGATCTACGTAATGGGCTTGCTATGAACGATCTGTACTGGCCTGTCAGTTTTTCAAAACAGGACAAGTAGACGTACCGCTCAATATAATCCATACCTTGTCAACCTGCCACCCTTACGAACAAAGCGCTTTGCTTCCACATTTATAATGCGTACAGCCAAGGATTGGAATGTTTGGCCGTCGTCTGTCTTTCCTGAAAACTACAATCTGGGTCTCTTTAAGTCAAGAGTAAATAGGTGTCTTCTAGAACTGCGTGCCGCATCGTCGGCCACATCGTCGCTTAACATCAGGTGAGATTTTGGTAAAACTATTGGTAGCTGCACAGCGTAGAAACGCTGTAGGTTGATAGTTCGATCCCCTCCCAGGACAACTATTTCTGTGATGAAGATCGACGTTTCATGATGTGACTTAAAAAATGTGTTAACTACTATAATAAAGTAAATTAAGTAATCTTTAACTATTTCAATTTCAAAACTTTTGTGTTGGTACATTTTGTTACATTTTGATACACACGGGTGTTACTATTATTTTGTCGATGGATCGTCACTGTTTAGATTCATCTAGCTAGAATAATAATAATAATAATGCCGGACATTTCACACAGCATCATCTGGCCCCAAAGTAAGCAGAGCTTGTGTTATGGGTACCACATGACTGATAGACTACTTATATACATTTTTTTTTATTTTTTAAATACATACATATTATACATATAAAACACCCAGACCCGAGACAAATACTTGCAGATCATACAAACATTTGTTACGCGGCGGGAATCGAACCCGCAACCTTTTGTGTCTCAGGCAGGCCTTTACCCACTGCGCCACAGAGGTCGTCAGAAAATCTAGGTGCGAACTCAGTGCGAACCGTGAACGCGGTAATTCACGGTCCGCGGATCAAACTCACCCTGATGAAGATTCTCTAGCTAGATGAATCTAAACAGAGCATCTACTCTACGTTTCTATTTCGATATATCGCAACGATAGGGTCGTTGAAATGTACAATCATTCAGTCAAATTGACAGTTCAAGTTTTTTAAACTTACGCGATCAGAACACATTATTATAAATATTTACGGGTATTTATCGCGTTTATTTACCTATTTTTCCCGACGTTTCGACAGGTTTACACTCGTGTCGTGGTCACGGGATGACTAATCCTTATAAATACCAGTAAATATTTATAATAAATTGACAGTTGTATCGTAGTCAACATCGAATTAACGTAGGTATGATACCTACGTTAATTCGATTTTGATTCTGGCGGATTCCAACATCGATTGTCAAAAATAATGTTGTTCGTTCCATCGATCGCTTAAAACGAATCGAAACGAAATATGTAAGAGTAGGGTTTTGCACGATTATTAACCCGATATAGCGTTCGTCGATTTCAAGAGTAGAGACCCAGTATCGATGCCTCCATCGACACCTGTGTTTATCAAAATGTATAATCTTTTACAATAACAAAACGCTCAAAATACGTTGTTGCTCAAAATATAGACAATTAGCAACACAGTTTACAAGTCACTTGGGATCTCCTAGCTTCTGCAAATCTATTTCATTTTGGATCCGCATCAATGGCCCGTCCTCACTACGGAACAGAAAGAGTTTGACGTCATATACCCAACAGAATATGAAGTCATTTGCTGAGACTCTCTGGCTAAGATGAATAAGTGCTTCATCTTCGATGATAGATTTTCAGATATGAAGGTTGGAATCGCAGAACAGCTTGTATAAAACTTGGAGGGAACGTTTTTAAATTTGTGGAACGACGACATAACTTTTTCTTAAGTCGAAGCGCTAATCAGGTCCACAATAATGGTTTTTTTTTGAGTCTTTAGTTTTGATTCTGAAAATATCTTTAACCTGATTTTGGTGAATTGGAACACTTAGCTGGTATTTATAAAAGCATCAAGCAGTGCTCTTTCCGATGCCGAAGCTCTAAAATGGATGTTTCTCATTCCAGACACGTAGATCTGGAATAGAGCTCAAAGACGTCCGATTTGATCTCTAGAGTCTGGATGTATTGAGCGTCAGCCCTACGATCGACTTCCAATTACTCTACTCTATCCTGGAGGACATCAATCTTTTGAGCGGTCGCATCTCTTTTCATGTTACTTTTTAAAGTCAGCAAACATATTATTTATCTCTGATATGAAATTCAGCAAATGTTCGCTATCACAGATGAAGCGCATTCGTTTACGGGTGCACCTTTTGGTGTACTCATTTCGATGAGCAACCATGAAGTGGCGACAAAGTGGGCACTCTGAGTATTTCAATAGGCGCAGGCGTTTAAGACCAACGCTCGAACACAGATGCAGCGGGCATAGTTGGTGGGCATAGTTGGCTGGGCGCGCAGGCCGGAGTGTGATTCATAGGCATAGTAAGACAAGATTGTACCAGGGTATCAGCAGAGGCAAGGTGATATCACAGTACGCAGCAAATTACAAATAAATACAAAAGACCCACATACAGTAAATGGGTCAGCATGCGATAGTCAAACTTATTTATGACACTTGGCTGACAGCTTCGTGTCTTCCGAAGCACAGAAGCAACTAACTAGTTGACGGATGAGACAACATAACTAGGCTGCAACCAACAGCACTCATTTTTGAATGCTCTTTCCTATATTAACATAATTACTTAAGCGCCCACAAGCTTGGCCCCTATGTAAGCTCTGTCTTTGTCATTCTAATGTCAAAGAATAGAGATGACAACAGATTGAAATAATTAATTAGCTAGTTAGTGTGTGTGTATAAGATAGACCTATAGTAGTTAACGAGTATTTAGCACATATTACCTTTTATTCCCGACGTTTTGGTAATGTTACGCGATAAATACCCGTGAACTATAAAACAGTATAAATTCCGATCGCAAATGTATAAAAAACACAATTTCAGGCTATGGTAAAGTACTGTACGTTACCGTGGGCTGATAATATTTTTATTAATAGTACAATTTTGTTCATTATGTTTTTATTACTGACGTTGCTTCTTAAAGCAAATCTCCTGAAAATATTGTACCACTTCAAAAGCTCTCGGCTTTTACATTCATTTCCGTTAATTAATTGCTCCGTTATGTAACGATTTTAATTCAAGCTCTCTTATTAATAATCGTGCTCGTCGGCTCAGTTTAATTAAACTAATGAATAATGAGCGGGCAGCTCATTCCCCAGACCCTCTTGATGGGGAAATTAAGGACTGGTGTGTTGAGTCGGCTCTACCTACTATAAACTACTTTAATAGTTTTTCTTCTTATCTATCTTCCTATAATGTCATCTGTCATGATGAAAATTTCGCCAGTGTCAATTGGTTATAGTATCGCGTGGTTATGTCGATCGTCATTTGTCTATTCTAAACATCAACGCGGATTATGTTCTTGGCGATACGACGAGGAATACAAGAAAAATCTTGGTTTCGTCGCTGCGACTTTGTAACGTTATTTAATTAATCAAAACTAAATCTGTCGACATGGCAAAATTGTGATCAAGACATATGCCATTATAGGAAAAAGGAGAAGAAGGAATCAAATTCAAATTTAGAACATCATCGATCGGTTTGACATTACATATGGAATAGGGCGCGCCAGTTTGGATATGGAAGTGATGTTTTCATCGCCATTTTATTTTATAACTGCCAAAAGTTTTATAAACTATTCGGGCAGAGCGCCCACTTGCAACTTCGGCAGCTCCGTTACCACGATCACAGTTTTCCTCGTCGAACGTTGTAACTGCATTTAGTCTGTAAAAAATAGAAAATAGTTACAGAATGTACATTTCTCCGCCTCATACCCTCACGAGTGCAATAAATAAATATCTTCTCGGCTCGTGATATTTCACAATACACGGCGGATGGCGGGCGGGACTCGTAAAATAAAATGGAGCGCGTTATATCGTCACGTATTCCACCGGGAAATAAAATCACTATTATCAGTTACAACTCGCTAGACTACGTTTATATAACTGCTTCTTTCTCGGTCACTCTCTCACCTAGAATCATTATATACTATCGTGAAATAATCACAATCTGAATAACAACTTTTTTCTCAACAGCGTGCATAAAATATACATGGTCGCTAGAAGCAATCACTTAAAAAACTTTCAAGTAACTACCTTCTAAAAAATTTACAACAAAAGCTTTCACTGTAATTAAATTTTAAAACTATCTGAACGTTTCAGTAAATTGTAAAGTTGGCGATTCACTCAGCCGATATTACTTACACTAGCTGCAACTTGCAAGCACCAAGATGGCTAATTACTGACTTAGACGCGGTTATACGTACCTAAGGGTCGATATCCACAGCAATAGCGATATATCGAACTAGAGTATAGCTGCATCTTGAAAGCTCTTGTTGGTAGGTACAGCTGCATAGCTGTACCTACTGTGAAATCTAGTACTAAAGAAACGGATATTAAATAGTCGTTTTATTACTTACTTATTTATGGATCAGTTTATATACATTGACAGATATTCCATGATGATTACAGTGATAGCTTTGGCTATCTCTTTATAATGTACATATTTATACATTAAGTATAGTCACAGCAAAAAGCGAAGCGTTCGTCGTTCTTAAGGATACACTAGTCAGCAGCACAAAGTCGTCAGTGGGCGCATCTAAAATGCATGCTATTTCACCTAGCACGGTGTGAGAAACGAAGTGCACGAATGATAGAGATGAGCAGGCGATAGTGTGATTATGATTTCTTATTATATGATTAGATTAGATTGAACTCTACATGAAACACCTGCGAAAAATCATGGACAGACATTTGGCTCAAGGGTTCTCATAAAAAAACGACTGAATTTTATCTAGTTAAAATAAAGTTATTTGAAATCTTTGATAAATAAACTATGCTTGCATTTGATCTACTTTAGAGTTTCCGTATTCCTTATGTTATTTATTTAGGTACGCCCGAAATTGTCCTAAAATTAGTGTTGAAATGTTTTTTTGACGCCTGTGTCTTTCAAGCTATTTGAAGTGAAAACTTCTTTTAGCGCGGTACGCATATTTTTAGATGAGGTAAAACCTCTGGATTCGCGACACCGTTACCGTCTGGGGCGAGACGCAGCTGGCTGCCGCGCTCGCCCCATTTGATAATAAACCTTAATTCACATGTGTACAGTCTACTTTTGTATGGAGAAGTTTACTGAGTTAGGTTCTTTGATATAGACGCAGCCGGCTGCCGCGCTCGCCTCATTTGATTATAAACCTTAATTCACATGTTTACAGTCTACTTTTGTATGGAAAAGTTTACTGAGTTAGGTTCTTTGATATATTATGTACATTCTGAACAAAAATATTGCATCATCTGTGTTCGTTCAGTATTTGATTGGCAGTCGCCATAATTACTGATTTTGAAGTGATTTATTACTAAACTCTAACGCGCCAAAATAAGTTTTCACTTCTATCGGCACTCCCGGAGTGCAACCCGTTTTTTGTTTTATTTACGATTCTGTTGCGATACAAGCATAGAATATGACGTAACAAATTAATATTAATGTAAATTTTGGTTGTACAACATCAGATGTAATCTTCCATCATCTTCCTTCGTCGTTTATATGGAAAGATAATCGGCTAGGTTACTCTTAGAGATCAACGAGGTTATGCATCACTCTGCCAAGCGCTTCGTGCTTCGGAGGAACCGTTAAGCTTTTTTTCAAAAGTTTTTAGGCAATGACTGGGATTTTTTAGCGGCCTTTTAACTCTATTACCAGATTTGGCCACTGACTCGTACGAACAAGGAGTAGGTACAGAATAAAAATTCAGATTGTCTAGAAAGGAACAACGTCTCGTGTCATCTGCCCTTGGATCGAAAGGAATATGTCTCTTCTCACTCTTTTTAGAGTTCTGAAGTCCACAAGGTACAGTTATAGTCTCGCTATATCCGTATGTCTGTCTGTCTGCCCCTATCTGTCTGCTCTTGCTCGCAGACTATTAGGTGTATGACATTTGAGGCGCAACTTTGCACGGAAATAAATATTTGTGATCTCTAGAAGGGTTTTTAGCGATACGTGTGAAGTGGGGTTGTTTTTTTAAATATTTTACTTCTCCATCGTGTGGCATATCGTTGGATAGGTTTTTTAAATATACTAGGAGTTTTCTTAGACAGGTTTTTTATACAGATATTAGTTTGATAAATATTTAGCTTTAAAGGCCTTTTGATAGAGGTCAGTGTCCCTCTCCCTACCGGCTAAACTGCTGTTTGGAGAAACCCGAAATGCTATACAAAATATTTAGATATATAATTAAATTACAAGGAAAACTATCACGGATATTAAGATAGTAAGGCTTTACCAGATATTGAGTAACTGCCTGATTTGTAAACATTTAAAATCATTTCATGCTTATTAGATCTGGAACCTGACCACTAGCATTCTTATCATTAGTCAAAGTCAAAGTCAAATTCAAAATAATTGTATTCAATACAATCACAAGGATCACTCTGAAACGTCTTATATACTAGGTGAATTTAGGTGCAAATTCCTCCTTAACGCAAGCCCGAGAAGAACCGGCAAGAAACTCGTCTTGGTCCTAGCGCTTTTATGCATGATCCATCTTATAACTACTTTAACTACAAAGATTAAGACACGAAAAAATGTATCAGTTAACTATCTGAGGGCAGTGCAACATGAGGCCAGGCATTCTTATCAATAATATAGTCATTTATATTATAATACGCTTTCTCCAAAAGACTATCCTTTATGTAAGCTTTAAATTTCTTAATAGATAGATACATTTTTAGGAAGCTTATTATAGAAGCTCACCGTGTTCCCCATAAAGGACTTATTTACTTTTTCTTCGAAACCTAGGGATGTATAATTTGTTTCTGTTCCTAGTATTGATTCTAAAAGATAAATATCATAAAAAACGGTTCAGTAACGGTTTGGTTTTTAAATCAAAAAAACTGAAAAAAACATGTCATCCATTTGGAGAAATTTTGATATTGTGCTTTTATACATGAAGTCGGGTCTTTTTAGTTTTTAAAACGTACCTAATTATTAATGGTTGTTTTAAAAAACACTTGATTTTGGGTATATTTAAAATACCCAAATGAAGTTTTAAGCAAAATGCATCACCACGAGTTAAAATGTTCCAAACAAACATTGAAATCTTTTTTACCTTTTTTAAAGATGTGACAAAAAAACTAAAAGGTGACTAAAAAAAGCAGAAGAAAGAGTAATATGGAGTATACTGGAGGAGGCCTACACCCAAAGAGTCCTACACAAGTAAGAATAAATGTAAACAGAACAAAACTAAAGAGAGAGGAAATGTAAAAAGACATATCAAAATAAATAGGTGAATTTAGGTGCCAATTCCTCCTAACCCAAGCTCGAGAAGAACTGGCAAGAAACTCTATGTGGTCCTAGGGCTTTTTTGCATTATCCATCTTATAACTACCTTAACTACGAAAAACAAATACAAGATAGTTTATACGTTTCAAATGTGTCGCTTAACTGTCTGAGGGCAGAGCAACATGAGGCCATGCATTACTGACTTTAAAAGTCTACACTACGTGGTCACATATCAATTTATTTTTAAGCGATACGATGGTTCACTTCGTATTATCTCCTTGCAGTGTGCCCTAGCCTTAAAGTGGTCCCGAACTCCCGACACGACATTGTCTGGAGACTGGATGGTAAGTGCAGCGGTGACGGTACTTACCGCCTGTAATGCGACTGTAGCCTGTAGCCTGTAATGGCATAGGGCTGTGCAGACAGACATGAGTGGGCATTGCGATTCAATGGCAGAAATTTGATGTGTTTCTGTAACTGCAATTAAATAAACACAGTCATTTATTTATTTAATTGAGTAATGTCAAACAGCACACATAAAACATATATTTTGGTGTATATTATGAGCTAAGTGCTGATACTTACGCAAATTATTTACAAGCCTTATTTTACGCCAAATTTACATTTGTATACAGTAATACAATAAATAAATAACGAATGGACATTTCACACAGCACCATCTAGCCCCATAGTAAGTAGAGCTTGTGTTATGGGACTGATATACTATTAATATATTTATTTTTTGTAACATACATAGAAACACACCCAGACCCGAGATCATACAAACATTTGGCTCGCGGCGGGAATCAAACCCGTAACCTTCTGCGTCTAACTGCACCACAGAGGCGTCGTCAAACCAACTGCAAAGCAGATTTGGGTATTTAGAACAGAACAACATTCTAGAAAAATAATGTCTGTAAGTAACATACAGGAATACGTAATTACTTGGCAACGAGCTAATAATAGGTACCTACTTTTATTTGGAAACCTTTGTTCCTATAGAATGTAAAAATAAATAGGAACATCACCCTTATAACCCGGTAAATCCCCTGTAACCCTTACGAAATTGTTATAAAATCGAAAGAGACAATAACCAAGCAGATCAAGCATGCAAGACTGCGCGCATGGAGTCTAAATCCCACCAAATGCCACAGATTCAACAATAGTAATTATTGAAGCCCCTCGAACCAACCCATGAAATTGCACTAGTGTGCATTTCCTCGGGTTTTATTTACGGTTTGCGTGAAAGGAAAGGACACAAACAGCTTTTTTACGCTTTTCAATTGGACGTTCCCCTTCTCGGTGATTTATCCGATATAGAGGGATCTGCATGAGGATTGAGGGTAGACAGATAAATAGATTTGTGTCTTATTTAGGATGAACAGACTTATGGTCTGAAAAGGGTACAAATACTACACAAATACATGTGTTTCATGGACGGTGTTAAACTTGTTAAATCCATCATATATGCTAAGACAGATTTAGCAGCATTGATAGACGGATCGATCTTTGACAGGACTGAGCTATTTTGTTATAGTCGAGCTAGTTATAAGATGGATCATACAGAAAAACGCTTGGAACAGGAGGCCCACCGCGGTAATTTAGAACGTTTGAACCAAAGCTAAACCCTTATTTAGATTATACGTTAATGAAACGTTGCAAGATCGCGTTATTTTTGACAGTGTTTACAAACGAACGTTTTTGATTTAGTACATCCTAGTAATCTAGGCATAAAGTAATACTAGGTAGTTCTAAATATTTTGTTCGATTGATAAAATCAGCGACTAAATCATTCAGGAAGAATAGCGCGATACCATTTTGAATTTCAGATTAGCCATATCCAAACCATTGCCAAAACCAATCCGTTCAATGGCAGTTACGTTGACAAATAGCGCGATCGCCCTACAGGGCGAGTATCTTGCCGGATCTTGTGGTGTCTCCTCTCCTAACCCAAGTCGTGTTAGGACTAATTGGCACCTAAATTTACCTATAGTATGTAAGTCGTTTCGAAGTGATACTTGTGATTAAATAAATTAGATTTTGCGATGGACTCTCTCATCTCCAAGTACCTTACCTTGGTAAGTATTACATCATCGTCATCTTCCTGCCCTTTTGAGTGCGGTCGGCATCAGGTTCTTCTTTTCCACTCCCCTCTATCACTTGTCATTTCAGTAGTTACTCATTTCTTCCATCCATATTTTATTAGGGTTACCTCTACATTTATATCCATCCACATTCAAATCCAGCCCACTTGTATCCTTCTTGAGACATTCCTTTCTTCCCTCTGCATGGCATGTCCATACGACGCTAACCGTCACTTAAAATTAGCGCCTACTTTCAAACTTTGTCTGTTCTACTAATTCTTTACTCATTAGGTAAGTATTACATGATATAAGTATTTCAGTCATGAAGAAACTTTGGTGGAAATTAGAGTGGTGGTTTAAAAGCGCGTTAACACGCACACACACTTGCATTTAAATGGATTTCTCAAGGAAGTTATAACTAGCCTGTCAGCTCAGTTGGTAGTTGCTCTGCCTTCTGCACTGTACGGGTACGATTCCCTCCCAGGACAGACATTTGTGTGACGAACATAGATGTTTGTTCTGTGTCTGGGTGTTATTAAGTATATTACGAGTATGTATTAAAAAATGTATAAGTATTCTATCAGCCATCTAGTCACCGTAATACAAGCTATGCTTAGTTTGGGACTAGATGGTGTTGTGTGCATTGTCCATCAATATTTATTTATTCATTTATAAGTACCAGATTGCCATCCCAAATGTCTGGAACCTGTAAGAATTCCAAACTCTTGTCGCAGAACAAAACTGCATTACATTCAGATTAATCTCAGAATGCAAACAGCCGTAAACCACTCACTATGGGCAGGGCAACATAATCCCAACATAAATACTGCTGCATTAGTAGCGATATTCCTTTTTGTTTTCGAGGTAAAGCGAACTTGCCGTTCAGTAAACAAATAATTTACGCACGTAGTTAATGCGCCTACATTCCTCTTTTGCTAGGATCGTGTACCAACAACTTATCGATGGGCGTGGGTACTTCTGGGGTGCTGCTGATATGATGCTGATGGGTTCGTTCATCTTGAGTACCTATTTAGTCTACTAGTTTCCAGATTCTACTAATTTCTAGAACAATCTCTTTCCTTGTGAAAATAATGAAAATAATTTCATCTGAAAATATCTAATAATAATAGTAATCCCGGACATTTACACACAGCATCATCTGGCCCCAAAGTAAGCAGAGCTTGTGTTATGGGTACCACATGACTGATATACTACTTAAGTACTTTTTAAGTAAATACATACATGTTATACATAGAAGCACCCAGACTCGAGACAATATTTGTATATTATTATAATTATAATTATTTATGTGTTAATTATATGACGGTTATAATTGTTTATGTGAAAGGATATACTTCCCGATTGATTACATAGAAATTTCATCAAAATCGGTTCAGTAGTTTGGTTTTTTTAAAAAGCTGGAAAAGATATATCATCCAAATAAACAAATTTCGATATTTTATGGTGTTCACGAATTTCGAAAAATGATATGTAAATGAAAAGCGTATAATAAATACTTGTTTAACTGACTTCAAAAAAAGGAGGAGATTCTCAATTCGGTTGTATTTTTATGGGCACAAATTTCATTCAATGAAGTCGGTTTTCTTTTTAGTTTTTAAAATGTAATTGTTTGTTTTTCGTGTCTTGGTTTTTGACACACCTTTACACCTACAGTGAAACAAATTATATTCTTACGTAGTAGCATTATAGTAACATAACAACATGCATTTGTCCTTGTTAGTAGGGAGGTAGTCACACTAATCAGTGTATATGTTATGATGAACAGCATCCTCGGTCAGCGCGATAAAGCTGTTGTGGCAGATGGCCAAGTAACACAAGTGCTCTACATGGGATAAGGTTTGCTAACGAATGTAACATCGTTGTTAAGTTTCATGTAGACTTGTACCTACATATTGTAGTTAAACGATTTAAATGAAACAAATACTGAAACAATAAACTATGAAACTACGTTTCGACAATAACTTAATTAATAAATAGCTAAGTAGGAATGAAAATTAATTAGTGTATTCAGCTACCCTACATCCCCAGCCTACCCTGCGGCATAATTTTGAATTCACTTTGTGTTACAGTCAGTGTAATCAATTAGGTAGCTACTCGTAAAGTTATGAATATAATGTTTGAAACATATTAGTTAGTAGGTACCTCCATAAAATGATAGGTAGGTAGTTAAGAGACCAACAAGCATTGTATCTGATCGGTGTAAGTATTTTGAAACTACCCTACGAAATTAAAAAGCACGGACGCTTTTTGATTAGATGGAAAAAATAACATAAAAATAATTTCAACCGTAAAGGCACGCGCCGAGATTCGACCGAATAAATCCAATTTTTAATAAACTCTGCTTTACTACAAATAGGAAGGGGAGCCGTTGTTTGGTAAATATTTAGCTTCATACCTGTTTATGTGCCTCTCCCGCACCCCTATGTGGGAAGATAAAATACAACCTATGATTTATTGGTGAAAGGAAAATAATGACTAACCTGGAGCCATTACAGAAATAACATATATTTTTAAACTTAGTACCTGGTGGCTCTGTGAGCTGTAGACCTCGCGAACATTTTTCGAAATGACTGAAATATACATTTTTATATGTTTTCCATCCCCACAACTGACTATATAGTTATAGAACCTGTTCACAAAATTTCACGAGAATTGGTTGAGAAGGGCGACCTGTAGAGGAGAACATCCGGACAGACGCCCGCCGGCCGCACAGACATACGAAAGCATTTTCGCCTAAGCTTAAACGGAGACACTCGCGCTCGCTTATCATTAATGATCTTCTTCTGTGTCACTAGTTAATTCGAACCAGTGTGGTGAAAGGATTAAAGTTCGCCTCAGACTTCAGAAACAGCTTTTGTGCACCGGGCATATACGTTCAAACATTTGAGGTTCAACATCTACAACATGCCGGTTTCCGTAATACTAATAAAAACTTGCAAAATATAGAGACCTAGCAAGAGAGCTCTGCAACCAGTGGAGGGTAGATACTGTCAAAACTATAGCTATTGTAACTTCATCTACAGGCGTCATCCCATACACCTTACATAATAGTTTAGAGGCCCTCGATATCCACAAACTCACTTTCATACAACTCCAAAAAGCGGTCATCCCAAACACTTGTCGCATTGTTCGCATGTTTTTATCCATTAACCAAAGCAGAGTAAGCAGAGCTTGTGTTATGAGTACCAGATGACTCATATACTACTTATATACTTCACACCACACACACACACACACACAGACACACACACACACACACAACACACGCATACACACAAATTCGTCAAAATGTTCCAACTGCCTGATATAGTATATTCTATAACATTATTAAAACTTACTACCTATATTGTTGGAGCTTCACTCTTATATTCTAAAATAGTCTAAATATTTTAGAAAGATAGTCTAAAGATAGTCTAAAATGTTATTATTATTGTTATCTCTTCATTGTTTTATTGTATTTTATATGGATGCTAGTTTTGTACATCTGCCTCGCAAGTTTCTCACTGTGTAATGTCTTTTTTTTGATAAACATAGTTAGGGTTTCCGCGATACAGGCTCGACCTTATTCCGGAACCCACTGTTAAACTGTACCGATATAGATTATAATTTTTGGGGAAATAAAACATTTATTATTATTATTATTTATACTTTTTTTGTAAATACATTCATATTATACATAAGAACACCCTGTGTGACTGTGACTGACACCCAGACCCGTGACAAATATTTGTAGATTATACAAACATTTGAATCAAAATTGCAACCTTCTGCGTGTCTGCCAACGATTTTTCGTTTGGCCAAAAGCCCGCGAAAAACGTAAACTCCTCGCCTTGCGAGAGATAACAAATGATAAACAATAATAATAAAATGAATACATACTTTAGTAAGATGCACTAAAATATTTTTTGCAGTTGCAAAAATACATTTGCACACATTTGCTAATGTTTGTTAGCTATCTAATTACTGTAATTCTAAGTTACAGGGTAGCTCTCTATAATTACATAATTAGCTATCGTGGCGCTAAAGTATGCTCTGCCATTGACATTCCAATGTCAATAAATAAAGATGGCCACAGATATAAACAACACATTTACATAGCTAATGTGTATTATTATAAGATAATTAGTACCCCTCAAGGTTTAGTAAGACCTAAGTAAGTATTTCTGTTATTGTAGTTTTATGTGGGGGTTAATTTAGCCCTTAATAACTAGTAGTTCGCCCCAAACTGAAATCTCGGGATGTTCGTATCGTGTTGTCGTCGTTCGAAAATTGGAACAAAAAATAAAATAAATAAAACCACCTACAATAGGAAGTACCTACAAACAGTATTAATAAATGAAAGCGTTATGAGTTAAGTGCGAGTTGATTGCAATGAGCCCAAACACGGGTTCACTAAGAAGGTCCTTGGAACCGCTCCTGACTCCATTGTCAGCTCAGCTCGCTGTTACCCTAATGTATAATACGGTCACTCTTAACAAGTATGCCAAGTTTCAGCTCAATTAGGCTATTTATTGAGAAATTCCGTTAGAATAGAATCCTGACTCCATCATCAGATCAACTCGGTTTCACCGTAATTATTCATCTAGGTACTCACTTACTTTGTATCCAATATTTAAATAAAAATATACAAAAAATATTTACTTATTTCCAATTTAATCAGAAACCGAGTCTGGATTTAAACTCGGACCGATGGAGTAATGAAAACTGCGAAATGGAGTTCAAGTTAAAATATTTTGTTTTATATCGCACGAGTAACTTAAAAACTATACATCATGCTTAGACGTTTTGAAATGTTACAAAATTGGTTTTGAAATGAAGAAACAAATAACTTTTATATTACACCGCACTTAACATATTTGTAGAACTTTAATTTTCATCCCCTTTGTAACCCCATATCTTAACCCCTAGTCCAATTTGGCTACCAGCTCATTTCTAAATACCAGTGTGACCTGCCAATTTCGTGCCGATCGGATCAACGGTTCGAACGTTATCGTCGAATATACAAAGATAGAAAGCCAAATCTCCCAAGTTGCCACAATCAACCGGTCCTTCCTTATGGTCGTACATTTAGTGTTACCATAAGGAAATTAATAAATTGATAATGTGTATGAAAACCTGCACAGAAGAAGAAGGCTTCCGTAGGAAGCAAGAATGTCTAATAACAAAGTCCGAAAACAATTCAAAACCTTAGAGAATTAGTAGAAAAAAAAACGAGCTATTTATTTTTTTAGCCGTGGTTATTTTCTTATAATTCAAACATATTGGAAAACTTTTCAGGTAACCCCAAACAGCGGTTTAGCCGGTAGTGCGGGGTAACTGGACTCTATTAAAAATTACGACTTCAATTCAAAGCATAATATTTATCTAACGAATATCTGTAGCGATAAACTGTTTATGAAACATGGTCATAACTTTAAAAGACATATGCAACAATAAGCCACGCGATTGGTAGTAAAATGAATAAAGGATTCTTCGTTTGTCATTTCATGAAGTAACAGCACTTAATTTTTTTTTCTCGTGCTATTGCATGTTTTATTCAGATTACTGAATAAAATTTTAGCGGAAGTTTAATCAATAAATTGTGACTTCATATCACAAGAATGGACAATTGAATTATAAGTGTATTATGGTGCAACGACGAGGAATCCCTAGAAAGTTCTAGACGGCCATTCCGCGATGATAACGTTTAGAATAGACAAATGACGATCGACATTTGACTAAGACTTTATAATCAAACAATCACTGGCAAAATTGTCATCGTTATGACACATGCTATTAACGAACAAGAAGAGCAAAACGAAATAAAAAGCGTGTAAAAAGACAACCCCACTTCACATATAAAAATATATTTTTTTTCAATGTTATTTATTAAGGTATTACCTACTCTAGGGTTCACATTAATTAATTTACTTTCTTATAATAAACATCAGTTTGCCGTAGGTAGTTAAACCAATTTGAATCCACCGTAGGTAGTTAAACCAATTTGAATCCACATTTGCATTCAACTCGTTTAGAACTGGTGGATAGCAGGTAGATAAAATAGTAAGCAACATATTTTATATGTTTGTAGGTACTTAGGTGCCTTTCTTAAAACAGTGCAGATTTTCATTTCATTTTCAAATTTCAGGTACGTTAAAATTAACAGTCTGCAAGCAAGCTCTAAGCCGCACAGACAGGCAGACAGACGGACATACGGACGTAAACAATAACGGCTCCTTGTGGCCTTTGGTACAAAACACGATTATATAAAGTCAGAGAGGTGGAAATTTTTATTATGGGTTACTTAACACTGTTTTTAATCTCTGCATGCCTATGCACGTATTTACTTATGATAATTAGCTACCAAAAGCCTGGCGTCGGAGTTGCACTATCGCGATAACAATTTGGCACGTCGCTAAATGGGTCACCGTTCCGCGTGTTAGTTATGGACGATGGAGGCAGATGGGAGACACTTGGCTCCACACAGCATTCAGCTAAAGATATGCGAATGGTGTGTCTGTCTGTAGTTTGTAGTGCATAAACATCGAGAGGAAACCGGCATAATATAGAACCTTTAAAGACATCAAATATGTCAAGTACAAGAAAAGAACCTCTAATAGAGGCGCACTCTAATCCTTTACCACACTGGTACGCAATAACTAGTGACACGATAAGAAGCTGGCATTAACAAACCTTAAACTAGCCAGAATTGATAGTCAAAGTCAAAGTCAAAAGATACTTTATTCAATACAATCACAAGGATCACCTTGAAACGTCTTACATACTAGGTGAATTTAGGTCCCAATTCATCGTAACCCAAGCCCGAGAAGAACTAGCAAGAAACTCGTCTTGGTCCTAGCGCTTTTTTACATGATCTATCTTATAACTAGGTACTAGGTGTATTTGTATTTCTTAGTTAAGGTACCTTAACTAAGAAATACAAATACAAGACAGTTTATACATTTCAAGTGTGTCGGTTAACTGTCTGAGGGCAGAGCGACATGAGGCTATGCATTCTTAGCAATATAGTCATTTATACTATAGTAAGCTTTCTTCAAAAGACTACCTTTTATGTATGCTTTAAATTTCTCAAGTTTAGTAGCATTTTCAGGAAGCTTATTAAAGAAGCGCACCGTGTTCCACATAAAGGACTTATTTACTTTTTCTAGTTGAAACCTAGGGATGTCTAATTTGTGTCTATTCCTAGTATTGATTCTATGAAGGTCACTATTTTGCTGAAACCCATCTTTAAATCTTTAATTTTTTAAAAGGTTATAACAAATTTTCATATAATATAATATTGTGAAGCTATTGTGAGAATATTAATTTCTTTGAATATTTCTCTCAAAGATTCTCGTGGTTTCAATGGGCACGTATTGCCCATTTTTGAAAAACAAATATTTTACCAATATCTGCTGCTTTCTCCCAGAGAATGATGCCGTATGACATACCACTATGGAAGTAACTGAAATAAACTAGTCTAGCTGTAGCTTCATCAGTAAGCCACCGTATCGCACGTACTGCATATGCAGCGGAACTAAGCCTACCAGCAAGTGTTTCAATTTGTGGTCTCCACTGTAGTTTTGCATTAATATTATGACGTAGGAAGATCGTGGAATCTACAAGATTCATTGCCTCTCCATTCATTTCAATGTCGGTCGGGCTATAAATAACATTTGGCAAAGTGAATTTGATACATTTCGTTTTTTTTTAATTAAGCTAAAGATTATTTATAGTGAACCAGTTAAGAACTAACGATAAGGATTCATTTACGTTATCGCAAATACTGGTTTTACCTCCATCAACTTTAAAAATTAAAGACGTATCGTCTACAAATAAAACTACTTATTATATATCACAAATATTTTTTACAAAAAAAGGTAAATCGTTATCGTAGGTATACTAGGAATAAAATAGGGCCTAGTATCGAACCAATCATTATTGATATAGGGGTACCTCAGACCCCTATAACAATAATTGATCCTGAAGACCTCTCACCACCCACGTCTACTTTCTGAACTCTATTGGGTAGAAAAGTCTGTACGGCGACTCAAAATTACTTAGGTTTACTTACATTAGTTTAAAAACTTAGTTATTAAGGTTAAATAAAAAAGGTTTATTATTTTTTGCTTTTCAGTTTCTCCGGTGGTTTAATTTTTTTTTAAAAAGTTTAATTTTATATTTTTTTGTGGCTATAATCTACTAATACTTTCTACTGTTTTCCTACCCTTAGGGTTGGTTTTTTTCCCAAATTTACAAACTTCGGGGAATACCCTTTCCATTATGCGTGGTCATACATACAAAAAAAAATACTTACGCATTGACTTGTAAACCTCCTTGTTTTCGTCGGTTAAAAAACATAATGTTCATCATACAAACTACTACCAACGTGGCAATAGTGTAGAATTGCGTAGTGTAGCGAAAACATTTTTTATACGCTTTATATTAGCTTCACTTGTATGTATGTTTGTATGTTTGTAACCGACTCCTTAGGACGCGATTTTGACCCACTTTAAACGGCCAGATTTCATTCAAATTTTGCACACCTGCCAAAGACCGATGACAATGCAATAATTCGAATAAAAATTTAAAAAAAAAACATTTATCTTAAAGTAAAAAGTAGAAAATAAATAATAGTTTAAAAAAACTAAAAAACACGCTTTATATAGAAAACCAAACTAAAAAATAAAAATATTTTTTAATAAATGTAAGAACAAAATGTTTTATTTAAAAAAATAGCGTGGGGTGCTTTTTAAATAAAACATTTATTTCTTACTTACATTTATTAAAATTTATTTCTATTTTTAGTTTGGTTTTCTATATAAAGCGTGTTTTTTAGTTTTTTTTAACTATTATTTATTTTGTATATGAGACCAATGTAAACGCGTACTTACAATTTTGTTTGTCAAAATTATTTTAGACACAAACTCCTAATAAGTTAATAAAATAATAAATAACATAGTACAGTAAACAGTAAATACATATTATGTATATAAAAAATAAATTGTTCTGACTTACAGACTAAACTACTGATTACGATAACGATTACGATTAACCCATTGTTTCCCACAGCTAAGCCTCTTGCTCTTAATCAAATCATAACAAATTTGATTTATTCAATCTCTACTCATAAAAACATAGGACATCAATCTTTGGAAAGGACAATGTGATTCTTAGACATAAGTCTCCTTTCTTCGCTATGAGGTTCTACTAATCTATTGTGAAGACTATGAATCTTAGCTTTAGTCTACAAGAAAGATAAAAGGCAGACCAATGCCAGAGTGTTCCACTAGTTTACAAGGATATTCAGCGGTTGGCTCGCGCTTGGGGGCTCGAGCACTAAAGCCTTTGTGATTGCATATCTGCATACTAACCAAGTACTCCTATATGATGCATACAGCTACCTAGCTGTCCTAGATAAACTTTGACTAGTTAATCAGTTAACTCTGTTTTAGAGAACACAGTTATATAAACACGGGGAACACGGTGCGCTTCTATAATAAGCTTCCTGAAAATGCTACTAAACTACCTATTAAGAAATTTTAAGCATACATAAAAGGTAGTCTTTTGAAGGAAGCTTATTATAATATAAATGACTATACTATTGATAAGAATGCAGGGCCTCATGTCGCTCTGCCGTCAGACAGTTATCTAACAGAAACACTTGAAATGTATAAACTCTCTTGTATTAGTATTTCTTCGTAGATAAGGTAGTTATAAGATGGATCATATAAAAAAGCGCTAGGACCAAGACGAGTTTCATGCCAATTCTTCTTGGGCTTGGGTTAGGATGAATTGGCACCTAAATTCACCTAGTATGTAAGACGTCAAAGTGAAAGTGATCCTTGTGATTGTATTGAATAAAGTATCTTTTGACTTTGACTTTGACTATACAATTTTATAAATAAGAGTAAGTAGGTACTTACCTAAAAATATTTTTGACTTTGACTTGTAATAAGATATATGGCAAGCTTTTTCACTTAACGCCACCTACGCCTACAGCTAGGGCACTGCGTTGACTCCCACCGATGCCTCTGCCGTGCCGGCCAGTGGAAAAACGATCAAAAATCGCAGATTCGTATTTGTTTAATGACGGCGAAAAAAATATTGTCAACATATACCACGGATTATCATTATCCAAAAATGGATCTGGAACACAACGTTACAAAATAACAGAACCGGAGGAGAAATCCGAGAATCATTCCAAAGGTGGAAGTGATGTTGTGCCCGGAAGTTGCAGATGCATTTTTGGACCATGATGATCCGTGATTTAGGGGCCTGGTTTGTTCGTAGTTTTAGATAATTTAGTATAGAGTACGTAGGTTAGTTTGTTAATTGTTTAGACGATTTATTATTTTGGTAATAGGTAATCGTTTTTATTAAGTAAGTACCTATCTATTATAAATGTGAATGTTTCTTTAGTTATTGAATTAATGGTTGAACCGATTTAAATGAATCTTAGTATAGATTTATACTAAAAAGTGGTATAGAATCCACAGAATACTTTTTAGTTCATATAGAACCTAGGGACCTAGGGGACTATACAAATACCCCACGCTTAGTTAGACGCAGATAAGCAATAACATGTCAACCCACACAATACATAGACATGATATGTAGAAACATCCAGACCAGAGACAAATATTTGCAGATCATACAAACATTTGTCCCGTGATGGGAATCGAACTCGCAACCTGCATCTCAGCAAAGCCTTAGCCCACTGAGTTAAGGAGGTTGTCCATTAATAAACATTAATATCAATTTAATTTATTATAATAATTAAATGCGTTTTTAATCGACTTTATCAAAAAGAAGGAGGTTCTCAATTCGTCGGAATCTTTTTTTTTTTTATGTATGTTCACCGATTAAGTACTCGAAAACGGCTGAACCGATTTGGAAAATTATTTTTTTGTTTGAAAGGGTATACTTCACAGGTGGTTCCATATAAATTTTATCAAAATCGGTAGAGCTGAAAAATAAACGAAAATCTAAAAATGATCGATGATGTTTTCATGTATTTTCATACCTCGCTGTCTCATTGGAGCGTTGCGTTTATTTGCCCTACCCATATTATATATATACAAAATACATCTAATTTCCACTAAAAATGTATTATAGGCTCAAATTTCATTCAATGAAGTCGATTTCTTTTTAGTTTTTAAAACGTAATTATTTATGGTTACCAAGGCATTTTTTTATTATTTACTTGAAGTATGGCAAAACTACATAATGTTCAACGTCTTGAAAAGTTTTTGTTAAAACTAACAGAACACGACTGTAGGTATCCTGAAGCACGGTAGACATCGTCCGAGACACGAGATGTGCGTGTACCATTCCCGATATTTACCTACCTACATAGTAAAAAAAATGTTTAAATGTTTTGGATCTTACCATAGTATGTAGGTACTTACTTTTGCATTCGTAGTTCACGATAGCCACGACCCAGGGATACCGGGGTACCTACCTACCCACCACTCAATCCTAGTGTGGACATGTATAAAACACCTGGTTCCTTGCTGCCGTAAATATTAAATGATGATGAAAACGAAGCATTTTAAAGAGATGAAATAAACGAAGTTGGAGACAGGAGGTGAACGGTTCCGTCAAAAAGCACTCTGATCGAAGAGTTCCTAGAAATTTCACCATATTTCTGATTCAGGATTAGTATTTCTGATCAGGATCTGAGCTTTGAAAGCTCTAGAATTATTGAATTTTCTGTTTCAGCTGGAAATTTCAAACTCTTGCTTCGATTATTGAATTTATTCTTACTGAAACTGTTCAAATGTCAGAATCTCAGAATTTACAAGCGCAATAATAGAACCTTTCTTCGCTGCTCCGAAAAGATCGGCAGACCAAGAGGCACATCGGAGAAGGGCCCCAGACAGGAGATAATTTTATGTGGTCTTCCGAGTTAGCAGTAGGACTGAGAGCTAGCAAACTGCATCGCGCGCAAGAGAGACAAACTTGTGAGACCCTGATTATCCTTACTTATATAATATTATAAACGCGAAAGTTAGTATGAATGTTTGTTACTCTTTCACGCAAAAACTACTGAATGGATTCTAATGAAACATTACAATAATATAGCTTATACATCAGAACATAGACAATAGATAGACAATAGACTGGTTGAGGTGCTTTGTTCTTAAAAAAGTTTTTATTCAAAAAAAGATCGTGTTTAATAGAACAAATAAATTGATGTTCCTATTGCTTGCTCATTTCATGCAACTTCTTATTTAAATAGATAATTTTAACTCGTACGTGTTTAATAAATAAAACTTTCACTCAAATATAAATTTTGTTTTCTCTGTATTAAAAGAAAACTTTAAATACCCCATTTTGTACGTGGCAGAATAGGCGCAAACCCTATGCGCGGAAAATAAAAAAAAAACCTCATCCCTTTAGTCTGTGGCTGATCGCAATGCGCGCGCATAGGAAAACTGATTATTTTTTCCCGCCATAGCGAATCATTTTTCACAACTCGTTTTCACTGTTGATATTAAATTGTCCACAAGTACTAGTTACGAAGAAAATGATTTATGTTGTACACCGCCTGATATAAGATGTGAAGCCCTTAACGTTATGGAAAGCTTACTACCTGAAAACTCCAAGGGAAAATATCTATTAGCGTACCAAAATTTCATAAAATGGCAAAACAGCAAGAATACGCAGTCTTTTTCAGAAAATGTGTTCATGGCGTACTTTAAAGAATTATCTTCTAAGTACAAACCTAGCTCTTTGTGGTGTTTATACTCAATGTTAAAAAGTACAGTCCGAACAAAGAATGGAGTGGACTTAAAAACATACTCTAATTTGTCAGCTTATCTAAAGAGACTATCCGATGGATTTAGAAGCAAGAAATCAAAGGTTTTATCGTCTGACGAAATTGAAAAATTTATAATAGATGCTCCAGATAACCAATATCTGGCTACTAAGGTTAGTTAAATTAATTTTAAATATCTACGCGACTTCAGCCTGTGTTGTGTGTTGAACTTAATTATTGTTTCTTTTTTTTCGTGTTGCTTTAATATTTGGTGCCTGTAGGATACAAGAATTAACAAATATAACCGTAAAAAACATAGAGAACCATGGCCAGATGCTTTTAGTGAAGATACCTATCACGAAAAATTAAATACCGAGGTCATTCACCATACACGGTCCATTCTATGAAATTTTTAAGAAGTATGAAAGTTTGCGGTCACCAAAAGCAAAAACTGACTGTTTCTTTCTAAATTACCAGAATGATAAATGTAGTACCTGTCAGCCTATAGGTATAAACAAATTTGGTTCTATGCCTAAAGAAATCGCTAAGTTTTTAGGTTTAGCAGATGCTGAGAGCTACACTGGACATAGTTTCAGAAGAACTTCAGCTACATTGCTGGCTAATTCAGGAGCTGATATAATGACTTTGAAGCGTCATGGTGGGTGGCCATCTAGCAATGTAGCAGAATCATACGTAGAAGATTCCATACAAAGCAATAAGGAAATTTGTACAAAAATCACAAAAAGATTTAAACTTGATTCTGAGGCGCTTCCTACTGACGAAACACCAAGTACATCCAATGATTGGATTTCACCTACCTGCACGAACAATGAGCCATCTCAAATTACAATAGAACATGAAAGTATTTCAATAAATAATCTATCTGATGAGACCGCTAAGCCATCAAAAACAGTTAATTATAATATTACTAACTGCACATTTACTAATTGTTTCTCTAAATAAACTTTTTATCTACTAAATAAAATGAGTTTTTATTGTTATTTTATTCACAAGTGTGTTGAAAAACGTCGTATGATACACGTGTGTATTGATGATTACCGTCCTCGGGTCTCTTAAGACCCTCACCTAACGGCTCGGGTCTCAATGGCGCCTCAGCGGTAATCACCAACATTACACACTAGTACCATAATGTACTATTATCTTTTTGTTTTTGACTGAATTTAGTGACTAATTATTACAACCTTTACCTACCTACTTCAGGATTTATTACAAAACCTATCTCAGGCACCGTCTCTCGTAAAACAGGTGATAGGACTTTTTCTTACAATTGTAGCATCTACTGTTGTACACCTTTTCAACGGACTTCAAAAAAGGAGGAGGTTCTCTATTTGAATGTACTTATTTTTTTTGTTACCTCATAACCCCGTCGCTTATGAACCTATTTGAAAAAAAAACAGATTTCATGTGAAAGGACCCGATTGGTCCCATATAAATTTCATAAAAATCAGTTCAGTAGTTAGGATTTTAAATCAAAAAAACTGAAAAAATATGTCATCCATTGTATGAAACGAAATTTTGATTTTTTGCTTATACATGAAGTCTTTTGTCTTTGTAGTTTTTAAAACGTTAATGTTATTTTTTAAGATTTTCTTAGTTTTTAAAACGTTATTTCTCTCAAATAAACATTATATTATTATTATTAACAGGTTTGTCCTAAAGAGTGAATGGTTCTTACGGATTGTTAAGTAGGTACCTACCTATATTTGTTTAACAAAGATTTAACTTTTTAGGTTTTTAAAACGTAAATAAAACTTTTTATGCATTGTAATACTTTGTATTATTGATTTACTTGACATAGATTACTTTTAAATTTACTATTTCCTGTTTATTACAGCAATAATATGTTAAAAGACTTAAAATGGTTAATCAAATAAAACACTCTTAACAACATTAACAAAATTAACGCCATATTGATAGAATATAATAGATTTTAATGTCTGTAATAGTGTCGAGTTCTCCGCCACACTAACGCCCTTTTCGGAATAAAGAAATTCTATGGAAATGACAGTAGACACGGTCCAGTCACAAGCTGAATTGGCTCCGCTCTAACCTTCTTACCCTTAATATGTCTAAAACTAAATTCATCCCTTTTACCGCTAACCTGTCATCTCTGCCCATCTGCCCAACTCTGTCATATTTGCCCATATTTGTAATCATGTCAGTATTCCAGAGACCTGTGTTTGCACAAACATTGAAAGAACCACAGATTTAAAATATCTTGGCGTTATAGTGGACAACACATTTTCTTGGAAAAAGCAAATAGACTTTTTGGTTTCACGAATAAGAAAGTTGATCTTTGTTTTTAAGAATTTGAGATGTGTCCTAAATTTCCATTCGCTTAAAACAATTTACTATGCGCTAGCTCAATCTATTTTATCATATTGCATTACCACTTGGGGATTCACTTTTAAAACTACGATGCTTAGACTAGAACGAGCCCAGAAAGCAGTTCTCAAAGTGTTAACCAAAAAACCCATATTGTTTCCTACCATGTACCTATACACTCTGCCGGGTTCCCACCGTACCACAACTATTCATATTGCAATCAGTTCTCTGTAAGTATAAACAGCTCTTTTATGATCCCACGCTCATTACCTACAAGAGAATATCTGACAAAATTTGCAAAACCCTGTCGCGCCGTACAGCTGTGGCAAGTCGTCATTTCTTTCACATTAGCTCAACTCTATACAATATAACCAATAAACAAATAAATATTTACCCCTTGCCCTATTATAAATGTAAAACTAAATGTCTCGAATGGCTGAACACCTTATTAACGACAGTCGCCTGACGTTGGTCGAAGCAACAACACAACAGTCTGCAGAGCAGAGTGTTTTTTCGTCGGGGTGTGGAGTGAGTCCACTTGACTCACTCCTACCTGAAGATGCCTCGTGGAGAGGTGAAACACGTGTCGAATTTCTTTGGGAGGTTGCATGTGTGGATTGTGTGTGCTTACCTTTTACTAACGCTTTGCATGGCTTTTCAATTGCGGGCGGGAGGGAGGTGCATGCGTCTGCATCGTGTCTAACTCTTTGGGAATAGATTGGCGGAATAGTACTAAATATTTGTCCATCTATTTAATGTTTTTTAATGTCTCTTTTCAAGGTTCTGCAACCAATACAATTCTCTGCGAGAAGACAAAATTATTATTACCGTACAAGAGGGCAAGGAATACATTGACGTGTATGTTTTATTGCAAGGAAAACATTGTGAGGAAACCGGAATGTCGTAGAACTTAGCTCAATGACTACTTCATTGGTTCATTGTATCGACACATACATGGCCGATCACACTTTTACAATGAATAGAAGTAGCTAGAATTACGATCTAAGTATACTTACTTACTTACTTTATTTTACACAACTTACTCATCTTTACACAGTCTACTTGGATAACCAACTTCAAGGATACAATCGCATACCTATTGGAACTTCTTCTTATCGTGTCTCTATTATATAATATTATTTCTAACCAGTGTGGTGAAAGGATTAAAGTGCGCCTCAGAAGCTCCTTTCGTGCACTTAGGAAGGCCTCTCGGCCTTGCCGACAGGACCGCAGGAGAGACGAATCAGTACCTACCTACATGCGGTGTCGGTTCGGTTGCAGGTGCATAACGGCTGGCACCGAGCCGGGCTTGATTCAAGTTTTCCTTCTCTATTGCTAGCTCTTCTTCTATATAATATACTGAAAATCGGAAAAACGAAATTAAAACAAACTAAAAACTCCGAAACGAACACAGCGAACACTATGATTAGGGTTGCCATCCGTCCGGGTTTCCCCGGATTTGTCCCAGTTTAGAGGGCGTCCGGGCGGGGTTTCATTTGTAGTCCCGGTTTAAAAATTTCAAGTCTTGGGCAGCCGCCGCACAGTGGTTTGCGTGTTTCGTCTTCTTTCATTCTGGGGATTCTATGGTACGTTCTTGAAGAAAATGTGTCGCATTATGTGGCACATTTTCGTGAAACATTTTGACACATTTTGATGAAAACAATATGAAGATAATTATTATTGAGTTAAAAAAGTTACCTCAAGATTTATAGGACTCAATACTAAAATGGTCTTAGTAGGTACTTACCTTAAGATTTTTTGTAAAAATAATTATTTAAGTTTGTTGAAAGTGGGTTAATATTTTATTAAGGTTTTGTTTTCATAACGAGAGTACCTACCTATAAATAATACTGATTAAAACAATTTCTAACAAACGGTAAGATTCTATTTTGTTACATTTAAAATGATGATAAAAGACTTAATTTTATTTTATGGCTTTGAAAATAAATAAAAAGTTGATTTATGACATTTTAAACTGTTTTCTTGACGTGATAACTTCTTATAAATCGATGAACGCTGGAATGCACGCACGAAAAAATGTCACGTGCAAGCGCGGAACACACGATAGATATTAATAGCTTCTTAATAGGTTAAAAGTACCTATGCAATTTTTCACCAATGTTATCACGTAAAATTTTCGTCCGTAAACCGTTTTACTAAACCAACTGAGATGTCCGGGTTTTGGGCTCCAAAATCCGGGGTTTTCATGCTTCTTGTCCGGGTTGCAAAATTTTAGATAGTGCAACCCCACCATGATGATAGATTTGAAATTATGGTTAAACTTCAGTATCTGGATACACGAAAAAGAAAGGAAAAAAAAGGGGGGGGGTGACCCCCCTGGTACCACTCCCAATTTGAGGAATTACCCCGTTCTCGAGATATTTGAATAAATGAAACCAAACCTCAAAAAATATTGATACAAATG
The DNA here is from genome assembly GCA_948098915.1 of Lampropteryx suffumata. Classification (NCBI taxonomy): domain Eukaryota; kingdom Metazoa; phylum Arthropoda; class Insecta; order Lepidoptera; family Geometridae; genus Lampropteryx; species Lampropteryx suffumata. Next base: position 1,372,437 of record OX402560.1, read on the forward strand.
TAGTTTAAATTACCAAGGGGGGAGGTGGGAGAGGTCCACCTCACCCCTGGTAAAGCTCCCATGCATGATAAAAGTAATGCATAAAAAAAAAAACATTTGTAACCTAACAACAAAAAAATAAAACATCAAAAATTTCAATTCATTTTCCATTTATTAAAACTAAAATTAATTACATTAATACAATTCTGTTTGTTTAAATATCTTTTGACGACACACCGCCACTGCGCCTCTATTCTTTAGGTGTGGATGCCGTCCTCACCCACAAAAGGGTTCTCTGGATTGCTGTGGTTGACTTTTTTATGTATAAATCCATTTTCACCCAGACAATCATAGGCCCGCCAAAAGTCCATGTGTATAGTAGTGCCCTCAGACACATGTTTTTTTATCAAGGGCACCAAAATTTCAGCTGAGCGGACATTGTTTGTTGACTTCCAGCCGAAGGTCTTCTTATCCATCTTCAATCATCCCAAGGATCCAGTGACCATCAACTCGACGACCTAAAACAAAAAAAAGGCAAGGGTTTAGTTTATTATTATAGCAGATTGTATGGGTGGATGGTTCTCCTACTGGTAGGAGCACGAGGACCAATATGTCCTTATGCTCCTACCGTGAACTTGTATTATTTTTCTGGCGCTTCGGTGGCCACTGCCGCGGCACGCTCGCTACGCTCGCTCGCCTTGCGCGTTTTTTTCTATACTCCAACATAACCTACCCAAGTGGTTTGTAATAAAAATACTCATCAGATCCAAACCGATCTTTTGCAAGGACATTTTGGTCCTCGTGCTCATACCAGTAGGAGTACCGAGTAAGAACACGAGGAAGTACCTCAGATTTTATGGGTGGGCTCGCTTCGCTCTTAATGACTTACCTTTATTATATTTCCTTTTCCCGAACTTGCTCTCATCTATTTGAACAACTTTTCCAGGACCCCCAATCTTCCCAGCTATTGTTTGAGCATTTGTTTGGTAAGTTACAACTGCCTCTCTACAATAATTAAACCAATCATTAATAGTGGCACTAGAGAGGCAGTGTTCTCCTTCGCTGAAATCCTCTTTTATTGTATTACTGTGGGTAAAGTTCGCTGCATATGCATACATCAAATAGAATACCTGGGACATTAATATTCTTATATTTTCGTACAAAGTCCCTTTGCCTCAGGACACTTTAGATTTCCCTCAGCATGTTCCTTTACCGCAAAGGAACGATCCAACTGAGTTATCATACGAATATATCTAAGACATCGGTTTTTTATGGCATCGGCATAATTTTTCGCGTGGGATCATCCCCCTTTCTTCGGCAAACCCAATAGCTTTTTCTCGTGTGCCCACCCAGTTGGCGGTTAACTTTTACTGAATTCCACATCCCGCGCACTTCCTCCACGTGTAAATGACGCCTCGCTATTGTTTCTTCATCTTCCGAAGAGCAACTCGTCGACAGTTCCTAATTATCACTACTAGTACAAGTCGTTAATTCCAAATGAGAACGACTCGTTGATGGCTGAAGTTTTGGCCATGGTGGGCAGGTAATCGGCGAGCGCGGCCGGCAGCGGGCTGCTGCGGGCTGTCGCATGGGGTTTTACGATACGGAACATGGCCGGCAATCATTGAACTTTAAATCCTGGCCGATTTATAGTCTATATAGAACGATAGTACTAACATAGTTAACAGTTCCTCTCCCCCTTCTTTCATACTTCTTTCCTGCCCGATCAAGGCGTGTTTGTTTCCTATTTTGCTATCGACATCAAGTCATTCCAAACAAACCAACCAACCAAACTAACAAGCAACAGCTGTTGTAGTTTCAAAGCTAAATGACGTTGAATTTTAAATTCTGGAAGTAATTTATATTTATCCTCTCAATTCCTGAACCTGTTATTAAATCTCGCAGTTATGTACAAGTGCTGTGTTGTGAGCTGTGCTAGTAAACGAAAGGACGTCAGTTTTTTTATGCTTCCGAAAAGAGAGATTGGACTCTTGGACAGGACTTTGATTGGAATAAAAGACTTCTAGACCTGAAGTTTTCAAGATCTTCGCAAGCAGTATGATTGTGTGTCGAAAGCATTTTTAGAAGAGATTTCTCGCTTCAACTCGAGAGCACATGCCTATCCAACGTAATCTGCTGTTACCGAAATGTCTGTCTATTGGTGTTCTTCTGCTATAATCACCAGTAAGTACTTATTGTACCTATTTATCTTACCAAAATCATTAAATAATAATTATAATAATAATAATGATAATGTAAGCAGAGCTTGTGTTATAGGAACCAAGTGACTGTTAAACTACATAATCGACTGGCCTGTCAGCTCAGTTGGTAGTAGCCTTCTGTGCTCTAAGTTGAGGGTTTGATTCCCTCCTAAGATAAACAATTGTGTGAAAAGCATAGGTGTTTGTTCTGTATCTGGGTGTTATAAAGTATCATAAATGTATGTATTTAAAAATATACTCTTTTTTAAGTATTCTATCAGTCATCTTGTCACCATAAATAGATGATGTTGTGTGCATTGTCCAGCAATATTTTTTACTTATACCTTTATTTGTAAATACATGCATATTATACATAGAAACACCAATGGAAACAACATAGAATGTTAAACACTCAACATTATTGCATTTGGTTATGTGTGCTTAAATTTCTTTTTTTTTGTAGATAGTACTGTGATCATCATGTGATTACACACCATGAAACTACAACATTTGGCTCACACCTACTCCAAAGCAGATTACACCTAATTCAAATGTCAACATCAACATACCAGCAGTTCTCGGCTTGTACAGTCTGATAAGTGATGATGGTAAGAAGCCTGATGACTCTTATCCCTTAAGAGATGGGTGGGCCATTGATATGAGATGCTACTTGTCTAGACACCCTTGCCGCATCCCATTACAGTCTGGGATTTCTCTTAGAGCTGGTGAGGACAGCTGCATGTGGGGAGGTGCTGAGGACCTGATAAGATGCAAATATGCCTTTCTTTCTTGAATTCAAGGCCACTTCCGTGAAATAATCAAATTTTCTGGACCAGTTTGGCTATCTATAGATTGTTTTACGCAATTTAGATAGCTCAACTGTTTGACTTGTATTTTGTATTATTGTGTATTATTCTGTATATTTCTGTAAATAAATGTCTAATTGTATAATCAAGGTGTTTATTATGATTATCAGGGTCTTCCCTTTGTAGATCAATAAAATATTTTAAAATAGTAAGCAATTGTATGCAAGCAAGCAAAAAAAATATACTCGGTAGAATGAATACCTTGCTGATGCTAAAAGGTTCATTCAAAATAAAAAAGTTATCTGTCATATGGGATAAGGTGAACAAGTATTGGACAGGATTTCGTCTATGGGAGTGCCCCGTCTGATGCGTTAGCATCCTATAGTTTGTGATACGGAACTACGGAATAAAATAAGGCGTTATTGACACATTACACATGACAGGTTTTTTACATTTCGTTCGCATGTTTTTTATTTTTACGTTTCATTCGCATAAATTTTGCACAACATGTTAAACCACAGACAAGACAACAAATACGACAAATTTGGTTATTATCTGTCAATTTTTACGTTTTGTTTCACATGTTAACAGATTTGAGGTTAGAAATATTTTATTATTTTCTCGAAAACTAAGGATTTCTTCAAGTTGAAAGTGGTAAATATGTAATCAGGAAGCAATACCCTACCAGATTTGAGCATTTTCACCCTCCAATTCGTGTATCCAGATACTAAAGTCAAGCCCAGATTCATCCCAAGATTCTTGTCATCTAAATCTAAATATGTCAAATGTTTATGTCTAAATATGTATAATATGTCATCTAAATAATCTGATAATTTTCATACGCTTTAGTTTCTGTTTCTACAGTTTCTGTTTTATTACGTTATTAAATTTACCAATCGACAAAACTAACACGTCGCTTGGGACCTTGTTATAGAAGTGTACACTTTGTCCTATAAAAGACTTACATTATTAACTTTAGCGAGCCTAACTGCGGGAACAGCACGTTTATCTTTATTAATAGTTTGGAGATTTACCACTTTTATCTATCTTTATAAATATGTAAATACCCTTTTAGGAATCACGTCTGTGTATTAGGTACCTACTTAGATTCCTCTACTATACGTATTCAGGACCTCTGGTTCAGATTGTAAATGATCATGTTTGTATTCACTTAATAACACATTTATTCTCGCGACAATTCAGTATAATACGTGGTTCCATAGGTACTTATTGGTTGCGATACCTGGATATGACTGGCTGGCTTACGAGGCGCGGGGCGAGCCGCGGTAAAACGCGTAAGCAATCTGTGAACCCGACAGTAGTATTAATACTATGATTATCGCAATTTTTTTATAAAAATGAGCATTTTTGTGTCTGCAGTCTCCGGTCTAGCCCCTTAAATGCGTATGGGCCTGTTGTGTATCTCTGGGCCGGCTAGCCAGTGCTCGCTCTACTACCGTCTTCCCCACTTACCTAACACTCTCATTCAATACATGAAGAGGTCCAAATATAATACCTAAGTCGTATTTACAGCGGAAGCACGTCCTCTCGCTTCAAGTGCACCTCAAAGACATTCCAAAACTGCACTCCAATCTCGATTCGATCCACCACCATCTTGAGACCAAAAAGTCACACTTATTATTTCTCACGGAGATACAGATCCAATGCCCTTGCACTCAGATGGTGATCGAGGCTACCAGGGTACCAGACGTTGGGGGCCACACAGCCAAGTGCTTGTACCTGTTGCTGACTAACGAACATCGCCATTTAGTATCGGTGCTACCTTCTTTGGGCACTTCTGATGACTGTGTGGTGAAGTCTGTGCCGTCATACTCGCCAAAGCTCGTCCTCGGTTTGATCCTGCATATGCCGCTGCGGCATATTTCTTTTTTCTTCTTTTCTTCTTTTTTCTTTTTTCGGCTCTCAAACCGAGGCGAAAAAAGCGAGAAGCGAAAAAACGTGCAACTTAACTTGCTAGGGCTGACGCTCGTAACAGCAAACCCACGGATACACATACTAAGAAGAAAGCCTTTAATCAAGCCGCCAAGTCCTGCAAGAAGGTGCTACGGAAGGCTCGCTTCAATCGAATTGCCCGTATGGGTGCCAAGCTTGCGACACGTCCAGCTGGCAGCAAAACATTCTGGTCCTTGGCCGAGTCGGTGGAAGTGAACTTCAGCCACCCTTCTCTCCCTCCACTTCTAAAACCGGATGGATATGTAGCCCACACTGCAATCGAGGAAACAAATCTCAAATCTTGGATGCTCAATTTGCGGAAGCTAACGAAACCCTTCTCACTTAGCCTTCTTCGATGCGAAGCTACAGTGCAGGAAATAAGCATCCATCAAAAAGATGTGCTCAAAATGTTACGTAGTCTTGACGTGAACAAAGCTAGTCGTCCGGACGGCATTTCAGTTGTAGTGTTAAAAACTTGTGCCTCTGAGTTGTATCCCATCATGTCCTCATCACGACATCATCCTGAGTTGTATGGGGTGTAGTGGAGTTTTCCGTGCTTGTATTAACCTCCAGAAACTCTTCTCTAATGGCTCCAAGAAGCTGTAGTCACAGCGGCCACACCCTGGTAAACCACGACAGTGGGCTAAACCTAGAGAAGGGGGTTACTTCGACATACTTCTGTAGAGTAGCTTTCGAATAATTCTCGCATCGAACAAAAGCCTGCATTGGTAAGGTATGACGATGCAGCAAGGCAACGTGACATGCCGTAAGGGCGCCTGCCAGGATCTACGTAATGGCTTGCGGTCAGTCACTACATCCCAGTCATCACCGGTCGTACTGGGAAACCGGTCCATCGGAAAATGGTGTCACGGGACGAGAGAGTGGACATGCACCAGCGCAACCACTTGTCTACTAAAAATAAATTCACGCGCCGATAAACCTTGCTACGAACATGGATTCCAAGCTTAAAAGCCTTATGGCGATGGAGAGATAGTGGTGGGAATACGGATCACGGTGTATTCGGTTCTTAGCTGTCGATCTGCACATAGGCGGTCTGATGAGAGTGGTCGCTCCTAAAATTATCGAGACGAGAGATCGGGTTCGGCAGCACGTCTGGCGACAAAGCATTTAGGAACGCTCTGCTTTTCCCTGCACAGGGAAAGGGCCTAGAAAAGGTGGCCTAAACATAGTTCGTTTCACCCCATCCTGGATGACAAGCCACGGTCATCGAGAACCGACTTAATCGCGGTCGAAAAAAACAACTTAATAATAATATTAAAACTTTTAGAATAGTCACCTGGAATGTAAGGACATTACTGGATAATCCCACCAACTTTTGTCCGGAAAGAAAAACTGCACTTATTACGCGAGAACTAAAAAAGTATAAAATCGACATAGCTGCCCTGAGTGAAACACATCTCTGCGACAGTGGTGAACTGTGTGAAAATGGTGGAGGTTTTACGTTTTACTGGATGGGTAAACCTTCAGGTGAGAGGGCTAGCAGCGGTGTTGGATTTGCCATCAAAACCGCAATTGCCAAAGGTATTACGGAACTGCCTAAAGGTATCAATGACAGGCTTATGACCTTGCGATTTACAACCTCTCCGAAGAAATATCTTCACCTAATAAATGCTTATGCCCCTACTATGACGACCCGACGAAGACAAGTTCAAGTTCTATGACGGTCTTAGGATAATCTCCTACGCGCCATTCCAACTACTGATAAAGTCGTCTTACTCGAGGACTTTAATGCCCGTGTAGGCTCAGAATCTAGTGTCTGGATAGATGTTCTTGGTAGTCACGGAGTGGATAATTGCAACTCGAACGGAACGCTTCTTTTGTCTATTTGTGCCGAATTTGACCTTAGTATCACAAACACGTTTTTCCGTTTGGCTGAAAAGTACAAAACCTTGTGGATGCACCTAAGGTCCAAACATTGACATTTTATAGACTATGTGATTGTGCGTAGATGTGACTTAAAAGACGTCCTGATAACAAGGTTAATGCGTGGCGCGCAAGGCTGGACTGATCACCAAATGATCAGGACAAAACTCCGGCTCCTATACAAATATTCACGTAGAGCTAATCATAAAAATTCATCCAAAATCGCATTTGGAAGCCTAACGAAAAATAACAAATTACAGTTTTCGTTAGATGCTGAATTTGGCACAAATCCGGTAAATGCAGCTGCGGACATTGATAATCATTGGCAGTCTTACGCACAGTCTCTTCAAAACGCTGCTGAGAAAGAGATTGGAAAGCCAGAAAAAAAGAACCAAGACTAGTTTGATGACACTGAGAGCGAAGTGATGAAACTTGTCAGTGAATGGAGACAAGAGAGAAAAGGACCAGCAAATGATTCGCTCTGCCGTCAGACAGTTAACCGACACACTTGAAATGTATAAACTCTCTTGTATTAGTAATTCGTAGTTAAGGTAGTTATAACAAAGCGCTAGAACCAAGACGAGTTTCTTGCCAATTCTTCTTGGGCTTGGGTTAGGATGAATTGGCACCTAAATTCACCTAGTGTGTAAGACGTTTCAAAGTGATCCTAGTGATTGTATTGAATAAAGTATCTTTTGACTTTTTGACTTTGACTTTGATTCACGCAAACTACTAAAACGTGAACTGAAATCAAAAGTAAGGGTACTAAAAAATCGATGGTGGACAAACAAGACGCTTGAACTTCTACATCTTGCTGACACTAAGCAAAGTGCTAAGTTCTTTGAGGGTCTCAAGACCGTATTTGGACCAAGATTTAAAAAGACTTCGCCCATCATATCTAGTGATAAAAGTAAACGCCTAACGGAATGTTCTGACATACTAGCGCGGTGGGCCGAGCATTTCAATGAAATCCTAAATCCTGGTGCACAAAATGTTGATCTGCCGCATATTGAGGCACTTGACCTCCTTCATCAGAACTAGATAGCCCACCATCATTTGAAGAGCTCACCAAGCTCACCAAGCTGTCTGCCGACTCAAAAATGGTAAAACCCCTGGTGTAGATGGCCTTCCTTCTGAAGTTTATAAGTATGGAGGTTCTAACATTAGAAGTCGTCTCTATGAGCTCATTTTGAGAATATGGGAGACAAGTGCGGTACCACAAGACTGGAAAATTGCATCCATCTGCAAACTGTACAAAGGGAAGGGTAGTGTAGCGGATTGTAGCTCTTACAGAGGCATTTCTCTCCTTAGTGCGGCTGGGAAAGTCTTGACACACATTCTAAATGCACCTTGCACCTTGCTAAAGGCAAGGTGCAGGGGATCTCTGTCATGGACATTTTATATGCCGATGACGTTTGCTTAATGGCCGATAATATCAAAAGTCTTCAGAGGTATATTAACAGCTTAGACGAATCGTGCCGTAGGTTTGGTTAGGTAATAAGCAAACGAGTATGGGACTCACACGACTTGCATCTTCGCACTAAGATCGCCGTCTACAAGGCAATAGTTCTGCCCATAATGCTATATGCCACCGAGACTTAGTGCCTTTACAAAAGTTATATTAAGAGGCTTGACGTCTTTCACATGAAATATCTAAGATCAATACTTCGGGTGAAGTGGCAAGATCGTGTGCGTAACTCTGAAATACTTCACCGGACGGGGATGACTGGAATTGAATCTCTGCTCATCAAGGGTCAGCTCAGGTGGTGTGGACATCTCGTGCGGATGAGTGACACAAGGTATCCGAAGTTGGTATTATTCTCGGAACTTGCTCAGGGAAAGCGCAAGCCTGGTGGCCAATTCTTGCGCTACAAGGATGTCTTAAAACGCCATTTATCATCCTGTGATATACCCTGTGATGGTTGGGAAAAGCTTGCACAAAGACAATCAGAATGGCGAAGCATCGTCCACAAGGCAACGGTGCAATTCGAAGGTACTCGTTTGGAACATCTTGATGCTAAGCGCCAACAGCAGAAAACAAAACCCAAATCCACTTACAATTACACCTGTAACTCTTCTGGCCAGCTATACTGTGCTGTGTAAACCAAATTCGGTTTTGCGAGTCATATTCGCTCTCATAATAATAAATAATTTACAATCTTCGTGCAAAGGTTCGCCATCGACGGATACGTCGCGGAGGACATCATCATCATCATGTATCCCATACTCACAAGAGTTTTTCGCCTATCTCTGAAAACTGGTATAGTCCCAAAATCCAGGAAGCTTGCTAATGTACAACCTGTGCCGTAGAAAGGCAGTCACGCTGACCCATTAAATTACCGCCTAATTTAAGTCATTTCCCTACTATGCAAATGTACGGAATGTATCCTCAATACGAAGCTCCTTACATACCTTGAAGAGAATGACCTCCTCAGTGATCGACAATACATGTATTATACATATAAATGTATAATTATTATGTATTATACATTCCTCTTTAATGACTCTATCTATAAAAAAAACCGCATCAAAATCCGTTACATAGTTTTAAAGATCTAAGCATACATAGGGACAGACAGACAGCGGGAAGCGACTTTGTTTTACACTATTTAGAGATTATTATAATAAGTGTAAAGTAAAACAATGTTGCTTGCCTTTCGATCTTTTTATTATAATACATATCGGAGAATGTGCCCAGGAATTGCATGATCAAATTCTACCATCTCATTTTCACAACAGGACAAGCGGACCGCAGCAGTACCGCTCAATACCTTTACGAACAAAGCGCTTTGCTTCCACATTTATAATGCGTATAACCAAATATTGGAATGCTTTGCCGTCGTCTGTCTTTCCTGAAAACTGCAATCTGGGTGTCTTCAAGCCAAGAGTAAATAGGTATCTTCTAGTCCTGCGTGCCATATCGTCAACCACATCGTTGCCTAACATCAGGTGAGTTTGTGGTCAAACGAAGGTATAACTACGACAAAAATAAAAACTTAGGCGAAACGAAACATACCACAGTTTATTTCTTATTTTGTGAACATTGATTGTCAGTTTTTTTTTCTTTTTTATATATAAGTTGCCTTTCTAAGTTATCGCTAAAAACGATATCTTCCAGGCAACCTCTGGATGGACAGGATAGACAAAAAACAAAAATACGGTGTTGTACAAAAAGTTACAAATCATATCTAGAAATCTAATAAAAATATAATATATTGATAATGATAATAATTAAAACCAACAAAACAATAATTACACAAAGAAAGAAAACATATAACAACTAACAACTTTCTACAGTGAACTACGAACCAGTCAGCAGTTTCCCGTTATGGACAGATAATGATTACAGACTTTGTCTTTAAATATATGAATAGATTTAGATGAGTGAATTGATACAGCTGAACATAGCTGAACTATGGACAGAAGTAAGGAGTTGGAGAGTGTCAGACGAACGCAAATCACGGTCGTTTGCCTGGTACAAGAAATCAAAACGTTCTTTTTAATAATGGGGAGAAGAAGACAGAAAAAGGATGATATATAACAGGGACAGGATATGGCCATTCCGCTGAAAATTAATGGGGAGCCACCTGAGCTTCATGCGAAAATCTGTAACATGTTCGTATTTGCTCAAACCAAAAATAAACCGAATGCAGTGGTTTTTAAGGTGCTCAAGTTTGTAAAGCAGGACTTAAGAAAGATCTAGATAGTTATATGGATAGATAGATAGCTATAATACCCAAATTTTTCACTGACTGACTAATAAAAATACGTGTAAGTACCATTAAATATTATAGGTGAAAGAAGATTATAGTTAAGTTTAGCAATTTGTCTAGAACTACCAATTATGATGGCCTGAGTTTTGCTAGGATTGACAGTAAGTCCGTAAGATTTACTCCAATCACAAACTCGGATTAGATCTGAGTTTAACAGACTAATGGCTCCGTTGACATTATCAACAGTGGTATGATATATTTGAAGATCATCTGCATACAAGTGGTAGGAAGATGAAAGATTTTGCGTTATGGAATTGATAAAAATAGTACTTAAAGAGAAGTGGATAGAGGACGCCGTCTTGAGGGAAACCAACAGTGAGATTGCACCATGAAGAGAAAGTGTCCTCAGCACGAACGCGCTGCTGGCGATCGAACAAGTAGCTACGAAACCAATCAACAATATTTATTTCCTTATATTTACAACCCGTAAAACCCGTTTAAGACGATTTCACAGGGACCCTACCAAAAACGCGTCCTAAGCGAGAAAGCATAGGTATTTATGCGGGATAGGGAAAATAAAACGTACTATTATTATGTATGTATTATGTTCTAATTTCGTTTATGTAGGTCTTAAATTATACATTTATAAATTACATTAAATACATAGTGTAATTATAATTACGTTATTTAAAATAATTACTTGTTTTGGTTTGGAAGAAAGATTTTGATGCATTACCAATAACAAGATTTTCAACATAATTCAACTTTTTCAGTGCGTCGTCTAAAGATGCTACATAGCGTCTTAAATCATTGACAGCTGATAATTTGACATAATCAGAATTGACTCATCTTCGTCTTCATCATTATCACTTAGGGCCTCTTTTTGTGTGTTATTCACATTCTCAATTAGATCTTCAATTGTTTCAATTTCGTACGATGCCACATAAGAAATCCAGGAAAACCCTGCAATATCACGGGTTCTACGTATTAGGCGTATTAAAAACGAGATGACGCATCGTATTAAGCGATAAGAAATGTATGGAAACATGTCCAAGCGACGTGTTAGATTTGTCGACTGGCAAATTTAAAAACGTAATTAAACAGAAACTGTCTATTAAAGCATATTATAAAATATCTGATTATTTAGATGACAAAAAAGCTTGGGATGAATCTGCTCCAACTCGACTCGGCATCCGTAACAAAATTGTCAAGGATCATACAAAAAAGTGTTAAGACCAGACGAGTTTCTTGCCGGATTCTTCTTGAACTGGGGTTAGGAGGAACTGGCACCTAGATTCACTAGCATGTAAGAAGACGATTCAAAGTGGTCCTTGTGATTTTATTAATTAAAGATTTATTGGATTGAATTGAATTGTCTAAAGTTGCAGGGACTGGCGTAAAATGGCGTATTATGCGAGAAATCGTATTAAGCGTGATCGTATTAAGAGGGTTCTACTGTATTTCTAAGTGATTCTCTAGGTCTCATGTTATATATAGATTGCACGAACAGCCCTTTTCTGCAATTTGTAAATATGTGCAACTCTCCCACTCCTGTTGGAGCCAACAAGTACAAGAAGAAACCAAACCAGTTTCACGTTCGTTCCTACCTCCGCGACTGCGCCTAGGGGTTCTCACTTAGCTGCGGAATTAACCAGCGCCGCACGTCCGATTGTTTTATAGGTACTCGTTATACCCACTTACTAAAAATACTTATTTTGTTATACCAAGCTGTTATTAAACCATTTACCTGGGATTTCATTGGAAGAATATATCTAAATCCTTAACAATTTGGCGACCGTGACAAATGTGTAGTTAACACCCCCAAAACAGAATGCTCTAAAACATAACAATATGAAAGCAGCTGAAGGAAACGAATCTAACGGTATCCACGTCGGTAAAGCGCACTGGTATGCTCAGGTAATTGTGCAAATTTACTTGTAAGGCAAAAATGCAGACTTTATGTGTTCGGTTAAGACATGAACAAGCTCCGGCACAGGATGGTCTCTTCTCTACACACCACATCCAACTGACTTTGTGGTGGCATACTTCTGACTGGTACGGAAGCTTTGTTGTGGTCCATCCCCACTCCAGTGACTTCAATGTCTTCTGATCTGTCAAATCTGATGCAATGAAAAAATTTTGCAAAGTTCTTTAAGGGGCTGTGTCACCATGGTATCTTATCCTGGAACGACCAACTGCTCACAAGAATCATCTTAAAAAAATGAAATACCTACATAGATAGACAAAAAGTAGTACTATTCCGTCAATCTACTCCCAATGAGTTAAACACGATGCAGACGCATGCAAGACAAAAAGTAGTACTATTCCGTCAATCTACTCCCAATGAGTTAAACACGATGCAGACGCATGCACCTCCCTCCCGCCCGCAATTGAAAACCCATGCAAAGCGTTAGTAAAAGGTTAGCGCAAACAATCCACACATGCAACCTCAAAAAGAAATTCGACACGTGTTTCGCCTCTTCATGAGGCATCATTAAGAACACTTGACTAGCTCCGCACTTCGACGAAAAACCACACTGCTCAGCACACTTGTTGCTTCGAAAAACGTTGGACTGAGACTGAAAAGAATCATCTTCATTTTTGTATGAAATTCATTCAACCATAATAAAATACACATACTTAATACACATACTAATACTTAATTATGAACGCTCACAGAAACCCAAACACTCAGTCGATACTTTGGACCAGCTATCAGCAAAAATGTCACAGTCAGGGTTTATGTCTAAAAGAGCGTTAAGCGCGGTAAAAACACGTGGGATGGGGGAGTTAGCTCGAGCTACCGTGCGGCACAGCGGTACGGCAAACAATCTGTGCTTCCGACTCCGGCAATAATTGTTTGGGACGCAGAGCCGACACAGTAGGTACGCCACTCAGATCCACTGCGTCAATTTTATTGTAGAGGATTTTGCAGACTGTGGTCATTTGGTCGTAAGAGCGCCTTACCTCCAGCGAGTTATACCCCAAGCATCCCAATAGGAACTTGGTGGGGTAAAGGAATGGGTAATACCCATAGCGACGCTTGTAAAGGTACCGCAAAAAAGCTTTCTGAACATTTTCTATCATGAGCGTATATGTGACCTCGTGCGGGTTCCACACACAAGCACTGCTCTCTAACTTGCTTCTAACAAGTGCCGAAAAGATTAGGCGAATGACATGTTCGTTATCAAAATCACGAGCATTTCGTAAGACAAACCCTAGTCGCCTAAATGACTCTTTCACTAAAATATGCACGTGGTCGTGAAAAGTGAGCTGTTGATCGAGTGTGATTATGGAACTCTAATTACAATCAATTTCTATCAGTTTTGATAGATTTCTGATAGACATTGATTGTAATTAGAGTTCCATAATCGCCCTACAGATCCTTCATTGCGTTCGTTCTTTTTATAGTGGCATTGCAATTCTTGTATTCAAAGAAAATTGGGTGCCACATTCGACCAAAAGTCATCACATAACATTTGTCTACATTGAACTCCATTTTGTTAAGAACACTCCACTCGTAGATAGCATCGACCTTGCATTGCAGCGCTCGACAGTCAGCCTCAGACCTAACCTCTGTAAAGAGTTTTAAGTCATCAGCGTATAGTAAACTCTTCGCATGCGAAACCACTGCCGGGGTCATTGATTATTAACAAAAATAGCAAAGGGCCATGAATCGATCCCTGACTGACCACGGAACGCGTGTGATAAGGTTGAGACTCGTACAGGCCAAGTCTGACAAACTGCTGACGATCACGGAGGTAATCCGCCAGAAGCCGGAGAAGACACGGGGCGCAGCCTATGGCAGTTAGCTTAGAAAGCAGAATGTCGTTGTTAACCCTATCAAACGCCTTCCGGAAATCAAAATAAAGAACATCAACTTGGTAACCCCGATCCATATTTAAGGAAATAAAATCAACGAGCGTCAACAAATTAGTGTTTACAGATCGTTTGCTTCTAAAACCGTGTTGTTCGTTGCACAAGAACTTGTTAACCTGCGCATAAATATACTTATGAAGGATGTTCTCAAACACTTTCGCGGGGGAAGAGGAAGGATTGCTATACTCTCAACATTAGACTTATTAGAGCTTTTGGGAATAGGAATAACCCTGGAGAGATTCCACTGTGGGGGATATACTCCATACTTAAAGGTTGAAGATGTGACAAAGTGGTCCACACAGTAGCTTTTCCGCACCCCTGACTATGGCAGAAGGTATGTGGTCCGGGCCCATCGCACTACTTAGTTTAAGCCTCTTTATACCCCCACAAACGTCATCGTGAGTCATCATTCATCTTCCTGCCCTTTTCCCACATTATGTGGGGTCGGCACAATATGTCTTCTCCTTCCATTCTCCTCTATCAGCCATCATCTCAACACTCAAAACTCTCAAAAATCACTCATGTTGTAAGTGATTTGGTAAGTTATTTTACGACCGGCCGCCTGCCTGCCGTCAACCCTCTTTGGGACTTCTTGTTGTTGTATCTAGCCGACGATAATAGCTCCTATCGCCGCCCTTAAGGCCATCTACATTGCCTTGCTACCTTGCCACCGTAGGTGGATTGCTAAATGCGAAGGCAGACTTTGTGCACTATGTGGGGAGCAACCGCCAGACTTGAGTACCGGAGTAGTCAAGTCTCGACCAGGTTTAGCCCACGAGCCGACGTGGTTTACCGGGGAGTGGCCACTGCATGCAGGACAGCTGCTTGGAGCCACTGGTGAGAGTTTGTAGGTATCAATGATTTTTAACCATGACTGCTGTTACGGCTTGCTTGCAGAATTAGACGCTGACACCCACACACTCACCGTCATCGTGAGTGAATCTGATAATATTGGTGGTGTTACTATTAACGGCGCTATCGAGAGAAACAGCTCTAGAAGCATCGAGTTTGGGTATTTCAGGCAAGAAAACACTAGCAAAGTAACTCGCAAAGGCCTCAGCGGCCTCTGGCCCTGAGAATGAAGTACCCAGGTAAGTTATATTAGGTTCAAACCCACCTTTTGACCGCAAGCTAGATATGTGCTGCCAGAATCTTCGTGGATCACGCCTAATATTATTCTCTATGGATCTCGTGTGATTAATGTACGAGGACGCCACTCGTGATTTCAGGTCAGCACGAAGGTCTGAAAATGCTTTGTACCTACTTATCCCCACAACCAGAACGCTTCCACGCAGCATGTAGTTTCAATTTACGTTTGGTATCATTTATGATATCACACGTAAACCAAACAGGATAACGACTAGACGCATAATCCCTACGGCACTTTTTAGGCATACAGATGTCAAAAATTTCATAGATCGTGTTATAAAAGCATTGGCTAGCACTAAGTATGTCCCCAGCCTGCAAAACCTCAGTCCACTGTGTCTCGGCGAGAAGAGAAAAGTTTATAGTCGCACTTGTTAAAATTCCAGTCGTTTACTGTATCGATATTACTGGGCACAATCCCGTCAGAGTGGTGCGCAGTGTCAACTCTTACCTCTATGTCCAACGGAGGGTGATGCTTGTCAACGGGGTAGGTAATTCCATTAGTTGCAGTAACAGTGGCCTCGCAAGCCATTACACTCCAGAATAAGAACCACATCTAACATCCCTCCAAGCGAATTCAACACTCTATTCATCTCCACCAGACTACAATACGACATAAAATAACAATAGTAACTCTTGATAGGTAAAGAAGCACTATTTAAATTTAAATCTCCTAAGGTTAACACAGTTGCTTTTAAAGCAGTAATAAAGGATTCTACCTTACAGAAAAAACTCATATAATCGCTATCTGTTGCACTAGGTCTTATATAAAACACACAGACAAGAAAAGAGAAAGAAATTCTAGGAGAAAACTGTCATAAATTAATTGATATTTGTTATTCTAAATATAAAAGCAGTATTGAACAAAGCATCATAGAGAGAAAAAATCCCAGGTTCATCTGGAGTTATGTTAAAGACAAGCGTGGTGGTAAATCAAATCTTCCAGCTGATATGTTTCTGGACAATCTACATGCTAACACAGGTAATGATATAGCAAATCTTTTTGTTCGTCACTTTTCATCCGTTTATAGTTGTAGCTCCAATGATGGAATAAGTCCCACTAGACACGTTTTAAATGATACATTAGGTAAGATAGAATTTACAGAATCTGACATATTGAAAAAAATTCAAACGCTTGACTCGTGTAAAGGTCCAGGACCAGACTTAATTCCCCCTGTTTTTGTCAAACGTTGTGGTAATGTGTTGGCTCATCCATTGAGTCTTTTGTATAATAAATCGTTAGCACTAGCACTTTTTCCGGAGGAATGGAAAAAATCTAGGATAACACCTATACTTAAAAGGGGAGACCCTAGGAATATTACGAACTATCGACCTATCTCTATTTTATCATGTTTTTCAAAGGTTTTTGAGTCTCTCTTATGTCCCATAATCACACGGCACCTTGATTCTGCAATATCTGACTCTCAACACGGATTTAGAGCAGGATGTTCAGTACAAACCAACTTAGTAAAGTATGTCTCTGACATTTCTGAAGCACTTGATGACGGGCATGAGGTTGACGCTATTTACACTGATTTTAAGAGCGCTTTCGATAAAGTCAAGCATTCTCTTTTATTGCAAAAGCTAGCATATAATACATGGTACATAGTACATGGTTCTCTCCTAAACTGGTTTGCATCATATTTGCTAATGAGGTCTCAAATAGTGGCCGTGGATGGATACGAATCTCATATATATTATGCAAAATCAGGCGTTCCACAGGGTTCACACCTAGGTCCGATTCTATTTATTTTGTTCATTATTGATCTGGCAAAGGCTCTTAATAGTAATTGTTTGATGTTTGCTGATGATCTTAAGCTTTATAGAGTAATTAAATCTAAAGCAGACATTAACATCTTGCAAAATGATTTGGTTACCATCCAACAATGGTGTGGTGAAAACTTCATGGAGCTCTGTATTAATAAATGCTTCCACATAATTTTTTCTAAAAAACGTGTCCCTAATATTGCGACTTATAATATATTTGGCACTAACTTACAAACTGTACATCAGATTCGTGACTTGGGTGTGATGATTGATAATAATTTAAATTGTAATGTTCATTTTGACCACGTCATAAAAAAAACAGCTCAGATGATAGGGTTCATTAGGGTTTCAAACATCAAACTAAAGTTGTGCTATACAACACGCTTGTGCGCAGTCACCTTGAATTCGCATCTGTCGTCTGGAACTCATTCTACACAGTGCAGTCCCAAAGGATTGAAAATTTGCAAAGAAGTTTTACGAGACATCTTGCTTTTATCTCCCCAGGAATTTTCCACAAAATTTCTTATGCTAAACGCTTGAGTCATTTCAAAATGATAACACTAAGGCACCGTCGCATAGTTCATGATCTGAGTTTCTTACATAAGATCATTAACGGACAAACCGGATACAACCGTACAAGCTGTTTCTCTCTTACGGTCCCTCATAATTTTCCTAGAATGCCCATTAATAAGATTGCACTCCGTTCTCACGTACTAACCTTGGTCTCAACTCTCCATTCTCTAGAATATGTAACGAGTACAGTCTAGTTAGGAAAAAGAATCCTAATATAGATGTGTTTGGTGACTCGTTACTTACTTATAAAAATAAATTAATCGAGCATTTCCTTGGTTCTCACCAGGATGAACCTGCATCTTAGAACGTATCTATTAGTATATTGTCTCGTATTTTGAAGTTCCACTTTTTTATTAATAATGTTTTTTCTTTACGTTTCTAGTATTCGTTTAGAATAGGTTAGTTTATATACCTATATTTTGTATATATTTTATTATTTTAATTCTTTTAGTTTTAGTTATTTATTTCTTATATAAATTTAAGCTGTTGTCTGTATAACTTGTGTTGTATTTTATGGCTAATGCTGTGCATGCCTGTAATTGCTGCATATTCCATAAAATGTTATTATTAATATATTAGATTCATATGTTTGTTATATGTACCTACTGTTGGCGATGCCTAATAAATAAATAAATAAAAGGGCGTCCGCGCCATGTAAAACTAGCCCACAGATCTTCACCATTATCAGTTTCAAGTTCGTAGCGCCGCTTTAGAACTAGAGGAGCTCGAGCAGCTAATAAGACACCGCCACCTAGAGTTAACCTGTCACGACGCAAAACACTCCAGTCACCACATGCCAACTCTTGATCTTCAATGGAGCTGTCTAGATAAGACTCGGTTACCGCTATTATGTTATGTTCAAGAGCACCCAAATTGTTACGCCACATAGTAAGTTTGGTCTTCAAGCCACAAACATTCTGATAGAAGACATTTTAAGCCAGGGCTTTATTTTATTATAAACCTTAATTCACATGTTTACAGTCTACTTTTGTATGCAGAAGTTTACTGAGTTAGGTTCTTTGATATAGACGCAGCCGGCTGCTGCGCTCACCCCATTTGATTATAAACCTTAATTCACATGTTTACAGTCTACTTTTGTACGGAGAAGTTTACTGAGTTAGGTTCTTTGGTATATTATCTACATTCTAAACAAAAAATATTTCATCATCTGTGTTCGTTCAGTATTTGATTGGCAGTCGCCATAATTACTGATTTTGAAGTGATTTATTACTAAACTCTAACGCGCCAAAATAAGTTTTCACTTCTGTCGGCACTCCCGGAGTGCAACCCGATTTTTTTTTAACACATACATATTATACATAGGAACACCCAGACCCGAGACAAATACTTGCAGACCATACAAACATTTGTCCCGCAGCGGGAATCGAACCCGCAACCTTTTGCGTCTCAGCCGGGCCTTGGCCCACTGCGTCACAGAGTTCGTTCGTTTAGAATATGAATGACGAACAACGAATGAATGACGAACAAATCACGATCGACTATTCGACTAAGACTTCTTTATATCACTTGACACTGGCAAAATTTTCATCATTATGACACATGCCATGACACATGCCATGAAGTAAAAGTAAAAGAAGAAGATTTTTACGATGACATGTCTAATGTACTGAATAAAGTGAACATTTTTTTTTAAACATAAATAAGTGGAACTAAAGTCTCCCACCAAATAAATATATTTTTTATTGTAAAGGTCCTAAGACTAAAGTCAATTAAAATTGCAACATTAGGAAGCGAATAACCGGAAAACGGCAATACCATTTCAGTATTTCCTGCTTCCGGCTGTCAGCTGATGAACTCTCTCGCTTTCCAAAACCTATTTCGATTTTCGCAAAGAAAGAAAACGTCAGGCACCATTCAACATGGGCTTGAAATACGCGATCAAGAGCTAGTTTTAGCTGAAATACTGCTCTAATTGTAGTGTTATTATTATTATAGTTGCTTTTACATGTACGTTGTGTAACATTATTTATCGAAAATGGATACGTTTAACATAAGATCCCTCGGTTATGGCGTTTGTTGATCATTAAAAATTTCGTTCGGTTCATAGTTTTTCTTAGTATTTGATGTCTGCTTTTAGTTCGTGATAGTTCTTTTCGTTCGTGTTTAAGTGTTCATAAAAATGGTGAAGGAGAAGCCTAATTCGATTCGTATATACGACGAGGAGGGTTTCAGACGCCGTGCGGCATGCATCTGCGTGCGGTCCGATGCCGAAACGGAGGTTAGTGAAGGAGACAAGTCACCATTCCTCTGTAGTTTGAACCTCACATGTTTGTCGATGTTTACTTGGTGTTTGTGGGCAGGTGCTGCTGGTGACATCGTCGCGGCGGCCTGACAACTGGATCGTGCCAGGCGGAGGCGTTGAGCCCGAGGAAGAGCCTTCGGTGACTGCGATGCGCGAGGTTTTAGAGGAGGCCGGCGTCATCGGCAAGCTTGGGCGGTGTCTCGGCGTCTTCGAGGTACTTTGTTTATGTACATAACCTTGCTGAAAGGTCATTGCTCTAGATATAAAGAAAAGTTTAATGGAATTGCGCAATTTTTCTTTAATTATGTGTTTTGATCAGGTTAGATTGAGGACAAAATAGTTTCTAAACAATAACATAGCTCAGCGAAGAAGGAAAAACAACATCAAAACATTTATTATATTATTAGACTTTATTATGTTAGTAAATATCCTGCTTTTCTGGTCCTGTGCTAGCTTCACAGGTCTATCCGTGATGTTTGAGATTTCTATTCATCCAATACAGTGTACTGCCCAACTCCATTTTAGTTCTGTTATGTGGTCTCTATTCTTTTACTAAAATGCAACAACAATAAAACTCAAATATTTTGGCATTCAACCTGTGCTTTCCACATACAAATTAACTAGTAAGCTTAAGAGCATTACACAACTGCTAATTAGGACTAATGCCAATATGTTAACTAGATACTGGTTTAGTATAATAATATATTATAATATTCTTGTACTAACAGTTTGTTTGTTCTGAGAAGTATGAATAATATATTTTTTTTTGGTTTGCTTTTTTCCACTACTGGGCAAAGAACACACCCTCTTTCTTTCGCATATCTCGATCCTGTGCCAAGTCCTCCCAGTCTCATTGGAACTCTCCATCCATTTCCACCTTCAAGGATTGTACCATTTTTTATTTGACAAACAAATTTGCATTATATTTTAAACAGATAAATGTGTATTTCAGATTACAGACCTTTGAGATTAACAAAAAATTATACCGCTACTTATCATTATAACAGTTTACTGTAGGTCCAGTCTTATCATTTACTTATCAGCTTAGTAGCGATTTATTCAGAATCTGATTATAAGCATTAAACGGATTAATGAAAACAAGACGTCATTATCTACTGGGCCTACACAGGACGCGGTGACCTTTGGATCTGACCATATTTGTATAATTCTCAAGTCTGACTCATATCTGACTAATAGTGCAGATTTTGTAAGATAAAGTTAGTTTTATCCGAGGTTATTTGTACAGATTTTTACATCCTTTCATACATGTTTTTTTGTGTTTGTACATACTTAAGAACATTAAATAAAAACCATGCTACCTTGAAAACAATATGGAGCATATTATTGTACCAGAACTAACAAGTTATATGATAGTAGGAAATAATGACGATTGTATGATGATTCTAAGTGATCCTTGTTATTGTTTTAAATACTAGCTGGAAAACTTGTGCATTTATGCAAAGTCTGTACTTAATTAATAGACTAAGAGTTTTTTTGTGTGTATTAAGAGTACTATGTACATCTGTACATTATTTTATCAACATTGTTTTCGTGTCAAATAATGCCTTTATAGGCAATTTTTGATACCTTGGGTTACATTTTTGTCGGGATATATAATAAAAAAATATAACACATCCTACTTGGTGACAATGTTTCTATAGTTGAAAGAATTTGTTAAATAGTTATTTTTTTAGTTTATTTATTACAAACAAACATAAAAAAATCGAATCTTTTCCCTTTGTAATATTAGTTAAGAAAATAAATTATTTTACTTAATCAAAGTTAGACAACAAAAGGCGCCATTCAAGCTCTAACATATGGAATGTTGAACAGACAAACTGCACAACAAAAATGTATTCATAAAACAATATTATAAACTATCTGTAAAAGGAAACTGCATTCAGCTATTTCAACAGGTTCTAATTATAGAAGCAATTACAAGATGGAATAACTAATTAACTCCAGTTATTACTAACATAGCTTACTTAGTTGTTCAACATTGTTGTCAGTATTTGGATAGGTAACAGCAATGGTATTTACATGTATGAGCTTCTGTGTTTCGAGGGCATGGTGGCTTTTTAAAAACAGGGACCGACGGCTCACCATGCCCTGACAAGACCATGACAGCGGCCTATTACTAAATGTGGCCACTGATTCATACAAAGCTGTAGTATCGTTTGAATCTTTGTACAATTAAATTTTCTTACTACTAGCTCTAAATCCCAGATCAGTTAATAGAAACCTTGTTCATTTAGAATAATAAATAACTCAATTAACAGTGATTTCTAACAGTTTTTAAATCAATTACAGTAGAACTCCTATTATCCGAATTAATGGGGACCGGGACCCATTCGGATAATCAAATATTCGGATAATCGGATTTTTTTAAAAAAAATTGCCATTGGAGAGAATAAAAGCTACGTTTTGATATTGCACTATTTTTTATTGAATTAAATGAAAGAAACATGAAATTTTCACATGTTTTAAATATAAATAAAATGTACTTATGTACAAGTTTAGAAATAAAAATCATTGTTTTTTAAACATCTCCGTCAATGTAAGCTGTTTTGCGGTCTTCAACCGTTTTCGGGCAGCCAGGTCACGCATTCGCTTGACGGTGAGCAGTTGCAAGTGGTCACACTCGGGCTGACGCTCCATCCACTTCAAAGCAGTCTCGAGGCCGGCAAATGCTTCACTAGCTGATGGTCCAGCGTCTACTTCAACATCAAGATCAGTCTACTTTTTGTGATTCGGATAATCGGCGATTCGGATAGCCGGAGTTCGGATAATTGGAGTTCTACTGTAATTAATTTATTAGTTGCATCAAGGTTTATACTAACACATCCAAATTTAAAATACAAATAAACTTAAACTAAATACTGAGTGGCACTTCAATTACAGATGCAAATGACAATGCAATGTTCTTCAACAATTGATTATAATAGATAATTAAGGGTTGCTTGCACATGTATCTTGCAATTAAGCTTAATCATTGATTTAGATATGCCCCTATTTTGTTTCATTGAAGTTTGTATTACTGGTGGCAAATAAACAGACCTTGGCGTTTTATTAGATGATGATTAGATCAAGTAGAACTTCTTTACGTTAAAGTTTGTATAAAAGATTTTGTTTAAAACTTAATTTGAATATTTTTAATACAAAATAAACTTTATGAAATTTGCCAGCTGTAAAAGTGCGAGAATCTACTTCAAAATTAGTTGATAAAATATTAAAAACATAATATTATTGATAAACACGTGTTTTTTACAGATTTCTAAATTAAATTCCAGATTAATCTATACCTATAAAAGAGCTTAACCTGACTGACTGACTGACTTTTAGATTCATCATCACCGAGCCGAAAGCTCTTAAGCTAGAAAGCAAAACCACCCACTAAAGCGGGATTTTTCGAAATTCAAAGTCAAATCAAAAGATACCTTATTCAATACAATCACAAGGATCACTTTGAAACGTCTTACATACTAGGTGAATTTACGTGCCAATTCATCCTAACCCAAGCCCGAAAAGAATTGAACTCCTAAGAGGGTAAAAAGGGATGAAAATTAATGTATGAAACATTTTAATGTGTGGTGCGATTTGCTTGAACCTTGATTTGAATAATTAAAATGCAAAATAAATGGACACGTGTTTCAAGATTTTTCAAAATAACCTTTACAACCCTATAAAATGGGGTGTCAAAGTTTGTATGGGAACTTTTTAACGGGTTGTGTGATTTCTTAGAAACTTGGTTTAGATACTTAAAAAACAAAATAAATGGAAACGTGTTTCAGGATTTTTCAAAATAACCTTCATAATGAGAGTAAAAAGGGTTGAAAACTAATTTATGAAACTTTTTAACGCGTAGTGCGATTTTCTTGAAACTTGGTATGAATATTACTATAATATAAACTCGATGTTTTCTCGTACAAATGCGCGGGAGAAGCCGCGGAGGTTCCAGCTAGTAAAATATATATTTTGATTCTAAGGAATTGACGCACTACGCGCTAAACCTAAAACGCGCGGATAAAGTCGCGAGCCGGTCAGCTAGTTATTGACTAAAGTTATTAATTACTGTTTCACCGTTGATTACTTCTGTGATTAGCTTAAGTGAAATTAAGGTTGTGCAAGTGGGGCTACGTGTCTCGATTCGACTAGGCAAGCTTCCCACCAGCAGTAATAAAATACAAAGGACTATTTTCCAGGGTTACTATTATATATGCTACTATTATACTATACTATATTTATGCAGGCATTGTTCTGATTATTGATAATGTAGCATAATGGGCAGCCGGTTATTGTATCTTAAAGTACGTACATGTTGTAATGTATGTAGGTAATATATATAAAATAGGTATTCATAAACGGTGTCTGTACCTACGTTTTTTGTGATCGCGCAGTCATTGATCTTTCATTGTATCAATGAGACCTATGGTTAGGGTCAATAACTTCAACTTCACTAAGTACTTCTAAACACTCGCTTTGCTACGCACTAAATAAAAATTAAAGTATTTTTAATAATTTAACTAAATATTCAATTCACATAGTAAATGCACGTTAACCAGTATAGCAACTCATAACATTTACCTATAATTTCAGAATCGCGAGCACAAGCACAGGACAGAAGTGTACGTGATGACTGTGACCCAGGAGCTCGCCGAGTGGGAGGACTCCCGCCTCATGGGCCGCAAACGACAATGGTTCTCAATTGACGACGCGCTAACCCAACTTGCACTCCACAAGCCAATCCAACGCCACTACTTGCAACAACTGCGCCGCTCCAAGAAGGACGATAGCTAGACTTTACACTCTGCTTAGGATAAGGGTACACTGGCAGTGGCGCAAGTTGAACTCAGTATAGTTACGTAGTGCATGTCAACGGCTTTGTCGATGCATGCCTGATAGTAAACAGCCGGTACCAGCCGATGTATCTTGACCGTTTGGCGACGCATCAGGCGACTCATAGCAATGCCAAGCGGTTAACTTGTAGGAGGTCTAACTATTGACAATACTGTTCACGAAAGCAGTCATGTTAGTTAGGCAGGGGTCCCCAAAAGCCGTGGTTCTAAGACCACAGAAACGTTGAAGTTATATTTATAAATGGTTTCAAATGAATATGAAAATGTAAAGCTAAAGAAGCATTTAAAGCTCTATTGTGTTGCTACCTGAGTAATAATCATCAAAGTGGTTGCCATGAACGGCAGGGCTGTAATTCAAAGTGTCAACGAAACTTGTGACCCATTTATTATTTATGGAGGTGATTCAGAGATGTGACTTAGTCTACGGCAGACGCGCAAGTTATAAGGAGATTGGGAAGCCCCTAGGGTAGAATATTAAAACTGGCTTCAGATGAAGATCCCAAGGACATGGCAAAGTGGTGGAAACTTCAGCAGGTAGTTATGTCAATTGATTCCGAAATGGTAGTCGATTTGTTTCTTTTAACGAATGATAATAATAAATTAACTAACAATTTGAACTAACTTATAGTTTTAAAAATAGGCGATTTGGCACAAAATGTTCCGAATCAGTCAATAGTAGCCGGGTACTAAGCGATTTAGCGTTGTCATTAGACTAATTCGAGATTGTATGCTGGTGTATACAAGTCAAAGTAAGGTAAGTAACACTGAAGTCTGCATTAAACGTTAGATATCAAAACAGTCAAATATAGGTCAGAAAACTTATTCTGGCTAGATTAATTTAGTATGACTGCTACAGAGTTGCGCTACTGCCTCGTATGTGTACTGTGGCTTTACTAAACCAGCCACGCTTCCCCGAAACAGTCGTAACACCATAACTTAACTTCTTTTCTATTTTTACGTATATTTTTATACTACGATGAAATAAATGTTAATTTTATTTTGTTAGCATTAAAACGAAAAGACATACACGCTCTATTTTATTTAAATTGAATTTATTTGATTTTTTTTTGTTTAAGATTCCTAATGGGTTTTTAAGTAATAAATTTTATATCGCTCTTCTGTAAACGTTTTTGTTTGATGGGTAGAGATCCCTGTTACTCCCACCCAGATGATAAGCCATCCATCTGAGGAAGCACGGGACGAGTATGTACTTTGGTATCTATCCGACTCGAAGGATCATTAAAATTATTACCTTTTTGTTCAATACACATCTAACGATAATGATACGAAATGCTCGTAAACACTCATTTATTTCTTATACTCTACTAATACTCGCCAGGAACACCCACACACTGAGAACGTTATTAGGGTAGGCGTACACTTCCACTGCTAATCCAAACTCAACGTTGTGGTCATCGCTCATATGCACTCCCGTGGATTTGATAGCTGCTATCACGGATTTGGTGGATATGAATGGCATGTTTAGTGGGAACCCAAACATCTGAAAAAAATTGTTTTCAGAAGATAACTGACTAGGTAGTTATTGGTTGCCTACTTTTTAACATCCGGAACAATACAGAGGGATGTTTTCGTGTGTAAAGTACTACAAAGAATGCTTGGCGCTTCGGCGACGTTCGTGTTTCCAAAGTAGTACGATTATCCAACCAATATCCAGCTGACTCGCGGTGGCTCGTCAGCCACCTACCTGTAAGCATCAAAGGCGAGTAGCACATGCGGTTCCAGAATTTGGATGTATATAAAGCTATTAACACCCCTATTTGCATTTCATAGCAGTAGGTTAATTTTTAGCTTCATCCGTCACCCCATTTTTAAGTCAATGGATGGAAGAGAATGGATTTCATTAATAAGAGGAAAGCATAGGTATATTTCAAGGGATTTTGACTTAATAAGCATAATATTATATACTTAACCTAATATATTATGTATACCTACAACGTACTTATATCTTTATTTATTAATGGGTCGAATGCGACCGCATTGTCAAGGCCACTGGCATATTAAACAATTTCTGCAAAAGATTATTAAAAGAGAAAGACTAAAATGGAAGGTCAGCGCCAAGGAGGCCAAAGCAAACTTTTAGACTGACACTTGAACGTTTTAATTAAATACAGCATAACATGGTTTATACCTAATTTTAAATAGTGAAGCAAGGAAGTTATTAAAAAAACCTAGTTGACGCGATTGGATTTCAAGGTTGTGCAGATTTTATTTTATTTTCCGAACTATTTAGGTACTAATTTCTCGATACAACTAAAAAATGTAAACAGCTCTAGATAAATACCACTATCGGGCGTTCGTATTTCCGATGATTTACTGTATCTATTGGTCTATCTGTGACGACCTCTGTGGCGGAGTGGGCTTAGGTCCGGCTGAGACGCAAAAGGTTGCGGGTTCGATTCCCGCCGCGGGACAAATGTTTGTATGATCTGCAAGTATTTGTCTCGGGTCTGGGTGTTTCCATGTATAATATGTATGTATTTACAAAAAAAGATGATGAAGTAGTATAGTAGAAAGTATTTAACTAGTATATCAGTCATGTGGTACCCATAACACAAGCTCTGCTTACTTTGGGGCCAGATGATGCTGTGTGAAATGTCCGGTATTTTTTTATTTATCATTAATAGTAGATTGTTGCACCGAGCGCAAAGTGAGTAATTAATGCACGAGTGTTATGTTGGCACTGTATTACCACGAGTGCATTAATTACTCTCTTTAGCAAGGTGCGTAATTTAGTTTTCTTTCAACTACCAATCTACCTTCTGTGATAAAATATACATACTCAAACTAAAAATATGAAGAATCAAAGTTTTACAATGCTACGAAATGCGCGCCATTTGTTTTTTTTTCACCAAGTCGGTTTTATTCAGGCGATTTTTATTATGAGCCAGTATCTTTGATCTAATGCAAACATTTTATATTAAACTTAATGGGAGATATTAAACTATAGTAAATTAAATTTACTTAAATTTAAATTTTTTTCTAGAGTAAATTTACATCTAAATAAAAAGTAAAACACAGTGCAATAATGAGATTTCATATAACATTACTGCACTGTTTTGGTTCTAAGCAAAAAATACGTCCTTTGTGATCGGTTTTGTAGTGATTAATGATAACATTACTGCGTAGTTGAAAGAAAAATAACAGTAAACTGAATTTCGGAGCGATTAGTATCAATGTTTGATAGTATCAGAATTCCATAATCGCCCCGCAGACTTTTGGAGGTTGCTCACAATCAACCAGAAAAGAGATGTGTCTTCCAATTCCTTAACAGATTTTCTCTCGATCAAGTCACCTTACAAACAAAAAAAAATAGAATAGAAATAGAAACAGACCCGAGACAAATACTTGCAGATCATACAAACATTTGTCCCGCGGCGGGAATCGAACCCGCAACCTTTTGCGTCTCAGCCGAACCTTGGCCCACTGTGCTACAGAGGTCGTCAGAAATGATAAATAAATATAAATGATATAACAAGAACATGGTAATCTTGACCTAATGCATGTTGCACCACCTGAAATCTGCAGGATAGGCGATTCCGCACCAACTTACAGCAGAAGTGTCGCGTTAGGGCTCATTAAAATGGTCTCAACGAATAGCTTGTAGATTTGTTTTGCCAAGGATTTGAAAAATTTAAAAATTACACCTGCCTGTATCATGTGTTTAACAAAATATTTAAATGTTTCTTCGACTTTGGTAGGTAGGTACCTTGTATGTAACCATCAACTGTTTGAACTTCTGATTGAAGCTGGGCCTGTTCTCATTAGAGTTGAAAGCCCAATACTCCCAGTGAAGTAGTGCGTCTCGTAGCAAGCCACTGCAATATCTGCAATTTAAGAATGTCCGATGGTAGGTATATTGAAAATACATAATCTGTAGACCATTAATGGTGACAGCCTATAAATATAATTTTCACTCAAAACGCGGTAATTATTTACCATGATATGTATTTTTCTGCTTCCCGATATCTCAGTTAATCTCGTGATTATGGCGCATGCAGCTGTGCCGAAATATCGGTAAAATATCCCATTTGAGTAAAAAATATTTTCATTACCATGATAGTTTTAAAAAAATTGACTACGAGTACCTATATTAAAATCATTAAATAAAGTAGAATAACTCCCCTGTTCCAAATAGTCTTCATCCTCGGTCGCCATTTTTGCGTTTTGTTACGGATCTTCGCTTCTAAAGCCTGTCTTAGCGTCTCCACTTTGCTTGGCGCGGAGTATAAATTGGGATCGTTCACTATTGGGTGCTTCATCACAAATATTGACTTATCAAAAACCTAAAAACACCAATAATATCTGATGAAATTGACTTCCTTTGTTCTTTGTCCACCTAAACGTTAGTTCTTTTTGATTTTGCCATGTTTCTAAGACCAACTGTTATGTTGTAAAAAAGGTTATCTTCGCTTACAGGTTGCCAATCAGATGATTTTGAGAAGTCAAACACGACGCTTTCGCAGTCTTGCGATGATTGAATGTTTACCCATATCTGAAAACACAAAATTGTGGAATTTCCAATAAAATAAAGTACCTATCTAGTTCTGACGATACAACACTCACATTCTCACTATCAAACACGTAATCGATCGTTTTCATGGGACACGCTACATCCCGCACCTCGATTCGCTCGCCGCTGCTTGCGTCACAAACTAGCCACAAATACCCATCGCTTTTTAGAAACCCTCTACTTCTTATCTCATCACTGGTCAGGATATATCGTTTAGTAGTGAGGTCGTATTGGACGATGACGTAACTGCTTTGCCCTCGGGGTAGGCCAAGCCCAACAGCTATCCAGGACTTTATGCCAAGGTAGAGGAAAAAGCTAGAGAGTAAGATGGAGTGGTCTAGCGGCGTTCCGTTAAGGACTTTTAGTAGCTCCTGAAAGTCAGATAATATCGATGAAGGAAAAAAACCTTACATAAAATAAATTTGACATTGTGTTGTGATTGAGGATACAACTATTTCTTGTCTCACCTAACAATCAATGTGGAAAGAAGACTTACCAAACCCATCAAGGTGACGGCATGCGTTTCAGTTACATCATAGCTCGGAATAAGAGCCACGTACCTCAGACAGATATTCATCATCTTTCCCAAATTATCCCCCCCTTTCCAACTTCCCTGACTGTACACCGACTCTTTCTCATCGTTAGATTCTATGTCTACTTCTCTCCTTCTCCCACTGCTTTTGGAAGACGAGCTTCGAGAAAATCCAGAAGACTTCGACAAAGCGGAACCACAACTTTTCGGGTTTTTCGGGAAGTATTCCTGACTTGGTATTGGAATCGGTTGCAAAAATTTAGTCACACATTTATTCCTACCCGCACTGTCAATAAAAGTAAGTGATATGTTCCTATTAGGAAAATCGTTAATGTAACCCGTGACGAAGGTATTTAAATGCTTAATGATGTAGTCATCTTCGATTGTACTGGGTAATGGTTGGCTGTAGCCCTGAAAGCCGCCCAAATGGGAAAGGCTGGTGGTGATATGAAGCGTAATGAATGAAGTATCTTTTTTCATCAGTTGCGTAACTTCAGGGATGAGCGAGGACGATTCCTTGTTTTGCAACGTTTCGTAGCCGAAAAGGAGCGGTGGTGTTGTTATTTTAAAAGTACCGCGCAGCTGAAACCAACAACAGTAACTTACCTACCTATTATTTAATTAACCTAACTCAATTTATTCAGATAAATCAAATTGAAGTATTTACAGAAATTGTTTAAAGATGTTGATAAACAACGGTGAAATAACCCGCGTTACACTAAAGGTCTCACTACTACCTACCTCAGAATAAGAAAAGCTACAAAAAATATCGATGATTATTTGCTCTACTTCTAGGTAGGTAATAGATCTAATAGGTAGAACCTACATACCAAACCTAGGGAATACATACCTATACTGCAAATGATTTAGATGATCATTGATAATAATAGCTTGAGAGCTTATTTCAATGTTGTAGAGCAAAGTCAAACGCAAGCCTAATTTCTTTATCAAACTTACTGTTCCCAAACTTAAGACGGTAAACAGGGGCACTTGTGCAGTTCCCAACCATTTACTACAATATCTATAGTGAACCGTTCTGTTGGACTGGTCTCCAGTGCCCTCGCCCTCGGATAAGCTCTCTTTGTATTCATCGAAGATGTTAATGTGTAGAATTGAGAGAGGGTTCAGTCTGAAATCAAGAGGAACAAATATAATACTAATATTTATAAAATATTATTTCTTGATATTCCACTATTATGTCCAAAGCTTTATCTAAAATTATTCAATAAGTTTACTTGAAGATGAAGATTTCTAAGAGTTACGAGCTTCGTGCTTGCATGGAGTTTCATCCACGCAAGAGCAGTTATATTATGAGACGAAGGAGCAGAAGTCGAGGTAATTTACTAACTTTGTACCAATTTTCAAGGTGTGGTTCCATGTAGGATAGCAGCCCATAGCGGTCACGGTGTGAGCGCTGGCTCCATGATAGCTGACTCTGACAAAAGGACGCAATGGCCGCACTTTGAAACCTGAAACAGACTCTTCAGATCCTGTTATTGAATATCTCTTTTCTACTTATAAGATCCAACTCCACCGACTTCGTTTTGATAGCAAGGAAGACTTTTTACCTGCAATCGTATCGGAATCATTTTCACTGTCTTCGATTGTAGCCTTTCTTCTATCTAATAAGTTATAAGCTCTCAGAACAGTTATTTGGACTTCTTGCTCTCTATTTAGGGACTCAGTTAAAATTTGCTGTTTGGTGTTGCTGGAAATCGGTGCTAATGTTGCAGAATTGCCTTGTTTTGAAAATATCGCCCTGAAAGGTTAAACGGGTTATTTTTGTCCGGGTTGGTTTTCTGTCAAATCATTGAACTCATAGCGCAGTACATATTTATAGGATGGTAGTTTTTTTATTTAGGTACAAACCTCAAATTGAAATTCTGGTACTCTCTCACAACGTCTTTCTGCGTCTTGATCATCAGGTTTTCATTTAAACTCTTCATCACATTCTTGTTTAATTTTTGCATATATTTGGCTGCAATGAATCTTTGCAGTTCAATACGATCCATGCCAGCTTCTTTGCTTGTCAAATATTCGATGTCAATTTCCTTTTCTTTAGTACTTTGAAGGCAATTTAACTGTTCAGTAGATATCTGGACGCCGTGAATAGGTACCATCTTATTTTCCACGTGGGTGAAGCCTCCACTATTTCTCAATTGAAGAAGTTTAAGACGAACATTTTCTGAACTGTTTTCATTCAAAGGAAAAGTATAGTCTGTTTTAACTCTTAGTTTACACAATCTATGAATTGTGTTAAGCATAGCTTCGTTGTTTTTAATATCTTTGCCATATATTTTTCCGATTACTTCAGTGAGCACATCAATATTAGGTTTGTCAATGCCATGCATCAGTCTTTGCATTTTTTTGCCAATTTCCATTGAAGATTTTACAGCTTCCATTTGATTCAATGTTTGCCTCCATCCAATTCTCAACAGCACTTCACACGTTGTTGTTAAATTCCCTTTAAACATATTACTGCTTTTGAGTCGTACTTTATTTGTTGCGGCGATTGTTTTGATGCTACTTCCAGTTCCGACACATCCAGGCGTTGGCTCTTTATCATTGCGGTATTTGAATTCAACAGCATTAAAATCAGCATTAACATTCATATTAATGACTTTAGATAGATCTAGTTGGACATTCGACATTTCCTCATTATTCTCGAACAAAACAACTGTTAAAACATCATTTCTTGGTAGGATTTCAACTGAAAAACTCTCGATAAAGTTTGTATTAAACGTTTCATCGTTACTCTTGTAAACTTCCGACACGCACACGAACGTGTCATCGACATAGAATTCGAAATGGTAAAGATTAACCATATCCAGCTTATCCTCTTCAGATGTTCTTCCTTTGATTTTAACTAATCTCACTTCTATTTTTTCGCGTAACATAATACCGTCAACAAGTTTTTCTACCTCAGCTCTCAATTCAGCTTCATCCACATCCAGTCTTGGTTTGTTTATTTTTTTCTTGGGTCCATTTTGAGTATCTTGGTCGTTTTTACTTTCTTGATAATCGACGTATTTACTAACATATTCGTATTCCAGTTTATCAAGTATATCATTGAACTCTATTTCGTACAGTTTATTCCAGGTTTCCTCCAATTCGTCTTCGCTTAAATTGTATTTTTTTATGTACAAATCATATGGCGTATCTCTACGTTTTAGTTTTTCTCTTACCATTTCTATATCTGACCACAGTGATAGTGTATTGTGTATAGCAGATTTGTATTCTTTGAATGTTTGTCTATACCTTTCTTTCGACTGCAACAGCTGCCCAACATACTTTCTTATTGTAGCATCAAACCTTAAATCATCTTTTTTGCTTGGGCTTACTTTCAAAAAGTTTCTCCTCAGATTGTTATTTGTTTCCCTACATACATGTATATCTCTTGTCAATTCATTCAGTGTTTGTTGTAGATTTTCATATACATTAAATTGATCTATTAACTTCACACACAAAAGAGTTTCCAAGGAGAACTTGTGATGATGTTTGTATAGAATATTTTTTAGTTCAACATCTAAAAACTTAGTTGATTGCTCACTGTCGATATCTTTGTATTCAGTTGCCACGTCGTCAAATCGAGCTGGATCAATATACTCTACTGTGTACAAGTTTAGTGTTTCAGCTGCACATAGTTCTGTATCCGGAAATACTGGCCTCAAGTGAATGGCTTGAGAGTTTTGGAACCTGAGTTTCAAATTAAAATAGGACTGCCTCCTCTGAATTGTTCTCAAATCCCTTGCGAAGCAGTGAAAGTAATCTCTAAAATAATTGCTGCGATTACCTACGATTTCAATTATGTTTTCTGTGATTGGCACATTCATGGAAGCTAGCTCTGAATTCACAATATCCATTAAATTCGGAGATTTGTTCTTTTTTTTGCCTCTCTTTTTCTTTTCACACTTTCTAGGCATGATTTTTCGCTCACGAATGGTAAAGAATTCATAATCACCGATAGGTACCGCTGGAAGCTTGGCACAAAAGGTAGATTCAGCAGCATTGACAGGAAGTGCTTGTTGCTTTATTTCGTGATAAACCTGTATGTCTTCCTCTTGTTCTTTACGTGCAGGATACGAATAAAGCTCAATATTTTCAGTCATGGTTAGTTAACTTTTATAGAAATCAATATTCTTGGCAAAGACTAGCATTCTTTTATGCGTTAGCATCCTATAGTTTGTGAGTTTGTGATTCTTTTGTTGCCGCCAAAAGTTACCATGGCGACCTAAAAAATACTACCTACATTCATTAGATGTAGGCACAGACAACTCAACCTATACGGTAGGCGTATGTGATGTGATCATGCTACATTTAATATTGTCAAAATCCATTGACATTGACATTTCGTTTTTTAGCAAATAAAATGTCAAAACAATGGGCTGAACGATAGTGAAAGTGAACGCAAAAATCTAACATTGTTTACAAATAAGTATTTGATTCAAATTACAATGGTGAATTTTAATCTAAAAGACAGCGATGAGTACTATTTATGTCTCTCCGACCAACCTAAGCGATTTGACGCCGACAGCCCTGCTACCAATGTGTTTTTCGACGACACCAACGGACAGGTACGCAAACATCCACAATAATAACATTTCCACCCCCAACATAGGAAGAGAGAACTACGTAGGTATAATAAAAAGACAATATATTTATGCTCCAACAGGTGTTCACAGTCAGGTCCGGAGGCGTTACGGGAGTCACAGTCAATGGCATGGATGATACGAAATCCACGTCCTTTCGTATGGAAGATCGAGGGCCAATCATATCAATAAAATTTTCTCCTGACCAAAACGTACTAGCTATACAACGCAACCAGGATAACCAGAATGCTACAGTAGAGTTTGTGAACTTCAAAGACTTGGCTCCCACTAATGTGGAGTACTCACATACATGTAAATGGAAAAATGCAAAGATTCTAGGATTTGTGTGGCCAAAGGTGAACGAGATAGCGTTCATAACAGACCATGGTATTGAGTTATTACAAGTATTACCAGAAAAAAAACAGCTAAAGAGCTTGAAAAATACTACTTTCAGGTAAGCTAAGCTATTATTGAGTAAATCTGACTAATATTATTAATACATATATCTGTGGATGTATATATATATGTATGTCTGCAGCTCAATACTGGTGCCGCTGATTTAAATGAAATTTGATGAAATAGTTATAGTATCTTTTTATGGTTACTTCTTATCTAAGTACCATGCAGACAAAACAGAAGCCAGCAGCTAGTATTCAATAAATATACTTAAGGGCATTATATTAAACTGTTAACATACTTCCATACTCCTAAGAAACATCACGCAGAATCAAATCATAGCACCTGGTTTCACCTAGTTTATGAAATTCAAAATAGTCCTTGTAATTTTAATACATAAAAACATTTTTCCTATTTTATTTCATAAAGCATGATGAGAGACATTATATAATTTCAGCGGGGCCTGGTTCCAGTGGTGTGCACCCAGTAACACGGTCCTACTGGCCGGCAACAACAGTGTCTTACTGCAGCCATTCTCTCTGAACAACTCTTCAATCACCAAGCTGCAGAAACTAGAATGTAAGATCTATTTAAAATTGTTGTAAGTCATCATCAATCACAAGGTTACAGACAGTCAATGAACATGTTAGTGCACAGAAAAAGCTGCAAAGTGATCAAATGTGAAAGCCCACAGATATGAATCTCTCCCTTCCCTTCCTGACCAAAAGTCCTTTCAGTCCAAAAAAGAGGTTTTCTACAGAAACATCTATGTTCCAGGATCATCAATGACTTTTCAAGGTTTATACCTTGAAAAGGTTTAACAAGTTAAATATGCATACAATACAATACAATACAAAAATAAATATGCTCACATCTCATCACCTCAGTTATTTAGGACATCCTCAAAGATGTCTAAAGATAGAGTGGGAAGCATATCCTGAAAGAAAGACCAAAACAAACTAAATATAATTACGTTTTCACAAGGTAAAACTGTAAAACGCTGAGAAGTTCCCTTGACTGTCCTTCGTCTTCATCATCAGACCCCTAATGACAGTCTCAACCCATCTAGGTGTAAAGTTCTCATCAATATAAATTAATAAAGCCCAATTGCTGTAAATCATTGAGGAGTTCCCTCGACTGTCTTTCGGATCCATCATCAGATCGACTCCAGAACATTAAAAAAATTCAAAACGCACTAGTCGCCACTACGTTTTTCGAAGGTTCCCTTCGATTTCCCTGGGATGCCATCATCAGATCCTGGTTTCCTTATCATGGTACCACCCTTGAGATATTTCCTTTTCCAACAAAAAAAAACATTAAAATTGATTCATAAACGACAAAGTCATCCACAACACACATAAAAAAATATATATATATTTAATTTAATTAATAATTGAGAAACCTCCTTTTTTTTAAGTTGATTAAAAGTCAAAGAAATCATTGTGAGAAACCGGTGTATCCTAAAACTAATTTGATAGATCCACTAAATCACATTTGACGACCTCTGTGGCACAGTGGACCAAGGCCCGGTTGCGGGTTCGATTTTCGCTGCGGGACAATTGTTTGTATGATCAGCAAGTATTTGTCTTGGATCTGTTGTGTTGTTTCTATGTATAATATGTATATGTATCTATTAAAAAAAAATGTATAAGAAGTATATTAGTCATGTGGTTCCCATAAGACAAGCTCTGCTTACTTTGGAGCCAGATGATGCTGTGTGAAATGCCTGGTATTATATATTTATATCCAGATACAAAAACATATTGAATTCTTCTATATGTCCAAATGCACTGAAAGCTCAAACTTTGAATAGTCGTAGCTAACCTAAAATATCAACTCTTAGCCAGGCCATCTTTAAAAACACATTGATATTTGTACAGTGGATCCAACGAAGCCGGTGGTGGAACGAGACGTGTTTGTGTTGCGAGTGTGCGAGGCGACGTGGTGCGCCGTGTTCCGGCACGGCAGCTCGACAGCTCCCAAGCCGACTGAGGCAAGTAAACCTATCCCACCAGATTGGAAACACTACTCGTATCCGAAAATCCCTATATCCAAGAACAAAGAAAGACTTGCCTTCCTCTTTGGGCTGCTGTTGTGAATTGGGTTTAATAGCTACTTTCTTCGCGTCGATCCTACATAAAAAGTATTCAACAGCCTTGCTTATAAACACCTTATAAACTTGAACACTGCCTAAACACTTAAGATTCGCCCTGTTACTATTTGTCACTATCTGGGAAATGGGAATGGGATGGCACTATACAGTGATTGACTTTTGACAGAAGTTCCTCCTCCTCCTTGTGTCGTGTTCCTCATTGCTGAGGGTCGTGACCTCCGCGAATCATTCTTTGGACGATCGCTTTCCACTAGCTTCGGTCTTCGGCAGTGTGTAGGCTTTCGTGGACGTTCTTGTTGGTGAACCGGATCTGGTCTGTCCACCGCATCGGACTCCTTCCCCTTGGTCGCCTTCCCTGTATCTTTCCTGTCACCAGGAGCTTTTCTAGGCTATCGGTCTTCCTTCTGGCCATGTGCCCGAAGAAGTCGAAGATCCTTCGGAAGCAGACAGAAGACAGAAGTTAAGAGACGTTTTTTAATTAGGCCGAATTTGTCTTTCGGCCATAAGAAGAAATTATTCAAGTTTAATTCAACATTGGCTTTATTGTCATTCTTACTGTCAGTCATTACTTCCCGAAACCGAACCCGTACCGAAATGCCTCGTACTTTGCGCTCGTTTTATAGCCCGCCTGTAAATCACGAGATGGGACTATTGCTAGATCAGAGTCAAACGAAGTACCGATATATTAAAAAAAATGGTTGTCTGTAAAGTTGGTTTACGGACGATAATTTTACGTGATAACGTCATAACAAAACCGGCGTCACAAGCCGAACGCTTAGGCCGATCGTGCCTCTCTATCGCTTGTTCCGCGCTCTCGCTTGTACGCTTGGCTCAGGCGGAACGTGACAATGATTCATGATTTTTCGTGCGGCGTTCATCGATTTATAAGACGTTAACACGTCAAAAATTATAGTTAATTAAAGTTAAATATACATTTATAATAAATTTCAGAGCAACTATACAATTATTATTCCTTTTGTTCAATAACTCGAAGAGTAATGTGTTAGGTGATCAATCCTTTCAATATTAATTAATATTAAATATTACTC
This sequence comes from Lampropteryx suffumata, assembly GCA_948098915.1. Taxonomy (NCBI): domain Eukaryota; kingdom Metazoa; phylum Arthropoda; class Insecta; order Lepidoptera; family Geometridae; genus Lampropteryx; species Lampropteryx suffumata. The sequence continues at coordinate 1,410,667 of OX402560.1, forward strand.
CTTTTAATGCTAACAATACAGTCCATCTCCTTGCCAATTTTCTTCAAGATATCTAAAAGAAGCATTAACAACGCGACAGTAATATCTGCGAAATCAGTTTCAATCATTAAAAAAACTCCATAGCTACTCTATTTTTTCTGCTTATTTCGTGCCTGTCATCGACCCACACGCGAAAATACTCGTATATCAGTTATATTATGTAAATACAAATTCATTTATTTACCAAGAAAAATAAAAATACAGTGTTTTCAAAATTACTGATTGAACAAGCTTGCACAAGGGCAAGCCTGTATTGCGGGAGACCAGAGGCATAAGATAACCGTATTCCACAAACTACATAAAGACACAACCAAAACAGATGACACTTAAAACAAGGCAAGGCACAAGGAGGACAATCCAGGAGAATTAAAATAAAAAAACCAAAATCTAAATAAAATAAAAGAACACAAGAAATCAAGAACACGACCAGCTGTAAGCTGTTTTTGAGTTTGTGTCTGTGTATGGTGTGTGTGTATGTGTAACAAAAAGTGTGTGTTGACAGCAGTGATCACTGAATTAACGCATACGTATCTGTGGCTGTGGCTGTTTAACACTTTAACCAGTAGGTACTCTCAAATGGTGAAAGAAAACATCGTGAGGAATCCGGCATGTAGGTAATAGAACCAAAAATGTTCTATAAACATGTGCCAAGTGCACAAAATGTTAAGGCGCACTCAAATCCTTTCACCACACTGGTTGGAAATAACTAATGACACGATAAGAAAAAGAAGAAACCGTGAAAATGTAACAAAAACAAGACACTTTCAAATTTATTATATTAGTATGGATTTCTTTATTTGTAAGTATCTAGATAGGGATACATACGGTAGGTATTACCTTAACGCGCTCCACATTCCTGTCATAATTACAATAGCCAAATACCTATACAGGCCCTATTCGGCAAGTTTCGCTTATGTTAGTGTGGTCCCCATTTTGTGTCGGTATTTCGTGCTCGAATCAAAAGACACTCATCACATCAAGAGACATTTTTTTTTGTGTTTGCGCGACCTCTTCATTCTCGCCACAACGGCGCCGTCAGTCCGCCTTCGCCACGTCGATTTTATTAACGGAAATGCCTACAAATTACATTTATTTTGTACGAGTACCGAATGGACAACTGCGCGTACGAGAATGTGGAAAGCCGCTCTCGGGATACTCGAGAAAACGATCTCTCGACGAGAATGTAGAGCGTGCTTTAGGCAGATTAACACTGAAATAATACTATAGAACCAGATAGGTAGTGAGTGATGTGGTTTTCTTACATAGACGACCTCTGTGTCGCAGTGGGCTAAGGCCTGGCTGAGACGCAGAAGGTTGCGGGTTCGATTCCCGCCGCGGGACAAATGTTTTTATGACCTGCATGTGTCTCGGGTCTTAGTGTTTTACTAAAAGACAAAAAAAAGTTATATTAGTATATCGGTCATGTGGTTCCCATAACACAAGCTCTGCTTACTTTAGGGCTAGATGATGCAGCGTGAAATGTCCAGCATTTTAAAAAATCATAAATAAAATGACGACGAATATAAGCTACAGACTAATTTAGCACAATTGTTATGATCACGGTAGCTGAGTGGTAGACAACGGAAACTCCAAGCCCCGACTTTGAAGCCTACGTTTTGAAACGTCTCTTTGGGCATAAATTATTAACGTTGACGTTCTACTTTCTCTATTAACTTTTAACTTCATATCTACCGGGTGTTCCACGACACTTCTTGTCTTTTTGTTAGTTGTACCACACTCCGTCGGTTCTCTATTTAAGCAGAAATATACAATTCCAGGTGTGGCTGATGCCGATATCGGGTCCAAGTAATCTTCAGTACACGCACATCTTGAAGACTGGACTCTCCGGGCGGTTCGCTGTCTCCGTCGTTGACGATCTCGTGGTGGTGCATCATCAAGTCAGTTATACTATATTTCTCCGGAGTCTGTATAGTTATTGTATCTTGGCAAATGCTGTGCATGTAATTGGTGCACTTTCCATAAAATTATATTGTACAATTATTGGATACTAGCTGCTGCACGCATGGTGCCTACATAAAAAGTAGCCTATGTCTTTCTCCAAGGTCCCATCTATCTCTATACCAAAATTAATCGAAATCGGTTCAGCGGTTTAGGCTTGAAAACGTAACAAACAGACAGAGTTACTTTAAAATTTTTATATTAGTAGAGATAAAAGCCGAACAAACAAACTCACCTGAGTTAGGTACCGACACATTATGAAGTAGGTAGTAGGTAAAGAAACATTTTAGGCTTATAATAATCTTTTGCCTGCGACTGTTGCTATAATACTCCGGGGGTTATATTATATATTTATGCAGTACAACATTACAAGGTCAACTAGTCAACTAGTTATTTTCTTAATAACATTATTTAAGAAACTTTCTTGCATCTCAAATAAAAATTATATACCATGTTTCTTATCATACTGTGATCAAAACTGTCAAGTGTCAGTCTAAAAGACGTTTTTGGCCTATCTTTCTATGGCTAATAAAACGCTGATATACTTATTTTGAATTAAATAATTTGGAATTCCTTCTGAAAACAAGATCCATCACTGCAAATAGACATAAGATGTGATGACAAAGTCCAAAAAATACCTATTGCTATTAAATATGACTGGGGGTGTTAATAACTCTATATATATCGAAATTCTGGAACTGCACGTGCTACCACCTTTGAAGCTCGCAGGTGACACATGAGGCGTCACGAGCCATGACTCAGCTGGGACATTGGTGGCATAATCGTACTAATTCGGAAACACGAATGTCACTGATGCCAAGCTTTCTTCGCAGTATTTTAGTACCAGGTTTCATCTAAATCGGTTCATCTATTAATGCGCAATTAAGTTATATATGAACAAAGATTTAATCATCCACACAAACGCTCACATTTATAATATTAGTAGCATTATGTATTTATAGAAACGCAGCACAAAAAACTAGTTTGTTCTCATTTAGCCAACTGTTATTTTATTTGTCTAACATAGAATTTTTATTAATTTCAGTCAAGTCAATCATCGCAGCTATTCGACATAATGGAAGAATCTAAATCAGAGGGCAACACTATCGCCCACTTACCGATCGTAGCTGGCAACACCATGCGGCCGGCTGTGTTGGGCGAACTGGCCTGTCCTATGTGTATCTTTTTAAAATTATTTTATTTGCTTGTGGCTTCACACGCGTGGTACCTACACAAAACGTACCCAATGCTATTCCATAATACGCCATTGAACCACAAACAAACTTAATAAGCATGATGATGATGTCCTCCTTAACGTATCCGTCAACGACGAACCTTATTAACTCCAGACATAAGAGCGAAATTGCCTTGCAAAACCAAATTTTGTCTTGAAGACCCTGTCACATGGCGCACAGTATAACTGACCTAAAGAGTTGTAAGAATAGGTGTAAGAAGGCATTTTAAGAAGGCGCTAGATTTTTTTCAAAATGAATAACGGCCTTGTTAACAGAGTTATGTCACTCTCGTCTCTGTTGCACAAGCTCCCAATCATCTGTTGGGATATCGCTGTAAGGTGACGCTTTAATACGTCTCTATAGGGAAGAAACTGACCCCCAGGGTGCGTTTACCCTCATTAAGTTGTAAATAAATAAATATACAATCAAATACACTTCAGAATTACAATACTATAACACCTGTTTTCTCACGTATTATTTAGTCGACGCACCGATACTTTCGATTCGTCTAGAGAATCTTCATCAGGGTGAGTTTGATCCGCGGTCCGCTCTCTTCCGTTCATGTTCGCGGTTCGCACGCGAAATATTGTCGGTGACTTCACCGGCAAAATACACCTCTTTTTAGAAACATTTCTCAACTTCTGTCAAAAGTTCTTCTTCTTTTTCTTTGTTTATGGCATGAGACATATTACTGCCAATTTTGCCAGAGTTAAGCGTTTATGTTTTTTTATAGTCAATTTGTTTGTTAAAGTCTTAGTCGATGGTCAATTGTCAATTCTAGACGTCACGCGGTTTCGCACGCATGCTACCTACATAAAAAGTTGCCCATTTCCTTCTCCAAGGTCCCATCTATCTCTATACCAAAATTCATTAAAATCGGTTCAGCGGTTTAAACGTGACAACGTAGCAGACAAACAGACAGAGTTACTTTCACATTTATAATATTAGTAGGAATCAACAGCCTAAAATTTAATGCTTCTTGTTTAGAAAATTACAATACTTTCATACAACTTTTCATCCCCCTTTTCAACCCTTTACAACACTTTTTTCCAATGAAAAAGTAGCCTATGTCCATTCTCAGGCTTTAGACTATCTGTGTACCAAATTTCATTTAAATCGGTTCAGTAGTTTAGGCGTGAAAACGAGACAGACAGACAGACAGAGGTACTTTCGCATTTATAATATTAGTAAGGATATATTATAAGGAAGGCCGATATAGTACAACTCATTAAAGTTTTGAAACTCACCCTGATGAAGATTCTCTAGATGATTCGAAACAGTGTATTTGCCTCCGTCGACAAAATAATACGTGAGTAAAACCCGTGTTTATCACAATGTATTATCGTTTAGGTATCGCACAAATGTTTGTCCCGCAACCTAGATCACTGAAGACAGAGCTACTGAGCTACTGAGCTACCAACTGATCTGTGAGACCACTCAGTAATGTTAATGCATTATGTTTTTGATGTGTAACATCTTTCCTCTCTTTCCTGCAATCTGTGTGAGTGATTCCGTGAAATTGAGTAACAGAAAGCCGAGAAAGAGCGCACTATTTAATCTAACCAATGAGCGCGCGCGGTGGTAGAGTTGACCGTCAGATCGTACCAACCCATTTTCCAGAGATGTTAGATATTACGCATTATATGTAAGGCTCGGTCGTTTTTTGTTATATATTTCCTTAACCAAAGTATTAGACTCCGCGACATGGGTGATGTTCCAGCCGGAGTATATAATAGATGCGCGTCTCGGCTGCTTGTGGAAGGTGCAGCTCTCGCCGGAGGGGCTGGCTCATTCTGTAGGTATACCTTTTACTATACAATTATGTACGGCCAGTAATAAAAGCACTGGAGGTCCAGTCTTCCGATCCTGAACTTGTGGCTTCGAATCTATTCGCTATACCGGTACTCTCAAACGGCGAAACATAAGAAAACTGACATGTCGTAGAATCTAAAAAGCTGGAAGACATGTGCCATGTGCACAAGGAGTCTCTGAGGCGCACTTTAATCCTTTCACCACATTTGTTCGAAATTAATAGTGACGCGATAAGAAGCAGAAGAAGAAGTCTAGTAATTTATAATAATAATAATCTTTTATTTGGCAGAAATAACTTAACTTACTTATAATTATTAAATTTAGAGTAAATTTTAAATAAATTTTGACACTACTTAAAACTAAAAAACAAAAAATTGGTAGTAGGCATACAGTACCTTCCTTCTGCGCTGTAGGTTGAGGGTTCGATTCCCTCCCAAGACACACATTTGTGTGACGAACATGTTTGTTCTGTTTCTGGATGTTATAAAGTATTTATGTATGTATTTAAAAATTATATAAGTATTCCATCAGTCATCTAGTCACCATAATACAAGCTATGCTTAGTTTGGGGCTAGATGGTGTTGTGTGCATTGTCCAGCAAAGAAAAAACCAGATAGAACCACATAGAAAAAACCAGACCCGAGCCTCTAGCTAGACTCATGATTGCTCACAACTGCTTGGGAGGCAGAATACTGATGGAACTGGTGAAACAGACTCTCTGAAGAATCCATCTGATGGCAATATTTGAATTTCCAGATACCCAAAGACGAGATCGCTAAAACAGTGGCGGTGCTACTCAGACGGACCGGCTGTAAGGAAACCGTGTACAAGATACTGAATCAGTTGGTAGTACAAGCTAAGATGTACCTATTGGAACTGTCCAGTGTCTTTGATGAGATCAATTCTATCTACAGGTATAGTTTTACTGCATTATTTATTAACCGACTTCAAAAAAAGGAGAAGGTTCTCAATTTGATTGTTTTTTATTATTTTATTACTCCGTCATTTATGAACCGGTTTGAAAAAATATTTTTAATGGGAAGGATATTCATTCCGATTGGTACCATAGAAAATTAATAAAAATCGGTTTAATAACTAGTTGGTCGCCCACTATTCGAAAGACCATAAATAATTAATGATTTATGCATTTTTAATGCATAATAAAAAAAAATAGAATTCTTCACTCCTCTACATAAATAAATAATTCCGGACATTTCACACAGCATCATCTGGCCACAAAGTAAACAGAACTTGTGTTATGGGTACCACATGACCGATATACTACTTATATACTTTTTTTTGCAAATACATACATATTATACATAGAAATACCCAGACATGAGACAAATACTTGCGGAACATACAAACATTTGTCCCGCGGTTAGAATGGAACTCGCAACTTTCTGCGTCTCAGGTGGACCTTCTCACTGCGCCACAGAGGAGGCCAACCATCACTGTACTATCACTCGGGCTGTATCCACCTTGTGGTAAATGGGTACTGTAACCTACTTGTACTCTTGCAACACTCATTGTTCTAGTTCGGGCATATTGTAAGGCTTATTGTTACCTAAGTATATATATATACATACACAGAACAGAGAGAACAATAGAAATAGCATGATGACTTTTTATTAGAAGAACCAATGTAGCTAAACTCACACATGTAGAAACAAACACACTTAGATATAAAAGAATAAAATCATCGTCATCATATCAGCCTCTAGAAGTCCACTGCTGAACATAGGCCTCCCCAATAGATTTCCAGGAAGAACGATTTTGAGCCCTCTCCATCCACAGATTTCCCGCGATCTTTACAATGTCATCAGTCCGTCGGGTGGGGGGTCGTCCTACGCTTTGCTTTTCCTTGGTCGCCATTCGAGAACTTTTATTCCCCAACGGTTATCAGTTATGCGAGCTATATGGTCTGCTCATTGCCACTTCAACTTGCATATTTTGAGTGCTATGTCGGACTTTGGTTCTTCTACGGATTTCCTCGTTGCGGATTTTATCACGTAGTGAAACACCCAACATAGCTCTCTCCATAGCACGTTGCGTGACTCTGAGCTTGTGTATGAGGCCAATAGTTAGCGACCAAGTCTCAGTTCCATATGTCATCACTGGCAACACGCACTGATTGTAGACTTTCGTCTTGAGGCTCTGCGGTATCTATGACGAGAAGATGTGCCGTAATTTCCCGAACGCTGCCCATCCGAGTTGGATTCGCCGGCTGACCTCTTTGTCGAAGTTGGACTTGCCTAGTTGAATCGTCTGACCCAAATAGACATAATGGTCTACAACTTCGATTATATCGCTCTCAACATATACCTGGTGCAACATGAGCAACATGAGCATGAGCTGTGTGGCACGTAGCGCCGTCTTGTTGAAACCACATGTCGTTGGTGTTCAGATGATCCAGTTCATGCCAACAAAAGTTGGTAATCATCGACCTATAGCGCTCGCCGTTGACAGTGATGGCCTGGCCAATGTTGTTCTCAAAGAAATATGGCCCGATGACGCCGCCAGCCCAAAACCCACACCAAACTGTAACTTTTTCGGGATGCATTGGACGCTCTTGGATCTCATGTGGATTGGTATCGTCCCAAATTCGACAATTTTGTTTGTTTACGTACCCATTCATCCAGAAATGGGCCTCATCGCTGAAGATAATTTTTCTGTGAAAATTACGGTCAGTTGCTAACTGCTCCAGTGCCCATTCAGCGAACACACGTCGTTGTCTATGGTCGTTTACCTTCAATTCCTGGGTGAGTTGAATTTTATACGGGTGCAAGCCCAAGTCACGACGCAAAATTCGCCAAGTTGTGGTCTGTGAAAGGCCGAGTTCTTGTGAGCGACGCGAAATCGACTGCGTCGGATTTTCCTGCACACTCTCACGGACAGCGGCGATATTTTCGGCAGACCTTGCGTTTCGTTGACGTACGGGTGTTGGTCGATCATTTACCGAACCAGTGGACTCAAATTTATCCACCACACGACGAATAGTCCTCTCGGTAGGACGATTATGGCGACCGTAAAATGGGCGAAGCGCGCGGTGCGTTGCCCGAACAGAACACTCATTTTGATAAAACAATTTTATCATTTGCACGTGTTGTTGAATGCTATAGCTATCCATGATGATTTGGCAAAACAGAATGAATAAATTACAACCAATTTGACAGATGTAGCTTCAACAAGATGGCCGCTACCAACTGTCAAAGTTCTGACGTGCCTATTGGAAGACCCTGTATAAGTACTTTTTTTTTTTAAGTACATACATTTTATACATGGAAACACCCAGACCCGTGACAAATACTTGCAGATCATACAAACATTTGTCCTGCGGAATCGAACCCGCAACCTTCTGCGTCTCACCCGGCCCTTGGCCCACAGCGCCAGAGAGGTCGTCACTATAATAATGCTAAGAATACTTACCAGTGATATGATATGCCCCCTTTTGTAAAATTTTTGGTTCGGCTATCGTTTTTGCACCCCAAAACAGCACAATACGGCATTTTTATATTTTAATGTTTTTTTTTTGAGATACTTTTACCCTGACAAGCTTCAAATACGACTGATGTGAGCGGAGCTTGTAGTGCGCGGTATTCCGCATACTAGGTGCTACGCGGGCTCCGCCTACTTACTAGTTCTATCGTTCTTTCTGTTCTGTGGATACATAATAAGTATTATAGCATAAGTAATAATAAATCAATCTGCAGACTCATGAATACACTAATATGTACGTTACGAATTTTAATCGCGAATGTTTAAAAAATACCTAAGTAGTATACCAGTAGGAAGCCACATCCTGATGTAAACAATCCGAGTCATGTATAGTCATGGTATCCTATTTCGTGGTATAGTAGCCTAGACGCTTCTAATTATTTCCTCCACAGGTACTGTATGTGGTGTAAGGGCGAATTTTAGCCCCTAACACTTGTATCATATCATCAGTATGTGTCTGTGAAGATATATTTACCCCTAATCTGCCTACTTCAATGCAATGCAATGCGATGCGTCAAAGGTGGTTTCTCTGCAGATGGTAAAAAGCGCTTCAATTTCTAATTGAAACAGTGTCTGAGTTCATTATGAGTCTGTGGTCAACAAAGTCATCGATCCCAAAAACTTCCGTGCTCCGTGCTTCCGTGCTCGTGTATATTTTGTAAAACTGTATTTAAGTGAGAGAGAACTTATGGTCTAGTGGTAGTGGCCCCGCCATCCGTTTCTAAGGTCGTGGGTTCGAATCTGATCGAGCACCTATAGGTTTTTTATGTTTGTAAAATGTACATATATGAGGAAACCGGCATGTCGTAGAACCTAAATAATTACGGTTTAAAAACTAAAAAGTAAACAGACTTCATTCACTTTATAAAAATACGAAATTTCGTTTAATTGGTTTACCTTTTTTCCCCAGATATCTTGATTTAAAAACTAAACTACGAAACTGATATCCTTTCACGTTAAAAAAGATTATATAAAATCGGTTCATAAATTACGGACTTATGAGGTAACAAACATAAAAAAAAACGAATTGAGAACCTCCTCCTTGTTTTATAGTCGGTTAACAAACGAGCGAACCTTCAGAAGTCGCATATAATGTGTAACATCTCATATCTCACCTTGTAAGAAGCAACATTAACACTATCCTGAATTAGTTCATGTAACAGCTCACATTATACACAACACTGTAGGTAAAGCGCACAGCTGATGCATTCTCCTTCTCTATTTCCCTTTCTCGTCACACACACACACACACACACACACACACTGTTGGCAGTTGACAGAACCACCTCTCGAAAACTAGGTTGGTACCATCGGACGGCCAACTCTACAACCGCGCGCGCTTATTGCTTAAATCAAATAGCGCGCGCTTTCCTGTTATACACTTCCGTTCCTTTTCACGAAATCACTCCCATAAGATTGCAGGAAAGCGAGAGAAAAGATGTTACACATCAAAAGTGCGAACATTTTTGCCAAGTGCATAAAAGAAGTCTCTGAGGCGCACTTATCCTAATATTTAGTTTTGTTATTTGATTGATTGTTTACACCTTAGCATGTCATTCTCTCGGTTTGCACAACGAAATCGGTAAAACATGTTGTGACATACCTAAGCACAACAATTATCATCTTATCTACACATGGTTATGCAAATAAATAATCGTTGTCATTTTTATCTTTATAAGATGACTAGCTGACCCGTGCTAGCGGTTACAACTTCACAAAAAATATTAAAGTAATAAAAAGTACTAATATCGCTAATAAAAAAGATAGCTATTCAAATTATTGTAATAATTACAGAGATTAACAAAGTTACGGATAAATAATAATAGATGGCGCTATCGACCACCCGCCCCGTTCCCGTTCCCGTTGTTTTCCCGGGATAAAAAATAGCCTATATCCTAATCCAAGTTACTAACTATATTCATTTTAAGTTTCATCCAAATCGGTTCAGCGGCTCTAGAGCTATAAGTGGTGCAACTAACACGACTTTCTTATATATATATAGATATGTGACATTTAAAAACCACTGACTCATCACGAAATCTCAGAAACCAACGAACGGATTGGAATGAAATTGGCATACAGCTCCCTCTAGGGTTGTAAGTGCTCGCTAAGAATGGTTTTCAAAAAAATCACTCGGGATAATGGTCAAACCGCGAAAACCGCTATTATGCTTTGTAATTTTTCCGAAACATTCATTCGTTCAATTATTATCTTGCTACTCTTTATCTACCACGCGGGCAAAGCCGCGGGAAACAGCTAGTTAGATGATCAAAATGATGAAAATGTCACATATCAATGTGACATTTTATGAGAAAATACCGCAGTTGTCCTAAAATCCTTTCACCACATTGGTTCGAAATAACTAGAGACACGACAAGAAGACCATAAGAATGTTTGGACATTTCGTTTCACTAGAAAGTGGGCAGATGCAGAAATGGCTCGCAACACAGCTGGCAGCACAGGCCTGCAGACGTGCGTGGGCCGACACACCGTCATCTCTCAGGCCGACATGTGCACTCACGTGTTACAGCTCAGGGAAGACGCTGAATGTATCGTGCAGGTACTTACATTATAGACCCTATAAAGCGATCACTATTTCCTCGTACCTTGTAAAGCTGCTCTTAAATTGGAACTAGTCGATTATCTTTCCATACAAACGTCGAAGGATGATCATATCATAGTCTGATGTTAAACAACCAAATCTAAGAGTGGGATCGATTTGTCTCGACATAATTCTACGCTTGTATCGCAACAGAATCATAAAAAAATGGGGTTGAAAGATCCAAGCCTTAAAAAAATTCAATTATGCAAGTATTTTAAAGCTTATTTTAACGGAACTTTGGGCGTAAATAAATAACATCCGCAGAACCTAAATTCCAAAATGATTCCGATACAAGCATAGATCATCGGGGCACGCAGGTTTGTAAGACATCTATTTACTTTTAACGGAACGTGAGATACCCAGATTGCGATTTGAGGAAAAACAGACGACGGCAAAGCATCTCTGGACCCATTATAAATGTAGAAGCAAAGCGCTTCGTTCGTAAAGGTGGAAGACCGACAAGGTATGGATGGGATCGAGCGGGACGTCTGTCCTGTTGACAAGCAAGTTCGAGATGGTGGAATTAGGTCATGTAATATGCGAGACGAAAGATTTTGAAATCCTCTTCCGTTATGTGGGTACACATTTACTATTAACGAAAAACCCTTTATTTCGGTAATAAGCTATAGATTAACGAAGTTTAAAGCCATTTTCCTAACATTTTTTCAATAGGGCGCAAAAACAGCTCGTAGGTGTCATGGCGTCGGCTCTGACGTCACGCCTATGTAAACTTGTCATTGTGTCGATGCGTAGCGAAGAAAATAAACAAAATATTAAATTAATTCGTGTGATAAAAATTAATTCCAAAGTTTACAAGTGATGTGCAGTACCGCAGTGTAAAAACACATTAATAAGAATACCCGACAAAGTGTTTGTACAGGAATAAATACAGAAATACATTGAACAAATACATACACATTGACTTGGTGATTATCAGATTTTAGGTGTTACTATGAGGAAAAATAGTACTAGTACTAGTAGGTTCTGTTTAGTTACAGAAAATTACTCGTTATATCGGGTATTAAATTGATATTAACTCTAAAATAGCAACTTACAAGCTGTGAGCTAACCTCAAAAATATATAATGAAAAGTTTATTGTATAAATGTTTTAAAAACTTAAAAGCAACCCGAGCTCATTGGATACAACATGAGACCTTGACATTATTTTATTTTGAAATGTTTAGTGGAAAGTAGATGTATTTAGTCTTTATCTATATAATATGGGTAGGCCAACTAAACGCACTGCTCTGCACTGCACGCAATGAAAATATCATCGATGTATACAATTTTTAGATTTTTGTTGATATTTCAAAAACCTGGGAAGTATAACCCATTGAACCAAAAAAATCATTTTTCAAATCGGTTCAGGCGTCTTTGAGTAATCGGTGAACATACATACAAAATAAAAACGATTTTAGAACCTCTACCTTTTTTTATGTCGGTTTTTAACCTATGAAAGTAAAAAAAAAAACTCGCCTGAGTTCAAAACGAGCTAGATTATATCTAAGTTGGTTGTATCTAGGGTAACGATAGGTAAATACAAAGATGTTTTCACGTTTATAACTGAGACGAGCAAAATTATTTATTTGTTTTAGGAAATCGCCTAATATTTATATCAATCCTGGGCAAATTTGAGCTATTTGCCTTAATAAAGCGTGGTTACATCGTTACAGTAGAGTGGAGTCGATAAAACACAAGTAAAAGAATAAAAAAACAATCCAAATGCGTATTCACAACAACAAAACACAGTAAATGACAGTGTTGACAACGGAGTTTACATATGGGTGACGTCATGCGCTGTGATTGGTGTTTCAGTCAAAATGGCCGATTGCTGCATTTTAATGTTTTATTTTATTAATTAATCACAATTCAAATTTGTTTGAATAAGACTAAACCAGTGTTTTAAATTTTTTTGATATTAAGGTTCCCCTTAAAACATTAAATCGACCATTTAACGATACCGTCTTCATGCCCTGCGCAAATTAACACAGCAGGGCCTCTCGAAGCCGGGGCCGTCGCGGGCGGATAGACCTGGAGAGTTAGACAGATCCACGCGGTCGCGGTGCAGGTGGTGACGGCGTACATGAGTTCCCTGTGCCGACACGACATGGTGGTGCAGCAGGCGGTGTCGCAGCTGGCGGTGCGGGCGCTGGTGTGGCGCGGGGCGGGCGGCCGCCTGCGCACGTTGGCGCGGCGCTCGGCGCTGGGCGCGTCGCGGCCGCTGGCCTGCGCGCTGCTGTCGCTGGCGCACGACCACCCCGCGCACCACCAGCTCGCCACCGACATGATGACGGGGCTGCGCGCGCATCAGGTGACCTTATTAACTAACTGACCCGGTGGCTCGGTGAGCGGTGGACCTCGCGATCGTTTTTCGAAGTGACCGAAATATTTATTTTGAAAAGTTTGAAAAGTCCGCCGTTTTGAAAAAGCTGTTTTATGGGATCTTATGGATGTATTTAAAAATATATGCAAAAATATATTGGTTGGATGCATTATTCCTAATATGTTTATTTATTTATCAGGAAATCATCGAAGTTCTACTGAGTTCCGACGACCCGATCAGCGCGATAGGGGTGGCCAAACAGGCCGGGGGTAACGTATGGAACTCCATCCCCCCGAGAAAGCTGCTCGGGGCTGCGCAGCGAGCCGGGCCCCCCGCCTTCGTGGCGGTCTGTCATGCACTTTTCAACAGGAATGAGAAGCTCAGAGGATCGCATCACTTCTTAAAAGGTAAGAGCAACGTCTACGCGGTCTTATGTAACAGGTGGCAAAATCGAAATTCGAAGTCATCCTTCCCAAAACAGCATCCTGAGAACCATAGCGGAGGCTTACCTTACGTATATGGAAGCTCTTCGTGCTAATAAAAGGGTAGCGAAGGCGCGTCGGGAAAAATAGGTAAATAAACGCGATAAATACCCGTAAATATTTATAATAACAATGTATTTTAGTTTTAATGTACTCATGAATTATTCAACAAGCCACAGAATTATTATTAGTACTAGTACAAAAGGACTCCACGAAAACATTAATTTAAATATCGACTTACTACGACGCAATAAAACACAATTCAGCTCGCACAAGCGCTTAGTGCCTATCATTATATTTACCTACATAGTGCTTCTCTCTATCGCGTAACTCTATCTCGTCTTGCGCGGAACTTTTCTATGAATTTACCAAACAGGTTAATGGCGGTTAAAGGCGCCAATGTACCTACTTATATCTTCGTACCTAAAGTGCGAAGTATGTTATTGATAACAGGTGATAATTATTAACCGTCTATATCCTACTATTATTAAAAACGCGAGCTCTGTCTGTCTGTTTGTTACGTTTTCACGCCTAAACCGCTGAACCGATTTTAATGAATTTTAGTATAGAGATAGATGGGACCTTGGAGAAGGACATAGGCTACTTTTTATGTAGGTACCACGCGTGCAAAGCCGCGGGCAGCAGCTTGTATCTCATAATCAGATAAGTGACGTTACAGTATCGTCTTATCTTTGTCATTCTAAAGGAAATGAATAATGATGACAATAGATTTTAAAGCCACTGTAGCTATAAGAATAAGAATAAATTTAAGCTTATTAACTTAAGCTTAAATTAACTTAAGCTTAAGCTAAAATATATAAATTAGGTCACGTTATGAGATAGGTACATCCTAAGTTTTCTTCAAATAAGATTCATTTGGATTTGCATTTAAGTAATCAAATACATAAATATTGGTGGACAATGCACAAAATACCACCTAGCCCCAAACTAAGCATAGCTTGTATTATGGTGATAGAATACTTATATATTTTAAATACATACTTATGTTATGATACTTTATAACACCCATACACAGAACAAATACGTATGTTCGTCAATCATTACACAATTGTTTGTCCTGGGAGTCAATTGAACCCTCAACAGCACAGAAGGCAGAACTACTACCCACTGAGCTGACAGGCCAGTCATAAAGACAGGATGAGGAGTCTACAATTGTGGATTAACTGCCTAATGCTGGGTCTTATACAAACATTCTAAAGCGTTCGTCAGCTCATTTTTGTATGAGAAATTAAAGTCTCCGTTCTGATTCTTATAGAGAAATTAACGGAACTACTAACGGATGATTTTATAGAGATAAGTAGGTAGGTAGTAATATAGAAAAACTCTTTCCATTCGACATGACATAGCACTTGAATTATTATTTGCTTTTAAGTTCCTTACACTCGGTTAAACGGTTCTAACCTGGAAATAACCAATATCCATTAGCCTAAGCCAAGTGCACATCAGTTAGTGTGGTTTGATCGAGTGACCCAGTTGCGCTAACAAGTTCAGCTTGCAAAAACTTTCAACACGAGTTCTGTTCTAAGTGTATTCTGGGAGATTGAATATTGAAACAGTTGTTTTGAAATTTCACCTATGCTAAACACAACAATTGGCACTATGGGCCTTTTGCAGGCGCCATATACGAGTTGTGTCATAATAACTGACAAAACTATTCACTTCAAAATACCAGATCTGCCGCCTTTTAGACAAAAGTAATAAAATGGCATTCCTTATCGTCATAGCCATCTCCAACACCCATAATCCCCAAAACACAATTGCAGAAAAAAATTGAGGTTGCAGGTGTTGAGAATGGCTATGACGTTGAGGAGTGACGTTTTATTGACCGAGCAAGCGCGAGTGACTCCGTTTTAGCTTAGACAAAAATGCTTACGTATGTCTGTGCGGCGTCTGTCCGGATGTTCTCCTCTACAGTTCGTATTTCTCAACCGATTCTCGTGAAATTTTGTGAGCAGGTTCTATAACTATATACTTAGATTTTTTTAGTCGATTCGGTTTTTAGAAGTTTTTCAAAATTGCGGAGATATGGGGGTTGAAAACGTAAAAAAAGGTTATATTTCAGTAATTTCGAAAAATGTTTGCGAGGTCTCCAGCTCACAGAGACACTAGTTTATTTTGTATGATCTGTTCTTTTGAAGTGAAACGATTTATCGGTTATTATTATTGAGTCGTGGTTACCCGCCTTCCGATCCATAGGTCGTGGGTTTGAATTCGATCGCGCATTTATGGATTTTTCTGTTCGAAAAATGTATATACAGTAGGTAAGCTACTCTCAAACGGTCAAGGAAAATATCTCCAGGAAACAGGTATGACGTAGAACCTAAAAAGTTCGAAGACACACAGTCCTTTCAACACACTGGTTCAAAACAACTAGTAACACGATAATGAGTTTAATTATCGCGCTCAGTTTCTCCATATCAGTGTCGGAATTAATTTTATCAAACTTGTTATTGTCATCGCTAATTACAAAAGCTGTAAATTTTTTATTAGCTTGATATCGCATGAACCAAGATACTTCGCGACTTCTCTCAAATGCCTACGATAGAAGAAATACTGGTGTATAGAAACATACATGACATAAGTGCCTAGACAATACAATAACTACTTTCCTAATAATAATACGAAATCTTGTTCTTCGCCATCATACCCCATGACCACTAAGAATGAGAATAAGAATATTTTTACTCTCATAAACTGTGTTACATGATGACGATGCCCTCAGGAAATTAACTTTTGTATGATTTTTTTTTTATTTTTTCCCGATATTTAGTGGCTATCTGCCTAGATAATACAAATATACTCGTAGTATGTTTTTTCAATATTTTGCCTCCTACTTCTCTGTTTCAAATTGTTTTTAAAGTAACTGTTAGTTTTATAGCAGTTATAATTAAAACATTTCTTGTTAAACTTTTCTCATAATTCCTTATTTTAATGTTTTCTATTTGATTTGAGCTCCGTGAGAAACCCCTTAAGGATACACGAGTCAAGAGAAACCCCTTAAGGATACACGAGTCCGCGGCACAAACTCTTTAGTGGGCGCAGCTAAAATTCATGCTATTTCACCTAGCTCAGTGCGAGAAAAGGATAGACGTGCACGAAAGATAGCGATGAGCTGTAAAGAGAGAGTATGATGACGATTTTTAATCACATAATTGGATTAGACTGTGATTTCGACATAAAACGACCGCGTAAAAATCATGAACAGATTTTTAGCTCAAGGGTTCTCATGAAAAAAGTACTGAATGTATCTATTAGAAATAAAGTTAATTGAACTCTTAAATGAATAATCTATGCTTGTATCGGAATCACTTTGGAATTTACGTGCTGCGTATGTTATTTATTTTCGCCCAAAGTTCCGTTAAATAAGTGTTGAAATACGATTTTTTTGAGGGTTGTATCTTTCAAACCCATATTTTCATATTTTTTTTTTATGATTCTGTTGAAATACCTACTAGATTAAGACGAGACAAATTGATACCACTCTTCGTTTTGGTTGTTTAACATCAGACGGTGGTGATCATCCATCGACGTTTGTGTGGAAAGATAATCGACTAGTTCACTCTTAAGTAGGTATGCAGTAAGTTTTCAACAGTTTTACCCATTTCGGGCGTACAATACTACAAGTAGAATACTAAGTAAGTATAAATGTATACTTTTAGAAGTGAGTATAAAAGGTTCATAGTGGATATAATTTGCTAAGGTCCCTAATATCATAACATGACATAACAAATTATGTAAATTTATCGCTTAAAGAATTCAGTTCGATCATAGAATACACTTTCAATCAACCAGTTTCTTAATGTGCTTTTCAATAAATTACCTTGAAAAGGTTTAATATGTATTGGTAAATGATTACATATTTTCATGGCTGTGACAAAAATAGGTACTATTAAGGTACGAGTAAGTTACGCCATCCGATTCGGTTTCTGGCTTTTTCTTTCCAGCCTCTCACTCCAATTGCTCTTAGGTCCTGCTCCACTCCATCCAGCCATCTGAGCTTTGGTTTTCCAGGGGGTCTGCGGCCGTCGGGTTTGCCACTTAATAGACGTTTTGGTGTTCTGACGTCCTCCATTCTCTCTACGTGACCTGCCCATCGCAGGCGACCCACTTTGATAAACTTTACAATGTTTGGCTCTTGGAACATATTGTACAGTTCATGGTTGTAGCGTGAGCGCCAGCAGTCGCCATCCATTACAGCACCAAAGATACGCCTGAGAATTTTCCTCTCGAACACGAGCAGGCTGTGTTCATTTTGCTTGCTCAATACCCAGCATTCCGATCCGTACGTTAGAACTGGCCTTAGTAGGGTTTTATAAAGTAGGACCTTGGTTTTCCTAGGCAGCAGTTTAGAACGGAAATGCTTTAGTAGACCGAAGTAACATTTATTGGCTGCGAAAATTCTTTTACCAATTTCCGCAATCATCTCGTTCTTATCGGTCACCAAGGAGCCGAGGTACACAAAGTCGTTAACCGTGTCGAAAGTATCATTGCCTATAGTGACTGGTGGTTGTGAGGTAGTTTGGTCTCGGGTGGCTCTCAGGTATTTTGTTTTGTCTACGTTAACTTGCAATCCAGCAGACCTTGACGCATCTTTCAGAGCAAGGAAGGTACTCTTCATGACAGATATATTGCGCCCGATCAAGTCCAAATCGTCGGCATAGCCTAGAACTTGGACTGATTTAAATAGGATGGTTCCATTTGTCTCTATCTTCGAGTCCGATATGCACTTATCGAGCGCTATATTGAACAGTAGACACGAAAGAGCGTCGCCCTGGCGAAGACCATTGAACGTACGGAAAGACTCTGACGTGTCAGACTGGATCTTGACGACACTCAATGAGCTCTTTAGTGTCATTTTTGTCAAAGAGACGAGCTTCGATGGTATGCCAATCTCAAGCATGGCCCGATAGAGAAACTCCCGGTTGATGTTATCGTAGGCCGCCTTGAAGTCAACGAAGAGATGATGGGTGTCTATGTCAAATTTGACTTTTCTAAGATTTGTCTTAAGGAAAAAATTTGGTCGGTCGTTGATCGGTTTGGGCGGAAACCACACTGATATTCACCCAGTTTATGTTCAACATATGGTAAGATTTTGTCAAAGAGGATCCTGGAAAAGATTTTGTAGGCGGTGTTCAACAGGGATATACCCCGATAGTTTTGACACTCCAGGATATCCCCTTTCTTATGTAGTGGACAAATTACGGCGGTATTCCATTCACAAGGCATAGTTTCCTCTCTCCATATATCTGTGACCAACCGGTGGAACTCCTTGCAGAAGCGGCTTCCGGCATACTTAATAAGTTCTGCTGGTAGAGTATCTGAACCGGGCGCCTTATTGTTTTTCAGCGCTGTGATAGCTTGTTCCACATCTTGCAAAGTCGGCTCATGTATGATTCCAGATGTCAGTGCAGCAGTTAGGGTTTCATCTGGGCCAGCTTCTAATGGGGTTGTGTTTAGCAAAGTTCGGAAATGTTCAGCCCATCTATCTAGTATGGCATTTTTACTATTAAGTAGCTCTCCTTCTCTACTTCTGCATGCTGTGACTCTCGGTTTGAATTCTTTACGCCCGCTATTGACCCTTTTGTAAAACTGTTTCATATCCCTTCTAGAATGGTCTTCTGCAATATCGTGTAGCAACCTTTCATCCCTTTCTTTCTTTTTCCTCTTATGGATGCTCTTCTCCTCTCTTCTTAGCTTTCTATATTCCTCTTTACGCTTACGAGTGTGTTTTTGCTGTAGCTTTTGATATGCCTCATTTTTCTTATCAGTTGCTAGTTGGCACTCCTGATCAAACCATGTGTTTCGAGGACGTTTTTCAGCCGTACCTAGTACTTCATTCGCGGCAGCAATAAGAGAGGATTTTAAGTGGTCCCAGTATGTAGTTGGATGTTCTTTGACGCCTACTTCGTTATCACCTGCGATTAGCTCACGGCAAACCGTGTCTATGTATTTATGTTTGGTTTCCGGTTTAATCTTAAGTAACTCTTTGTTGAATTTGAGATCTCTCTTTATTTTAGTATACTTCGTTTTTGAAATACGGGCTCTTACTTTACCCACTACCAAAACGTGATCTGAGTCAATATTTGCACCTCTGTGGCTTCTGACATCTAGGAGGTTAGAGAAATGTCTGCTGTCGATCAATATTTGGTTTTTTGTACGACCGTCATTTGAAACCCAGGTAATTTTGTGGATACGTTTATGTGGGAAATATGTACTACTTATTGTCATGCACAGTGATGATGCCATGTTTATCAGCCTACTACCATTATCATTACATATTTCATGGAGGCTGTGCTTTTCAATAGTTGGTTGATATATGTCTTCCTTTCCTATTTTAGCATTGAAGTCCCCGATTATTATTTTTATGTCACCTCTGGGGGATTTTGAGTACACATTTTCCACATCAAAGTACCATCGCTCTTTTTTCTCTGAATCACTGTCCTCGGTAGGGGCGTGGACGTTTATGATTGTGTAGTTCTGGAATTTGCCTTTAAGTCTTATTTTACAAAGGCGCTCATTTATAGGCTCAAAGTCTATAATCAGGTCTTTAAGGCGCTTGCTAATGACAAATCCCGTTCCAAAAGTGTGTTGGTTATGACAACTGTAATAGATGGTAAAATCTGGCTTTTCAATAACTCCCTGTCCTAACCATCGTAATTCCTGTACTGCTGTAATGTCTGCTCTATGCAATGCGAGCTGCTCCCTTAAAAGCTGGAAACCTGCTGGTCTGTACAGCGTTCGTAGGTTCCATGTACATAGTTTAAATTCGTTAGCCGTTTTAGCGTAGCCTGGTCGTTTGGTTTGAAATCGGTCCGTAGATTTACTTTTTCCTTTCATAATCGTTTGGTTTGTTTCTACTATATTATGCATGTATTATACATATAAACCTTCCTCTTGAACCACTCTATCTATTAAAACGAATTAAAATCAGTTGCGTAGTTTTAAAGATCTAAGCATACATAGGGACAGACAGACAGCGGAAAGCGACTTTGTTTTATACTATGTAATGAAGATTCACAGGATGTAATTTTTTTGCGCATGTGAGGTCGCTGGCGAAAACTCGTATTTAAATAATAAAGATAGTATTACAATTAAAATGTGTTTATCATAGGGTATCATGGGGCCACTGATGTTGTTACTTGTATCTTATCTTGAAGCTGACGCAAGATACCATGGTGTTATTGCAACATGAATATAAAAAATACATTAATACGTTTTTATAATCTTCCAAACCATTATTGGTTATATAACAGAACCAGCAAATAAGCATACGGCCCACCTGATGTTAATTGGGTACCTACAGTAGATGCTGTAGTCTATGACGCCCTATTGCTATACCAGGAGGTATAACACGCACGTCGCCGGCCTTAGTTATAAGTTCTTTTCCCTTCAAACCTAAAAACAGTAATGCTTGCACTTGCACACTACTTATGGACAGAATATCAGGCACTGTGGTGGTACCTACCAAGACGGACTCATGCTGTAGTCCTACCACCAAGCAAACAGGATTTGGTTATTCATCCACAACGGCGTCGACACCCGTTGTTTACCTGTCGCGTAACACACATACATCACGCTAAGAATCTGCTCCAACTTGACTTGGCATTCGTAACAAAACTAGCAGGGATCATACAAATAAATAATAGTTTAAAAAAACTAAAAAACTCGCTTTTATAATTTTTTTTTTTTTTTAGTAAATTTTGACGACCTCTGTGGCGCAGTGGGCTAAAATCTGGCTGAGACGCAGAAGGTTGCGGGTTCGATTCCCGCCGCGGGACAAATGTTTGTATGATCTGCAAGTATTTGTCTCGGGTCTGGGTGTTTCTATGTATAATATGTATGTATTTACAAAAATAAAATAAAGTATATACTTAAGTAGTGTATCAGTCATGTGGTACCCATAACACAAGCTCTGCTGCTTACTTTGGGGCCAGATGATGCTGTGTGAAATGTCCGGGATTATTTATTTATTGATTTATATTTGGTCTGTGCTTGCCACTTGGTAAAATACTAGATTTGATTTCCAATCGTAATCGAGCCGTAGCTGTGTAATTTTGGCTGGATTAAAATCAACTTGCAGCTGAACTAAAGATTTTGTGTTTTCGTGTTCTGCAATTGAGCAACGGCGCGAATCTTAATCATTATTTTCATTCGGCTTATCTCTAAACCTATCTTTTGTTGCAGGAGAACAATGTGACAGCTACATGGAGTATTACAAACAGTTGACAGATCAAGTGCATCAATAGTACCTATCACATCTAAGTTGAATCAATGAAAATTTACTACAACTAAAAGTATTGCCTACATGACCAGGACCTAATAACTTGTGCTTGTCATTCATACTGATTCTATGCTTAAGTTTGACTGTATCTATAGTTGACATCAGAAGTTACTTTTTATTACTTACCTTACCTAGTATTCCATAAAAAATGAACGTGTCGCGCGCGGGACACGCGTTTAAAACGAAGTCTTTCGTATGCAGGGTTTGAATAATTAATCAACGTACCAGGCTCTCATTCTCTCTACCCACCCCTCTTTAATTTTGATTATTGACGCAATAAATAACTATATTCATAAATATATATGTGTGTGTATATATAGGTATATATATATATTTTTGTAGACTTGATCAGGATTTAATTTATAAAAGAAAATACACCGTATAAGCTAAAACAAAACTATTCAAAATGAACAGAAATCAATCCTCTCAATGACAATCCGAAAAACAATCTCTGCGCGATCTTCTTTTTAAATTAAAAATAATGGTGATATGCTGGCCTTTATACTCTTCGTAGTACCGAAGAGTATGAATGGTAGGTAGCTAGCTCCATGTTCCTTACAATATATATATTATGTGGGAGACTAATTAGCGGTCTCCTTAATTCTCTCTTTCTCCTACGGTTTTTCATAATGTAACGCGTTACATTTTTTCTCGGCTACGTCCCCTCGCCAACCCGCGATAAGGATCTTCGTTCCAAAAAAGTTGTTAATAGGCATGTTTTTGTTTAGCGTTGTCTATCTAATAAGACCTTGGTCGAAACAAATAACTTGTGTCACGACATTTATCACATGCTAGTGTTATTGAATACAAATTGATCTTTCCATAGGCGTGAACAACAGAAAGTGGATCTAGTCTAGAACATCAGCTCAGCTGGTACCTGCTGGTATGCTTCTGACGTCGACTTTACTTATCAAAAGTTCCAGAACTACTGAATGTAGAAAATAATTTTACGAGGTAGATTATCTCAAATTGTAGTACATATAAGAAAGAGATGAATTTATTCAATTGTAAATTTTGTTATGGATTATAAAGCTTTATTTATTTAATTTCTGTATTTTTTTCATTTTCGAAAATGTCCCTATAATTAGTAATAGCACCTAACACATGTAAACGAAGTCAAATGAGTTCACTAGAGAGTATAAAAAGGTTTATCTATCTATTGACAATGAATCGAATTTATTTACTGCTACACCGAGATAACCTTTATCACAAGCTGAACATTTTCGAGTTTCTTATCAATGTCTTGTAACACCTGTGTAACATTTTTGCTACTAAAGCTATTGTGATGATTCTTCAACCAACTACTATAAATCAAGGAAAAACCATACATTTTGTTACCCAAAAATATAATTTAATTAGACTTAACAGTAACCATTGGTTTAGCATAGAGCAGTATTTTATAACAATGAAGAATATAAAAGGTTTGAGTTTGTGATAAATGCTTCAAAAATTCACTTCAATTCTAAAATTATAAGTGGACCACAGCACGGATGGACTTGCCAGCGTGCATCAAGTGGAACGCCTCATTGATTTCCTTAAGAGTTACATTGTGGGTCACAAACTCATCCAAAGGCAGTTTCTTAGACATGTACAAGTCAACAAGCTTAGGTATACTGTCTCTGCTCTTGTAGCCTCCGAAAGCTGTTCCCTTCCATGTGCGACCAGTGACAAGCTGGAATGGACGTGTACTGATCTCCTGGCCCGATGCTGCCACACCAATGATGACAGACACACCCCAGCCTTTATGGCAGGCCTCCAATGCAGCTCGCATGGTGTTAATGTTACCGATGCATTCAAATGTGTAATCCAGGCCTCCATCGGTCAAATCAGCTAACACTTGTTGAATTGGTTTATCATAATCCTTAGGGTTGACAAATTCATTGACTCCAAATTTCTTTGCCACTTCATATTTGTCAGGGTTTATGTCTACTCCGATAATACGCTTAGCACCAGCAGCCTTGCATCCTAATGCAACAGCGAGGCCAACTGCTCCAAGTCCGAAGACAGCACAGTTAGAGCCTGGCTCTACGTTAGCAGTATTCAGAGCAGCGCCATAGCCCGTGGGTACTCCACATCCAAGCAAGCATACTTTATCCAAGGGAGCAGCATCGGCAACTTTGCATATGGAAATTTCCGCTACAACCGTATATTCACTGAAGGTAGAACAGCCCATGAAGTGGAAGAGTTCTTGTCCTTTACAGCGGAAGCGCCGCGTGCCATCGGGCATCAGACCCTGACCCTGAGTAAGGCGAACTTTCTGGCAGAGGTTAGTTTTGGGGTTCAGGCAGAACTTACAGGTGTTGCACTGGGGAACGTATAGCGGTACTACATGGTCGCCAGGTTTGACAGAGGTGACTCCCTCGCCGACACTCTCGACTATACCACCGCCTTCGTGACCCAGAACAACGGGGAATACGCCCTCGGGGTCTGCGCCGGACAGGGTGTACGCGTCGGTATGGCACACGCCGGTGGCGGTTATCTTGACGCGAACTTCTCCAGCCTTCGGCGGGTCCACTTCGATCTCCTCTATGGACAGCTCCTTGCCAGCCTCCCACGCGACCGCCGCTGTACACTTGATCACTTTGCCGACGGTAGACATGATTGCTCGACCGCTGCCGATTTACAATTGAATTATGATTTTAAACTGGTCACTCACTGCTGGATTGGATACTACCGATGATGTAATCGTCCGCGTAGGGCGCGTAGATACTATGTGATAAAAATTGTACGTAACGTAAATGTGTAACGTACCTACATATGTAACCTTGAACTTTGTTTTTGGTTCAATTTTATTTTCTTCTTCGTCTTCGTTCTTCTTCTTTGTTTATGGCATGTGATGTGACATAATAATGCCAATATTGCCAGTGTCAAGTGTTTATGTTTGTTTATAGTCAATTTGTTTGTCTTAGTCGATGGTCAATTGTCAATTCTATACGTCAAACGGTATGGCCGTCTAGAATTTTCTTGGGATTCCTCGTCGTTCAAATCACATTGCACCACAATACACATTTTACCCGTCCTGTAGTCACAATTTAGTAATTAAAATTCCGCTAATATTACTGAAAAAATATGCAATAAAACGAATAAAAAATATTAAATTAGCAGAGCTATGTTACTTCATGAAATGATAAACGAAGAATCCCTTCGTCTTCGACTCTTCGTTCTACTTCTTCGTTAACGGCATGGCATGGCATGGCATGTGTCATAATGATGACAATTTTGCCAGTGTCAAGTGATTGTTCGATTTTATAGACTTAGTCAAATGTCGATTGTCATTTGTCATTTGTCTAAACGTTTTCGCGGAATGGCCGTCTAGAACTTTTAATGTGATAAAACCAAGAACCAAGTACAGTTTCCTGCAGTAGCGCAACATATTTTGAACTCATTAACTGTTCTGAAATGCCGCCAGTATGGGCGGCGGAAGGGTTGGCTGTTTGTTTTCGTGTTTATGTTCGTTTATTGTTTTGTTTTATTTGTTGACTGATGCTCTGCTGGGCAATGATATTTATAATTTAGGATACAGTAAAGGTAGTAAAAAACACAACAAACATGTACAAGCGCACCTACAAAATGAAGTTGTCTTCTCAATCTTACCTTAACAAGGCATGCAAATTTATTATCTTTAGTTACAAGTAACTCAGGTCATCGTTCAAAAACTCGGTGATACTATAATAACTCTTTTCTAAAAGAAAGGCCCTAGGATAGAGCCTTTGCTCACTCCCTACCACGTATGATAAGGTGCCGACTCATAGATCCCGAGTCTGACATAGAATAGAATAGAAAATACTTTATTGCACACCACAAAATACATTAGACTATTATAAGAAACAGTGTTTAGCTACACGGTAGTACAATGGGCGGTCTTATCGCTAGATAGCGATCTCTGCCAGACAACCATAGGATGAATAGAAATCAATTTAGCTGAATATGGGGTGATGGAAATAATATAAGTGATTTATGATACAATAATATGTACAAACATATTTACAGGATAACAAAAAATGAAATACAGCAATACCTTATATAACAAAAATAAATAAATAATATTACAATACCTAATATTACAAAAAAAAATTAAAAAAATCGGGTTGCACTCTGGGAGTGCCGACAGAAGTGAAAACTTATTTTGGCGCGTTAGAGTTTAGTAATAAATAACTTCAAAATCAGTAATTATGGCGACTGCCAATCAAATACTGAACGAACACAGATGATGCAATATTTTTTGTTCAGAATGTAGATAATGTATCAAAGAACTTAACTCAGTAAACTTATCCATACAAAAGTAGACTGTAAACATGTGAATTAAGGTTTATAATCAAATGGGGCGAGCGCGGCAGCCGGCTGCGTCTATATCAAAGAACCTAACTCAGTAAACTTCTCCATACAAAAGTAGACTGTAAACATGTGAATTAAGGTTTACTAGTGGTCAAAATTCGACCATAATTAATTTTAATTATAAGTTTGAACATTATTAAGGTTCTATTGTCAAAGAATTCTCCATAATCACAGATTTCTCCGAGGCTGCACTGTTGATTTGCCTTTTTTTTAAAACAAATTACAAATTTCAATCAAAAAATCCAATATATATTAAAATAACGAATACTTAACTCTTATTATTATTTTTTATTAAACAAAAAACCATGCTAAAAAAAATGGTGTCGACTTACTTCCATATTTACTTACATACAAATTTAGATAATATAATTAATGATACAAAATTTCTCTGTAAACGATGTTTTTTTTGTTTTTTGTTATTTGATGCGCATTCTTGTTCCATTGACTAATGCTTCTTTTGTATTTAAGTGTCTGATCAGCAAAACGATGCAATTAATTTTCGATTAATTATACTAAATTAATTATACGATTAATTTAATACTAACTTATGTGGTGGTAAACCACAAACAGTCAAAGAATTTAAAAACTCTACCGGATAGTTATTGATGGCATTGTCATTATCACAAATTATTTTATCATAGTTATGATAATTATGTTCGCTGTTCTCCAGGAATTTCATTAAATATATTAATCAAAGTACAATCACCATTTGTGGGTGCTAAAATAACTGAGATCAAAATATTTTTAGAGAGTATGTTTTCGGAAATCTATTCTCAATTTGACCATAGACTTTAATAATAAACAAAAAAGTATATACAAAAGAGTATCTATGCTCATGTGCACTTAGACTCGTATTATGCTCATATATAACCAATTTATATATTGTAATAGGTAAATGTTATGGTTATGTTTGTCATTCATCATCATTCAGTAAGACTATAGACAAATAATATATAAATCTGTTCTCAATTTGATCGACTTTAACAAAGAGACTCTCAGACTTTAGCAAAAAACAAAAAAGTATGTACAAAAGAGTATCTATGCTCATGTGCTCTTATACTCGTATTATTCTCATATATGTGTGCGTGTCAAATATATGATGGTGTGTGTAATGTTTTTTTATTGATTTAATATATTTTTTATGCATAACTAAAAAAATATTAGCATTCTGCACTTCTTCTCTATATAAACTATATGTGCTAAATTTCATACTCCTCCGTCCGTGCAATTTTCGTAAAAAGGGGTACAAAGATTTTGCTTCACGTATTAATATATAGATAATGAAATGGGGCGAGTGCGGCAGCCGGCTGCGTCTCGCCCCAGACAGTAACGGTGTCGCGAATCCAGAGGTTTTACCTCATCTAAAAATATGCGTACCGCGCTAAAAGAAGTTTTCACTTCAATAATATTAAATGCTGATAAACTAAATAAACGAATACATACATATAATATTCTTACAAATCAGAAGTGAATTCAATATTTTAAAAACTAACAGCAAAATGACCCCAACAATACTTATTTATAAAATCATCTAAGCAACAACTACAACAATACCAAACCGATCTATAATTAACTACTGGGTAACTAAGCAACTAGTTTCCACAAAACACGTCCATCACGACCAAACGCCACGCGCAGAGTGAGTCCGCGCACTGCTAGCGGCTGTTTTTATACCGCCCAGCTAGGATCTGGTTCATTATTTTCTAGAGTTCGTAAGCGGCCGTTCCTGTCTGCGAAACGCCCTCGATCGCCTCCTCATTTGCATCCTAGTTTGATATAACTGCCTCGGTGGTTAGATCATCTTGATGGCCTGAAGTTGAATCAAAAATTAAAAGACTAGGTCTTGTATTATGAAAGCAAGCGTGCACTTAAGCTTCCACGTACAAGCCTTTTATGATAAAAATGACTGTGATGATATCAGTAAAAAGAAACTGAAATGTACTTCGAGCGATCGAATTTCGAACTTCCATCACCCGTAGTACATTTTTATTTGTGTTTCATGACATAACCTACATAGACTATTCTATGACATAGTCTACTAGCGTTATTCATTGTTTATGAAACTTCAGTGACCTAGCTTGTGCTATTCACGTTCATAAACATTGGTGACATAGCATAGAGTAGGTATATGCTATTCACAGGTAACAAGCGAACGTGTTCTAACACGTTCGCTATTCACTACTTATGAAAATAAGAAGTGACTTATCTAACGCTATCTATTTACAAATAAAGTTAAGGTGACATAGCTTACGCCATTCATAGGTGACATAGAACACGTTAAACATGCACACACGTAGGGTTAAGTGCCATATCCAACGATATCTATTCACAAATTGGCTCACCACTCCCAAATAATGCTGAGCACGCGTCTGGTGTCCATTCACTATGCCATAACATCATGTGCTCTGCGGCTGTTTCAGTCTGTTTTCCATAAGATCAAGCAGGCAGTTCTAGCTTATATCGGTGATGAGGCGACACACGTACCACCTTGTAGGGGGCAACGCATACCAGAGTCTAGTTTTCCAGTACTTTGTGACACCTTACTGACGAACACAAATTCACCGACTGTGAAGGTACGTGGTTGTCGCCGGCCATTGCTCACATAAGCATCTCGGCGTTGTTGGTTGGTGCTGAGTACAGCACAAGCTCAGACGGCAGCGTAGTCCCCGACCCTCTGTCCGTCGCCACGTCGTGAAGTGCAGCCCTTGGTAGCCGACGCACCGAGGCTAAGCACAGGCTCAGACGGCAGCATAGTCCCCGACGCTCTGCCCGTCGCCACGTCATGAAGTGCAGCTCTTGGTAGCCGACGCTCCGAGGCTAAGCACAGGCTCAGACGGCAGCGTAGTCCCCGACGCTCTGCCAGTCGCCACGTCGTGAAGTGCAGCCCTTGGTAGCCGACGCACCGAGGCTAAGCACAGGCTCAGACGGCACCGTAGTCCCCAACCTCTGCCCGTCGCGTGAATTGCAGCTGACGCACAGGCTCTGACGCTTTAACTGCTGGTAGAAGTGCCCTAAATGTTTCTGCACTAAGATCACACATCTCGTCATCTGAAACATTAATATGTCTGAGAATGTGTCACAATCAGTAAAGTTATGGAAATAAATATTTACACTAGACATCAGACATAAAACAATGGTTTTTTTTAAACAAGAGCTCATTATCAGTTTCCCAAATATTACCACACCGAAAGATATTTATGATGGCATCTGTGACTAAATCACATTAAAATATGCCACAACTGTTTTAAAGTTATGAACAAGAATAATGGCAAGCAATAAAATATTAAAAATAATATTAAAGAGCTCTCATAAATTCCCCATTTTACCATTACCAAGATCTTCAGTCTTCTTTGAAAAGCTCCAGATGAGATGACATGAACAAGATCTGTGAACAGAGCAGCAGATAATAGATGTCCCCATTATCCGAGAGAGCCATACGCTCACAGGACACAACGCCCACTCAACATCAACAGGACTCAACATCAACAGGACTCCAGCGCCAACAGAAGTCAATGTCATATTGCATAAAGTTTGTAAATAAGTCAGCGCAAGACTCAGGACACCATTCTCCACACCTGGGCACCATATACTCAGCTGCCGCTTTTGTGGTTTTCCCATAAAACCCACTGCGTAGTCTCAATTGGGCCTGTCCATTAGGCAGAAACTGAATCACGTCTGCTTTTCTGTAAACTGGGAATATTTTATTACAAAAACCAGGTCATCAACCTTCAAGGTGCGTGGTGTACGTCGTTGCTGATAACATAGGTGCCATGTTTGGTCTGATTTCGTGTAAGTAGCTTGTGAGCTTGCGATCTGCACCCTTTGCAAGTGTAAGACATCTCCACGGCAAAGGAATGAATTTGACGGGGTTGTAGCGTCAGTACCATACAGAAGTGTCAAGGCCGAGGTCTGCATAGTTATGTTGAGGACAAGCTAATGTTTCGATAGCTGCCACGGACCACTTCGCATTTTTATACGAATCATGTTCAGCACGGTTCTGAAGTATCTCTTTACATCTTCGCTCACGTTATTTCAGGTGTAACAAAGAGAATGTCACAACCATAGTACATTTTTTTCAGAATCCGTTCAGCCGGATAACTGTGAAAATATATCAGACAGACACATTTATAATATTAGTTTAGATGGATTTAGATCCAGCTTAGCATCCTATAGTTTGTGGATCCAGCTAACCCCGAGAACTGTCGTACTTTTGACATTGCAAGGAGAAAGTAGATCAACTAGTGCCTTGATGTTCAGATAGCTCGGCGTAACCTGACTTTGACTAGTTACGCAGTTTTAAATCACAGACTCATTAGAAGAGTTTTCTTTTCGCTTATTGTGAACTCTTGTTTTGTCTTGTTTTCATTGTGTTCCGGTTTCTTACAATAACCGTAATCCAAACCATTAGTACGGTTAGTATCGGGCTTACCTTTTCGGACAGTTGATGGCCTTGTGACCATGTTTGTTCTCTTTAGCGCAGGTAAGTTTTACGAGCATTAGCAATATCTTGTATGACAATAAGCTCTCTTAACTCTTCCTCAACTCTTAACTAAGTAACAGTCTCCTCGCGTACTTGTTATAAGTGTTATACTTATATAGAGTTAGCATGCATTGTGTCGTACAAGATGTTTATGTTATCGTGTTTAAATGAGCACAGTAGCTTGCTTAAGCTACTGTGTGAGCTTTCACGATAGAAATTTGCCCATGTACCTACGGTTATTGATTACCTACTGGTGGAGCCACAACTGTGAATCAACCCTCAGACAGCCGGACACACGGAAAAGACACTCAGAACCCTGCCAATTGTTTAAAACCATTGACCCTTTTGACTTCTTCGCACCACACATCAATGTTGTGAACCTTAATGGTCAGAGTTTGAATCAAAGTAATTTTGTGTAATTTAGTTCAAAGTGATAGATAATTGATTCAGGCGTGACTTTGCGGAAATCCATTACAAAACATTAAACAGATGGACAAATATTTAGTACAATTCCGCTAATCTATTCCTAAAGAGTTACCTCCAAAAGAAATTCGACACGTGTTTCGCCTCTCCACGAGGCATCCTCAGGGACACTTGACTGACTCCGCACCCCGACGAAAAAACACTCTGCTCTGCAGACTTGTTGCTTCGACCAACGTCAGAATAAGACTGGGCCATTCGCGCTCCAACTTTACTATTTATACACTCAGTCAGACCACCGGACTGCCACGCCACCCGTATGAATCAGCGCCAGCTGTTGTAAACAAACGCAATAGCGGCGATCTTGGAAAACTTGTATTTAATTCGTTCAACAGTGTAAAATCTAATGAATTATGTCTTGTTATTTCTAAAGTTTCTAGTACAGACATTCTAGAACCTTTTTCGCATGTATGTAAAATTTCAAAAGTATTATTATTACTTAATGAATGTCCTGAATCTATCAAATGTTTGGCAAAATGAGACCTTTCTGGACAATTATTTCTATAAGCTGCGATATGTTCTTTGTACCTAGTTTCAAAATTACGACCGGTTTGACCCACATAAACACCATTACATTCATCGCAAGTTAATTTATAAACCCCTGATTTTTTATGGTTCTCTAATCTGTCTTTTCCATTACAAATCCGTTTTAAAGTGTTGTTGGTTTTAAAGGCCACCCTTACCTTGTTTCTCAAAAAAGTGTTTGAAATCCTATCACTAATGGATCCCATGTAGGTCAGGCTACCTAAATATCTTTCTGGTCTATCAGGACGCACTGGGTACAAAAGAGAACGAACAATACTAGAACGTTTGCTCCTAATTAGACTGTCGACTATATTTCTTTTGTAGCCGTTACTCTCAGCTATGTGATAAAGTATGGTAAGCTCTGTATTATAATTCTCTTGAGAAAGTGGTACTGTCATCAATCTATGAACAAAACTACGGTAAGCTGCCAGTTTATGTTGACGAGGGTGACAAGATGTCTCCGGAATAGTAACGTCTGTATACGTAGGTTTCCTATAAATTTTGAAATCATGTTTCTCGCCCATTCTTGTAACAGTTAAATCCAAAAAGTTGAGGGAACTATCTACTTCTACTTCTAATTTGAATTTAATTTTGGGATGTAATCTATTAATTTTATTAACAAACATATCAATTTGTCGAAGAGTACCGTTCCAGCACATAATAATGTCATCGACATACCTGTAATAATATAAGATATTAGGTTGACCTATAATAAATTTATTTTCAAAATAGTCCATGAAAATATCAGCCATGAGTGGACTTAGTGGAGATCCCATAGCTAAACCTTCTTTCTGCTTATAGTATTGGTTGTTGAATCGAAAGTAATTCTGTTCCATACAGACTTTGGCTAAAGATATCAATTCATCTACCTCTCCTGGGTGCATACGCTGTCTTTCAAAATGACCTTCTAGTATCTGCAAACACTCCCCATATGGAACGTTTGTAAATAAACTTTCTACATCCAACGACACCAACTTAGCACTGCTAGGCAAACTGATATTTTTAATCTTGTCTATTAAATCCAAAGAATTTTTTAAACTATATCTGGGGTTAAAATTTGATTTCGATTTTAATAAATAGTTCAAATGTTTTGATAAATTATATGCTGGAGCACCGATATACGATACTACTGGGCGTATAGGAATGTTATCTTTATGTATTTTGGGCAAACCGTACAACATAGGGGACCTAGGATTCATCGGGACAATATACTTCATCGAGTCTGGCGATACATAAGATGTGTTTTTTGTAATATTCTTTAACTCTGATGCAAAAGTCTTAGTTGGGTCAGAACCTAATCGTTCGAAATCATTACCTTGTATAACATCATTAACCTTCTGAATATAACTTATTCTGTCTAAAATAACTACTGTATTACCCTTATCAGCTTTAGAAACCACTAAGTCGTTTTGGACAATTTTGTCTTTCAAAGTTTTATAGATTCGGGCTTCTGATAGCATTGGCAACGTGGTGGAAGAACTGAAGGATTGCTTTATTTGTGATGCAACTTGGTATTTAACGGTCTCATCTTTTTTAGCTCTGAAAATTGCCATTTCCGAATCTACTGCTAAGGACTCCAACGGATTTTTAGATATAACGGGCTGTATATTGTATTTGAGTCCTTTTTCTAACAGCGAGGATTCAGAAGCTGAAAACTGCACGCTGGTAAGATTTTGAACACGTTGGTGAAATGTATGAGGACACGTTTGTTGATAATTCTGTAAGCTACCATAATCTACATTGTTTTGACTATCCTGAGTTCGCTTATCTCTAACCAATTTATCTAATTTTCTCGATTGTATCAAATATTTTTCGTGAGCCTCCTCCGAAGCATATTCCCTTGCTTTACTATCCAAAAGGTCAAACTCTATGTTGTGTAACGAAAAAACTAACTCAGTGTACAAAACTTTAAGGTGGTTTTTTAGATGGTCCCTTACTGAAAACCAATACCGAACTTCTTCATCTAGCCATATCTTTTTAGCTTTATTCAAAGCAATATTAGCAGCTCGACTAAGTGTATTTGAACGAATATTTATATAAGATGGAAATACCCCCAATTGTTTACACTGTTGATTGAACCAAACATTCTGGGCAGCAATACGATGTGACTTAGTGATTTTGATGTAAAGTTTTGCCTGTACAGCTGTACTTGCTGACCTAAGATAGATAATTGATTCAGGCGTGACTTTGCGGAAATCCATTACAAAACATTAAACAGATGGACAAATATTTAGTACAATTCCGCTAATCTATTCCTAAAGAGTTACCTCCAAAAGAAATTCGACACGTGTTTCGCCTCTCCACGAGGCATCCTCAGGAACACTTGACTCACTCCGCACCCCGACGAAAAAACACTCTGCTCTGCAGACTTGTTGCTTCGACCAACGTCAGAATAAGACTGGGCCATTCGCGCTCCAACTTTACTATTTATACACTCAGTCAGACCACCGGACTGCCACGCCACCCGTATGAATCAGCGCCAGCTGATTGTTTGAGTAATAATAATACTTTTGAAATTTTACATACATGCGAAAAAGGTTTTAGAATGTCTGTACTAGAAACTTTAGAAATAACAAGACATAATTCATTAGATTTTACACTGTTGAACGAATTAAATACAAGTTTTCCAAGATCGCCGCTATTGCGTTTGTTTACAACAGCTGGCGCTGATTCATACGGGTGGCGTGGCAGTCCGGTGGTCTGACTGAGTGTATAAATAGTAAAGTTGGAGCGCGAATGGCCCAGTCTTATTCTGACGTTGGTCGAAGCAACAAGTCTGCAGAGCAGAGTGTTTTTTTCGTCGGGGTGCGGAGTGAGTCAAGTGTTCCTGAGGATGCCTCGTGGAGAGGCGAAACACGTGTCGAATTTCTTTTGGAGGTAACTCTTTAGGAATAGATTAGTGGAATTGTACTAAATATTTGTCCATCTGTTTAATGTAAGTTCAAAGTGAGTTTAATGAATCGATGGCTTCAGCTAGGATCCATCCCGAAACGGTAATTATTAAGTCAAACGCTGTGCCCTCTGCTAGGTAGCACTAGAACCAGAAGGGTTAGTAGTTGCCAGAATGTCAGTTGGTCTTGTCTTTAAATTTTGGGTCTCACTATTTTACATAGCGGTGGAATGACTTTGCGGAATTGGGGTGTAAGCAATTGTGGGTAAACTTGTTCTGCCTACCTCACTATCATACGGACCAACGAAACGTCAATTTTCGACTGATTCTAATCGTATTAGGTTGGTATTAAAAGTTTGTAGCAACGAGACGCCTTGCTCGCGAAGTTAGTGATTGCCAAAGAAAGATCTATCTTCGTGAGCGCGACTTGATACGGGAGCGAAACCTATCACGCGATCTGTCCAGCACAAGCGAGTGAGGTCTACTGCGTGAACGAGACCTTATTTCGAAAGCGGGACGCATTTTGTGACCTGCTTTCGCTTTCGCATCGATGTTACTTCTTCCCGGACCCATATTGGTCATCAGCTACAACAATTTACAAAGATAAGATGGCATTAGAAAGACATTGGTGTTTTCTTGCAAAAATGGTTTGATTTTCTACCCACACAAAATAATTTTGCGTCTATATTTCAATTAGAATACGATTTAATGTTTCGTCGCGTGAGCTACGTGACCTGTCACAGTGCCTGCGCCGACTACCAGATAGAGTGCGCGTAATTTCAAGACGTCTAGACGATCTATCTAGGTCACTGGCCAAACTACCCTGACCTCTAGATGTCGTGGGCATGCCACTATGGCTTCCGCGTCTTTCCAGAGTTCTATTCCGGGACCTACTCCTAGTACGTCGCGATCTATGAGAAGAATTACGTTCTCGTGATCTAGCAGAACGTCCCGTCATGGTTATTGAATAGTAAAAATCTGACTTACCGAACAAAATAACACTAAAAACTTCACTGTAAGCCCTTATGAAAGGCAGTGCGTTCCATAAATGAGCAGCCTGTACTGTGAAAGAATTGGCGTAGTATGAGGAAGGTGAGATGAGGTGTCGCAAGTAAGAGAGTATCAGAGGAGCGCAAGGTTCGAGAGTGTGAGAGGTGGAGAAATTGGAAACGTTCTTTGAGATAGGTAGGTGTTGTGGGATTAAAGAGGATTTTAAGTAAAAAAATAAGAGAGTGTAAATTCCGACGAAACCGAACTGGTAACCAATTGAGCTTAATAAAAAAATTAATAAATAAATAATCCCGGACATTTCACACAGCATCATCTGGCCCCAAAGTAAGCAGAGCTTGTGTTATGGGTACCACATGACCGATATACTACTTATATACTTTTTTTTTTTTTTGAAAATACATACATATTATACATAGAAACACCCAGACCCGAGACAAATACTTGCAGATCATACAAACATTTGCGGGCGGCGGGAATCGAACCCGCAACCTTCTGCGTCTCAGCCGGACCTTAGCCCACTGTACTACAGAGGTCGTCTTCGGATCGAATTCGAAGACATGGTCATACTTGCGCAATCCAAATATAAATCGAATGGAGAGATTTTGAAGGCGCAGACATACTGTAGGCGATCTCGCAGATAGTCGGCGAGTAATCGAAGAATATTTGGCGCAAAGCCTAGGCGCTTAGTTTCACCAGCAGTATGTCATTATTTAGCCTGTCAAACGCTTTTCGAAAATCAAAGTAGAGCACATCCACTTGACAGCCAAGGTCTAATATTGTAGAGATGTAATCTACAAGAGTCAAAAGGTTTGAGTTGACCGACCTTAAACTCTGAAACCATGCTGAGCGTGGCTTAAAAATGACTTGACTTGTGTTGTGCTTAAATGATTTTGTGCAGGACATTTTCAAATACCTTAGAGGGAGAGGACAGTATGGCTATAGGGCGATGTTCCTCGACAACTAACTAAGTTTTTGGGATGGGTGTTACTCTTGATATCTTCGACTGCGCAGGGTAGATGCCTGTCTGTAAGGCCAAATTTAATATGTGATACAGTGGTGGAACAAAGCATTTATATACTGATTTTAGAACAGCTGGTGGTATACCATCTGGACCTATAGAACCTTTAAGTTTTAACTTTTTGGTTCCTTCCAGAACATCGTTACGCGTGGAATTAATGACATTGACATAGTTACTAATGCAGTTTTTATCACAGCGATTAGTATTGTCAACTTTAAGCGTTGGAATATCAGGCAAAAACATGTTTCCAAAAAAGTTGGCAAAGGATTCAGCCGCTGCAACACCCGAATACGATTCACCCTTAAAAATAACATTTGGCTCAAAGCCACCCTTTTCCCTAAGACTAGGGAGATGCCTACAAAATGAGCGAGAGTTTACTGCTATGTTACCTTTAATGCCCCTCATATACGAATCATAAGCACTAGCTGCTCTTGCTTTTAAAGAAGCTCTCATATCAAAAATCAAAACTATACCCTCGGTGCTAGAGACCAATACGTCTTAACTTAACTTATCGCTCTTTTTAACGAGAACAATATCTACTATACCACCGTGCGTATTTAGTACAAAAAAATTTCATGCACTATTTAAATTTATGTCGCTCATAATTATCACACCCTTTTAAACTATTAATAAAACTCTCAGTTTTGCAAAACCACCGCATGAACTCTTGGTCAGTAGAACTAGGTTTCAGATAAACGACACATACATGAAAAGGCTGACCACACCAGGTGAAGCTTGCCCACAGGTCTTCGCCAACGTCGGTCGAGGTCCTGTCACCTACGCAAAGTGATGGGCAAACGCGCGGCGAGCAGGACAGGGGCACATGCACAGAGCCACATGGTGTGCCCCTGTCCCGGCATTGAATGCTTTAATCCCCGCCTATTAGTTTGGAATCCTCCACAGAAGCGTCCAAGAATATTTCAGACACAGCCACTAGGCTATGTTCCAATAATGTAAGGTTGTTACGCCATAGAAGAAGTTTCATTTTAAGTCCCTGCACATTCTGGCAAAACTCTCGAAAACAGGTAATTTAATTGCAAGCTTGACCGGCCACAAAGGGCTGCTGTATTGTGGCTGATGTAGCAGGATTGGGGCCAAACTCTTCATTAGCTTTCTTCAGACCTGTTGGCTTCCTGTGGTATATCCATGGTTTTATTCTGGTATTATCTGGCCATACATCAACAGAGTCGCGCCTGTTATAGTGGACTTCAGGGACGCCTATCTTATAGGACTTATAACTTCCTTTAGGCGTTACCTCATCTACAGTGCAAGATCCTGTCGGGCATAGCTGCTTTATATAGAGAGTCGAGAACTTCGCTCGCTTCAGATGCCATGTTCCATAGATGGATAAATTTTACCTGATCCACCTCTTTCAGAGTAGTTATCGCTAGTCCAGCTGTTTCGTAAACTCCGTAAAGTGATGTTGGCCCTTTACTTTTTCGTTTCTTGACCTATGTCCATTGTTGGTCTGTTTCATGACCATGAACGACTAGATCAGTTTTGGATAGAGTACAATCATTGCTAGTTCCCCCATTATCTTTTTCTTTTTCTGAAGCGGGAGTAGCCTCGGGCAACTGTGATTTTACGGGCAACAGAACGGTGCTACGTTGTTTTGAGACCTTTTTGATGTGTTTAGGCTTCTGTGTACTCTTTTGTTCAGGAAGAGGAGTAGACGGCGGCTCCTGGTATTTCCGAGAAACTCTATTTTCATATCCTTCTAACTTATCGTTTAGAGTGACCACCTGCTGACCGTAGGTATCTAGCTTTATCTCGTAGGATGCGATTAGTGTTATAGCTTTGGTGAGCTGATCTTTGATGATGATCATCTCATATCTTAGGTTTTGTATTTCAGTAGATAGGTCTATAGGATCATCGCATCTTTTAGGTGAGTTTCTTTTGGGGGGGAGACGAGATCTTCTTTCTGTAGGTTACGTTTGGGTCCCGAAGCCTCTGAGATATACCTACAGGCGCAGAGCTATTATCACTTCCCTTTTTGGCAGCGCAGCTGCATTCAGGACACACCCAGGTATCCTTTATGTCGTTGGTAGGGCAAGCCGCTTGCTAATGCATCGAAAGGGAGCCGTTAAAATGAGTGGTCAGCGCAACGCTACGATGAATCACCGCGATGCAAGCGGGTCGCGCCCGAGTTGACGTAGGTTAGTAATCGCCGGTTAGCAAAATATTTCACAATGATTTTGCTTGTAAATTTGGAACCACTGTGTCAAATTTAAAGAAGCAATAGTCACCAGAAAGGTCCACCACCGATCACAAAATAATTATAGTCAATGAATAGTTATTTCACTTTTCACCACTTTTTCAAACAAAAAACAAGGAGCAAACAATCTATGATGCTGCTTCAACGAAAGTATAATAATTTTAAGTATAATTATACCGTTAAATAAGGATATAAGAATTAATAAAAAAATTGTTTATGTTTTTGACTCCACGATTATTGTTTTCATAAGAAAGTTCAATTTCTTGTAAAGTGTATACACATATATACATAAAAAAAAAAAAAAAAAAAAAAATATTTTTTCCTTAAAGGATGACTGTGAGAACAATGAAATAATTTGTTTTGCAATATACCCTTTATTCATGATTAAACTTTTCCTGTTTATGGGTGAATATTAAATTACAAGTGAATGCATAAATACATACTAACTATAAAAAATAATCCTTAGAGAAAAGAGTCATTTTGTTCATCTGGTATAAAAAACAATAAATATGTACAGCGGTACCTACTGTAACGCTGGAATATTTATACTATGGTAAACATGGCGATTTTTATTATAACGCTGACATTTAGGGTGGTCGTTGTTATGTACTATGGCGCCACTTACAATAGTCTTTTAAAATAGACCGGTTTATATTAGATTATGGGTTTTTGATGTATATCTGAAACTAGTGGCTTGTTATTGCTGAAAATTTCAGCGCAGCGAGTTGGCTCAACGCACTAGTTTTTGACCAAATTCTAACTCTGTCACTTGTGTCACTTGTGTAGAGCTTGTGTAAACTGACAATAAAGTTTCGCCATAGTCAGCAAAAACATGAAAATCTCGAAAGTCCTTGGATGCACAAATTTGAATTTTCGCACAATCGTACACAATTATAAGCTTTCCAACCCATTTTTTCAAAAAAATCTTGCTGTAGTAACGTTGAAAACGTTCCCCTAGCAAAATCATTTTTTTGTTCATAACTTTTTTCCTGTGGACGCACAATTATGAAATTTCGTGCACAATTACACGAAACAATGCTCAACCATCGAACTAAAATATCGAAATAGTGATGTAGTACCTTCCTACCTATGGAACAAAATGCGTTAGCATCCTATAGTTTGTGGGAACAAACTACGAACTAGCTTGCTTTGCTTTGCTTGTTTGGTTGGTATTATTGTATGAAAGAGAACCTATTTGGTTGTGTATCCTCTTATACCCCGTTTAGAATAAAATAGAATAGACATTTATTTGGTACACACACAAAGAAAATAAAGTAAAGATTATATATCTTAGACATTTAGACATCTATTGACATTGTAGATTTTAGAAAGACAGAAAAAAAAATTTGATAATTAAATAATAATATAAGCACCCACCCAGGCAGATGGATACCTAAACACTTTACCTACCTGTTAGAACACACATCCACAATCGATAGTCCCTCCCTGTGTGTGCCAAAATAGGCACAGTCTCAGTTTTAGGCCAGTCCCATACAAAATATGACGGCAGCGCTAGTTTTCAGACTGAACCTCAGGGCTGGTGGCATCACGGTCTGTTATACGTTTTATTTAGAACGGTAGATACCTCCTTTCTCTATATCTCTCTCTCTCTCTAAAGACACATTATTAATCCGCTACGTCTCGAACTGTCATTGTCCTAAGTGTGCTGATTGCAGTAGGTATAGCATACCTAATGCAAAAAGATAATCTAAACGTCACACTAGATGCATAGGTATGAGAAGAGTCTTATAAATAAATAATAAATAAATAATGCCGGACATTTCACACAGCATCATCTGGCCCCAAAGTAAGCAGAGCTTGTGTAATGGGTACTACCACATGACTGATATACTACTTATATACTTTTTTTTTTAGTAAATACATACTAATTATACATAGAAACACCCAGACCCGAGACAAATACTTGCACTTATGGTATGCACTTTTCTGAATTCGAAAGTTCTGAACCTTTTTGATTTAGGGTCAAATCTCAACTTTGACCGTGTTATTTATTTATTTATTTATTTGAGGGTATCCAACAGTCGGTAGTTGTGGTTGTGTTTATTGGACGACTTCTGTGTCGCAGTGGGCCAAAATCCGACTGAGACGCTGAAGGTTACAGGTTCGATTCCCGCCGCGGGACCAATCTTTGTATGATCTGCAAGTATTTGTTTCGGATCTGGGTGATATATGTATAATGTATAATTATGTACCTATGTATTTACAATAAAAAGTTATATAAGTAGTATATCAGTCATGTGGTACCCATAACCCAATATGGGACATGTTCCTTAAATAAAGATTATTATTATTATTATAACACAAGCTCTGCTTTCTTTCACATTTATTTTGTCCTATCAACATCACATTAATTTGCTGACAGCATGAATACAAAAAAATATTGCAGTCTTTAAAAACATACGGTTAGCGGCGAACAAAGCACAACAAAAACGGTATACTATCATTATGCCCATCTCTAATAACTTATTGCATGGACTCCTGGGATGGAGCCGCAAAGACATATCTACTTCCACTGGAAAAAGCAAAGAGAGCAGTCCTAAGTAATATTGTTTTTTATTGTGCAGTAGTTTAGCTTTGTGTTTTAAAAAAATCATTATGGTTACTAAAAATGTTTTGGTCGACTCTCCACAGAACATTACCGACCATATTTTATTTTCAACATTCTCCATACTTTTTTATGCCATGCCTGACACTTAACAGAAATTGTGATAATAAAGTCACAGACGCCATAAAATAAGAAGAGAGATTATTTTTGGCCATTTTGCGAAATAAACATTGTGCTCTCACATAATTGAAGTGAAAACTTCTTTTAGCGCGGTACGCATATTTTTAAAACCTCTGGATTCACGACACCGTTACCATCTGGGGCACAGTTACAGTCTACTTTTGTACGGAGAAGTTTACTGAGTTAGGTTCTACTACATTCTGAACAAATAATATTGCATCAACTGTGTTCGTTCAGTATTTGATTGGCAGTCGCCATAATTACTAATTTTGAAGTGATTTATTATTTATTTTTCAGAGTACCCGAAATAGGGTTTTATTTGTAAGTTGATTTAATTCAAATAAGTTATGGATTAAGTTATTCAAATAAGTGTGAATAATTTGAATGAAATATTTGTGTTTTTTGTTATTCAAGCAAATATAATCCGTATAATTATTTTTTAGAGACACCAATTTTTAGAAAATAACAAACAACGAATGCAACATACGACGTTGTGACGTCTTACCTATAAACATCTAAACACATTATTGGCAAAATTGTCATGACATAATTATGCCGAATGCCAGTATCGAAGAAGAAGAAGAAGAAAAAAATAGAATTGAAAACGGCGCGTTGGCGCCTTGGCGCAGTGGACGCAAATAAAGTACCGCGTCAATCACGGAAAAGTAATGCAAAACGCGTCTGGAACACAGAACACTATATATATTCCTACCTAGCAGAGGTCTGGATAACCGATAGGATAGCAAGTAGATGTAACCTACGTTAAAATATCCACTTCGGAATAAAATCCGTTTAGTACCTGTACCTTCTCTATTTTCTTTCATCCATACCATACTAGTTTGGTTGGTTGGATTGGATTGGGTTTTACGAAGTCTTTTCTTGGAGCGTGGCGTAGGCGTAATTGGGGTCCCTTCATAAAAAAATCTGTGAAAAGGATTTGACAAGAATTAATTGAAGATATTATAAGTAAGTATCAATGTGTATTGTGTATTTAGAAAATATTTCGATGACTATATCTTTATAATAGGTACCACATTGCCTACCTATACCTACCTAGTTTGAGGTAAGCTATCTTGGCTTTAGCCAATTAGATTTTGATTAATCATTAATTTATTTTACAGCTCAGTCTTGGATAATTATGAACGAAATGATAGATGCTGGAGATTTTGAAGAATATCATGATGAATATCATCATGAAAGAAGAGTTGATGTACCCGAAGACGATGATAACTCAAATGAATTTGTAGGCGCCGACAATGGCGATGCATCGATTTGGTTTTTATCCAATGCAAAAAACAAGCAAGTAAGCCTCTAACTGACATTATCTGTTAAAGCAACTATCTTACATGAGTAGGTATAAAGTAGAGTAATAATAAAATTAAATTAAATTAAAATTAATTAATTAAAAATATGTTTATTCAGAACAAAGTACACAAGTGAACATAAATTACAAGTAAAACGATAAAAAAAATAAAATATTTATTCAAAAAGGAGTAGTTCACATCCTTGATACAGTGATTCTGGGGATCACCTGTCAAATAAAATAAGTCATTGATTTAGCATAAGTAATATCCTGTATTATGGATCATCACTGGATTTGTAAATATCAAAACCAATAATTTATTTTCACATTGAAAAAATAGCTGGTGTTTGCTATTAGGGGTGGTTAAGGCCATAGTCATCTTGTAGTATTGATTATGTACATTACGTAGGTAAGATACACCAGGAAAAACAAAATGTCATAATATTAAGCAATGTTGGTTGACACATACTTGGCGTTATTGTTATTACGTACCTTTTAGTTGATAAGCACCGTTAATATTCCAAAACAAAAAATATATTTTTATAGCCATTGGCCTCAATTCTGTTGGCACCAACCTAACCAATTTTAGCTAAAATTAGGTTTAAAACTGTCAAATTAACCTTTGGTATTCTGCTGCTACCAACTTATCCTAATATAATTTTATCTAACTTAATTAAGTGTTCCTAATTTAGTTAGATGGTACCAACCGAATACGTTTTACAAATGCTATGACTAACTAAATATATTTTACACAATTCCTAATTTTAGAAATGAACCAACCGAATTGCCACCATTGTCATCTTAATGAATCATTTTAGATGAACCATTTGTGTGATATGTCTGGCATTATTATTATTTTTTTATGTACCAGTCAGCGACTGCTTTTCAAATAGAACTTTGTATAGGATCTCACTTGTCAAACAACAAATCTCACAAAGCACACTCTGTTTTCTAAATTTTTCTAACAAGATGCAGCATAAGTACTTATCCATTCTACCCATACTATTATTAGCAATTCAAAGTAATTTAAACTTGGTTTGTTTGTTACTTTTTCACAATTAAATCGCTGAATGAATCTTGATTCAATTTGGTTAAGGAGATAGATGTTTAAGGCTACTTTATGTGTGTCCCACACATGTGAAGCCTGCAGGCAGAAACTAATATAAGTTAAAAAAAAATTTTAAACAGTTTCAATATGTACTTTTAAAACATTTCTAATTAAAATTCATAGTTTTAGTAGTTAACAGTCAGTCTACACCACAGTTATTGCAACATACCAAAACTTTGGGAATAAAAAGTAATACATGATAAATACCTGTTAACTACTGAAATAATATAATATCATATGCTTGGTAAATGTTTTGGCAAGAGTTTGTTATTCAACTACAAAACAACTCTTAAGTAATATTCTGTAATCTGTGACACAGTCACACAATAATTAGGTAAGCAGCAGTGAGTAAAGTTATTATTAGCTGACAGACTTCATTATCATGTCAGAGTTTTGGTGCTTGTGTGCAGAACGCATGTTAAGCTGACGGATAGCAGAGCTCTATCCGTCTCTGAGTTCTGTCTGTCTGTCTCACCTGAGTTTGCCTCTAG
This sequence comes from Lampropteryx suffumata, assembly GCA_948098915.1. Taxonomy (NCBI): domain Eukaryota; kingdom Metazoa; phylum Arthropoda; class Insecta; order Lepidoptera; family Geometridae; genus Lampropteryx; species Lampropteryx suffumata. The sequence continues at coordinate 1,455,522 of OX402560.1, forward strand.
CTCGTAAACAAAACTATATAAGTGCTCAAATTGTAATGTTCCATGAGTAATAGATAAATAAATAAATAATGCCAGACATTTCACACAGCATCATTTGTCCCAAAGTAAACAGAGCTTGTGTTTTGGGTACCACATGTCTGATATACTACTTATATACATTTTCTACTTAATACAAATTTTATGTATACATGTTATACATAGAAACACCCAGACCCCGAGACAAATACTTGCAAATCATACAAACATTTGTCTTGCGGCGGTAATCTAACCCGCAACATTCTCATAGCTGCACACTTATTATTAGAGTAAGAAGAGGCTCCAGGAGACCATACTCCTGAAGTTCGAGGTACTTGGGATAGGTAATGAGCAGCTGTTAGATGGTGGTGTTATCAATTATAGATTGGTGGTGAGTAGAGATTACAGTTTTTCAGATACCTACTGTAGGAAATGTTTGGGATAGGGGAAGATCTGACAGAAGGTTGAGATTAAAGAAGAGGATGTTAATACTTTGTTAGCAACTTCAGCATATGATCAATTTACTACGATTTTAACAGTGGTTTGACTAACTAATTTTAACAGTAAAGATAAGTAAAATAATTTGGAACAAATTAGGCTGTTACTCATAATCATACTCATTTTAGGCAAAATGAGTATACTAAAAGTAGTCTATATAAATCATCATGATCTGTTCCGTTTAGCAGTTAAGTGAAAAGGTACCTAAGAAATAGACAAACATTGGTACATACAGACACTTTCAAATTTTTAATTTTGTATGGATATGGATGGTATCATCAGATCGCTTGTTGACGCGCATCTTACAGCTGACCTACTTACATTAAAGAATTGTTTATTTTAATATATATTTTTCTGGAATAAGTCCCTAAATGTCAACCTATGATAAAAGTATGCTTAATTCTCACTTTGTTTTGTTCCCAGGGTAAGGGTATGATTTCTACAATCTTTCAATGTCAAACTGATTTGGCAACACATTTGTGCATTCATGCACCAGCCAGTAAACTGATATCTAATATAGATGAAGGGCATTCCATTGGAGGCACCTACAGCCAAGATAATGCTGATTTCTGGTTCTACTTAACCACATCTTCATGTCATGGAGAAAATTATCTACTGAAGATATTTTTAATTCCTCGGAGAGACATGCGATTTTCCCTGTATATTCCAAGTGTTGGACACAATCTTACAAAACAGATACAAGTGCATGAAACTGACAATACTGCAGAAATTACTGGACCTATTAAAGAATGTATATTTACATCTTCAAGCGATGAAGTTATCTTTGTCAAGACATACTGCTTCAGTAAAGATGATATTCAGATACTGGGACATCACCCACTTTTGTTGCCATGTGCCATAGAAATACACAATTCATACAAAATGCATCCGGACATTGTCAACAAGATCAAACTTAAGTATACAGTCGAACAGAATATGGCTCTGTACAAAACTAAATGTGATGGTGACTTTACCATTGAATCAAGGACTGGGAAAAAACATCCTGTGCACTTATTTGTAGCAGCTGCTCATTCGCCCGTACTGAGGGATTGCATTAAGGATAATAAAAAAACATTTTGTATAGATTGTAGCGATGAAGATGTTGAAGCGGTGGTTGAGTTTCTATACAAGGGCTCTGTTGAAAATCTAACATTTCAAAATGCAACCAAAATACTAGAGCTGGCTTGTTTACTGGATTTACCAGGCATGATGCAACTTGGGCAAATTGTTCTAAACTCAAATATAAACAAGGACAATGCTGTGGAAATAGCAATACTGGCCAAGAAGTATAATCTTGAGGAATTGTCATTAAAGGTGTTTAACTTTATAAAACAGAATCATGATTTGTTATGCAGTAGTATTAAAAACTTGAATGATATTGACTTAATAAGGGATATGCTAAAGTTTTTTAGTAATTCACCGTGTGATTGTAAACAGACAAATTCTACCTAACTCTTTAGCAGATTTTCAGAAGGTCTACTCGGCAAAATTATATAATCGAAACAATAATGTTTAATGTTTTTCAATAAAAAAATTTCGAACACAACACTGTTATTTAATTTTCTAGCTTAGGCAAAAATGCTTTCGTATGTATGAACCGAACGGAGTCTGTCCGTTCTCCTCTACAGGTCGCATTTCTCAACCGATTCTCGTGAAATTTTGTGAGCAGGTGGAGGCTATTGTAACTACCGAGAAAATGCAACTGATTGAAATAACTTCTTATGTCATTATTTCTTCAAATAGTGACATCTATGAAACGACAGAGAACCAAATACTCTAAGAAAATATAGAGCTAATAACGTGTAAACTGATTTATAAAGACATTTAATATTCGCCATTTTTTTATTGATGTTTACGAAATGACCAAGGACGAAAAAAAAATTAAAACCTGATTTTACGGCTTTAGTGGAGAGCAGATTTAGAATACGGTAAGTCCTTTATTTATGATTTACTTGATAGAAAGAAACACTGCGTTTACTAGGTATGTAATACAGACACTGTTACCTACATTAGCCCCTCGAAATTTTGTTGAGGGGCTATTGTGACTTTTAAGTTAGTTGCAATTACCCCATCAAATTTGTTGTATGAAGTTAAATTAAGCTTGTGATGGGCTCATGTCGATGTTTTAGTAAGATAAAGCAATAGCATTTTATATTATTATCGGCAAATATTTATCAGAATTATGATAGGTATTAGCTCAGAGCTTAGATGTTTGTAGGATAGTTCCAAGATTATTATTACATATAGCCCTAAGTGTTTATTTTATTAATTTTATCGCAAGACTATATGGTATTCGAGGAGTTAAAATGCCAAGAGCTGGAAGGACGAGCGTTTTCCATAAAAATGGAGAGAAAAATTGGATCTTATATTCAAAAGTAAGTCATTTAAATTACATACTATTGTAATGATACTATAATGTAAATGATTTAGCCTTAGAAGGCTTGGATAATATTTACAAATAAACAAAGACTTTGCTAGCTTTGTAGATAAAAATAAGTTGGCAGTTGCGTTATAAACATTGTTTTTGAAATTTTTCTTTGAAGTTGACAATATTTGATTATTTTGTTTGCTTGTGAATAACTTAATTTAGTTTAATTCTTGAAAAAAGTTTTAAAGCAAAACTTGGGTACGTAATTAATAAAAAAAATATGTTTTTGGATTGTCACTATACAAAAGTACTTGGCAAAACTTTGAAGTTGTTCTTAAATATGAGACTTAAGAATTTATAGTTATACTATTGAGTAGTTCTAGTTTTTTCTCTGCTGAGTTTCAGTTTTGGTAGTATATTTTTAAAGTTTTTTGCGTCATAAATAAACTATTCTCATCTCAAAAAAATTACCTATTTTCTTTCACTACCCACTAATCATAAAATAGTTAATGCTTCGACTTCGTAGTACCTACCTGGGAAGGTGGGAAATATGTCGAGATAATATTAGTCGAAAAATCTGTAAAAAAAGTTGCATTTACCCCTCAATATATTTGAGGAATGTTTACGGCAAATTCAACCATCCTGCGATGGTATAAAGTCCATGATAAGAAAATAGGTATTTTTAATGTTACTTATACATTCGTTTTTAGCTCAGTTGGTAGTAGCTCTGTATTCTGCGCTGTAGGTTGAGGTTTCGATTCCCTCCCAGTAAACATTTGTGTGAAGAACATAGGTGTTTGTTCTGTGTCTGGGTGTTATAGAGTATCATAAGTATGTATGTATTTAAAACTATATAAGTACTAGCTGCTGCCCGCGGCATCGCACGCGTGGTACCTGACCTGGTACGTTGACCTCCATAAAAATAGCCTATGTCCTTCTCCAAGGTCGCATCTGTCTCTATTCCAAAATTAATTCATGCTAATACGCTGAGCAAGATAGGAGCCAGCTCTTGGGTCACGCAATGTATCTACCAGACGCCGCCGTGAGATAATTTTGAAAACGCGGTAGGCTCCTGTTTCCCACGGGCCCAGTGTTTCGACTCCAAAAGGCTCAAATATGTAGGCCTTATCATCAAGACCGGCATAGTTGCGCCTTTTGTATACAATTGTCATATTAACATAATATGATTTTTACAAAATCTAAACCTAGAAGTGCTTAATTAAAATTGTATTGTACAATTTATAATATTGACTGGTCTGTCAGCTCAGTTGGTAGTAGTTCTGCGTCCTACGCTGTAGGTTGAGGGTTCGATGCCCTCCCAGGATAAACAAAGGTATTTGTTCTATGTCTGGGTGTATAAAGAATCATAAGAATGTATTTAAAAATATATAAGTACTAGCTGTTGGTCGCGGCTTCGCACGCGTGGTAGGTACCTACATAAAAAGTATGCTATGTCCTTCTCCAAAGTCCCATCTATTTCTATACCAAATTCATCAAAATCGGTTCAGCGGTTTAGGCGTGAAAGACATACAGACAGGGAGACAAACACAGTTACACTATGTCATGCCAACTCACACCTTATATCATGCAAGTAAGAGTTGTTGTTATTTTACGTCAGTAGATTAATTACTAAAACTAGTAACTCGGCTTGCCACCGTTTTATGTAAATTTAAATCATAAAACAAGCCAGTTAGAATTATACTAGTGCAATGCAATAGACTCCAAATAGTAATTATTCGCACCTCATTCATTCGTTACAAAACAATCAAAGCAGAGTGATATACCCTTTGATTAAAACAAATTAGCCGCTTTTTTCTTTTAATCAAAGGATAGGGTCAGAGTGGGAACAGTGGCTCATTTTTTTTCAGAGGTCAGTAGCTGTCTAGGTTTTCAAATTAATGAAATAAAACCTTTACTAATCGTTAGGTATGTTCAATGGCTTTGTTATGTTTAAAGATACTGAACTGCTACGACAAATAGCCACTGAGTTATTAAAGTTTTTTTAAAAGATTTCATGTGATCCACTGTGTACTTGGGGGTGTACACAGTGAAACAGGGCTTAGTACACAGTGAATCAAGCAATAAATGTAGGAAATTATCCTAATCTAATGTTCACTTACAGGTTATGGCTTGATTTTGGAATGCAGATAGTCTTAAGTTAACAAAATAAAACACTGTATACTTATATCAATCAAATAACATTTATTATAATAACCTTATAGGCACCTATCTAGCCAAGAATCAGTCATAAAAAAGTGCTCAAAGTATTTATTCGCTTTAGCGAATGTTGATATGAGAAAAATCTTTATCAAAGAAAAAGTATGATTGCTGGCGGGCTGTGCTTCCTCCAACGCGAGGAGCAGGCAAAATCAGACGAATGTCGCATTCTTTGACATACGACAAGTCTGGGACAGTTGGCATGTTAAATTGTTGTCTGCGTTTGTTCATTCTTAAGAAACTTACATAATATTCTATGTTATTATTGCGATTATGAAGAATTTTACCCACATAAAAGACACACTTCGTTTTCGTAGCAAATCGAACGAGGACATAATCTCCTTCAACTGGATTTCGAGATAAATCCTTCGTCAAAACCGATTCTTCTGATATGATGTCAATATCTGTCTCTTCTTCTCCAGACCATTCGGAATCGTCGTCATGAACAGACATAGTAAATTCATCTTCAGAATCACTGGCTAATATCTGTCTTACAACCTTCTGTTGTTGAGTTTTTTTTATTTTAAAAGTTTTATTCTTTATGGGATCTCTAGTTTTATTCTTTATGTTACTTAATTTTTTGTCCCTGATCGCGTCCTTTTCTGGTGTATCTGTAGCAATAAGACTCCGACCAGGCTTCCTCTTTCTAATATTATTTCTAGGTTCAGCCTTTAAAGGAGGTCTGAATTGGCTGGGACTGATAAACTTTCTCAAGTCATTGTGTATTGATTTTGAAACACTCTCGTCGAAATCATAAGGATGTTGTTTATCGGTCTCTGGTAGCACAAGTGGTTCAATGTTTTCAAGATCAGACTCCATATCTGTTTTGTCATCATCTCCAGATTCTTCCCGCAACATTGAAGGACTATGTGTATCATCCACCTCTATAGCATGCTCCGGAGTCCGGTGTGATTCAGCGGCAGCAATGCCAACTAAGGATGGATCAGGTCGATCAGTGACAGAACTCGGTAAAAAGTCTTCGTCGGTAAAAATGTTCTTGTCCAAAGGAAATATTCCAGTCTTCTTGAAAGAGTTTATAATGTTGGAAGGAGTCATTGCTTTGATAAAAGCTGTTCCCACGAACCCGGCTAATTCGTAAATCGTGGCAGGTTTGGCGGGGTGGCGTAACATCCATGATTCCATTGCTGCGTTGTAAAACATTTTAAACGGAGCGTAGATTCCTACATCTAATGGTTGCATCTTGGCTGAAGTGTGCGGATGCAGTGTTAAAACTGTTACACCATTATCCTTAGCGAGGTCAAGTGCCTCAATGCAGAGATGGGACTCATGATTGTCCAATATAAGTAAGGAAGGATTATCCTTGGTGCTCCCTGAGTGTTTGATGAAATGCTTCATGGTTTCAACGAAAAGTTCCGTATTCATCCAGCCAGAAGAATTTGCAAGGCCCGTAGTTCCTGGAGGTGCTCCGTTGATCATGAATGTTTTGAAGTTTTTCCTCGGGAATATCATTACCGGAGGTAAGGCTTGACCAGCTGCACTGATTATACAGCAGGTCGTTACTAGGGTGCCTTTTTCTCCACTAGTAACTTTACAGACATTTTTTCCTCGGACAGCAATTACCTTTTGCGGTTTTTGGACCGTTGTAGTCGCCGTCTCGTCGAGATTAAAAACTCGGGTCCCATCGGCGAATGAGGGATATCGGCTATATATTTTTTCCAGGTTTCCATAGAAGCTTTTTACAGTTTCACGGTTGAATGCCGTGGCTCTGGCCAAACTGCATGCTTCTGGTTTGCGTAGAGTCAAATCGGGGTGACGTTTTCTATAGGCCTTAAGCCAGTCAATGCCCGCCATTTCTGTAGCAGCCCAAGATTGTGGGAATTTCAGTTTATTTATTACAGCCATTTCATACGCTAATCTACGGCAATCTTTGGTCGTCAAGCCATAAAACATGAGAGCGCAAGACTTCAGGTAATCTTTCAGAGCATCTTCCTGAACAGGTGAAAAAATTTGATTTACCTCGTAATTTGGCGTTAGTCTTACATCCATATCAGTCCCAGCCTTCGTCTTCAAATAGTAACGCCGTAATGTGGTAAACGGTATTTTTGTCTCCTTTGACACCACCCTTATCTTCTTTCCTGCTCTAATTTCCGATAATGCTAATTTCATTTGTGCTTCTGTCGTAGCGCCAATTTTTCTCCCCTCCATTACTTTCCGTTTTCTAGGCATTCTGTTATAAAAAAAACATGCGTGAATTTCACACGTGGTAGAAGTGAACCTTCAAAAATTTTTAGAACCACGAATATAAGAAACACTGTATAATGCTTCCTATCTCATTTTCTCCCACGTGAAATGTTATGAATTTATGTGTCTATCTCTTTTTACTGTCGCTTTTTCGTTTCATCGACTTTCAAATCACAACGATGCTAAAGAAGTTTTCACTGCAAAAATCAAGATTGACTTCAAAAATTTCAAGTTTAATTAGAGTAAACACTGAATCAATTGGGGTACACAGTGAATCGTGATCCACTGTGTACCGCGAAATATTGAGCCACTGTATACCTATCCACCATTTTATTTGCAAACATGTGCCGACTAGATTCTACTTTGGTTAGGACAAATTGGATTCTGCTATAATATTACAAAATATATGTTTATTCCAGAATAATAACGACTAATATCATATTTGGAATTGGTAAGGAAGCAAAAAACTTGAAAACGTACCTTTTTTTTTAACTTTCGACGATTCAAAACAAACAAACAATCTTTTCGCAAACAATTAGCACGGGGGCGACTCGCTTACTGGTGCAGACGTAATGGCGTCGGAGGGCGGCACAAATGTGAAAAAGACGCACATATATACCTGTCCTATTCCGAGAAACAGAAAAAGTTCACTGTACCCACTGTGGTCACTGTTCCCACTCTGACCCTATACCTAGTTGCCAGGCTAGCTTTCGGTTAACATACCTATTACCGGTACCGGCTTAACGGTTGCTTCAATTTTATTTCTTTCTTTTTATTGCTATCCTATTTACTAAAATGTATTATAAATGCGAAAATCTATGAGTTTGGATGTTTAGATGTTTATATGTTTGTGGTAATCACGCCGTAACGGCTAGATCGTTTTGGATGAAAATTGGAATAAATATAGTTCGTGACCTGGAATAGCAATAGGCTAATTTTTATCCGGATACCAAGCGAGTGAAGCCGCAGGTGATAGCTAGTGTTACATAAAGCTGGTGTTTACTAGAATGGTTATTAGCTATTTTGTGGTAACTACCAACCTACTAGTACCTACCTACTAAATTGGTGCAGAGCGCGAAGTGTAATACGAATCGTCTATTACAAGGTACTATACCTTTTTCTATCGTGACCTTCTTGTTAAACTAAACGATATAAGTATCCAATGTTATATCTAAAGGAGCTAAGTAAGTAAGTAGTCTACCTACCTACTCGCAAATTTAATTTTACTGATATTAAAGTGCCCGTTGCCCTAGCAAAATGTTGCCGAATTTCAGGATTTTGAGTATGCAGATAATTAGAGCAATGTTTCTTGTAATTGTGCACGAAATTTCATAATTGTGCGTCCACAGGAAAAAAAGTTATGGACAAAAAACAGATCTTGCTAGGGGAACGTTTGCAACGTTACTGTAGCAAGATTTTTATTGAAATAATGGACGCAGCTTAAAAATAATAGATGGATTGGAAGGCTTATAATTGTGCACGATTGTGCACAAAAATTCAAATTTGTTCATCCAAGGACTTTCGAGATATTCATGTTTTTGCTGACTATAGCGAAACTTTGATGTCAGTTTACACGAGCTCTAGACAAGTGAGAAAGTCAGATTTTGGTCAAAAATTTGTGCGTTGAGCTAACTCTCTGTGCTGTAATTTTCAGCAGTAACAAGCGACTAGTTTAAGAAATATATCAAAAACCCATAATCTAATATAACCCGGTCTATTTTAATAGACTATTGAAAAGTGGTGCCATAGTACATAACAACGACCTTCATAAATTTTCAGCATTGCAATGTTAAAAAACTAAGAAAATAGTACAATTTCCTGCAGTAGCGCAACATAATTTTGATCTCATGAACTCTTATCACACTCATTAAGACATATGCACAAACATACCTAAAACATTAAGTTGTAGTAATTAGCTGTCGGTATCATAATAATATTTTCTTATGTTTGTCTAAAATATACCTCCAGTTTTGTCAGTTACATCAATCAGCCTTTTTGTATGTTCTTAGCTACATTAAAATAGTTATAATGGGACATATGAATGACATGAATGGTTTTACATTAAGATACCTACATTAAGAAATATTATTTAACATACCTAAGTTGGTGAACAAACGAAGTGCCTATCTATTTATTTCTAAATATGGTTAATTATAAGAATTTCTTAAGCACCGTTGGCGTTGGCCACTGACTTTAGAAACCTTCAGTGTGTGTGGTTTTTTAGCCAGATTATTCCTCAAAACTTTATATTATTATTATGAATGAGAAAATGGTATGAAAACAATGAAAATTGATAATTTTACAGCTTCATCAAAATGTTAGAAGGAGAATTTCAATAGAATGTTTACCTGATTTTAAAATGTACATTCACTTATACAAGTAAATTATAATATTAGCACATGTTATTAATCAAATTTTATTTATCCTACTGGTATATGAGAACGATGAAATTTTTTTTTTCCATTTTTGGCTTTATTCATGATTACAATTTTGCTCTTTATGTGTAAATATTAAATTACAAGTGTATGCCTAAATCAAGTCAAAAGCTACTTGGTCGATTATAAATAAAAATAAAAATAACTTTCCCAAAAATGAGATAAATAAATTAAATATTGACGGCAAATGTGTTTATGATCCAATTGAAATGGCGAAATTGTTTAATGATTTTTTTATTGATCATATTAATTCGAATCAAAAATCCAAATCTCACATTGACTCCATGACATCTATGAATTTTGCTCAATCTTTATTTATGACTCCGACAACACCATTTGACATTATTGTAATTATTAAATCATTAAAAAATTTTAATAGTACTGGATATGATGAAGTGAGTACCAGGGTAATAAAAGAATCATCATAATATATATCTCCAATCCTTAGTCACATCATTAATCTCTCAATAGTATCAGGCATATTTCCAGATAAGTTAAAGATAACGATTATTTAACCATTGTTTAAAAAAATGATAAAACTGACATAACTTGCTATAGGCCTATTGCGCTTATACCAGTTTTTTCAAAAATATTTGAAAAAGTAATGAACAACAGTGTATATAGTTATTTTGAATCCAACAACATTTTTACTGAAGAGCAAGTGGGATTTCGAAAGAATAAATCTATAAATTTGGCCATTTATAAGTTTCTTCAAACTGTAGTAAGCAAACATGATCGTAAAAAATAGTATTTGCACTTTATATGGATCTAAGTAAAGCCTTTGACTATGTTGATCATCAAATTTTGCTAAATAAACTTGAAATATATGGTTTAAGAGGAAATGTCTTAAAACACTTTGAGTCCTACTTAACCAACAGAATACAATCAACTAATATAACGCGTATTAATCATAATGTGAAACAAGAAATAATATACAGATCAGAATATCCTGTAACTAAGTTCGGAGTTCCGCAGGGAAGTGTATTAGGCCCACTTCTCTTTATAATTATATAAATGACCTTCCTAAAGTAGTTTCTGATCGGATGATTTTTTTTGCTGACGATAGTACTGTGATGTTTACTGATACCTGTAGATCTCGTTTATTGAGCACGATCAACACAACCTTAGAAACAATAATCAAATGGCTTAAATATAATAATTTATTGATAAATTTAGATAAAACTCATATTATGACATTCTCTAATAATAATAATCTTAATACATAAGAGATGTAATATTATGCAATGTATATGCTCCGCAAAGTAGTAAATGAGGCAGCTGTAATTACAGCATACCATGGATTTGTTGAATCTGCTTTACGATATGGCATTACATTTTGGGGCAATTCTACTTTAAAAGAGCAAATATTTTTAAGTCAAAAGAAATGTGTCAGAGCCATATGCAAACTAAAAAAAACTGAGAGCTGTAAACCTTACTTCACTCAACTGAACATTTTGACATTGCCTTGTCTGTATATATTTGAATTGTCTGTTTTTGTAAAAAGTAATATGGACCTTTTTAGTAACTTTGGATCCAGACGACATAATAATAAACTCAGGCTACCCCCAAATACAACTGCGTTATACAACAAAAGCGTGTTAGTTATGGCCATTCGTCTACCTTCATTTTTATTAGAGACTTCAAGTCCAGTGGTGTTTAAAGCAAGGCTGAAGAAAATATTATTAGAAAAAGCTTATTATTCTACCTATGATTATTTAAATGATAAAAATATTGACATTTAACATTATTATTTATTATTATTATTATTTCAGAACTTGACTTACATTAATTAAATTAAATTGAAAACATGTACCTAATTCATTGAATTATACTGTATAATAAATATTGCATGCGGACCACGCTGATTATGGCTGTTCTAATATATATCACCAAACAACTGTTACAAACCCATATTACGCAATAAATGACTTTGATTTGATTTGAAAAGTCAAGTTAAGTCAAGTCAAAAGAAACTTTATTCAATACAATCACAAGGATCACTTTGAAACGTCTTACATACTAGGTGAATTTAGGTGCCAATTCATCCTAACCCAAGCCCGAGAAGAATTGGCATGAAACTCGTCTTGGTCTTAGCGTTTTTTACATGATCCATCTTATAACTACCTTAACTACGAAATACTATTACAAGAGAGTTTATAAATTTGAAGTCGGTTAACTGTCTGACGGCAGAGCGACATGAGGCCTGCATTCTTGTCAATAATATAGTCATTTATGTTATAATAAGCTTACTTCAAAAGATTACCTTTCATGTATGCTTTAAATTTCTTAATAGGTAGTTTAGTAGCATTTTCAGGAAGCTTATTATTGAAGCGCACCGATAATACCACCGATACTACTAAATACATACTACCTGTAAGAAAAATACCATTGAGAAAAGTGTAATTTTGTTCATCGGTTATATAAAACAATTATCGTTTATTTTTTCAACTCCACGATTATTGTTTTGATGAGAAAGTTTGATTACTTGTAAATTGTATATACACTCAAATAAAGTAAAATGTGATCACAAAAAATAATATTTTTGTTAAGGGTATGTGAGAACGATGAAATAATTTGTTTAGCAATATACGCTTTATTCATGATTAAACTAGATTAAATTAGATTTAATTACATACCTAATGACTTTTATTGAAGTTTTTATTTAGTTATATAATGTTGGGGAAAAAGTATTTTCGCATTATAGTATTTATGAACTCGTAATAACATCTCTTTGGCTATACTATTTGTATCTGGCTGGTTTTGGTATCATTAAAAGTTTAAATTTTAAAGAACATAATTCCAAATTCAAATTAGGAAAATGTGTGATTTTTATCACCACACATCTTTAGCCAATCAGCAAAAACCAAAACCACTTGTCGCGGTATTTTGATCAGAAGTCCCAAAATTTCTATGACAATGAGTTCATATGTCCCTACCTACAAGATGGTATTTACTTTTACTGATATTAAAGTGCCTGTTGCCCTAGCAAAATGTTGACGAATTTCTGGGTTTTGAGTATGCAGATAATTAGAGCATTGTTTCGTGTAATTGTGCACGAAATTTCATAATTGTGCGTCCACAGGAAAAAAGTTATGGGCAAAAAAAAACAGATCTTGCTAGGGGAACGTTTGCAACGTTACTGCAGCAAGATTTTTTTGAAATAATGGACGTAGACTAAAGAGGCCTATCACAAACATTCGTTCTGAAAGATTAGGTATATTGAAGCACGGCGACAACTCCCTCGAGGTCACGAGTTCACGACACAGCTGTAGACAACGTGTAAACGATTTTGATACTTTTTCTATTATTGAGTTATCTATTTATATGTTGCATACATATTGAGATATTGTTAATAATGATAAATAACTCAATATTCAGTGTAAGAATTAGAACTGTAATACAGGCTTTTTTTTTTGTGTTATATCTATTTATGTTGCTGTTTACCAGCTACAGCCCGCGGCTTCGCTCATGTAGACTGTATATTAGTTAGTATTGTGGTTTTTGCCTGCTGACGTTTTGTATAACAAATAAGTAGGCAAATGTTTACAAATATTTTTTTTTAATAAAACAGGTACTTACAATATTATTTCTTTCTACAATACAATATTATTTCTTTCTTAGAAACTTGGTTTGGATATACACGAAATGTATTATGGATATGTCCAGTGGGCATTTTTGGCCTGACATGACGTAATGAAATGAAAAAAATATTTCCTTATTAATATTTGAAAATAAATTAGAAAACTATGTGCCTCAGTGGCATCGATCTAGCTTTTCGAGAGTCTACTATTTCTGGAAGCATACACTCATGATAAAAACGTATCAATTTAGGTAACATTACGGTGTTCCAAAAATCATCATCCCTGTGAACCCATACTACTACCATTGTGTAATCCAGACCAGTCCACACTGCAAATAAGCAGATATTCTTATTTGCAATATGAAGTTGGCCCTTGATATTGCAAAGTCTAGAGTCTGTGTAAAGTGTAAAGTGAAAAAGTGAAAAGTATTTTTTTATTGTTTTATACTAGCTGTTGCTCGTGACTTCGTCCGCATTTGTTGATGTGAACCGTCTATAGGCTAGGGGTAAACCTAATTGTTGGCGTCAAAGTCAAAGTCAAAGTCAAGGTCAAGGTCAAAAGTCAAAAGTCAAAAGTCAAAAGTCAAAAGTCAAGAGTCAAGAATCAAAGTGTAAAGTGTGAAGAGTCAAAGTGTAGTGTTAAAATGTAAAAGTGTAATAGTGTAAAAGTGTAAAGTGTAAAAGTGAAAAGTTAAAGAGTCTAGAGTTTTAAACTTTTGTAAGTGTAAAAGTGAAACACTTCACTTATACACTTTTAAAGTAAAAAAGTGAGAGTCTAGACTCTAGATTCTTCACTTTTTCACTTTTACACTTTCACTTTTGACTTTTGACTTTTGACTTTTGACTTTTGACTTAGGCTTTGACTTTGACTTTGACTTTGACTTTGACTTTGACTTTGACTTTGACTTTGACTTTGACTTTGACTTTGACTTTGACTTTGACTTTGACTTTGACTTTGACTTTGACTTTGACTTTGACTTTGACTTTGACTTTGACTTTGACTTTGACTCTGACTTAGCCTATTGATGTTTCACATCAACAAATGCGGACGAAGTCGCGAGCAACAGCTAGTATAAAACAATAAAAAAATATTTAATAAATTACCATATTAAATTCCCGAAAAATAAAATAAATAATTCGATAATTTGTATGACCTGTTTTTTTTATTTGTTACTTCATTTGATTTATTAAATGTGTGTGTAGGTAGTGTATCTTTTCTTTATAACTTTAATTTATACACGGTTCCTTTTTGACCCATGCTAAAAATAAATATAACAATCAGTAAGTAAGTAAGACTCGTAAAAAATGTAACGAGCCAACATTCGTTTTTCTATTTTGATAAATGTTCAATATAAAAATTTATCAAAATGATACGCGCCAAATGATGGGAATGAGCGTAAACTACGCTCGTTTGGCGCGTAAAAAATCGACACAGGTCCAACGTCTACGAGCGCTCGCGCAGTACTGAGTTCGAGCCCCCACGCGGCCCACCCATCGCATTATATAATTTATTTTGTACATTTCGCGCAGTTGTAATAACGTTTATTTATAGTTTTATATAATATTATATGAAAAAAAGTACACAACTTCATTGCTTATGAACTAACGTTTGTTCTGGTATAAATTTTACTCGATGGTATTAATGTACTAAGGAGAAATTTACAGCTAATTCTGATTCTGAACATTTTTTGTAGTTTTATAGTTTTGAATTGGATTTTTTTTGTAGATACTTGGTAAATATTTCTGAATTCCGAGGCCGCTAGAAATTTAACTACTATATGAGAGATGTTGTGGTATATTTTTTATTTCATTTTCATAGTACTGACGTTCAATCCACAAGCTTGAGAAAGTGCCTTCGCGCATTTTATTTGCAAACTTGCTTTGGAATTTTGGCTTTACATAAATAAATAACAAAAATATGCAAAAAGCGAGACCGCTATGAACTATAGTAATACCTATTCTCCACCATACAATAAGTTAAATTTGTCGAAGACTTTCGGTTTCTCTGAACAAGAACGCCAAAAATCGGCGTTTTATTAAAAAACCACGATCGTAATGTAATAAGCCTCTTAAGAATAATAAATGGATTGGAAGGCTTATAATTGTGCACGATTGTGCACAAAAATTCAAATTTGTGCATCCAAGGACTTTCGAGATATTCATGTTTTTGCTGACTATGGCGAAACTTTGATGTCAGTTTTCACGAGCTCTAGACAAGTGAGAAAGTCAGATTTTGGCCAAAAATTAGTGCGTTGAGCTAAATCTCTGTACTGAAATTTTCAGCAGTAACAAGCGACTAGTTTAAGAAATATATCAAAAACCTATAATCTAATATAACCCGGTCTATTTTAATAGACTATTGAAGAAAAGTGGTGCCATAGTACATAACAACGACAAACCTAAATTGTCAGCATTCAAATAAAAATCGCCATGTTTACCATAGTACAAATGTTCTAGCATAACAGTACCGCAACGTTTCATATATACGATTGTTCGGCCGAATCTTCAGCCAATCTTATATGCCTTAATTTCTTTAATTTTTGTAATATTTGACAAGACACCAAAGTAGGCTGCCACTTTTTGAGGTATTCATTTGTGTTAATGGAATAAGGGATAGGAAAACAAAAGTACTCAATAAAAACAAACCTAATTATAATATTTATGTAAGAATCTTTTAGGTTACCTGCTTTATTATTAAAATCACATATCAATTTTCTTTTTTACAATATTAATTTAGTCAATCTAATTAACTTAAAATTAAACATTATACACACGCTAAATCACATTACATAAATAAAATCACAACCTTATAAGTCAGTTAGTAGTAGCTCTTTGGGTTTTGGATTAAATTCTTACTCTAAACATATATAAATGTTTTCTCTGTCTCACATTATTAGTAACAATAAGTAATTAACTAAGGTATCTAAATAGGCTCTCCAAAAAATTACAGATAATTTTCCATAAAATGATATAGGTGCTTATACTTTAGATATGTAATAGTTTGGTTATATATAACGAAATAAAAACTTTCATAAAAACCAAGATAAACTTCAAAAAAAGTCATTAGGTATGCTCTAATTCTAAATTCTCTCTACTCTATAAAATATTAATGTTTTCGCTGTCTCACATTATTAGTTACAATAAGTCTTTAACTAAGGTATCTTAATAGGCTCTCTTAAAAATCACAGATAATACATTTTAATAAATTTTGATAAACACGGGCTATACTCACGTATTATTTTGTCGATGGAAGCACCGACATTGTTTCGATTCATCTAGACAATCTTAATTAGAGAATGTTTTGAAAGTGAAATCACAGATAATTTTCCATGAAATGATATAGGTCCTTATACTATAGATATAAGTAAGTATATTAATTTGGTTAAATATTACTAAAAAGTAACCTATAAAAACCAAGATAAACTTAAAAAAAGCCGAGAGGCTTTATCAGTCAAATAATGTGATATATTATAATAGGTACATTTATTTATTACATTCATCTAAAATTATGTTCTAATAAGGTAGTTACCCAGTTAGTAATTGTACCGTTTATGACCTCTTTGAAATTTGTTTTACCATCAGAAACTTGAGTCAACTTACATACATTTTTCAAAACATTTTACTTAAACTAATTCAAACATTATTACTTAGAAACTAGGTACTCTTATAAAATCACAGATCATTTTCCTTAACATTAAAATTATATAGATGGTTATACTATAATTATAATAGTGTGGTTAAATATAACTAAAATAGGTTAAGAAAGATTAACCAGATAAAATTTCTGACAAAAAGCATGCTCTAATTCTAATGTTATATAAAATTAAAGCTATATTTTTTTATAAAAACATATTCCATTGAGGGTATATGTTTTTAACTAACCTAACCTAACCTAACCCAGTTATTTATTTGTACTTATTTTATGACTTCAAAATTATGTTGCGCTACTGCAGGAAATTGTACTATTTTCTTAGTTTTTTTACATTGCAACGCTGACAATTTATGGAGGTCGTTGTTATGTACTATGGCACCACTTTTCAATAGTCTATTAAAACAGACCGGGTTATATTAGATTATGGGTTTTTGATATATTTCTTAAACTAGTTGTTATTGCTGAAAATTTCAGCACAGTGAGTTAGCGCACTAATTTTTGGCTAAAATCTGACTTTATCACTTGTCTAGAGCTCGTGTAAACTGACATCAAAGTTTCGCCATAGTCAGCAAAAACATGAATATGAATAAAAACATGAAATGTTCGATGTAAGATTGTCAAGCTAACGTCATTTACGTCTCGCTTAATTCAAAGTCTGTTTCTAACCTGTAGTTCATTTCATTCATTCATTCCTTAATTGTTGTGTTGATATGCTAGCTTAGATAAGCATACTTAGGCTGACCGCGAATTAAGTTTATAGTTTTATATCCTATTTCTAAATTAACAAAACAATTAATAATGGCTAAACTACATAATTACTATATCCTGTGTCCTCTTATTGATCAGAAGAGCTTTCTGGGTGTAGCAGAAGATAAAGAAGAAGAGCATGTGATCGTCACATTAGGGCGAAACGTTGTCAACAAGTATAGGGTAGGTAAGATTTAATTTACATATTTCAAGCTTTAAAAGCATTTCCGAATAAAAACAGCTTGAATAATATATTTTATTATGAGGAACTTGCAGATTAAAATTTGTAGACTTAACCTATAAAAATACATATCTTTTACTACAAAATGCCTAACATTTTATGTTCTTACCAAACTTAGCTCTCCGACCAAAAACAAGTTAGCGGCTGGACTTCCCGGGACCACATCACCGCTCCTGTTATATACGACGTGACTCAGGATAAATATGTTGGAGTTTTTAATAACAACACTGTAAAAATATGGGAAGAAGAATCCTCTAACTTGGATAAACTAAAAAAGTACAAGGTAAATGTAACCCACATCCTTATCTACCATTGTTTTGATTTGATGCGGATTTTCCATCAATTCTTTGTTTTTATTGTACAAGCTCTGCATATTTTGAACCTATATGGTGTTATGTGACATGCCTACCAATATTTATTTATTTTTCAGTTTCCAATCAACATTCTGAAACTAATACCGAGGAAAACATCAGCTCCGCTTATAGTTTTTACCAATGGTAACACTGCAAGCCTTCCTTACGCAATTGAGAACAGAAAAACTTATGAAAACAAGTCTTTACTGCGAGACATTGATGAATTAGTTAGTATAGAGTGCTGGAAGTTTAATGCAACAGATTACATATGCTATGTAGTAAAAGTTGAAGAAGGGTTTGAAATAGTAAGCTGCACTTTAAGAGATGAATTGGGAGACTTAGACAAGTCAAATTTAAACAGAGAGAAAATTACTAGAACTGATGCAGATGATGTACATGTAGTTGGAGAATTTGTGCATAAACAAAATGTTTATGTTCTCTGTAAGTATTCTGTGGAAATTAAAATATTTTAAGTTATTGGTCATTAGGATGTTGGTTTATTTTTGTATATTTACAGGGAATGATGCAAAGCTTATGGTTTATGATACTTACACAAAAGCTTGGAAGGTAATTGGCACTGTACCATGGATAGGTACAAACTCTGCTGTATCTATAGCAAGAATGGGAAAAAACCACCTCATACTCTTTGGAAGCAACAAGAACCAAGAAGGCGCTATTATCGTAGCCTACAATTATGGTCTAGGTGTAGGCTCATGTCGTTACCCCATGAAAATGTACAAAGCAAATGCGAAACTCTATTCTCACCACCAAAGAATAGTGCTTGAAGCTTCTAACCACATAGGCATGCTGCCATTCACTTTAGAAACCAAACGAAACCTGTCCAGCCTTTTGGGGTCCCATGAAGTTATAATTGATGAAATCCCAGAGGTTGCTGATTGGAATGTTGATGGAGAGCCTGTAAGCAATCTTAGCATACTGCAAGAAAGTGCCATGAGACTAGGAATAACGGAGCGTAAAGCTTGTGCTCAGATCATACCTGAACTCATCAAGGAAGATCAGTATGATGAGTTGGTAGACCTGCTCCAAGAATTTAAAGACTTGCCAGAGTCTGTCATGGGTGCGCTGCTTAGGTATGCAGCAAGACGGCTTAATCCCAATAATTTAGACATCACACAAGAAGATTTCAAAGAATGCTTTGAACAAACTGATGTAAATGATTTGAAACTGCTGAATTCAATTTTTAGAATAACGATTTGTGATGCGATGGTGATACCTCACTTGAGAGAAGCTCTGACT
This sequence comes from Lampropteryx suffumata, assembly GCA_948098915.1. Taxonomy (NCBI): domain Eukaryota; kingdom Metazoa; phylum Arthropoda; class Insecta; order Lepidoptera; family Geometridae; genus Lampropteryx; species Lampropteryx suffumata. Next base: position 1,475,087 of record OX402560.1, read on the forward strand.
ATTGATGAATCATTGTTTTTACTGTGGTATATTGCAAATGTTCTTTTTGAATCTGAAGAGCCACTGGAGCTCAATGATGAAAGCAGGCTTTGTGATTGGTTGATGTTGATAATGGATGCATTCTACCAGCAATACCTAATTTCAAAAAATAATAAAGTTACTCAGATCCTAGCAAGTGTAAAGCACAATGTTGGTTCGCAAATCAAAGGTTTGAATAACTGCAGTGATGTTATTGCAGAAATACAGAAAATGAAATCCACAGGCAATAAAATAGAGTCCGAGGAGTACTACACTATTGAAATTATGAACTTATAATAAAAGTAGTCTGCAAAACTACCATTTTGTTTTAATCTTCCATACTGGTAACCATCATGTGGGCCTGTCACAACAATAATGTAGAAGGTTGACCTAAAATTTTGAATAGTAGAACATGTATATAAACATTGCTGGCATTTCACACAATACCAGCTTGTTTTATGGAACCCAGGTTGCTGATTAAATACTTATACATACTTTATAATACTCAGACAAATCAACAAAAAAACTTGTTATTCAACTGTTTTTTTATTAGCAGCTCTAGCAAACTGTACAACCATAGGTTTATCTTTCATCAAGTATCCATTGCTCTCATTCAATGCTGTCTCAGCTATTTCTTCATTAGGAAATGTCACAAAAGCCTGCCCTTTCATTCGGCCTTCTTGCATAACCCTTACATCAAAACCTGTGAGCTCTTCATCTGTCATCCCTTCCACATAACGCCTGTAAATTTGTTTTATATCTTGTTCTGTCACAGTTTTTGCTAAATTCTTTATGTACAACCTCATTGAAGGCTCTCCTGGGTGATAGTTTTTGAAGACAGGCAGTGCTTTCATATCACGGTATGATAACCTGTTCTTGATCATTTCTATTTTAGATAAAACTGGCTCTTCCGTCTCAACTGTTTCTTCCATTTCTATCGCCTGTTCTGGTTTGTCAAACTTTCCTAATTCGCCAATTAGTTCTGGCTCTTCAGTGGGTTTTAGCTGCTGACTAACAACAATAGAAATTTCTTTTGGTTTCTTTGGTTCATGAGCTGAGACCATATCAAAGACTTCCTCTTGGTTAATTTTCTTGGCTTTAGTAGCTGAAGGTATGGGCATTACTGGCATTATTGAGATTTTTCTAGGTGGAATTGGTAGTTTTCTCTTTCTCCTGACCACAGCAGGCACTAGTCTAGTCTTTTCAACTGTTTCATCACTTGATATTTCTGATTCAGTCTCACTTGGTGGCAATGGGGGTTGATCTAAGATAAAGAGTTTCCTGTATGTGTCCTTGAAAAATGTGAATGCTTTAGCATTTTCTGTGAAGGGACTATCAAGAGACATTTTGTTCATAAGATGCAGAGCTTGAGTATAGAAAGGTTTGTGTGCAAATAAGCAGTAAACAATACTCATAGCCACTTCTGGGGTTATGTCCGGATATTTGTAATTCAAATTTGGCGGTGGAGGCTGATAAAAATCTACAGAAGGGTTCCATGCGTTTAGAACACGAAGAAACTCTTTGACCAGCTTTGTAGTGTTGGAGCTGTCTTCTGTTTCTATTTTGGCTTGTGAAACTGGCACCTTTTCAAAAGAATATTCAACAACTAATCTCCTATGAGCTATTTCTAATTGATGGAGTCGACCAAGGGATTCTTTTGCCTGCTCAATACTCTTGAATGATGCGAAAAGGTAATTGCGTTTCTGAGAAGTTTCCCATACTTTCTCAGCACCAAAATACTTGAGGAGTTTCTCCTTGTCTTGAATTGAAAGTGCTGAAGGTAAATGTCTAATAATTAATATTTTTGACATAGTAGGTATAGAATATTTTCTGGTTCACAAAAAAATTAAAACAGGATTCAAACCTGCGATGCGTTAGATCCTAAACTAATGTTTGTGCTGTAAGTAATGTAAGGCGTTCGTGCATCCTATTTTTGTTTGTGGCTCTAATTAGTTAGTTCTTCTTTTTTTTTTCTTCAATGGCATCTGCACGCACCCACAGAACACTAACTAACTAAACTCCTAGCGGAGCGGAGCGAAGCAGAGCACGAACCGTTTTTTTCTGAGCTAGGCCAAACTGAACAGTTACAGAACAGGCGTCAGTTCGGATTGAACGGATTACGGTCGCAACACACAGTCTCATCAGTTTTTTCTAGGTTGCTCCAAGAAGTAGTCCTGAATAATAGACGAAAGAGCACTAGTGCAAGTGTACTGCGTTGCGCGCGGCACGGCATCACTCCTTATGTGTGCTGCCGCTCTTTATTTTTAAAAGTAAATAAAAAAAATTAATGACATTGACACAACACATACAGTAAATTGGTAGCTGTGCTGTAAGTGTAACAGCTGCAGAGTTCTGGCAAGACAGAAGGTTACTTTTGTAACCTTTTAGGTGATTTTTAACTCTGTCAGGTTACTTCTAGGTTACTCGACTCAAAAGGTTACTTATAGGTGATTTTTTAGAATTTGTAGTTTTTTTTTCCTAAACGAAACCAACATGAAAAGAAACGCTCTTTTATATTTTATTAAGCAAATTTAGTTTGAAACAGTAAGTGTGACTACTAAAAACACGTCTTTCTCTCTCTCATTATATACCAAACCTCAGATGACCAAAGCTTCTCGCTTACTCGCACGATCAATCGGAACTGTCTTGTTCGAGTTCGTTTGCTTGTCGCCTCTGATGGCATTATTGTTTGTCGTGAAGTTTTACCTTTAAGTCACATAATTCGCTAGAGTGTCGCTTAAGTATGTTTTGTCCTTGTCATTCTAATGTCAAGAAATGGAGATGCAACAAATTTAGACAATTCATAAGCTCGTGTGTGTTTTTAGAATTATAACATATGTTAAAACATTCTAAAGGTGTTTAGAAGTGAAGTAAGTAGCTGAATACAACATTAAAATAAAAAAACTACCTTTTATACCTAATTACTAAAATAATTACGTTTTTAAAACTAAAAACAAAACCAAAAGTTGGTTTTGAATTGAATTAAATTTGAACCCATAAAAATACCACCGAATTGAGAATCTCAATAATAAAGCATAATATCGAAGCATATTCGTTTACTTGGATGATATATTTTTTCCAGCTATTTTGATTTAAAAACCAAACTACTGAACTGATGTTCATGAAATTTCCATGTTACCAATCGGAAAGTAGGTAAGTAGGTATACCCTATAGGTACGTGATTTTTTTTCAATTCATATATAACGGAGCTATGAGGTAACAAATATATAAAATTTACAACCGAATTGAGAACCTCCTCTTTTTTTTTGGAAGGCGGTAGAAAAATATGAAAGGTTACTTTTAGATCTAGTTTAGGTAACTTTTGACAAAGACCGGCTGGCAACACTGAACAGCTGTTACAATTTGTTTGTATGGCTATGATATGACTTTCAAAATGTTTCCATTCCATTGTCATTTTTCGCCGGTGTATATGTAATGCTAAAGTAAAGGAAGGCATTGTTATATATTTTTTTGAACATAATGGCAGAAGTTCCAGGGTCAAAGACTGCTAAGGTAGTAGTTCTTGGTGATATTGGAAGAAGTCCACGTATGCAGTACCACGCCTTATCTCTTGCGAACAATGGATTGAAAGTGAACATCATAGCCTACGTAGAGTCTACACCGCTTAAAGAGATCTTGGAGAACCCCAACATCACTTTAACTAAGCTGAATCCATTAGCCTTTGGTAAAGGGCCGAAACTAGTGCAATACGCAGCAAAAGCACTATGGCAAGCGATCAGTCTTGTGCTGACGTTATTTGTTACAGGAAAATGTGACTATTTGCTATGCCAGAACCCACCAGCGATACCCACATTACCAGTATGCCGTTTCTACTGCCTGGTGACCAGGACAAAGTTCATAATAGACTGGCATAACTATGCATACTCCATTATGGCACTATCATTACCCAAAGATCATTTATTACTGAAATTATCAAGGACTATAGAAAGATGGTTTGGGCAGTCTTCAGAACACAACTTCTGTGTTACATATGCTATGAAAGAAGACTTGTTACTAAACTGGAACATAATGTGGGCAACATTTTAACATTTACTATTTTGGCTTTTACTGTTGTACCTATTTATATAAAATAACTACTTTTTATTTCCAGAGCCAAAGTCCTCTATGACAGACCTCCAAAAATCTTCCATCCAATCTCTATGCAAGAGAAACACAATTGGTTTTTGAAGATTAGTCAGCAATACCCTGAGTTTGGATGCCAAGAGGTCTTGAGTGAAACTGGGGGTGGAAGGACTGCATTCACTCGGGTAGTGGACAGAGTTGTGAAAAGCAGAGATGATAGGCCTGGGTTGCTGTTCAGCAGCACAAGTTGGACGGAGGATGAAGATTTCAAAATATTAATGGAGGCATTGCAAGGTGAGACTGGTCACATTTCAATACTTATCCAACACAGAATTTGGGATGTTCATCAACATGAATACATAAGTTATTTCTTCCAGTTTATGATACAACATACAACCTCACTAGCAAACTACCCAAACTTATCTGTGTGATCACTGGCAAAGGTCCCATGAAGGATTACTATACAGCACTCATTAGATCTCAAAAATGGCAGAATGTGACAATAATCACCCCCTGGCTAGAAGTAGCAGATTATCCTACAATGGTGGCTAGTGCTGACTTGGGTGTCTGCCTTCATACAAGCTCTTCGGGACTGGATCTGCCTATGAAAGTGGTAGACATGTTTGGTGCTGGGTTACCAGTTTGTGCAGTAGATTTTCCTTGGTATGTTTTATTTTGAACCTATTTGAATACTGAAATATTGGATGAAAAGCTTTAAAATTATATACCGGCATTTGTAATTACCATGGAGCTTAAGAATGTTTTGTTCAAGTCATTCTAATATCAATGCGTATGTTTATTTGTCAAATGGCAACAGATTTAAACAACTCATTGTGTTTATAAGGTAGAACCAATAAGTTTCCTAAAATAAACATCACAGATAACAATATCTTTAAACCTCTTTGACAACAACTTCTGTGGTGCACTAGGCAAGGTCCAGCTGAGACACAGAAGGTTTGCAGGTTTGATCCCTGCTACGGGACAAATGTTTGTATGATCTGCAAATCTTGGGTGTAAGTATAATATGTATGTATTTTCAAAAAATATATATATTAGTAGTATATCAGATAAAACACAAGCTCTGCTCACTTATGAGCCAGATGATACTGTGTGAAATGTCCCACATTATTTATTTATTATTATTATTTAAATATCTAAACAATCCATGAGAATTTGTAACACAATAGCAATTACCAGCACAGTAACATTTTTTCACAAGTTACTACCAAACAAAACCAAATAGAACAATGATGACACATTCATGTTATAATTTTTTTTAAATTCCAGTTTGGATGAGCTAGTGCAGAATGAGGAGAATGGTTACACCTTTACAAATAGTGCTGCACTATCAAAACAGATTGTCACCTGGTTTGACAATTTTCCCAACAACGATGAACAGAATAAAACAGCTGAAAGGATGCGAGTGAAACTGGCAGCATTCCAAGAGTCAAGATGGGAAGAAAACTGGAACTTAAGGGTTAGGAAGTACTTTGAAATGTGATATTATTTTGTAATTAATATAAGTAAATTTAATAATACATTATTTTTTAATTCTGCTGGTGTCTCATTTAAAATGCATCTAACACAATCGCACCATACAAAACAGGTATTAAAAAAAATACACCATTGAAGCTTATGAATTATATTATCAAAAATAACATGATAATTTTTGTCACTTATACTAAGAGTCTTTCAATTTCTTGCTGGATGCCCTGAATTTGGGGCTTCAGCTGCGAGCCTTCATTGATGGTAATGGAGCAAGCAATAATAGGCCGAGAAACACCACACGCGCGGCCTAAAGCCTGCTTAGACCTAACAAACACGTAAGGCACATTCTTGTCTTCGCACAGAATCGGAATGTGTAGTACAATCTCCAGTGGCTCTGCATCAGCTGCCATGATGACAAATTCAGAGAGACCACGATTCAAGGTCTTAGTGGCCTCATTGGCACCTTTACGGAGCTGCTTGTAGTTGGAAGCCTGTTGCACCAGATTCAGAATCTTGGCGGTGAGGGGCGCGTCCGCTAAGGGATACGCTTTGGGGTTAACTGCAGCTTCGGATTCAGCCTGAAAAACAGAATAACATTTTGAGAACCACGGGCTTTTACTCGCGTATTATTTAGTCAATGCAGCCACCAAAAGTAATTTAAAAAATATGTACAGCATTTTTACATTAACATTACAACCATAATTGGTCTGAGAATACAACACACAAATGTTTTGAAATCGAAAAAAAGTAACAGTTCGATAAGAAATGTGATGAGACAACGAGCGTGAGTCGTGTGACATAACCTTAAATATAATGTTTACCAAAAAATATTGTACAAGTTTACTTTTCTTGACATTATTAAAGCACAGATAATTATACTACTGCCGTGGCGTGGTTCATGTTGTTCAAATTAGTTAGTTAGAAAACCACGCGTAGTTAACTTACCATGTTTCCAATTTGTGGTTACCGGAGCGTTGGTATAAAACTCAACCTCTCGGCGATTTCTCGCTTCACTGAGGAAATTAGAAAAATATGAAACGTTTGGAGTTTAGCAGTCGATTTACTTGGTTTCCAAACCTGGAAACATTAAATGGAACTAGGTTGAATTTTATTTCAAAATAGCACGCACGACCAATGCACATTAACGACAAGACAAACAAAACAAACAGTGTTGCCAGATGGAGCTCGATCCAAATCGCCAAAAAATATACAAAAAGTAGCCTAAAATCGCCCAATTTTTTTTATATACCAAAATGTATGTTTATTTTATAAACTAGACTACATTGCTTAATTCAAAGATACGAAATATACGCCGGTTAAACTTTAGTAGTGCGTCGCACGAAAATGAAGGAAAAAAAATGGGGGGAGGGGGGGACCCTCCCTACCCCCTGGTACCAACCCCATACTAGGTATTGCCCCGTTTTCGAGATATTTGAATAAATGTAACCTATCCTCAAAAAAAAAATATTGATACAAATCTAGTTTAATTTACCAAGGAGGGGGAGGGAGAGGTCCACCTCACCCCTGGTAAAGCTCCCAAGATAAAGGTAGATGCACTAATGAGAAAAAAACACATTTGTAACCTATCGTAACGTTTCGTAAATTTGTAACGTTTCGTTCGCATCAATTTTGCACAACACGATATATCACAGACAACAAATACGACAAAGATCAGATATACCGTGACCTTGTATTATTTTCTGGCGCTGCGGCGGCCGCTGCGGCGGCACGCTTCGCTCGCCTTGCGCGTTTTTTTTCTATACTCCAACATAACCTACCTAGTGAAAGGTGATAAGTAACCAAGTGAAGTGAAGATAAGCCAAAGTCGTCGAAAGAAGCCATAACAAAATCACTGACAGGATTTTTACGTTTCGTTCACACCAATTTTGCACACAACATGTTAAGCCATAGACAAGAAATATGACAAAGTTGATTATTATCTGTCAATCTTTATGTAGTTTTATCTGATTTATTTGATTTGAGGTTAAAAATGTTTTATTATTTTCTCGGAATAACCTAATGTTATTAGTGGTAAATATGTAATCAGAAAGCAAAACCCTACCAGATGCGAGTCTTTTCACCCTCCAATTCGTGCAACGCACTACTAAAGTCAAGCCAAATAAAAAAAACGGGTTGCACATTTTTTAGATGGGGACTAGGGTTATTGGGTTATAAATTGCATTTATTTATGAATCAAAGAACCTCAGTAAACTTCTCCATACAAAAGTAGACTGTAAACATGTGAATTAAGGTTTATAATCAAATGGGGCGAGCGCGGCAGCCGGCTGCGTCTCGGTAACGGTGTCACGAGTCCAGAGTTTTAACCTCATCTAAAAATATGCGTACCGCGCTAAAAGAAGTTATCACTTCAACAACAATAAAGCAACATAGTAAAAACGGCTAGATGAATTAACTGTATTAACATTAATGGTTATATTATGTAGGGTTAAAGCTTTTATAAAAATATATGTTATTCATCGACTGCTAACCAAATAACATTATCAAGGATTCCTCCATTTATGGATTGATTAAATGCCGCGAAATATGCATCCAACTTACCACCACCATTTCATTCACTTCTCACTCTATTAAAAAATAAATGACATTCTCATCAACTGACATGGACTGAATGAAATAAACATTCCAGTTTATCCATTTTGTACCTATTTATTATTGTAATTGTAAAAAAAAATATGATGGATGTAGCCTAATATCATAATTTTTAATTTCTTAAATAGCCTAAACGGCGACCAGTCGCCGATCGCATATTTTGGTCGCCCCGCCACCCGTCGAGATAGCCTAAAGCGCGATAAGTCGCCTAATCTGGCAACACTTAAAACAATAACTTGCTTTGCTTGCTTTTTTTTCGCGTGGTGTTTGGTCATGCATGACCAAATGCATGACATGATAGGTGATTGATGTGTGTGTCAATGAATACGACACCACACCACACGCTATTTATTTTGACATTGATTATTGAATTGAGTTTGACACAGGTCTATTGTACGAAGCGTAGAGTTCATTTCATTTGAATGTGGTCTAGATGAAGGAAACGTGAACCACATATTCTTCGACTGCCCAAAGTGGCGACGTTCTTTATATTATCTTCTTCCTCCTGAAATCCCCCGTCCTACTTATTTGAAAAATATATTATACCTTACCTTCTCCCCTAAAGTTATTTATGGTTTGTGTAAATTTATTACCGTAAATAAAATAAAATTGTAATTGTATATTCATAATTAGTTGTTCTTTAGTGTTTATCTTTTTATGTTTATTTATCATAGTTGTTTATGTTATGTTTATATTGTGCTGTACATAGTTTAGTTTTGTGTTTTAGAAAAATCAGTTTGGTTACTAAAATGTTTTGGTCGACTCTCCCCTGAAGGTTACCGACCATATTTTTCATTTACCAACATCTCCATCCTTCTTTATGACACTAACATGACACGGACACTGGCAGAATTGTGACAAATAAAGTCGCAGACGCCAACAAAATAAGAAGAAGAAGTCTTCATTTCATGAATGACTCCGTCCAGTGGTAAAAAAAATGTGGTAGTTTTTCAGTTTATATTATAATTTACCTATTTTAAAAATTTATAAATAACGAATCTGAAATACGCTTTGATATAAATGATAAAGGACAAGGTATTACATTTTTATTTTCGAGCAACCCTTTAACAACGGTACAATGAGGGCAAACAAACAAGTACTGTAAGGTTTAAAAAAAAATTAAGAGCTGCAATAAGGATTTAAAATTTGTATATTTGTACGTGTGTTATGGGACTTTTAAACACGTGGTGCGATTTGCTTGAAACATGGTTTGTGTACCTACTTTAAAAACAAAATAAATCGACACGTATGTACGAGTTTTGAAAACAACCAAAACAAAGGGTGCAATGAGCGGTAAACATTTTTTAAGGACATACTTTTATGCAAGGTGTACTTCGTGACGCGATTCATCCCAACCTTTTTAAAGAAAATAAAAAAGCACGTATCTAAGCATTTTTTATATATACCGCTTAAAGGGGGTGAATTGGGGTGTTAAACTTAACTCAAACTTGACGTAAATTTAAAAAATTACGCAATAAACATAGGTACCTACTTTACAGATTGTTATTGATTCTTCGTTTTTCATAACATGAAACACTTCTAAATCAATATTTTTTTCTCGTTTTATTGCATGTTTTAGGTAGGTACCTAGTATTCAGTAATCTTGGCGGTATTTTAATGAATAAATTGTGACTAAATTGTGATATGTACCTACAATTGAATTATAAGTGCAATATTATATTGCAATATGAACAACGAGGAATCCCGACTGCCCTTCGTCTTCATCATCAGACCCCTAATGACAGTCACAACCCATTTAGGTGTAAAGTTCTCATCAATACAAATTAATCAAGCCCAAACACGAGCAGCAGCAATTACAATAGGTAATTGCTGTAAATCGTTGAGGAATTTCCTCGACTGTCTTTCGGTTCCATCATCAGATCGACTCCAGACCTTCATTAATAATAGTGCTTTAAAATACTTAATAAAAAAAATAACAACTACGATTTTCGAAGGTTCCTCCCGATTTCTCTAGGAAGCCATCATCAGATCCTGGTTTCGTTATCATGGTACCACCCTTGGGATATCTGCTTTCCAACAAAAAAATAATCATCAAAATAGGTTTATAAACGACGAAGTTATCCGCAAACACACATAAAAAAATGCCTCGCCTGTGTGCATGCCATATAATAAGTATGTTTCTAAATGTGTTCAATGTGTGTACAATAAAGAATAAAAAAGAAAAAAGAAAAAAATATATACATACCTATGTACGATCGAATTGAGAAACCTTTTTTTTAAGTCGTTTAAAAATAAGTACCTACCTACTTACTTTTCAGACTGAAAAGTAAGGAGTGGAACTCAAAGTGCAAGTCAAAGTCAAAAGATACTTTATTTAATACAATCACAAGTATCACCATGCGTTAGCATCTAATAGTTTGTGAGTATCACTTTGAAACGTCTTACATACTTACTCGGTTAATTTAGACGCCAATTCCTCATAACACTGATTGCTGGAGTTTCCCAGCTGTTGTAATCTCAGCGCCCGGATCATTAAAAGCAATACAAACTAATCGACGGGACAACGCGGTATGTAGCCTATAGTACCAAATAAAACATATCTTTTGAAAACGGGATATAAGTAGGTAGGTAGTCTATAATATAATGAGTGAAACTGATGCTGGTAGCTGTTTTTCCGGATTTTGAACATTTAAAAGTCTGGGATAACACGATTAAAATTATAACAGTTGCTTGAAATATTTTAACTAATAAATCACTTTCATAGGTACCACTTATTTTATGTTTCAGAGATTACATTTTGGACAGTTAAACTACTTATACATAACAAACAACGGGACAATGGGCAAATACTAACTTTTCAGACTTAAGATAACTTTACTTAGTGAAACTCGTTGCCAGTGTCTAATCTCAGAGTCCGGATAATGATCCTTAAAAGTATGAATATTTTGTACAGGGTATGATTTCCATGTCCCCTTGCTTGTTTGATTTAAGTAGGTAGTTAAATAAGCAACGGGACAGAGAAATCAAACCCTGTACAAAACATCATACTTTACCTACAGATACGGCTTTAGCTCTGAATGGTGGTCAAACGCTTGATCTACATTATACTACATTTTATACAACTAAAGTAGGTATGTAGTTCTGATAGTGATTTTGGGAGTACCTATGGTTGTAGGTATTATATACTTATCTTTGTATAAACTAAAACGATTCAAAAAAAAATACTTATTGATAGCTAGACTATCCCGAGTGCTTTATGTTGTTTTAAAGTGATATAATTATCTAATTAAAATTTTCCATATGGACCTATGGAATAGGCATTTTGTACAAGAAAGTTAAAGTAGTTTTTTATTTATATTTTTAAGTACTTACCTAGTAGGTACAAGTTTTTTTAAGTAGGTACCTATCTATCTCTATTATTTTTATTAACCGACGGATTCGGCCATGCTATCGTTGCACCTTTGCCAGCGCAGTGGAAATTTATCGATGCTTTTCTTGAATAAGACAACGGTGTCCAAATTCTGGAATATGTAGAAATCTTTGAACGCAAGACCTGGTGAGTACGGTGGAAAACCGAGAGCTCCGAAACCTATACCTACAGTGAGCTTAAATGAGCTTGAAGGAGCAGCAAATGACCAAAGCTGGCTTCTCCATCATTGTGTTCTGTCCTTTACAGTTCAGTACACATTTGCAGTAATGCTCGTGCCGTTTGGTTAATTTTCAGATCAGAATTAGCAAAACGGAATCGGTAGTGTTTGCTCGTATAGGTACCTACGTCGTTTATGTTGCGTGCCGTCGCACTGCAACACGACGGAACTCGTATTTCATAATTACACGTATTTTTAACAAGCTGACGAAAACGATTCAAATAAAGAACACAGCACTCATCAATAAACAAACAACTGAATTTGAAAATATAACTCATCCATCCATAAAAAAGAACACTTCAAATAGCAAGGCAGCAGGCAACGTCATAGGTAAAGAACTATTATTTTGGTATTACCTAGGTACTTTTTGACAGATCACAGATAGTTTGGTTCACGAATCCTCTGGTTTCTTAATCTCTTAAAAAATAAACCGAGTGTTGTGATTGTGAATGACATTTCGGAGCTATTTTGATAGTTTTAATAGAATTCTTTTACAGCTTCGGCTTTATTCCAAGGCCTTATAAATTAAAATAATTATTGCAGTATCGAAAGTACAGTTACAGAAGAAAAAATACAATTCTGTGCCAGTGTCATGTCAGCCGAAAATTACCGGTAGGTACTGAGAATGGTACCGATCCGATCCCTAGTGTCGATATCAAGTATTCATGAAACAAGTATAGGTACCTAAGTACATAGTAAGTAAGTAGGTATCTACCGTCCCAGTTAAATTGTAACAGACTCAGGCCAGTTCAGTTGGCATTGGCAGTAGGTTTGGTTTTTGCGTAGAAATCATTTCGGAATTATTTCCAGCAGCGCGAATGGAATGGGCAGGGTTATAGTGTATGTAACTGGGGTATTTGACTATCATAGACATTGAAAATGGTACATCTTAGCTTCTGCGACTTACACAGTAGGTACAATGACACAGGTAAAATTAGAGGAGTTTTTATAGCATCATAGTAGTCTGTGGTTTCTATCCAGTTAGAAACTGGGATGGGTTTAAATAAAACTTGTCTTTATTTATTATCTACCAATTTATTTAGAGAATTCTTAGCTCTGAAACTTAAATTAGTAGTACTAGGACTTATTATAACTACCTGCCCAAAATGGGTTTTGATAAGATAAAACTCTGCAGAAAATGTACAACTTCGACGCCAACATCCACTATTACACTACCTATTACAATTTAAACAAGTTAATTTGTACATAACTTGCAGGATAAGGCATTTTTATTGTAATTTACAATCACTTTCCTATAACCAGGTAAGAAATTAATATTGTATTATAAAACAAAACATTAACCTAACTAATTCATTGTTTACTTTACACAAGTTGAGTTTATTTGAAGCTAGTTGACTTCATGAACTTATACTAGGCAGGTTTTTTGAATACATTATCATGCTGTTGATTCTGATTACCTTGCTGTTGGTTCTGCTCATTCTGATGTTGGTTCTGGTTATTATGATGTTGATTCTGGTTATTCTGATGTTGATTCTGGTGGTTTTGATGTTGATTCTGGTTATTCTGATGATGATTCTGATGTTGATGTTGATTATTATGATGATTTCCGGCCTGACTGGAGAGAAATGCGAGATGTCCTTTTGGGCATTTATTAGCGTAATGCCCTTTATTGCCGCACTTGAAGCATGTTACCTGTAAATTTATAAATAATTATAATAATATTGGTGGTAAATTGCAATATCTTGTACTATGGGAACAAGATGACTAATACACTACTATACTAATATAATATAATACTTTATAACACCTAGACACAGAACAAACATCTATATTCGGCAGGTTTGATTCCCGAAGTGGGACAAATGTTTGTATGATCTCCAAGTATTTGTCTATGTATTTGTCTATATACGGGTCTATGTATGTATTTACAAAAAAAAAAGTATACAAGTAGTATATCAGTCATGTGGTACCCATAACACAAGCTCTGCTTACTTTGGGGCCAGATGATGCTGTGTGAAATGTCCGGTATTATTATTATTATATTCATCTAACAAATGTTTGCCCTGGGAGGTAATCAAACCCATAATCTACAGTGCAAAAGGCAGAAATACTAGCAACTGAACTGTGAGGCCAGTCAAATAATAAACATAAAAAAATTCAAACAAAGTAGTTTTGTTATTTAATGTTTCTAAATCTTTACATAGATTAATAACATAGTAACCATTGAGTAGTCGCCCAATCCTGTCTACAGCCTTTAACTAGGCAATAGTACTTCAAATATATTTTTAAACATAAACATACAATAGCACAAGGAAATAACCATTTCCAGGAGACAAATGAATTTTACCTCTTCCAAGGGTTTGTGCATAAGCCGCGGCATGCGAGGACCGCCATGGGAGTTGGGGGGCAGGTTGGGATGGCTGGGGTTGGTCGCGTTGCCTTCCGCCTCGGACATGGAGCGCATCATACCGAGGGTTCGGAGTCTCTGCTCTTCCTGGCGCTGTGCTGCTTCTCTTTGCTGGAAAGAACATTCTTGTGTGTCAGTCTAACATTTTACTCCACATGTATAATGTTATAACTTTTAAAACTATCATGGTTTTGCACATAATTTTCACTCAAAACGGGATATTTACCATGATATATGAGTTTTTCTGCTTCTCGATATTTCGGCACAGTTGCATGCGCCATGATCACGAGATAAACTGAAGTCTTTGCGGGTGGATGTTATTGGCAGACAAAACGGTCTACCCTCTTTCTCAGTCTTTTACTGCGAACATTACCCCTACTACCGGTTTCACTGTCACTAACAACTCGATCACGATTACGACACACAACACTCACGGTATCTGGACGCATAACTGGTACCTCACTTTTACGATTTCCACACATCCTCACCACAGGGTTCCAGGCTCCAGACAATTGAAAACCGTCTTCTCGATTGAAATTCCTGTGTTTGGTAATCTCTATTGCCTCTTGTACCAATCTTGGGATGTAATGTTTTTCAGTTGAGATTACCTGTGGATTGTGTAACTCGATCCAGTGGTTTGAGCCAGATTCTAGTAGATGTGTAGCTATGGCCGACTTTTGTGTGTCCATATTTTTGACCGCCCGGATGTGTTCTGTCACTCGACAAGCTATGGTACGTTTTGTTTGGCCGATGTAAGAGCTCCCACAGCTGCAGTCAATCTTGTACACTCCTGGTGTTTGAAGAGGAATCTTATCTTTAGGTGAGCGCAGGTAGTGTGAGATCTTATTTAAGGGAGTAAAAATTGTTTTTATGGACAATTTCTGCAGGGCTTTCGCAATTTTGTCCGTCACTCCTTTGATGTACGGTAGAAAAGCAGGTTTTCGTTCTACTATACATCTGTGGGGTTTAGGCCTTTGTCTAACTGGAAAAGATCGAAGCTTATATCCATTCTTACGTAGGACATGCTGAACATGAGCTAGCTCACTCTTTATGGAGTACTCATCACATAGGTCGAAAGCACGGTTCATGAGAGACATTACAACCGAGTTAAGCTGCCGAGGGTGATGGTGTGAAAAGGTACGTTGATGATGTTTTCTGTATTGTAAGAGGCAATAAACATGAGATTGAACTCCTTTTGGCATACCTAAATGGCGTACATACCAAGATGCGGTTTACGTATGAAATGGAAAGTGATCGAAGCTTGGCTTTCCTGGACGTGATGGTACAGATTCGTGATGATGGTAATTTAGGCTATTCCGTTTATAGGAAGCCGACCCATACGGACCGATATCTCCATGCTGATTCACACCATCACCCTCGGCAGCTTAACTCGGTTGTAATGTCTCTCACGAACCGTGCTTTCGACCTATGTGATGAGTACTCCATAAAGAGTGAGCTAGCTCATGTTCAGCATGTCCTACGTAAGAATGGATATAAGCTTCGATCTTTTCCAGTTAGACAAAGGCCTAAACCCCACAGATGTATAGTAGAACGAAAACCTGCTTTTCTACCGTACATCAAAGGAGTGACGGACAAAATTGCGAAAGCCCTGCAGAAATTGTCCATAAAAACAATTTTTACTCCCTTAAATAAGATCTCACACTACCTGCGCTCACCTAAAGATAAGATTCCTCTTCAAACACCAGGAGTGTACAAGATTGACTGCAGCTGTGGGAGCTCTTACATCGGCCAAACAAAACGTACCATAGCTTGTCGAGTGACAGAACACATCCGGGCGGTCAAAAATATGGACACACAAAAGTCGGCCATAGCTACACATCTACTAGAATCTGGCTCAAACCACTGGATCGAGTTACACAATCCACAGGTAATCTCAACTGAAAAACATTACATCCCAAGATTGGTACAAGAGGCAATAGAGATTACCAAACACAGGAATTTCAATCGAGAAGACGGTTTTCAATTGTCTGGAGCCTGGAACCCTGTGGTGAGGATGTGTGGAAATCGTAAAAGTGAGGTACCAGTTATGCGTCCAGATACCGTGAGTGTTGTGTGTCGTAATCGTGATCGAGTTGTTAGTGACAGTGAAACCGGTAGTAGGGGTAATGTTCGCAGTAAAAGACTGAGAAAGAGGGTAGACCGTTTTGTCTGCCAATAACATCCACCCGCAAAGACTTCAGTTTATCTCGTGATCATGGCGCATGCAACTGTGCCGAAATATCGAGAAGCAGAAAAACTCATATATCATGGTAAATATCCCGTTTTGAGTGAAAATTATGTATAATGTTGGTGTGATCTGTGCTTCTTACTTATTACTATTAACGGAAAATTACAGTGCAATGAGCTGTAAGAGCCACTTTATGTACTTTTTAATTCACCCCGGGCGGCAAATATTTAGAACACCTCAATTGAGAATTAACATGGGCCTACAAGTACTTTCCACGCAAATCTATATTTATATATATGTATATAAATATAACTAAGTTGTGTTAGTTACACAATTAATAATCCGAGAGCGGCTGCAACAATTTTCATGTATCTTGATTTTTTGGATTTGTGTCCGCCCGGAATAGCAAAATATTTATTAAAACATTTTAACATTTGTAGAAATATATAAATAAAAGTACAGATTTAAAGTAGTGAGTTCAGCAAAGTCAGGCAATACGCTTTAATATTATATATATATTTTTTTTATATGTAACAGGACAGCTAGTATGTAATAAATACAATGCCAATATTATAAGAGCGACTGACTTAGATGTTTTCGGCGAAATGCGGAGTGGCATACCTTTAAAAATTAAGTATTGAGACATGGGCTTAACCTCAATTCCCATACTATGATTAAGATTTTTATTAGGGTCTGAATCGGTTTTTCATGACAGGACAATGTCTGTTGGGTCAGCTAGTAATCTATATAATATAAAGGAGAAGTCCACTCACTGACTCACTCATTCATCGCAAAATCTCCAAAAGTACAAGGGTTACAGATTTAAAATTCAGCATGAGCATTATTTGAGGGATGTAGGCTCTCACTAAGTACAGATTTTCCAAAATTCGACTTCCAGGAAGGCAATCAAGGGTATAAACTTATGTATGAAAAATCATATTCCTTGTATTTACAAAAGTGAAACATATCTCAAATATGCTTTGATATAAATGTTAAAAGATTAATGTATTTTTATTTTCGTACAACCCTTATTGTATTCTATTTGTATGGGGACTTTTTAAATTTATTCTCTCATAGAAATGCAAAAACATAAGCTAAAAAGCTAACCTATTTGACATGGGCTTTCAGCTAACCTGTTTTAGGGTGTGCAGACTAAGCACATATCTGATTCTGCTAGTATGCTCTACAGGACCATATATAGGCTAGTAAGCAAAATACCGTGAAAAGAACAAGCACTAGAAGCTATGAAAATTATAGACTTACATCTGGAGGCATTTTATGACAAGTGGAAGCCTTATGCCCTACTCCAGAGCAGTAATGACACATTGGCAAGATGCGTTTGTTGTTGTCCTTCTGGTCCGGTGGAGCGGGGAGCTGGAACCGAGGGTGCATGTATTTGCAGGTCTTGCCGTCAGGACAGAAGCCAGCCAGGTAGTTGCAGCAGAGGACTCTGCGCACATGCCGATGTCGGCATTGAGGACCATGCCGGCAGAATCCGCGATCATACCTGGAAGCCAAGGAAGCCATCAATGGTGGTGCTGGTGGTGTATTAATATAATGTATCTTCACGTTAGGATCTCCTCTGTGCCTTTATCCCACTAGGTGAGGTTGGCAAAACTAGTTATTTTCTGCTGCTCTACCCTATCTATCATTTGTCATTTCTGTAATCACTGGTTTCTTACCCATATCATCTATGTGGAAGAATTCATCATCATGTATATTTCAATAAACCTAACCCCAGATTTAAGTCTTCTACAGAACCAACAGACCTCAATCCGTTTACTAGCATAACAGTAATAATTAGAGAGCAAGCAGAATAACAATGTTTTGGAACCTGTAAACTGTTAACAAGTTGTAAACAGTTTTAACCCCTTGTCTCTAAAAATGCAGGTGATCATCTCACTTTACACCCACTACTGTTACCTGAGTACCTGGACTATATACAGGCGATCAACCCACTTGCGTAAGTACCAGCAACTCTCAACTGAGGAAATCATTCCATTCAAGTTTATCTGTAACTTTTGTGTAGTACAGTGAACAATGATTCCATTAATAAGTGTAATTCTATAGTTTCAAAGAGAATGTTTACTTGAAATTCAATGGTGAAATGACCCATCCATTTTTACATTTCCTATTAACTTTTTTATGAATATTAATTGATTTGGTAAAATAAAAGTATATAAAAACGAGCAATACCATGGGCAGTCTTTGATCTTGCTCTCAGGGTCTATGTGCAAAAAAGGACACTCCTTATTGTGACATGCATTGAATCTCGCATAGAAGTAGCATTCAGGCATTTTTGACATGTCATATTCATGAAGGAATTCACACTGGTCGCCTTTTTTACAAAGCCCTCGTAGCCAATGTTTGCAGACAACTGTTCGGTCTCCTCGGACATGTCTGTAGGGGCATTGTGGACCATTATTGCAGTCTCCAAGTTGAGTATAGAACTCACAGACTGCCGATGTCGATTCTGGGAAAAGTTAATAGATTTAATTTAATTTTAATCAACATGGCACCATGACATATATTTGTAAAGCATGTATTATTTAGATTAGCCATAAATCAATGACATTAATAGGTAAATAGACGAGAAAATACAAACAACGTCTGTTGGCAATTCAATCAAACAGGGGCTTACTGTCCATTCCCGGGAAGGGTAAGGGTAGGGCTCCAAATTGCTCTTCCAATGCATAATCGATATCGAATTTGATATGGTCTACGCTAGCAACAATTACTTCCATTTTTGCGAGATATTTAATAACTTTGTTGGCCCTACCAACTTATCTACAAAATTCGCAAATATTATAACCGCAAGCAACGCCGATCGGCCATCGGTCAAAGAGTATGCGATATCAATCACACCACACACATAAGAGACGGGACACCGTAGATTAAAAAAGACTAACCCATACGTCAATGTCAAAAATTAGCTAACTCTAAAGCCAACCAAACATAAACAAATTAGAGCTGTTCAGCAATAACATTTAAATTTTATCGATATCGATGAATGACCTGACCTACCCACGCACGGTTGGAATTCCTTGCTCGTATTGATTTAACTATGGATTTGTGATGCTCAATTAAACTCCATAAGTCTCATTTAACACCATAAAACCAGGTGCTGGGCTCAGTCTGGGTTCAATAATAAAACGTCATTACAATAATCAACTAAAATTTATTTAAAAAAATATTATTATAATTACATCCTCTTCCTGATTATCATAATAATACCTGAAATAAGGAACGATCAAATGAGAAATTACATTTTTACTTTATAGAATTAACCCTTTGGCTTGCGGCTTTTCAAACCTTTGATGCTCCTTACCACGGCTGTTCAACTGTTATTTTTGAAGTGAAAACTTCTTTTAGCGCGGTACGCATATTTTTAGATGAGGTACAACCTCTGGATTTACGACACCGTTACCGTCTGGGTGAGACACAGCCGGCTGCCGCGCTCGCCCTATTTGATTGTAAACCTTAATTCACATATTTACAGTCTACTTTTGTATGGAGAAGTTTACTGAGTTAGGTTCTTTGATATATTATCTACATTCTGAACAAAAAATATTGCATCATCTGTGTTCGTTCAGTATTTGATTGGCAGTCGCCATACTTACTGATTTTGAAGTGATTTATTACTAAACTCTAACGCGCCAAAATAAGTTTTCACTTCTGTCGGCACTCCCGGAGTGCAAACCGATTTTTTTTGGAAGGCTTTATCATCAATATGCTTTTAGATAGATAGATAGATAAAGAATTATTTGGTACTACAGACACACATACAATTTACATTTGCTTTTCGCAAACAAATTTTATTCATGGAGTTTTTAAATTGATAAGTATGCTAAGTATAATTGGTAAATCATGTTTTTGATTTAATTTAATTGCCTGCCATCTTCACCCATTTTCACACCTAAAAATTATAGCATCGAAAAAATATCGATATTTGTAAAATGTTTCGATGCACCGCAATATTACTAAGATTACTGTTATTATAATGTGAACGAAATCCACATACTTCGCATTTTCTATGCGCCATATGCCTTTAATTTTCTTGGAAAACAGGAATTTATAAGAAACGTAGGTACTCTTATTTATTACGCTAGCAGCCTTTTAAAGTTTATCTTTCACTATTTATTACAATTTAAAATGATTATTCAGTTCGTAAACAACAAGTAAACAATGCAAAAAGTGACAACTGAGGCTGAACTGACTGACTGACCATTTTATGTCAGTGCTGGAAAGAGGGAGAGAAGCTACTATTTTCCATTTCATGAAGTTTAGCCCTTCTTCATAGTTCGTTTTCTTTGTTTCATGTCGCAGCAGACTGCCATCGGTGATTATTTTATGACGTTTACATTAGATAGAAGTTTGACATTTGATAAGTGACTTGTATAGACACAAATAGAAACAAAAATAAATAAGCACACAACAGACGTTGCATTTCACCATTACTCTAACCATCGAGATTAACTAGAGGAGCAAACGTCTTCTTTCACATGTAAAAAAATGGTTACCATCATATGGTATATTATTATTATTAAACACTATATCCACAGGTATTAAGTCACCTTATGAATTAATGCAAAGGGATATTTTCAGAGCGAAAGGAACAGACTAAATTTCAATATACCTACCCAAATTTCAAATGATCAGCTTCACACACAAACTATAGAATGCGCTTCACACTACACGATCTTTGCAAAGTCTTCTAACAAACTTAACTCTTCATAGTCCACAAATAACTAGATGTCTATCCATTACAGATTTTGGAACAAAGTTCAACGCAAAACTCACGTTTCATGAGCATATGCGAACTCTCACATATGCCTGCTCCAAAGATTAGGCTTTGTCTCCCTAAACAGCAAATATTTCAGTTACCATAACGCTATCAAATTAATTTACATCACGTTAGTCAGATCCAAATTAGAATCATCATCTCATGAAATTACCTATGCTTTAATTATAGAGAAAGTATAAAAGAGATTCCTTAGTTTATGTACAAAAAATAATTCGGGTACTATCCATACATTTGTCTAAAAAAGTTTCTTCAAGGTACATTGGCTTTTTATTCGCTTGAAACTGGAAGGCTTTATTACCAGTTATTAACAGTGTGTCGTATACTATGAGGGCAACTAGAGTGCCCAACTCTACTGAGTGAAGATACCCAACTGTCCGTTTCTGAGAACCGTACTCGCTTCCCTTTGCTTAGCACCACCGTTTCACGACAACAGTCGCCCATCTGCCGCTTACAGAGACATTTAAATATGCTTCTCACTGAACACCCTCAGGCGAATCTGTTTGCTGGAAGACGATAGAGAGATTGTGACTTACTTTCTGTGAGAATAAACGTTTTGTATAAATATAGCTATAGGTACCTACTCATAATATTGTTTAGTGTAGTGTAGTGTAGGTGTTAAGTTATTTTTATTATTAGATTGGTTTATTTTTTAAAAGTTAAATTTACCTACTTTTATAGTCTAAGAGCCCGTGAACCCCAGACCTTCGTTATTTTATAAAAGCTAAAAGTTCGTCAGCGCATGCTCCCAACACAGGAAAGAACGATGGACAATAATGAAGTTTGGGTTACCGTGGCTTTGGCAGGTAAACGGCACTAAAATGTGTAAAATGCTTACCGATCTAAATTCATCAAATAATAATGTGTGATTTTTTGGTATTACTTTCAGAATATTATTAAAAACCACGTTATGAATTAATTGACACCAAAATTATGATAATATCACAATATATAATATAACAAATATATTACTATAACACCTGTATACGAAAAATACTAAATAATGAAATACACTCACATATACAACGACTAACCTAAAACAATAAAACCATTAAAAACACTATCTCAATTCATACTATCCCTAAAACGTCACATTTTAGAAGGTTACCGATGAGTGATATCTCAAATAAACACCCTGTGTGAACAAACATGTCTCGTCTATTCTCTGCAGTCCACAATGATTTACATTCTACCCTCATCTGTTATGTTATGCCTGTTACGAACAAAATTGTCTAACTTATTAAAGTATTATTAATTCTCTTAGTAATAATACTTTAATATGTTATTAGTTAGAAATAAATAGTGACACGATAAGAAGAATTCTCTTATGGGATTTGTAATCTTTAAAATTAAATAAAGAATCATAAAAGATCTTATCTATAGGTATAAGTAAGTATACCTAGGCATAATATTGTGTTAGGCGTTCGATTAATAAAATATTTTGAAACACTTTGTTCATTGCAAGTAAACAAAATTGTAATGTTTACATTCCCCTACAGCGACAGCTTGCCACAAGCAGAAAATGACCATAGATATAAATTAAATCAGGTTTTGCATACAATGTCATGCAATAATAATAATGTAATCCATATGATTGACACTAACAACATTGTTAGTAAAAAATATTATTTGACAAAAGGTAGATACTACCTTCCTAATTATTACAAACGACAGGTAGCTGTTTCGCTATCTTATTATTTTAGTATTACAGCCAAAAATTTGGCTACACACAATTCTTAATGAGCATAATCATGATATTCCAAATCAGACTCTGGATTTTTTCCTAGTAATTTAAATTAGATAAAAAGACAATAGAGGATGTCTCTAGCACTGACAATTCAAATAATATATTTTTTAAAAATAATCAATCAAACAAAAACACTAAAAACTGTAAAATAAATACTGTAAATAAGTTTAAGTTTACTAACTTGGTGCATCAAAATATTCAAGGAATTTGTAACAAAGAACTAGAACTAGACTTGTACATGAACTCAAACAATATTGACATAATCTGCTTAACAGAACATTGGCTGAAAAGTCATGAGCTCATGTTCAACTTCAAGAATCACCAAGTTGGTAGTTCTTTCTGCAGAGTACATTCTATAAGAGGCGGTTCATTAATATTAATAAATAAACAAATAAAATTCAAAGAACGTAAAGACATTGTCGCCCACTCTGTAGAAAGACACATTGAGATAGCCTGCATAGAGTTGGAGCGGTTCCTTGTTATAAGCACTTATAGCCCACCAACCGCCTCATTTGATATTTTTGAGAAAATTATGGAGGACATTTTGCATAAGTCTATTACAAAATCAAATAAAGAAATTGTTGTATGCGGTGATTTTAATAAAAATTTGCTTGAGAAATATTCATTGAGTACCAGAATAACTAGTTTATTTAATTCATTTGGTCTTGAACCTATATTTATGGAGCCAACTAGAATAACTGCCACTTCGGCCAAATGCATAGATAATATCTTTACCAATATAAACATAATAAGCAAAAATATAATTAGTAATATTCACTCTGACCATCTCGGTCAACTAGTTCAAATAGAAACTAAAATGAACAATAAAGATGTACAAAAAAAAATTACTTATATACCAGTTACCACTGATCGTTTAGAGAAAGTAAGATTGAACCTGGATACCAACTTGCCTTTTTTATTGTATAATGATGATAATCCAAATGATTTATACAATACATTTTTCACTGAATTTAATAAAGTATTCAGTTCCATTTTCACATCCAAAACTATTGTGGTCTCTGGCAGTTCAACATTTTGTGAGTGGGCAACAGCAGGTATTCATAAGAATAGGCGTACCTTGTATGAATTGTACAGTGAAAAACGGTATAACTTTAGTGAAGAGTTTAAAGAAAAAGTAAAAAATTACTCAAGAATCTTTAAGAATGTTTGTCGCTTTGCTAAAACTCAGTATTTAAGCTCAAAAATTAGAAACAGTCAAGATAAAATAAAAGCAGCTTGGAAAATAATTAATAGTGAGACCGGAAAATCCAAAACTCATAATAGTGTAATAAATTTAAATATTAACAATAATATAATTAAGCAAGATATAGATGTAGCAAAGGCATTTGAAACTTTTTTTACTGATATTCCAGTCTCCACTACAAAGTCTTTAAACTCTTCGCATGTAATAGCAGTATCATTGTTAAAAGATAGTTTACCTGAATGTGTCACACAATTTTACTTTGAACATGTGGACAAAAACGATATTATCAAGGCATTCAAAATGATTAATGTAAAAAAGACCACTGATCTCTGGGGCATTTCTGTCAGTGTTATAAAACCACTAATCGACATTATTGCACCAGATCTAGCTTTCATATTTAATCAATGTATTGACAGTGGAGTATTTCCTGATTTGATGAAACATAGCAAGATTATACCTCTATTCAAATCAGGTAGTCATTCCGATCCTAGTAACTTTAGGCCTATATCAGTACTTCCTACATTTAGTAAAATATTTGAAAAACTTATACTAAACCAATTACAACGGCATTTTAATACCAACAATTTACTAGACAGTAAACAATTCGGATTTACAAAGGGACGCTCAACGACTGATGCCGGTGTTGAGTTAATATCACATATTTTTGATATCTGGGAGGAATCACGCGATGCCTTAGGTATTTTTTTGTGATCTGTCGAAAGCTTTTGATTGCGTTCACCATGAAACTCTAATCAGCAAACTACACCACTATGGTGTTAAGGGAGTTTCACTTAAGCTTCTCACATCCTACTTAACTGACCGAACACAACGAGTAGATGTAAATGGAAAGCGTTCTCCGGGGTGAATGGTAAAAATGGGTGTACCACAAGGATCAATACTCGGGCCATTCTTGTTTTTAATTTATATAAGACAAAAACGAAATGCATTCGTTTTATACTGCCCAACGTTAAACAGGTGAATGCTAATGTAAAAATTAAAAACGAAAAGATAGATCTCGTCGACACCACAGTGTTCTTAAGCATTACTTTAGATAATAAACTGCAATGGGGCATGCACATAGATAAATTGTCGAAGAGACTCAGCTCTGCGGCATACGCTGTTAAAAAGATCCGTCATTTTACCGACGTAGATACCGCTAGACTCGTTTACTTCAGCTACTTTCATAGCATTATATCTTATGGCATTCTGTTGTGGGGGAGTGCTGCTGATATTAACACCATATTTGTGTTGCAGAAGAGGGCTGTTCGTGCAATTTATAACATGGGCCCCAGAGAATCACTTAAAAATAAGTTTAAAGAAATTAATATTATGACAGTGCCTTGCCAGTATATATACGAAAATTTAATGTATGTGCACAGAAATGTTCATTTATTCAAAAAAAATTGCGATAATCTTAGTATTACCACTAGAAATAAAGATAAACTCGCTGTTCCCACTGTTAGGCTAGCTAAAGTTAATAAGTCTTTTATAGGGCAATGTGTACGCTTCTATAACAAGGTCCCAAGTGACGTGTTAGATTTGTCGATTGGCAAATTTAAAAACGTAATTAAACAGAAACTGTCTATTAAAGCATATTATAAAATATCTGATTATTTAGAAGACAAAAAAGCTTGGGATGAATCTGCTCCAACTCGACTCGGCATCCGTAACAAAATTGTCAAGGATCATACAAAAAAGTGTTAAGACCAGTCAAGTTTCTTGCCGGATTCTTCTTGAACTGGGGTTAGGTAGGAGGAACCGGCACCTAGATTCACTAGCATGTAAGAAGACGATTCAAAGTGATCCTTGTGATTGTAATGAATAAAGTTATTTTGAATTTTTAATTTTGGATCAAACTCGCCCTGATGAAGATTCTCTAGATGAATCGAAACAGTGCCGGTGCCTCCATCGACAAAATAATACGTGAGTAAAGCCCGTGTTTATCAATATGTATGATAGACATTGATTGTATCAAAAGTTCCGTAATCGCTATAACCACAGATCACTGCCTGTTCAAGGCACCATAGAGAAACATTGAGGTCAACCACAACCACAGACTACTAGAGGAGATCGACGGATGAACAAACATACTCGGTGATACTCGATGGGCTTGACTTTAGTAGTGCGTCGCACGAATTGGAGGGTGAAAAGACTCACATCTGGTAGGGTTTTGCTTTCTGATTACATATTTACCACTAATAACATTAGGTTATTCCGAGAAAATAATAAAACATTTTTAACCTCAAATCAAATAAATCAGATAAAACTACGTAAAGATTGACAGATAATAATCAACTTTGTCGTATTTCTTGTCTATGGTTTAATATGTTGTGTGCAAAATTGATGTGAACGAAACGTAAAAATCCTGTCAGTGATTTTGTTATGGCTTCTTTCGACGACTTTGGCTTATCTTCACTTCACTTGGAGTATAGAAAAAAACGCGCAAGGCGAGCGAAGCGTGCCGAGGTAACGGCCGCCGCAGCGCCAGAAAATAATACAAGGTCACGGTATTTGATTTTGTTACCTGTTGGAATATAACAAAATAAATCTATCTCACTCTGACATGTAGTTAGCGTGTCTTGCTCTTTTAAAGGTATAACTGAAACAGTCCTTTGTTGTTCTCAAGAGGATCTGGTTTAGCATAGTTCCTATTTCTTTTGTGCAGTCCGGTTAAAGCTCTGGCATAGAGCACACACACCTCTCCTACAAATAATAACGATTAATTAGATTCAGTTATATCAAATCGTTAATTACGTGTTTCTTTTGTCACCCAAACCCCAATATTACCATCATAGTCCTCGGTATGCCACCATCACTTCCGACCGCGCTCTCTCGACTCCTCTCGACGGCCATTTTCATGGCGCCATCATGTTTGCCGGAAGTGTTGCTGGCATATCGAATTTACAAAAATATACAAACCAACATTTTTTAAAGAAAATGCTAATAAAAATAATATAAATTTATCCTTCTATTTTACAAAATCGATAATTAATTATCAAAACATAAAAACAATTATCAAACAAAAATAGTTCCTAAAAAGTATATCAATTTTACATATGATTATAATAACCATCTTTAAAATGTTCCAAAAATTACTATTAAGCTAATAAAACCCAACAGTATATTTATAATTAGTTGTTCTTTAGTGTTTATCTTTTTATGTTTATTTATCATAGTTGTTTAAGTAATGTTTGTATTGTGCTGTACATAGTTTAGTTTTGTGTTTTAGAAAAATCTGTTTGGTTACTAAAATGTTTTGCTCGACTCTCCCCTGAAGGTTACCGACCATATTTTTCATTTACCAACATCTCCATCCTTCTTTATGACAATAACATGACACGGACACTGGCAGAATTGTGACAAATAAAGACGCAGACGCCAACAAATTAAGAAGAAGAAGAAGACTAGGTACTCGATGTTTGTTTACATTTTACTCACATCTTATTTCATTCCTAAATAAATTCATTACATTCTCATAGGTTTACATGAATAAACGCTACTCATCTATTCTTTCTTTCTTTCTTTCTGCAGCTCCTTGAAACTCATATACAACCAACAGTCACTAATATTGTGCTGAAAAAATGTCTATCTCAGACCTAAAACACACATTGAGAAAGTACGAGTTTCCTAATTGTGCCAAAGAAGCTCTTATTAGAATCGGTAAGACAAAACGTTTGCACAAACATTGGTAATACTTTCCATTCTACCCTAAATTTCATACTTTCCATGACTTTTATATCTTCAGAGCAATTACTGGTCGGACGCGGAGCGCCGTCAAGCAAACAGCTGGATGTAGCGATGGATATCATTGCGGAATTTGTGTTTTGCGAGACAGACCGCCGTGGGACCCGTCGGACCGTAGCTCTAAGCCCTCTGCAAGAGCTGCAGCTCATAGACGTCATGTGTGAATACTTGGGCTCATGTGCTAATGAGATTACAAAGAACACTGTGTTTCTATCTATGTTTGGTGGTATGGAGGGTCTCAGGAGACTGAAGATATTAAGCATTCTTGCCAGTATGGGTGTCTCCGCGTCTAGTACGCCTGTAAGTGTGAAATATCTTACATGTAATACTCTTTGCAGTTCCAATTAGCACTGTAACACTATCAACCAGCAATCCTACCTATGTTATATTGAATGTAATCATCCAACACAACTTGTAACTTCCAGATTCTTCTAGCAGTAGGGGTTTGGCTTCAGCAGATGGGTTGCTCCTCTACCCAGTCTCTTCAGCTCGTAGAAAACATCATAAGAGACCACTTCTTCCTAAACACATCCAACCAGGCATCACTCCGCTCGTTAGCCACAACAGCTCCACAGTTTGTAGCTAACTTCATAACAGCAATCACAGAGCTGTATATGCAAGAGATTCAGGGGGTGAGAATGATGCCTCCAAAGAATTTGCTGGAGGTGGTCACTTCTTGGGTGAGTTATGTAACATATAATAATGTGCTGTAATATTTTGACATAATCAATATTTTTTTAAATACAAAAATAATTTACTTAGATTTTAGTCTTATGATTTTGCTATTTTGCTATATAGATACAGATGTGAAAAAAATATGCTTGGACTTGTACTAGGTAATCCTTGGATCTTACAGTCTTTAGTCACAGTATTTTGCATACCCAATCAGGTATGCTTTGAGCTGCTCCAATCAAAGCTATCAAAAAAAATGTCATAATAGTAGGCTCAAAAAATAGACCATAAGCTTCAATCTCATAAGATACCTAAGTTGGTAATCCAACAATTGAGAAATTTTTCTAGTTTTTTTCTAGTCCCATTTAGAAATGATTGAAAAATAGTCACTGTATCTTACAGTGCATTTTAGCTAGCATTAGCTATTTTATTAACAAAAAAACTGTACGATGCTATGGCAGGTATACACAAACCCAGCTCTGTGTATGTCAGCCCAGCTGAACCCGGCCGCATTGCCCAGCGGCGCCATCCCTATGGCAGCCGTCACGCCGCTCTCTGGCCTCATCCACTGGTGTGCGCTCGCACCACTCTATCTCGAAGAAGAAGGTACAGCACTATTATTATTGCTATTATGTATGAAGAGTAGTGTATATGCTATACAGATTACATTTTGTATAGATAGGTACCTCTTGTGCTATGGGCAGAAGCCAGTTATTTAAAAACACATCATATTGCTTACACCATTTTAAATCAGATTCTAGTGCTGGTGTCTGGGGGAGCATCCCTGGCATCGCATCGGATTCTATCACATGTAGGTATACAGGGCAACAAGATAGGGACTCTTGAACTTGACTCGAGAAGCAATATCAAATGGCACAGTAGTAGGAATAGTAATAGGAAATTAATTGTCATAGCTCATAGGTTGCGTTACAGACATATGTTATTAAACAATTTCAGGTCAATATATATGAGCTGGTTAGAGAGAGTAATAGCTGACGATGTCATTTATAGATAAATCAAAATCACGTACTGCATACCATGCATGACCATTGGTAAAAGATTCCGGCAGATTCTTTTCTGAATTTTCTTCAAACTAGATTGCTGATTAATATCTGTTTTATTAAAATATGATCAACGGGTCACTTTGTCCAACCAAGTCCGAGATTAATCTGCAAGAAACTCATTTTTTTTTACTTCTTTAATATAATTCATTTTTCATACATTACATTCTTCACTTCAGGCAACAATAATCCAAGAGTCTCATACACCTTGGATGGAAGCATTTTGACACCAATCTGCCTTCAGCGGGATCTAGGGGTCAATAATCTCATCTAATCTAAAGTGGGAAGAGCACATTGCTATAATAGTCAAGAAGGCGAATTCATTTCTGTATGTCATAAGGAGATCCTTTCAAACCAATGATATTATAGAGTACTCTGTAATATCATTGTTTCAAACCATAACAATAGCGTAAAATATATAAAACTTTTATAAGACCACTACTAGGGTATGGATTTCAAATATGGCATCCCTACTTCCAAAAAGATATTGACCTTCTTGAAAGTGTCCAGAGGAAGGCCACCAAGATACCACAGGCTCTGCGTGGAAAAAACTACGAGGATAGATTACTCTCACTACGCTTTATTACTCTTAATGATAGACGCCTTCGAGAATATCTTATTGAGACTTATAAGATTATGACCTATCAGTAGAACCTGCCAAGTATTCATGACATCTTGAGAAGAAAAGATATCAGAGACCGTCACATAGCCACCAGTTAAAACTCATTCGTGACCCTGCCCGCTTACTTGCCTCTTATCACTTCTTTAGCAACAGAGTGGACCACAATTGGAATGCACTACCAGATGACGTTGTGACTGCTACCTCTGTCAATGCGTTTAAAAACAAGCTCGTCAACTGGCTACGAACTAACAAATCAGTGCTCAAAAAGATTAACCAATAATTAAAGACTATTTCAACACTGTGTGATATAGACATATCAGCTATAGCTGCTCGTCTGGAATGGAAGTTTTTGAAAGCGGATGGATGGAAGTGGCTGACCTTATTCTTTAATAAGTTGTTGCAAGAAGAGGCGATCCCGGACGAATGGTGTAACAGTTCTCTGGTGGCCATCTTTAAAAACACGTGTGATATACAGGGCTGCAACAACTATCGAGGAATTAAGCTATGTCACATAGTATGAAAGTTTGGGAACAAGTGATAGCGAGAAGAATGAGAGAAGAGAGTGAGGTATCACGGAACCAACTCGGATTTATGCCTGGAAGAGGAACAACAGACGCCATATTTGCCATCCGCCAACTGTGCGAGAAGTACCGGCGCGTGCACAGGAACTTGCACATGGTGTTTATAGATCTCGAGAAGGCATACGACAGGGTTCCCCGAAAGGTTCTGTGGTGGGCAATGAAAGAGAAAGGAGTGCCTGTGAAGTACTTGCAGCTTGTAAGGGCCATGTACAGTCGACCTTGTACCCATGTCCGGTCCGAAGCTGGCGTCACTGGTGAGTTCAATGTGGCTGTAGGTTTGCACCAGAGGTCGGCTTTAAGCCCTTATTTGTTTCTTCTGATAATGGATGCTCTGACATCGGACATACAGGAGGAGGCACCCGGGTGCATGCTTTTTGCCGACGACATTGTTCTCATCGGAGAAGACGCAACCAAGGTCCAGAACAGTCTGGGAAAATGGCAGGGCAAATTGGAGAGTGTCGGACTGAAGATAAGCAGGACAAAAACCGAGCACATATTCTGCGACTTCGGTGGTCCATCTAGTTTTGCCCATATTGCCTTAGATGGTGTACACCTACCAGTCTGTTCAGATTTTCGGTACCTCGGTTTAGTAGTACAAAATGATGGTGAGATAGAGAAGGATGTAAGAAGTCGAATAAATGCGGGATGGATGAAATGGCGACAGGTCTCAGGAACAATTTGCGATCCATGTATGCCCCTATTATTAAGCTTAAGGGGAAAATATATAAAACGATCGTAAGACCTGTCGTATTGTATGGATCTGAGTGTTGGGCAACAAAAGGGACGGATGAACAAAAGGTGCACGTGGCTGAGATGCGAATGCTGAGGTGGATGTGTGGAGTGACGCGAATGGACAGAGTAAGGAATGAGTACATAGGAGGAAGTGTGAAAATGGCGCCAGTGAATGAAAAAATGAGGAGCAACAGGTTAGCATGGTATGGGCATGTAATGAGAAGGGAAGAATGGCATGTAGCTAGGAGAGTGCTTGGTATGAATGTTGATGGATTTACGAGTAGAGGTAGGAAAAATGGTAGAAAAGATGGATGGATTGTGTGAAGGATGACATGAGTAAGAAAGGAGTGAGTGTTGAGATGACAGAGGAGATGATAGAGGAGAATGGAAGAAGAACACATGTTGTGCCGACCCCACATAATGTGGGAAAAGGGCAGAAAGATGATGAGCTATAGCTGCTCGTCTATGATAAATAAATAATATACCTAATAAAAAGTTTTTTTTTTTTGTTAAATGTAGCACAAAAAACTACTAAGGTTTGTTGTGTGAATGGTACAAGAAGTCTATACAATATAGGTATTAAAACTAGCGTAAGTATCTACCTACTACTTAGGCAGGTAGGTAGTACAAAAAACAACATCTACCCTAGGTCTGCGTATCTACTTGACTCAAATACCTAAGTATGAACTGACTAAATTAAGAAACTGGAGCTAGGTTAGGCTAAATACATTTCAAGTAGGTAGTGAAATAATTTGTTAGGTAAGTCCTTAGTAATTTTATAAATTAGAAGTTCAATATTACCTACTTTTCGTAATAATGTCGCGTACGTCAACTGGTAAATCATTAATTAGTTTAAGGAGCATATGCATATGTACCTATAAACAAATATCCTAAACATGATACAAATGTTTGATTTTTTTATAAAGTAATTCAATAAAAAATTGTTCCATGTAACATACCTATATTCGACCTATATCTGTGGCGCAGTGGGCTAAGACCCGGCTGAGACGCAGAAGGTTGCGGGTTCGATTCCCGCCGCGGGACAAATGTTTGTACGATCTCCAAGTATTTGTCTCTGGTCTGGGTGTTTCTATGTATAATATGTATGTATTAACAAAAAAAAAAGTATATAAGTAGTATATCAATCAAGTGGTACCCACAACACAAGCTCTGCTTACTTTGGGGCCAGATGAAGCTGTGTAAAATGTTCAGGATTATTTATTTATTTATATTACTTAAGGAACTAAGGAATCCTTAGGCTGTTCCTTAGGCTTGTGGCCAGCCAGGCCTACTTCCTTGACTTTGCATTTTTCAACAATGTTCACACCTGAACTGGTTTCCCTTGTACATGATCACGTTCCCATGCATCGATGATCCAAATGATCTTTTCACCAAATTGTCTAATTTAATAATTAAAGAACAAGCTGATATATTTACAGTAAAAACATGCAAAACAAAAAATTGTGCTAGATTTGTCGACTGGGCTACACCGGGTATTTATAGAAGAAGGAATACATTGTATGAATTATATGCTACCAGAGAGACAATGTTAGATGATCCAGTTTTTATCTTATATGTTAGGAATTACTCTAAAGTCTTCAAAAAAGTTTGTCATGCGGCTAAGTCACTATTTTTGAGAAAAATAATAGAAAATTCAACAAATAAAATAAAAGCAACTTGGAAATTAATTAATAATGAAACAGGTAAATCAAGGGCTCGCAATATACAGTTCAAATTAAGTATAAACGGTACTATTTTGACTAAAGAACAGGATTTTGCGAATGCATTTGATAGTTTTTTCTCAGATATACCAAAAATAGTTACCAAATCGTTAAACTCTTCAGCCTCCAGAGCTTCCGTTCTATTAAAATCTAGTGTTGCAAAATGTAAGAATGAGTTTAGTTTTAGCTACATTAACGAGGCTAGTATTGTAAAAGCATTCAAGTTAATTAATATAAAAAATACAGAAGATCTTTGGGGAATGTCTACAAAGGTGCTGGGTGTCATTATCTTAGATATTGCACCATGTTTAGCTTATATTTTTAATAGATGTATCGACGAGGGAGTTTTTCCCGATCTCATGAAACACAGTAAACTCATAATTTTCACTCAAAACGGGATATTTACCATGATATATGAGTTTTTCTGCTTCTCGATATTTCGGCACAGTTGCATGCGCCATGATCACGAGATAAACTGAAGTCTTTGCGGGTGGATGTTATTGGCAGACAAAACGGTCTACCCTCTTTCTCAGTCTTTTACTGCGAACATTACCCCTACTACCGGTTTCACTGTCACTAACAACTCGATCACGATTACGACCACACAACACTCACGGTATCTGGACGCATAACTGGTACCTCACTTTTACGATTTCCACACATCCTCACCACAGGGTTCCAGGCTCCAGACAATTGAAAACCGTCTTCTCGATTGAAATTCCTGTGTTTGGTAATCTCTATTGCCTCTTGTACCAATCTTGGGTTGTAATGTTTTTCAGTTGAGATTACCTGTGGATTGTGTAACTCGATCCAGTGGTTTGAGCCAGATTCTAGTAGATGTGTAGCTATGGCCGACTTTTGTGTGTCCATATTTTTGACCGCCCGGATGTGTTCTGTCACTCGACAAGCTATGGTACGTTTTGTTTGGCCGATGTAAGCGCTCCCACAGCTGCAGTCAATCTTGTACACTCCTGGTGTTTGAAGAGGAATCTTATCTTTAGGTGAGCGCAGGTAGTGTGAGATCTTCTTTAAAGGAGTAAAAATTGTTTTTATGGACAATTTCTGCAGGGCTTTCGCAATTTTGTCCGTCACTCCTTTGATGTACGGTAGAAAAGCAGGTTTTCGTTCTACTATACATCTGAGGGGTTTAGGCCTTTGTATGAAAATTTGTTATACACACATAAAAATAGAGATGGGATTCAGCAAAATAGTGACCTTCATAAAATCAACACTAGGAATAAACATAAATTATACATCCCTAGGTTTCGACTAGAAAAAGTTAATAAGTCATTTATGGGGAACACGGTGCGCTTCTATAATAAGCTCCTGAAAATGCTACTAAACGACCTATTAAGAAATTTAAAGCATACATTAAAGGTAGTCTTTTGAAGAAAGCTTATTATAATATTGATAAGAATGCATGGCCTCATGTCGCTCTGTCGCCAGACAGTTAACCGACACACTTGAAATGTATAAACTCTCTTGTTTTAGTATTTCGTAGTTAAGGTAGTTATAAGATGGATCATATAAAAAAGCGCTAGGACCAAGACGAGTTTCTTGCCAATTCTTCTCGAGCTTGGGTTAGGATGAATTGGCACCTAAATTCACCTAGTATGTAAGACGTTTCAAAGTGATCCTTGTGATTGTATTGAATAAATCATCTTTTGACTTTGACTTGACTTGACTCATGTTGCTTCCTAACTTCCTATGTACATTTTAGATTCATCATCGTTTCAGATGCAGAAATGGTGGAAGTCACTACACCATTAAAGCGCATCAAGATAGAATACGACTCGGAACGCACCATCAAGCAGGTCACTCACAAAAGTCTCACCGAGTCAGAGCTTTACACTAAGCTGCACTTAGGAGTGCTGAACAGCCTGCGTGCGGGACGACGACCTATGGGGCCTCCTACCGCGATTGGCGCGCACCTGATAGCCGCGCTGACGGGCCGCGTGCAGTCCTATGCGCATGCGGTTGTGAAGCGAGGGGGGAAGTTACAGACAGATGAAAAATTACAGGTTAGTAACTAGGGACACATACTGCTCAAAACCTTCCAAAACATTTTTTTTATTATTTTCTATCACTTGACTTTTATTAGACTTTACGAACTTAACACACCAACTCTATTTCAGAACTGCCTTGACAGAATAGGCCAGTCGGTTCAGGTAGCCCTTGCAAATGGCTGCATCTATGGCAATGTCAACAGTCTTCTGGCATCTCTGGACACTCTCCCCGAGAACAGACTCCTCAGAATCATCATCAAGACTCACCAGCCTATGTGACACCCTTAAACTGTAACTTTACCATCACAATGACACTTGTGCATTTGATGAAGAGGAAGAACATTGAACTAAAAATAAGATCAATGCATTAAAGAACTGTGAATATTAAAAGTCCCAGTGAGTTATTTTGTGTTTAAGTCAACTACTTGGTAGTGATGTAAGAATAAGGTAAATAACTACTTTAAATAAGATAAAATATAAATACTGTGATATCATAAGTGTTTATTTTAAAATGGTTTAAATCTACGGCTCTGTTTTATTTGAGCTATTTTCCTCTTGTCTTCTTCAAACTTCTGTCTCAATGTAACTATGTGCTTCATCTTAGATTCTCTTATTTGGAAAGTGTAAAAGTTCTTCAATTCTTTTCTTGTTTTATTTTTTTCCTCTTTTTGCATGATTTTGTTTTCGACTTTCTCTGAGCGTGCAAAACTTTGGACTTTGCCTCGTTTTGTGACTGTAACCCATCCTTCATCATCTTCCTGTTCTAACTCTTTCTCTCTCTCTTCAGCCTTTTTAGTATCCTCATCGTGTTGTTTCATGAAGTCTTCCACCTTTTTTTTCAAAATTGACTGTGTCAGTATTGAATTGTTGTATTGTTCCATCCATTTGCGCATGCCAGTCAGTATCTTGTGCTCTTCAGAGTTCATTGGTTGTAATTCTGATAGTTTCAATGCCTTATCTAGGTCTACAACTTTACTGAAGACTACATAGCCTACTCGGAAAGCAGAATTCTCTATTTCTGGTGTGAATCGTTCAATTTTAGACTCTGTAGCATTAGGTTTGAGGCATAGTTGCACAGATTGTACTTTGCCAGCTTCTTTGAATGCGTTTGTTATTCCCTTTTCGTCAGCATAAGGTGGAATATTTACAACGAATAAAGTCCGTCCCGAAGGCTTATCTTTGGTGTGATCTCTCACCGAATGTTCCTTAAAATATATTGTGTGTGGAGACTCAGAATCTTCGTTCAATTTTAGCTCTAAAGCTGAAAAACAAAGTAAATTTTATTTCTATATATTACGGAGCAGCATGTCACGCAAGTAGTTGTCGATAATGTTACCTCTAAAATCATGCAATCGTTTGGTGGACTTCATCTTAACTTTTAATATTGACCTCTGTTTTCAATAACTATAGAAATTAGCGATTTTATGACTTTTTCACTTTTGTATATAAACAACACAACGCAACGCCATGATTTAAAAAGTGAGGTTATTTTGGTTTTGGATTAACAATGACATTAGAGGCGGCGTTCAATACCTTCAGCTTCAATTCGTTGTATTGTTCCGCAAATTTTAGCAGTAATATAAAGTAAAGTTTTAATATACATTTTTTTGTAAGTTGAAATACATTTGGCGCTAGTTTATAAATAAATTTACATTTCAAATCAATATACTTATATAATCTTAACAAATCAAAACAAAAAATAATCTTATTAGCAATTCGTTCAAGAACTGCAAAACTCGACATGAATGAATGACAGGTGGTCAAATTCTTCAACGACTGTCATGTCAGTCAACTGAACCGTGTGTGTCACACACACTTTCCATTCCAGACTTACCTTGTGTCTGTTGGCGGAGTTTATCTGTTTTGTTTCGTATTTTGTCGTAATTTTACGGCCATGTGCGGTTATATTTGCGTTTTTGACGAAATACTTAGTGATGCTATCCACCACTGTAAATAGTAAAGTGAAAAACACCAGGGGACCGGAGAATACCGACGCTCTGGAAAGGGAAGACACCAACCAAGAAAACACCAATCACCATAGGGTCAGAGGTTATGTTAGCACCTACGATGCGTCCTCGTCGTTTGGAGGACCCACCAGGGACGGCCACTTCCGGTCCCGCGGGCGTGGGTCTGAGTTTCGGGCGTCGCGCGGTGGCAATAGGGGCCGCGGCGGGTTCCCGCCTCGGGGCGATCGCGATCCTCTCGATAATCCCTATAAATACAACGAATCGCTAGGGCAAGGCAATATTGACTCCTGGTCTCAAGGAACCCACGGCGGTAAATTCTATGAGCGAACTGAGCTCGTTGTGAACCTCCCTGAAGATCCGCGCATATCCAAGTTGCTGCGGCGTCTTTGCGCCGAGTTAGACATTGAAAAGTCACTTGTGATCTGTTCAAAACTACAGGATGCCATCATGCTGCCTGATAACACACACTACATTCGTCGGGCATATGATATATTAGTGGATGGGCTCCTGGATGTGTTGTATGATGGGCCAAGCCCTGAAACCAAGGAAGGTGCAGCTGTAGTGCTTGGTAGGATTGGCTATGTGATGGGTCCAGACTTTAAAAAGCACATGGATTGGATATCATCTATTTATGCAGTGCACAACACATCCATTAAGCATTTGCTCATACTATCCTTCACAGAGACTTTTCAACTGGATTTTCAGACTCCTCATTTGGCAGATTTTGCTGAGATGACTTTGGATAAACTGCAGACAATTATTGAGAGCACTGACTCACCTGAAGTGTTCACTGCTGCTATCAATGCAGTGATTGTAATATCAGATTCTTATCCTGAGCATTTTGCAAATCACTTTGTAGACACAGTTGACATTTTGGTAGGATGGCATGTTGACAATGCACAGCCGAGGAAGATAAAAGATTTTGCACTTGAATCAATGTTGAAACTGAGTCGGCATTGGCAAGCTGATGTTGGGTTTTCAGTGAATTTGCTCAACCAATTTATAGAGGACATGGTAACATATTCCAATGACTTAGAATCAGAAAGAGATGATGCCTCATCCTATGAGGATTGCTTGCAGAAAATTACGGCATTTCTCAATGTTTTCAACACTGTGGTGAAGAGTTTGGGTTCGCTATTGAACCCCACGGTATCTCAAAGTATATCCTGGTCTTTTTTAACAGAAGCTTTGACAAAAATCCTGCAAGTTTTGATGAACACTCTACAGGATGAAGTGGAAATGGATTTGATACTGGCAGGTAATCAATGCATTTGCTTATTATTGAAACATCTACAGTCAAAAGCTAATTCATGCATGCCAGCATTATTTTCCATAATTACAATTGAATTGACAAGTTACCTGAATAATGACGCCACTGTTTGTCTCAGTGTGATAGACTTGATTTCTATGACAATAAAAGAAATAGCATCAAACCTTCCCATTGAGTTCATAACTCAGATTTTGGGACCAGAGTCTCTATTACGTCCTCTGCGCTTCTCTGAGTGCTCAGAGATACAAAGTAAAGTGATGACTGTGTACAGCAGTTTGCTAAATCTAAAAAACATTCCTCTTTTGCAAGAGACGTACAAGTATGTGTTGAGCGATATTCAAAATTCATACTCAGTCGTGATCCCTGATGTTAATATTATAAAATCAGAATACACTGAAACCATTAGTAAGGATGATGCAGAGAAGAATGTGATATTTTACTTGCAATGCCTGTCAGAGCTTGCAAACGCCAGTAACTCTATTATCGGAATGTGGGCATTACAGCCAAGTATTTTAGAACTATTGGCAATGAAAATGTGCCCCAATAATGAGAACTTAATAAAATCCAAACCAGCACTGCAGTTTTCTGTCCTCTATTTGCTGTACTCCCATTGCAAGAAAAATAACCATTTTGTAGCATCAAGTGAATTAGTGACCAACTCCCAGCAAAGAGCCAGTGATATGTTTGGATTGTCAAACCTGAGCATTGGGGAAGTATCAGGGTCCAGCCCCACATCCGGGCATCTTACAGTAATACTGAACACCCTGAGCTCGATACTTGATGATGAAATGCCGAAAGAGACGCTATTATTAGCATTACAATGGACATCAGATATTTTTGGCCATTTGGATAAATATCTGCACATGGTGAGCAGATCGAAAGGATTCATGGTTTTACTCACTAATATGTTGACGCTGGGATACAGCTTTGACGAAAGAATAGTACTGCTTGTTATGATGAACTGTCAACATCTCTTAAAAAATAACTTTACCTGGAACGTAATGATCTTGAAGACAATGGCAGTACTGTGTATCTTGCATATTGATAACCAGAATAAGCAGGTGTCCAAAATATGCAAAGACGTTTTGTTCGACTTACCGTGGGATATAGTACAGCTGGAGCTAGATAATCAACTGGTAAATATATTCACGAGCCGTAAAACCAGTCTGCGAATTCTAAATAGTAACACCAAATCTAATTCGTTCAAGGAATACCTGATTCGAGGATCATTTTCGAATATGTCGAACCAGCATTTCAAAGTCGTCGTGAACTACCTTCTCCAGTTGGTATTTAATGACAAGAACTGTCTGATTGATATCTTTTTAAACTCCTGGCCAATACAATCTGACGATGAGAACAACTTGTTGTTTTTCCGACAGTGTGCCACGAACTTTTCTTCAATTTGCATTGGTTGGGCGCTTTCGGAATTAGCTCACACTTGTGTCGCATTAAAACTTAGAACTCCTTTGGGAAAACCTCAAGAAACTTTTACAAAAATAGAAACAGCGGTAAAATGTATAGCGAGAGACACTTCGTCGGTAGAATCCAAGTACGAAGGCACTAATCAACATCAACTTGTGGACGTTATTGTGGCTGAACAAAAGAGAGCCCGCTGGGTAACGGAGTTCATGATGTTTTTAGAGAAATATATTTACAACGCAGTCGAAGGGACAGCCACCGTATTACCTGCCGTAGGTAAGCCAGTGAAAACATTCTTTCACACGAATAGATCCACGTGCCGTGAATGGCTGAATAGAGTTCGGCCAGCTGTGTTGGCTGTGAGCTTTTATTCGGGGCATTATGGCGCCTCCGTGTATCATGCTTCGATGATTCTACAAACAGCCGCAAATTCCACTACCAACATCGACATCGAAGCTATAACGATGAGCATTGCTCGCGCTTTTATTAAACTTGAAGAACCTGAAGTCTTACACGGACTGTACATTTGGATAAAGCAAACCTTTGACAAAAAATTCATATGGTTGAAGGGAGCTGCAGAGCAAGCAAACTCGAGACATGAGCTGGCCCTGGAATTTTATAAAAAAATTATGAACTTAAAGATGTCTCAAGACGAGAAAAAAGAAGAGACATCTCAATTTCTGTTGGATACAAGAAGTAGTAGATTTATTGATGAACAAATGATGGAAAGCTACAAGTATATACAGAACTGGGAAGAAATGCAGACGTGGAAGGAGTGTGTAGAGCAAAATATGCACAATACTCAATGGGATTCATTCACAGACTTGAAAATGTTTGAAGACAATGCAGAAATTCCTTTTGAACTTAGTAATTGGGATATATTGAATCAAAAAAGCAATGATATTCTTAAAAATACTTGTTCTTACCAAGGCTTGTTGAACAAAATTGAAACGACTCTCGTTTACACAGCTGTGAATATTTTCCACAGCGATTATACTGGACAATACAAAGACTTATTGAAATACTGTGAAACATTACTAAGTTCAGCTACAGAAGAATTCTCTAAAAGTAATTCCGTCCATTTTCTTAAAGAAGTAGCCGTATTACAGTTGGCCAATCATGGATTGAAAGAAATCACGAAGATAGGAAAAGCTATAAATAACCCTTTTAAAACATCGGTGGTTAAGGATTATAAGTACTGTACTGAGCTGAAAAATTTAAGTAAAATATCGTGGTGGAATCAGTACTTCACGAAGCTCAACCCCACTGAAGAAAAAATTTTCTTTGCGGAATGTCTCCGCCTTGATGTTGTCAAGAGCGCTCGGAAAAATGCAAACTTGGTAATGTCAAAGAGAGAGCTGTTAAGACATTTCAAACATAACTCCGCATTTCAAATGTATTTGGGTCACGTTGATAACTTGGATGATTTAAGCGACCTACTTCTTGTATCAGCGAACACGTACGATTTGGACATTTGGACTCTAAATAATGCAACAGCGTTGAGTGAACTCTGCAAACTGACGTATAACAAGGAAGAGACGAAAATGAGAGCGATAAATCTGTGCGCAAGCGTTTCACTTGGATTTTCTCAAAGGTTAGCGATGGGAGAACAGAGCTATGAATTGCGGGAAAAGGGCACAAGAATGTTATTAACTCTCTCAAAATGGGTTCAAAATGAAAGTGAAAACGTGCTAGAGAACGAATCACCACTAAGAAAATTCGTATCAGCTTTACCTGAGATTGGCCTAGTAGACAACAATGTATCAGAAAATGTGATACCGCTGTCTGATTCTGCTGTAGGAAAATTGCTACAGTTTGGCGTCAATCAATGCCCTGGGTTAGCAAAAGCTTGGGCTAGCTTCGCAGGCTGGTGTTTCAGATGGGGAAGGAAAATGGTGGAATATAGCTCAAAAACAGGTGAGCAACTAACTGAAAACGATAAATTGCAGATAGAAAGCGTTATGATCGGATGCTCGCCACAAGACTTCGAAGCTGTATGTGAAATTCTGTCAAAAACTAAAGCAACTTGTGATGATGAAGACATTGACTGGAACGAGATCAACACATCAGAAATGATAGAAAGCCAACTACGCACAGTGCCCTCTCTAAGTAACGCTTGTGCTATAAATCTTGCTATGTTAGTAGATATCTGGAGACAAGCACAGAAGAGAGTTTTTTCCTATTTTGAACTTTCTGCCGATGCTTACTTCAAGTTTCTTCAACTGATTTGTGCTGCAGATTATATCAACCATAGCGGAGAAAACGCTGTAGTTAACGCGACGTTGAGGCTGCTTCGTTTGATTGTGAAACATGCGATGGAGTTACAAACAGTCCTTGAGTCAGGATTAGCGAATACGCCAACTCAACCTTGGAAAGTCATTATTCCTCAACTATTTTCAAGACTTAACCACCCCGAAACATACGTGCGAAAATGTGTGTCCGACTTACTTTGTAGATTGGCAGAAGATACACCACATTTGATCACTTTCCCGGCAGTCGTTGGTGCAGTAGAAAATGAACAGAACGAGCTGTACGAGCTAAACGTAGTAAGATCATTCCTTTCTCATGACGCTGAAAGCATAGAAGAAAACGAAGATTTAGACGACTCTGCTAGTGACAAAGTTATCAACAACGAACTAAATTCTTGTTTTCTGGATATGGTGGAAACATTGTCAAAGCAAGCTCCAAAAACGATTCTTCAAGTGAAGCTATTAGTTAAAGAACTACAGAGAATCACCTTGCTGTGGGATGAATTATGCCTTGGTACATTAGCCCAACATCATTCTGATTTCACTAAACGGCTCTCTCAGATGGAAGCTGAAATAGTAAAAGTGAGAGAAAACGCAAGCTTGTCGGCTGAAGAAAAAGAATATCTAATCAAAGAAAAACATAGAATTATATTTGAGCCGATAATTTACGTGTTAGAGCAGCTCAGCCGCGTTATATCGGCGAAGCCAGAGACACCACATGAAGTAGCGTTCCAGAGTAAATTCCAGTCTCTTATCATTGACGTCATCGATAAACTTAGAAATCCTGCTAATCCGGAAAAACCACAAGAATCGTGGGCTCCTTTAAAACAACTGCAAATCAAACTCCAGCAGAAGGTAAACAAGAGGACTTCCTACATTTTGAGAATGTCAGATATAAGTCCTATATTAGCTGAGCTTAAAGATACGGTTATCACTATGCCAGGATTGCATACCAATCAGCGAACAATCAGAGTTACTATCAGGTCAGTAGAAAATAACGTGGCTATATTACCTACCAAAACTCGCCCAAAGAAGCTGGTATTTTATGGATCCGATGGCAAAGCATATACGTACTTGTTTAAGGGTTTGGAAGATCTACATCTTGATGAAAGAATAATGCAGCTGCTGTCCATTACAAACACGATGATGGCTCGCGATTCCGAAAACAACGACAATCAAACGTACAGAGCGCGACATTATTCCGTCATTCCGCTAGGGCCTCGATCGGGATTGATCAGCTGGGTGGACAACGTCACGCCGCTCTTCGCGTTGTATAAGCGTTGGCAGAATAGAGAAGCCGCGATGCAGTCTGCGAAGACAAACAAGACCATCAATGTCCTGCGTCCATCCGAACTATTTTATAACAAACTGAACCCACTACTCAAAGAAGCTGGAGTAACGACAGAGAACAGGAAGGAATGGCCGGTGTC
This sequence comes from Lampropteryx suffumata, assembly GCA_948098915.1. Taxonomy (NCBI): domain Eukaryota; kingdom Metazoa; phylum Arthropoda; class Insecta; order Lepidoptera; family Geometridae; genus Lampropteryx; species Lampropteryx suffumata. The sequence goes on from OX402560.1 coordinate 1,518,676, forward strand.
GGTGTTGAAGCAAGTGTTGCAAGAGTTGTCAGTAGAGACTCCCAAAGACCTGCTCTGGCGGGAGTTATGGTGCGGAAGTGTGTCTCCGGAACAGTGGTGGCAAATGGTCCGTCGGTACAGTTATTCGGTTGCTGTGATGAGTACGATCGGGTACATCATAGGCTTAGGTGACAGACATTTGGACAATGTGCTAGTGGACTTGACGTCGGGTGAAGTGGTGCATATTGACTATAACGTGTGCTTCGAGAAAGGCAAAACACTGCGTGTTCCGGAGAAGGTACCTTTCCGGATGACGCCAAACCTGGTGACTGCTCTTGGAGTCAGCGGCGTTGAGGTGAGTTATTTATCAAACATACACATAAACTTCAACTGTTGTGGTTTCATTGACTTTTATTCTACCTGAGAATACTTTGATCCATTAATTAACAATTTACAACTTTCGCTTGTAGTCAAAACTATTAAACATTTGTTTAGAGTAGACGTGGATGAGAACCCAACAAAGCAAATACTCAATAAATAATTGTTTTTAGTGCAGTGTGATATTAGGAAACTAAAATTATGTCAGCAAATGTATATAAGTTATTGCACAACCTAACGCACAAATGAAATCTCACTATAGACAGTGATGTAATAATGACGTTTGGAAATAATGAGAATTTAATGGATGCTGTCGTTGCTTTAATATATATCTTATCTTTAATCCATTTTTGAATAGCGCCAATAATTCATTTTGGCGCCTTTCACTTGACCAAACTTATTGTATGCTCTAAGTTATGTTTCATAGCTCTGATTTGGTATTTAAGCAAAAATACCTCCTACGCTACGTTGCCTTTTTATGGTGTATTTTGTTATTCTATTCTTATTTACGGCTATACCAGTGCTTCTTTACACACAGGACAAATAAAATAACCGATATAACGATCTATATTTTCATAATTATATTGTAATTTTACATAGAACATCTTTAATACATATATTTGATTTGTCATAAAATATCTTGATTCAACTCTTATGGCAGGGAACTCATTATAATCTCTCAATAAAAAATCGACAATAAAGCTTTTAAAAACTTGAGCGTAGATTCAAAGAGGTACCTAGATGCAAAGGGTACCTACAGTCACTAACAATTTTTAAATACTAGAAGCGTTTCACGTTTCCCACAAACGTTTATTTGTTCGTTCAACAAAACACAACACATTACACTACATCTGGAGAGCGGCTAGTCGGCCTGTGAACTGGGGTAGGTCCGTCCGGCGCGTACGAAGGATTAGTATCCCCTCTCTCTGAGTCCATGTAGCCAGCGTTTTCTATAATTCGGCACCTAGAGGTATCGGAATTTTCTCTTTCCACGTACATAAGTCTAGCTGGTCTGCCTCCAAAGCTCGCGAGGGTGCTTGGCGTGTTCGAGTGTGTCAGAGAACCCTCTCGTAGCGCCACTGAACCTTTCCTTCTCTCTGGAGCAGGAGATCCCCTGTATTCTGAAGTGTCAGGTTTCTTGCATCGCAGCAACTTGGCGAATGCTGCTCTGAAGCCTGCATTTTTCCACGCGTAGATTAGCGGATTGATCCCGGAGTTAGACATGGCGAGCGATGACGTCAGCCGATACGCTATGTGGTTGTCCAGCGGCATGACGGGTAGCGTCTGAGCGCATGCCACCACCACGAATGGCATCCAGCATATTGAAAATGACCCGAGGACGAGGAGTACCACCTGAAAAGTTACACATTTTTTTTACTTTGAAAATTGTGTTGATGGTAGGAATTTATAATTAGCATTTTTTTGGATCATGTTGTGGGTGTGTGATTTTGATGTCTGAAATTTGCTTTAATTCTTAAGCATTTTTTTTTATTTAACCTTTATCGTTTTTTATACCTTTATACCGTTAAATAAAAAACCTACTGCTTGGCAAAGGTCTCCCCCAAGTCCTTCCAACTAGCTCTATCCTTTGAGATCGCCCATAATCCTCTCTCAAAGTTGTCAAGATCGTCCCTCCAACGCATTTTCGGCCGACCGCGACGCCACTGTCCGTCAGGCTGCCAGGGTGTTAGCATATTGGCCTGAATCTGTCTGAATGCATGCGATTTAAGTGACCTGCCCAGTACCACTTAAGCCTGGTCGATTTAATACCCGCATCAGCAATTCCAGTATTAGAGCGCATGATAATTTCGTACTCGGTAGGTGCGTTTGAATCCGAGAATGTTGCGTGCCATTGCTCTCTGGCAAATCTTAAGTTTGGATTTCTCCAACTCGGTCAGTGACCTGGTCTGAGCACCGTAGGCTAGGACGGGCAAGATACATAATGTCAATGAGTTTGCGCTTAGCATTACTGTGGTATTTAAACAGCTTTGTTTAGGTTTGACGAACAACGTTGCAAGCAAGCAAACTGGGTAAATCATACCAAAAACCTCCATGGACTTATTTACCAGCTTAGCGCTATAAATAAGATTATTTACCTGTATGCTCTTCCAATCATTGGCGCCGGTGGGGCAGCAGGTGTTTGCTCGCATACGTCTCGCGTGACACGCTGCCTCGCGCCATATCCGCCAATACAAGATGAACATCACCACCCATATAAGCGAAAACATTGGTGCTAGAATCGTCGTGGTGTAGGATTTTGGAACCACCTGAAACAGTTCAAATCACCGTTTAAAAAATGCTTATTTATTTATGAGCACATCGATACATCGAACTATTTCATGAATAATCTATGGCGTATGATGATCTTGGTCGGTAGAGTAGCGGGCGAGAGTCATGAGGTGAAGTTTCGTTTCCTGCTGCGGAACCAATGTTTGTATCATCTTTAATATTTGTTATCATCAATAACATCCCGCTCATCAATATTTTTGCTCCGCATCAGGGTATTGTGGCACCTAGCATGGTAGATTAGATAATCCATAGTAAATGATCAATTGCTATAAGGTTTTGGTTTTTAATCAATTACATAAACTTACTTCGTTCATTTCACATGCCACCCCGTCCTCCCAATCATTCCAAAATATAGGTATACAGCTTATGCAGAGTGCCACAGACCACGTAGCGCTCATGAGTAGCCTTGTCACCATCTTCGTCATGTAGCGGCTGTAGTGCAGCGGGTGGACTATCGCTATGTATCTGGAACACGAATGCAAAAATAGCATCAGTATAAGGTGTTTACCCGTAGCGTGATATGAACGTTGAACCCACCACTCTCGTATTTATGACCTTTGAAACACAAAGCTACGGAATCGGTACACGACTCACGACACACAAGTTATTTACGAGTCGACTCACCTGTCTACAGCTATAGCTATAATGTTGTAAATGGACGCGAGACACGCCAGTATTATCAGGATAAACCGCATCAGACAGGACCACTTCATCCTGCCGAAGTCCTCGTCGAGGTAGAAGACGAGGTGGTAGGGCAGCGTGAGGCCCACCATCAGGTCGGATATGGCCAGGTTGAGCACGAATTGGTTGGAGACCAGAGAAGAGAGCCGTCGGCTGAGCGTCACGGCGAGGATAGTGAGCGTGTTGCCGCTGACGATGAGCAGCATGAGCGTGCCGTCCACAAGGCTCCAAGCCCAATAGTTGTCGGAGCTGGATGCCGCCGCCGTCCTCGCCTCGGTCGTGTTCTGCCACCCCTCGCTCTCATTGCCGAGTGCAAAGTCCATAACATCGCTGGCCGCGGTCGCCAGCGCCCACTCGGAACTGTTCGACGTCGTGGTCGAACCTCACGCGCGCATTCTCTTAACTGTTACCGTCGCACGTTACTCGCGTTTCTGTCGCGCACACATCAACGTTCTGGTCCCACTCGCACAGTTTGCACATTTTCCGATACACTCTTGTTTATGCACTGAGTTCTGTAAAGAGGAATGGTATATGTTATATTTAGTACTTGCACCGGGAAAGCTGTTGAGAATGCATAGCGGCGTGCATAAATAGGGCAGGGGCGTGCGGCGGCGTGAGTATTGAGTAAGTCGTCATTCGGTATGCGAGGGCGCGTAGTCCTCACAAATTACTTTACTGGGGACTTGCTGCGCTCCGGTTGGCGCGTATCTAATCACATTATGAAGTTTCCAAAGGCCCTAGTGGGAAAGCGACGGGCGAGTACCACTCCGACGCCCTGCCCCTGGCCATCGATGAATAATTTATGCCCAACAATATAAAGAGCTTTGTCTGTCTGTGGCCTAATCGATTGCCGTGCCGCTATAACTGGATTATTTTCAGACGAAGGCCACTGCCAGGTCATAAAGTTGCTCCAATTCGACTTGACTTTTGTTACAATTCAAGGTGAAGTCCTTGAACGCATGTATTGATTTAGTTAGGTATGTTATGATTATTTATTACTTTCATGGTTAATAGTAATGTAACTACAGTCAATAGAAATGGTTTTATACCACTTTGTTCTATATATCTATCTATTTGATGCCTGGATATGCTTATCTAAAACGAAGTTAATCCTAATACTATTGATGATTGACGAAGGTTGTGCCGTCATCAGCAGATTGCGGTACGATGGTGACTACTCAGTAGGTACACTATCATATCTAGTTACTATGCTACGTATTAAAACAGAAATATTCTTAGCCAATTCTTTTATCCGTTAATTTCTTAGCGTTTTGTTTGCCGATGAAATATTTATACTGAATAAAACTGACAAAGTCAATTAATATCCGGCTCGTTAAGGGCCAACTGACGATGAGAATTAGAATTTCAAATGAGTACTGATCAAAGTCCGGTTCGTACTCTCGCTTTATTAGATTTTAGTAATTTATTGTCAACAACGTCCTGTTTCTGTGGCAATTCTTTTAAATTATTTTGTAGATATCAATTCTATTATCCGACTCGAGCTCGAACGTCTTTTTGAGTTAATGAGTGATGATGACCGGTTCATTTATACGGTACACGCCGTTGGGATTATTGCAAACGTTAATTTCACTAATATTGGCGGTAATATAATGAATTGGAACATTCGGTTGTATCGAATATGTCACCGAAATTATATAATTACGGTCACTGTCGAAATTTGATTTAATATAACAGTGAGCTTTGATATACCTGCAATGCAAATACCTCTTATAATTCATTCATTATAGCAGATTAGAACTAGAATTCTAATTATAGAAGTGTAGTACGCCAGACATGTTGATAAACAAAACGCCGAGCGCCGGTTTGATGAATGAAACGTCAAATGTCGCTTTACAATTTAGACCAGCCTTTGTAGCTACACAATGACTGATAGGAAATTGCAATTTGTGCAATAATTTCCGTGTCATTGGTTTCGTAATCCTTGTAAATAGTAATTATTATAGGGACATACATTTGCGAGTTTTAGTATGCGCTACCAGATAAAAGACATTAAAATCAAAGGGTCTTATCCAATAATCACACATATGCTTTGTGTTGTTGATATCTGTTGCCATCCTTATTCATTGTGAGCATGCTTAAACACCACGCTAGCTAATTCTGTGATTTTAAGATAGAAGACTAATATCTGGCAAAAGTAACAGTAATACTGATGATAATGGTGATAATACTGATGATACTAATGTGTCCTAGCTGTTTCAAATGCACAACTGTAGATTGCATTTGACAATCGGGACCTAGTATTCCGGTCACTGGCTGCCACAGTCCTCAACAAACATAGAATGCCCTTTAACGTCCAATGGCAGCACTTAATATGCCACTGCGGTGCCTAATCATTGCCGTGTAGTACTACACTATTCAACGCAGACTTAGTATTCTAACTTTATTGATTAGTTTGGTCTACGCAATTTTGTTTTAATGTTAATCTCAAACGTTCTGTCAAGAAATTATAAACTTGATCTCTTAAAAGTTGAAGCATGTATACGAACGAACAAACCATTCAGTAGGTAAGGTATGTTTCAATGTTCTAGTTCTCTTCGAGTAAACATTGAAACAATTAATGTTTATGTTTTCATAGCACAGAAAAAATACAATTGTCAGCCTCCCATACTATGTAAACGAGCATGTTGAGCGTGCGTAGTATTTATAGCCTTGTTGCCGGCCACCCCGGTGTCATGTTTATTTCTATTGTCTCCTCGTTTCTTGAAGATTTATCTCTTCAATTTAATGTTAGTGTAAGTGTATCAAGCAAAGAGGATGTTTATGAAAATATCCTTGTTATTTTGTTATATAATAAGAAATTCTTTAGTAAGTCTGTTTGTACCGACGTTTACATAATATTGCGTGTTTGCTTCGCACGCGACCTTTTACATAGGAGAATTAAATTTAAAAACAATACTTTCAACTATTTTAATAACTTCACGATTGACAAGCAACATTACAGTTAGTATTTCTGTGTTAATTAACCAATTACCAATACCAATATTTAAAATAATATCCTTCAAATAAGAACGGTTTTCTTTACAATAGAACTAGTACAAGGTCCCGGAGTATTTTACCCGTATTTTAAGTTGGTATCTATCCTTGATATAAAGCGTGAATTAGGTCAGGCTTCTAGTTTTATCTAGTTCAGATATATTTGTACCTGATCTACTATGAATGAGGATTTACAAGAAAAGGTAAGGTTACCACCGCTATTTATGTTTTTTTTTAAATTAGGCCTTAATTAGTTATCCTTGTCTTGTTTAAGAATTCTACCCATCGCGCATCTCAATTATAAATACACAATTCTATCGAATGTACTTTCAAATTTGACGATATTTTTTCCTAGCTAGGAGTTATCTGAAAAGTCTGAACAGAGTTTGTCATTTTATTTAATATAATTCCACGTATCATTTGAAAACCTAAGTCATAGCAATATAAATCGAAACGCTTGTAAATTATAATTCAAGTGAGTCTCAATAAAAAAGAGGTCTTAGTTTACTACGGTCTACGTATCACGAAGTAATTGCCGTATGAAATACAATGACACAATCTAGTGCTGGCATTGTATGACTGACTCTATTGTATGCTATGGAATGACAATATTATAGTTCAATTCACGTATTACATTCTTCAATAACATTATATGATACTTACACATTAAATATTTACAAGCCAATGGTTGCAGGATGAGTTATATGTACCTAGTACAAAACAAATAAACAATATTACTGAATATTTGCTACTTAAGAGTACGACGCTGTCGATATTCATATCCCTCTTGGCGACAGCGTACGACACAATACCGTTATAATTGCCATGCCCCAATTGTATAAACAAGGAATTGTTAGCGGAAAATATATAACGTAGCCTGAATTCTGCTATAACCCTGAAAAAGAGGTAATTTCAGGGGTTGAGGAAAAAGTTTTGTCCAATTTTCATTAATAGATCCAGTGAATTTGGACAACGGCGTGAACGTGAATGATAAAATGTCAAAGTCGAAGGACCGTACTATGGCGATATCAAGGTTGATTGTTTGACGCGTTCTCTAGAATTTGTAAGGAAATTTTCTTGATAAGATATTCTAGTCAGACAGTAGTGATTAGTTACATTTTTAATTAGAAATTGAATTACCATCGTGACGAGAAAAAGCAATCGATTTACTAACAATGGATTATAATGTAATACTTAACTGTAATCATATTAGCGCGATTGTATACATTTTTGATGCGAGTCGTCGCGTTGCCAGTCGGTATTTTTAAAAAGCTTTTTATTGTATAATTTACACATTTTCAGTCAATACCTACTAATATATTATGTAGGTAAGTAATAATGTATATCAAATTAAGTGGCTACTCGTATGTAGATTCAAAGATTTGGGAAATTGATCTCAAATCGAATAATAAACAACATCAGATAAAACACTCACAAAAAGCAAACATTATCTTATACGTCTTATTTCTTCAAACAAAGTTAAATACATATCTATAAATATAGGATCAGTAATTCGTAAATCAAACACCGTTCGAGTGATTGGTAAGGTACATACCTACTTATTCTCAAACATTTGAACAAATAATGCCAGACCCTGCAATGACATCAACGATTTTGAAATTTGTCAAAAGGCTTTATTTGCGATACTTCTAAAAGAAGCCTACGAAGTTAAATAGGTAATATTGTTTTATTTCAGTGCGAGTAGAGATAAAGTTTACAAACATGTTATTTGATATTGATGGAACTGATTCAATTCATCATAGTATTAATATACTAAGTAGCATCTTATGAAGTGATTTGAAGTATTTGTGTTTGCAATATTGTATAAATAATTATTTTTAAACAAGAATATTTCCCTGGCTGGTTCTGATTTAAGAATAGTAAATAGGGTGCCCCTTATTACCTCCGTAATGTGGACGATAACGATAAGCATTATGGGTTAGGGAGGGTTGCCAGAGGTCGATGGTCGGACTTTTGCCATTTACGTGTCAGCACCACGTTATTTGATGGTTGAAGATAAACTAAAGTTATATCTGAAATTATATCACAAAATCCTGTTATTGGAGACGTGCTCTCGAAGTTTATTTTTGCAAAACGTTTACACGCAGGAAATTAAAACGCAACAAGTTATTTGATTAAATATAAATCAATATTTTATCAATATCTCTGTGTTCTATTATCGAGTTAGTGACTTACTTTCTATGAGTTTGTAACTTTGATCCATTTTCGAATTGTAGTGATTAATTGGTGTCGAATAAGTTTCAACGTATGGGCGGAGTATTTAGTCATTATACGTGAGTGTCGCTAAATAATTTAGTTATTACTTAATGAGTTATAGTTTCTATGTTTCTTTTCATAACTACGCATTTATATATTTTCTGTACGTATGTGACTTTAAAATATGAGTTTATTGACAGTCGTCAGTAATTTTTGATTAAAAGTTCGACATATCTGGCACCTAATCTAATATAGTTAATTTTAAATAGCTAGTAAATAATCAGTTCGGACCAAAGCTGTATTGAACGCTCAATAGTTTTCATACGTAAAGCGAAATAGATAATACATTTGGCAGATTTGTTTTAGTTTTGTTATTAGTCTAAAGTGGTAATGATTTCACCTGGGAACACTGAAAGAGCATACCCAGTATCTAAGAAAGCTTAAACATTGGCATTCTTATTTAAATTGTTGGAATTGCAGAACGATTACAACTGAAATCGAATTGGAAGATAAACGTGTTTTTAAATAGATAATAACATAGAATTGCTATAATATTTTTTGAATTTGAGAAAATGGAATGTCCACAAGTTGAACAGCTCTATGATTGTTCATATCTCCATCAAAGCATCATATTGGAAATTTGAGAAGGAAAATTCAATCTTCAACTTTAAAATTGAATTAGGATTACCTCTGAATGGATCTACTTTTCAAATTGGATAAGCAGCTATTATTACAATCATAAGAGCTTTCGATCTATGAAAAGCTTTTGTGCCTTCAAAGATTCTTCATTCCAAGTCCAACATTCATAATGGCATAACCGCCGGCTTGGTCGCCGTCGATAAATCCGTGGACAATTCCCTTCAACTGATCTGGATCAGCATATGATTCGCAGTTTTCTTAAACTAAAGCGGTTGTCGTGTCATGACTGTGGTCAAAATGCAACAAAGTATTAAAATCTCGTTTCTTTTAATCTAAGAAGATTTTATGAAGAATTTTTGAGAAACTATTGAAACGTTAAGGTGTTATAGTTTTAGAGGTCTTTAATCCTTTGATAATGACGACCTCTGTGGCGCAGCGGGCGAAGGCCCTCTTGACACGCAAAGATTGCTGATTTGATTCCCCCCGCGAGAGAAATGTTTATATGATCTGCAAACATTTGTCTCGGATCTGAGTGTTTTTCTATGTATAATATTATTTAAAAAAAACATGTAAAAAATATATAAGTAGTATGTCAGTTATATTGTTCTCGTAAAACAAGCTCTGCTTACTTTGGGGCTAGGTTATGCTGGGTGACATATCCAGGTATGATTATTAATCTCTGTCACTAGAGTCACTCACTACACTACTGTGCTATTATACGATCTAACAAAGAAGATAGATCATAATATTATGCCTATTGCAGTCTGTGGGCCTTATACTACTTTACGACTTCTACGCCAAGCGTGATCTCACACTTGTGGGAAACTTCACGATGTTTTTGACCGTTTCAATTGGTAAATTGTACGCGGTAATAACTGTGGATACTTTGACAATTGACATTGGTTTCATTTGCGCTTGCAATTAAACAAGTTCAATTTGGTGTTTAGGATGTCACGCGATACATTCATTTTTGAGTTATAACCTTGACTTTTAATAATTAGACTACATCAGTCTTCGGCCGCTCAGACGCGGAAATAAATATTCAGAAGCGATTGTATCCATATTCGTATCGAATAATTTAGATGCTGGCAATTATGTTTCAACAAACCCAACAATGAGTCTGTTCTGGAATTTTCATATATTTGGTTCAGATCGAAATCTGATAAAACAATTTGGTACGAATACGGTCCCAGGGGAGATACGTACAATCGCTTTAGTACCCAGGGGTTGCTTGGATTCCAGTTTCATACCACGTTATTATTCGGAGTGCTTCCATGTATAAATAATCCCGCACATTTCACACACACCATCACCTGGCTTCAAAGTAAGCAGAGATTGTGTTATGGATACCACGTGACTGATATATACCTACTACATATACACTTTTTTTTTAATATTTGGAGATCATTCAAAAATTTGTCCCGCGTCGGTAATCGAACCCACAACCTTTTGCGTCTCAGCCGGACCTTAGCCCACTGCGCCACAGTCATTTGACAGTCGTCAAATAATATACATACATTATGATTTTTTAATGTTCATATCTAGGCACAATCTAGGTTTGAAACGATTTCAGTATTGCTAAACGATATTGCTTTACATTATGTAAGATCGGGTTCCTCAGGTGGTTCGTTATAATAAATTGTTCCAGATTTCCTAAAATATCCGAACATTTCGCATATAATACTTTTTTTTCATTCCTATTAGCATTGAAGAAACGGAACGTATTTTCAATGAATTTCTCATCTCACGTCATTATACGAACAAGATATCACATTATGTTATTTCGGTGTTATCCTAAGGGTTCTTGAGTCCATAATGATTCTTCTATGAGTTGCCATTGTGCCTTCTGCTCTTTCACTCCTTATTCCTGTTGTGTTACTCCCATTGTGTGCCTAAGGGTGTGCCCTAGTGTTGTGTACATTGCCGTGACACCACTCTTTCATTATGACGTCCTATTATTACGAGTTACGTGATTTAAAAAAGCTTTTTCAGTTAAAGTAATATTATACTCGTAGTCTAGTATTTTGTGTTAAATACTTATATAACAAAAGATATTTCACCGAATATAGTTAACGATAAAAAACCGTTTTCTATCATAGAAAAGTATATTGTAAGTATAAGTATATCTTTAGAATAGCTATTAATCTCTGACTCGAACCTCTTTCTTTATAATTTTGGTGCCAATTGGTGTGTGGCATGTTTGAAGTATATAAATCTAAGGTTTGTCTGATGCAAAATAACTCTAGAAACTGAAATTGACGTGCATTGAATTTCCAATGTTTTACTGCCAAAAATCATCGAAGAAGTCAATAAGTTAACGTAATAAATACATATTTCAATTTAAAGTTTCGTTATAAGGTACAAAATCAATCCAATAAGACAAGCAGTACCTCCGATGCTCACACTTCTGACAGACAATCTCCAATTATTTTTCCTCTGGGACTGCTGTCTGAAGATACCGCAGTTATTCACTCAGTAGGAAGTTAGATGCTATTTCAGATTGTGTTCTTGCACGGTTCGTTTCTTCGATTTCTTTATCTTTTCTATTGTCGTTTATTGGATTCGAGTACATATACTCTCTACTACTACTACTCTATAGATACTAACCCGAGAAATCGTACACTTTATAAAACCTTTTAATGGTTTTCCGGTAACCTATTTGTCATTATTTCTATACTTTTGTAGATTTTACTTTTACTTACATTTTAAGTATTATTTTCTTTTGGCAGATGGAAATTAACGATTTTTAATTCACATTCGGTGCAGTTGTGACTGATGGATTACCTACTGAATAATGGAATTCCTCTCAATCGCGTTTGATATTGGTTTTTTCATTAAACGCTGTGCCATTAGATTCGATCGACTGTCTTATTGTAATATATGTTTCTGGAGGGGTTTTTGAATTGTTTTATCAAAGGTTTCTCGCACTGCCTCTAGTTTTGTTAATTGTCGTTAATTTATGTTTTTGAATTTTGAAAAAGGCATCGTTTCTGGTTATATTATGATAGGCTTTAAGCGTTAGTCTTGTTAGATTTAAATCACCCAGTTAGTTTAAAATGAATTTGATAAAACCTAGGCACCGTAAAGATTACTTTCAACATGATTTATCTCAGTGAGAGTTCTCGGTTTCGTAAAGAATTCTCTATTAAATTATGTGCGTCGCTCGTAAAAGCGTCTTGGTCTAAGAAACATGATAGTATTCGATTGGTCATTTGAAACAGGATGGCATCCGTTTTCAACCTGTCCTGAGTATAAAGGTGTGTTTAGTGCGGTCAACGTTTGCCCCTTTGGTTATACGAGGTCGTTTTACAGAAGCACCCCCTAGGGCGGTGGCGTTGTGTCGGCGTAAGCTCATTTAATAGAATATTATATAATCCATAATTCTAATAAAACAGATGCCATTTTGTCGTACTTTCCCTAACGAAAATATTTTTTCTGGTACTTAATAGCTACTTAAAAACTTGAAAGTAAATTTAGAAAAACGAAAATTTGTGTATACATAAACGAACTCTCATCTTTCTCAGTCGCTCGTAAAAGCCGAAAGTACCAACTGATAATAACTCTTAATTGCAAACGGCGAAGGGGTGGCAACGCGATAAGTTCCAAGATTTATTACCTACTCGAAAACCTAGGGAGGCAGGAACCTAGAGAAGTCAAATCGCGGAGTTATCACTTCCTATCGACAAAGGCATGTTCAATTACTTAGACAAGGTGGTATCGAGCCTTTAGTTAAACCGTAGAACTAATTCAAGTTTATTGCTGTCTTGCCTTCGTTGCTAATGCGAACAATCAAGGGTGGAACTGGAGTGCATTAAGTTCCATTAGTGCTGTATCAGCTCAGAATAGTATAGGTAGTAAATATACTATTACAGTGTGGTTGCAATCAAACACGATCGTCCATCTATTTCGGTTCAGTTGCTTAAATTGACCTTGGTGTATACTGTGCACCGCAGGTAGATTAATGTAATATCCCTTTAGTCCGTGAAAATGAATAGAACTTCTAAGTTTCTATAGGTGATTCCAATTTTCCCTAGTATTGAAGAAAGACAGAAATATTATTCAGTCACACACATCTCAAGAAAACTCTAAATAAAATCCCCTAAAATAAAATTGCTTCTTTACGCATACCTTCATAGTTTATTCAGAGTTTCAATATGCCCTAAAACCGAAAAAGGGAAATAATATTCGCACGAAATTAGCCAGTTACATAAGCGGAGGCGGGGAACGCTGGCTTACGTAAGCCAGTCTGGAGGCCCAGCAAAAAGGGTGCTTTTAATTCATATCTACCGTAGAAACAGCACGGTGCTAGCGCGATGGAGCCACGCGGTTCCAAATGTCCCGCGGCTAACGACGTCCTCAATTCTACTCACTGGAAATTAAGCCTTAATTACCGTTGTTACCGCCTACTGTCTCGCGGGAATATATACACATATTTGTTACGCGAAAACCTTGTTAAATATTTATTTCCGACGTGCAATTTTTCGGAAACGCTTCGCCGGCTTACCGCTAGCTTGTGTGTAAATATTCAAATCAAATCTCCACCGGCACGTACTCTGAACGCTCGGCAAACACTCGATCCGGCCGATGGTCGCGAAGAGTTCCGGATCCCGGAGCGCAAATATTTACCTCTATGCTGTTATTGCCGAAGCGGTTCCAACGGTTTGTCTTTGCCAGGCATCACAAATAGAGCTACATCGTTTAACAAACACTTCAAACGGTATGTTTTCGCACAATGTACAAGTTTTCCGAGAGAGAAAGTGCGGGTTTTCGAGGGGCGGCGCGGACGTTGTCTCGCGTCGGCGGGCAGCACGCGACTGACGGTGGACGCCGGCGGCGACGGCGCCTCTAACTCTAAATTCGAGGTCTTTGAAGGCATTAGCGGGCTTAGCATCTGTGACAAAGGTTATGTTTCTTATTTGTTCTGTGAAAATTGAAGCCATTTAGATCAGTAACTTTTGATTTGAACGGTATTCGTTCGACGTTTTTCACATTTGCTTTAGAAATCAGCGTAATTTCGTGGTTTTATTAGATTCGTTTTAAAGGCTTTACTGTGTTCAAAGTTTATTGTGCGCTCTATACATGTGAGTATAATTATTTCATTTTTATTCTTTCATTTCATTCATTAATTCGCTTTAAAATATTGTAGGTAAAATTTATAGTTGGAATTGTAACTGTAACCAATTCATAAATAAGAGGTGTCGTACATACAATGTTTCCTATACAACTCAAGTTTAACTTCTGGCATTTTAAGGATAATGTTGATTGCAATATTCAAGTTGCAATATTGTTCAAAAATGTTCTCATTTTGTTCCTATATATAGGTTAACACGAGTAAGACCACTTCATACCAAATACTGAAGGATACATTTCTTTTAGACTAGTCCAGAAGAATTACCCCAAACAACAATACCGTATCGAATGATCAAGCAAACATTAGCATGGTAGATTTATTAGAGATGTTTGTTTGGCTTGACTTATTTTATGTATGTTTCCGTAATGCAAACACAAACCTTTTTATCTTCTCACGCATTATCGACAGAGAATTCCCTTGATAAGTGCTTATAGATGATGATTCCTTAAAATTATAAGTAATTTTCTTTTATAGAAATATTAATAGCTTGTGATTGTTTTTTTAACTACCGAGGTACAGGATTGGATTCTACGGCATTAGAATCCTCTTGCACTAGAGCTGGATAATAAATTTCGGGAAAGCTGCGGGGAGTAACAAATTATATGTTAGGTGTGAAACTTCCGACACTGAAACAGCTGAAACAAATTGGTACTTCAGGTTTGCAATAAAGACGTATATTGAGAGTGCATTCGTTCATAAATATTTATTTATGGTGAATGAATACATCGATCGTCGAAGCCAAAAGCTGTGCCTTTAGGAGACACCTATGAGTAAGTAGGTTCTTTGTAATTACAATTAATTAAACATTCCTAATATGACAACGCTGGTGTCTCGCGGGAGCAGATTGTCCTCAGTTAATCATCCAATTAGTAATAATAATACAAATTGTTTCGAGTAGGTATTCTCTAAATTTTATAAACTAGCGACCCGCTTCGGCTTTGCACGGGTGTATCTTCGAAAGAAGCACCTGTGTTTTGATTGACTAATTTGAACTAAAAGCGGGTAGTGTGACATAACTATAATAGTTAGACATAGCGTACATTTTTGTGGATTATGATGAGTACTATAATTATGTATGTAATACATTATTTTATCATCAATATTTTACGCAGCGCACGTGAAATAATTACTTTTATATGCAATTCTTTATAATTTGGTTAGAACGCATAAAGCTGTGAGCTACAGTGTTGTTTATACACAAGACTGTGGCATAACACAGCTGATGCGTAACAGCATTTATAGTGCGCCAATATATTTGACGACCTCTGTGGCGCAGTGGTCTAAGACCCGGCTGAGACGCAGAAGGTTGCGGGTTCGATTCCCCCCGCGGGACAAATGTTTGTACGATCTGCAAGTATTTGTCTCGGGTCTGGGTGTTTCTATGTATAATATGTATGTATTTATAAAAAAAATATATATACGTAGTATAACAGTCATGTGGTACCCATAACACAAGCTCTGCTTACTTTGGGGCCAGCCAGATGATGCTGTGTGAAATGTCCGGGATTATTTATTTATTTATTATTTTATTTTATATAAACTAATTCAGGCTATAATGTTAATGTGCCTTATTACCAAGATGAGATGTAAGATGTTACACGTCCTTTGCGACTATGTGAGGCGCGTTAGTTTTTTTATATCATCATATACCTTGACAATGACATCGTAACACCTGCGTGGGCTACCAGATTCGTTGAAATACTTCAGTATTCATAGAATTAATTAATATTAAGTGAGAATAGATTGGAATATTTTACCAGTTCAGGTAAAATATTCCAATCTATTCTATACCAGTCAGGTTCTGCCTTCATTACATCCTGGCATCATAACGTAGCAGACTGGCAACTATTGTCTACCCTTCAATTATACTGGCTCATTATTCTCGCGTGGTGTTTGCCTTACACAATGAAGAAACACAGCCTCTAAAACAGAAAAAAATCTGAATATTCATTTGCGTTGGGCAAAGTTCGTTCCTTTTCCTTATTTACTTTTGTATAATATTCTGCATGCCTTTATTCTTGAGGATTCATTATCAGGAAAAAGCAAAAAGAAAGATCCCAACAGTCAAAGAGTAGAGTGGAGTACCATGAGTTTCTGTAGCTGAGACTTAAAGTCAAAGTTATAAAGTCGTTGTTGAGCCAATAACAAATGTGGGGATATTTGTATATTGTACATCGATCAATCCGTAATGCATGTGTCGAATACAAATACACGCAGTCCTCATCCGATTGGACTATTTTAATTTTCGCGTCACGTGCTTACTCCCGAAAATACATCAGTTGTGACTTTAAGGGTGCCTTCGGATGTATAGGGAATAAGTATTTCTGATGCTTTGATTGTGTAAAAATCTGTACTCTTAATGTTCTCAACTAGAGGTAGTGAATTTGTGAATATTACTTATACTCGTAAGGTCACTATTACACTGGCGATTTGCAAGCTAGTTCAAATCGAGGCAGGAGCTTAAAGGCACGCCGCGAACAGCACTATGGCCCCATTTCTGTACTTACACCCGTGGAGTACAAACATTAGGAACGAAATTTCTCAAGTATCTGTATCATTTTGTTAAAACACGGATCGCTCGCCGCGTAGAGGCGACGAACAAGCGTCGCGCCCGCGGCGTATTCGTTGCGCGCTCGCTGCGTTCCAGCCTCGTTTTGAACTCGCTCGCAAAGTCGCAGGGTGATAGAAGCCTAAGTAAAGAAACCTACCGGTCTTCAAATTACTTAATGCGTCTTAATTCGGTGTTAGTCCGACTGATAAGTAGTTTTGATTTCTAATAGATTTATAATAGATACTAATAGAAGCATTCGATTTAGTGATTTAGGTATTAAAAATGTAACAATAATGTAAAATGGATATGGATATCATTCTCACCATCATCATCAAAATGTAGGAGAGGTTTACTCTTGTCGGTGTGCCTACTGATGCAGTTATCTGTAACGTAGCTACTTTAATCAAATGATCGTCACAACTACCTGATGCCTGACCATCAAAACTAGTTTTCTAGAACGCTTCACTTAATTTCCTGTTCTACCAACTGTCCCAGTTTCCAGCATCCAGCTATTTTCTGGTGGTCGAACATCAGATAACTTTTAAATAGGTCGTTGCTTAATTTCTAGAGAGATAATATCTTTTTTGATTTACAATTTAAAGTAAACACCTCGAGCTGAGGTGGATAACGCTTCGAATAAAATCAATATCACTTAATTACCATAGTGTGTTTACACATTATAATTAACATAATCCGCAAACTCGAGCTCTCTAAATACAGTAATAGGTCTCGAACTGGACATGGACATTGCTGGTATTCCCCGCTGGAGACTTGTCACTCACTGCCCCTTTCTATTGGTGTTTTATGTCTACAATCCACATCTTTGCTTACGGACAGTTCAGATATTGTTGTTTGCGACGTAAATATCCATAGTTATTTTCGATTTTTCGTTTCTGTCCTATCAAAATAGGATACAGAAGGATCTTCGAATGTGTTTCAATAAATGTCTGATTTATGTATATTCATTAATACAGTTAACTAATTAAGATAAGATAAGATAATATTTATTTACCAAATAAATTTCACATACATATTACAAGTTACTGGTGATCCCCGCATTATCCCGCACTATCCCGCACTATCCCCGCCAGGCCTGTATCGCGGGAGATCGGTCAAGCAAAACGTAATTACCTATCACAAAAGTACACATTACAGGGCAAATAAACAATAAAGCAATAGTACAGTAAACTAAAGAAAACTATAAAAAATAAAAATTTGACTAAGTAAACATTACTACTTTTATCATTTACAATACAATTAATCAGTGTTTTTGAAAATTCCTGTGCCATTTTGGTTCGACGCTTAAATATTGTTATATTTGTATACCGACTATTTAAACATAGTTTTACAGGTAACTTCTGAAAGTCAAAGGAGTACTATTATTGTACCGTGTGATCGTGGTCCCAGAGACATAGTTGGAGGGCATGTAGTCTCTTTGTATCAGTCTCCTTTTGTTTTCTTAGGATCCACGGCAGACATTTTAGCAATTCATAAAGACTTTGTTATATTTATCGAGCTCTCGGATCATATTTAAATAAAGAAAATTCTGAAGCGGCAAAAAAACATTTTAGCTGTTCAAAATAAGAGTATGTATTTGCTCAAATATATTAGAACAAAACCTTTGTCCAACTAGTTTCTTAGAAACTAGCAATCGATCTATGTTATGGCTGTTAAATAAAGCTTATGATATTTATTGATTTATCATTAAAACCCCGAGACAGACTTACCTAAAAGTTTTCCTCCCTCAGGCACTTTTAATCAGGGAGTTTTCGCGTTTTTGGCATCCACCAGGTTGGCTCATTAATCTCTCTCATTCATTATTCAAGGCCACGGAAGGTCGGGACTCAGGAGACTGTCATGCCACAAATTTGTTTTGAGCAATGTTGTTCATCTTCAGATTTCTTTGGCCACTGCTGCAAGATTATGGCTATTCAATGAAAGGAATAATTATAGAAGATTTTATTACGCAGCGTAGCGTAATCTGTCTTAAATCACGAAACAACAATTACGTTGCATAAAATACTCGAAGATACACTTTCACCCAACATACCGCCTAAATTTTGTTTCCATTCACCACTGTTCCAAATTCACAGGTCTTTATCGTTCATTTATGACGTCAGGTTACGGTTAGGCACCAGGCCAATGAGCCCACAAGCTGGTGATATTTTATACGACACCTGAGTTGGCATCTGGCCACCCTACCCGGCTCGAGTGTAGATTAGATAAGAGACTGGTCGTATTTTTCCTGAAATTGGTAGTGAATTCAGCCTCTATTGACATAACTGCTATCCTGAATGCAATATCCCTATGATATAACACAACATTGTTTTTATTTTATCTGCTCAAAAGAAACAAAATCTACCAAAACAAAAACTGTTTATGTGGCAGGACCGCGGCGATAATATTATCGATCCACACTAAATTACAGTAGAAAAACCCTTCTGTGGCTTCCTCCTGGCTTCTGGCCAGAGTACCAGGGACTCGTACGGCTAATGTCAAGAGCGTGCCCGTCACCCAGCCTTGAGGACTTGAACCATAACTTAAGCCAATTTGAGATCATATTAGCCAAAACAAAAATGATTTGCATTGACAATTGTTTGGAAACATAAAGTGTAACATGTTACGCTATAAACCAAGCTAAGGAGAAGTATTGGTGCAAGGAATCCTTTATACGCTACTAGCGACCCGCCCCGGCTTCGCACGGGTGCAATGCTGGTTCTAATTATACTACAGAATGGTTATCCCTAAGAGATAGACACCTACCAACGCGGACTTTTTTGTAGACCTTTTGAGGGTGTACAATACTGTAGTACATTATTTTGATCTATCTCGTAGGGTTCAGCCAGCATTTGCAATGTAAGCGCAAAAATATGAGTTTATTTACGACATCACATTGGAAACCTCTAAAATTATCAGTGTTTATCTACTATATTATGCATGTATTATACATATAAACATTCCTCTTGAATTACTGTATCTATTAAAAAAATCGCATCAAAATCAGTTGCGTAGTTTTAAAGATCTAAGCATACATAGGGACAGACAGACAGCGGAAAGCGACTTTGTTTTATACTATGTAGTGAAGCCATGCAATAAGTTTCAGTGCGAACTTATCTTAAAGAAATTTATTTTTAAAAACATGCGAGAATTTAAAAACTGAGAAAATCTTTTGTCGGGTAAAATAAGTTTTTTTTCAGTAATATGTTGCCTCTTTAAGTTGCTTTTATGGTATTCAGCAGTGATGTAATTTTTACACGATATTTCCAGAGATTATTTCCAGAGATTAGATGCTATAAACAATAAACAAATGGGCTATCTTCTATTCTAGTCTTGTAGTGACCGTTCCGACGCTTTAGCTTCACGACCAGATGCACCGCTGTATTGCTCTCATTATTAACTTGTTGGCAAGCGATATAAAGCCGTTTCCTAACTGGAATATTTACAAAATAGATCAGTTAACAATTAGACATTTTACGAACTTGCAGAGCCGATATCCAGTATCTCTTACATCTAAATATGTTAAGTCTTTTAATATACGTATTTCTTTATCAAGCTGTTATTGTTTTTGTTACAGGTATGTGGTTACAATTTCCTGAATACCATTTGTTACTGGACATATGGTATGTATTTTATTAAATTTATAAGCTTAAATAATCTGCTTACGATCTTGAGAAAGAAATTACTCATAATAAGGAATCGTGCTACGAACCTTTTGTTGTTTTTTCCACATTCGCCCATTCGTCTGAGACCCTCTAAACGCGTCAATAAAACGCACATGGTAGTTCAAAAGTTGTCGGGTAAGCAGTGTTTTAGCTCCAGCTCTGTCTTTGCCGTGACCTTATTCCAACCCCCTTAAGGTGTGTAATAGGGGGTTCTGGCGGGGTAAAGTGGAAAGTAGTTGAGGCAGTGACCTCGTTCGTTTCCATGGTGTTTGCCGCCCTTGGCTCGTGGCCAAATGTTACTGCCAATGTCAATGGCATGTGCCTAATGCCATGCTCACTTTCGTTGCTCCACTGGGCTCGGCACTGGGCGGGATATATTCGCTTACTTGGTTTGAAATTCAATAACGTTTGGCTTATAATAAAGGTATGCATAAGTGTCATTGACCTCATACGCAATGTAGCTGCTGATTACAATAGATTACAATAAGGCCGTATAACAGCTTCAGATTCAAATCGAAATCAAATTTAGGGTGAAACTTTAATATCAAACTTTAATGTAAAATATGGTTTATTCTATTGTTTGAAATTTGCAGACATTCCGTTTATTCTATGTTACATACGCTACATAGTTTCTGATACCGTCGGCCATTTGTCTTTGTGACTGTCGAAGTAGTTTGTATGTACGCAACGAGACCTAGGAGCTTGAGCATTGACTTGAATAATAAATATGTTGACCCGGTTTTATTGGGTAAATTAACTTGAATTCACATGAAGCACAAACTAATCGCGAATAGCCATGTGGCTGTTGTGCCTCTTTCCCTCACATAGTTTTAGACACTTTTCTATTCTCAAGCACACACAAGCTGTAGGTACAAATAGAAGAATACTGGATATGTAAATGTGGAGAAGACAGAAAAAATGCCATGCCATGTATTTGAGTGGCACAGTAACAAAAGGGCCTGGCTCGACTCAGCATATTCTTCGCCACTGGGAGATAGCTAGACATCATGATCATCTATTATGGAACCATTCGTCAGTATGAGCATACAAGCTTTTTTATCTTTACTTAATCGCGATTAATAAGCGTGAATTTATGCATATTAATCGCGATCAAGTTAAAAAGTATTTTTGTTTCATTGAAGCTCTTTTGAATTTGAGTGAAAAATATTTTTTCTCTAGTTTTTGGCTCTAGTGACAAATTAAAAGAGATCGTGAAAAACCAGCTGAAATTTCATTGCACATGTATGACATCTTTTAAGCCGTCCCAAACGAATCAGAATTGTTTTAACGTGTTTAAAGAACCGATGAGTTTTCAATTTCCGGAATATTTCGCTCCATCTCTTTGAATGGATATTGATTGCGCGGTCATAACGTAAATTCAAGCACAGTTGTCTATAACGAGCCTGTGACCTGAAGAAGAACTAGTCAAACTACTAATAAAACATTTAAAATTAAAACCTGAGTCATTCTATAAGGTACAACCTCAATTACTGCCTGCGTGACACGGATCCTGTCGACAAATATTTGTAATGTAAACATTTACCGATAAAAATGTAATTTGCAGGTAGAAAGACAAGAACAAGAAGTTGTTCTTTTCTCGGGGAAAAAAAATGATAATTCCCATGTGGGAGATACAATTTCAGACGCAAATATAGGTATAAGTTAATATTCTTATTCCACGCATTAGGTATTTTCTGTACTTATCGTTCATACTTTTATTTTTGCCTTAAACCTTATATATTACTCTGTAAATAGATATTCCAGTCTACGAGTATTTCGACACGAGTCTCTTCCAAAGCCACAGAATATATTCTTGCACGTGTTGAGTGAATTTTCATTGCAAATTGACCAATCGGAACTTGTACGTGTCGGGAAATATCTAAGCTTCTATTTCTATACAGGTTACAGAGATACAGTGATGTAAGGAACTTTCCGAATTATGTTCATGAACTGCAAGTATTATTGGCGAAGAGGAACTCGGTAGTTAATATTTGTTGAAATTGTTACAAGTGAAGGCAGAGTAATACTTAAAAACGTTGACGTACAGTCTTTTTTAATTTTCAAGAAACGGTCCGTTTTATTTTATATTAATAAATCAGCTAATGGATGCTACTGACGTGTTTTTTTTATTTATTGGAATCAGGCTTTTTGAAGCCGTACCTCGTGTTATAAACAACAATAAGTTATTCAAACACTGTTCTAGGACGCTGAATTCCAGGAATTCGTTTTTTCCTAAGGCAGTCAGCAACGTAAAGACTTTATGTACCTACGAACTTCCACCAGCGGCTTCGCCCGTGCAGAAACTTTGACACCTCCTTTGCACCCTATGGGATAAACAGTGTTCTAGGCATATTTTTAAATTGATTGCCTTTCATATCAACCCGTTCAAAGGTGACTGCTTAAAAAAGTAACAAATACATGTTTTACGTTGCTGACTGCCTGAAGGAAAAAGGAATTCCTGGAATTCAGCGACCTAAAACAGTGAGGGGTTATCGTTCAAATTAAAGTGATTCAACGTAAATATCAGGGGAGTTCCACTCGTCTAGAACATGCCAGCGTCTAGTATTTGTTTCTCATCCCGTCTCATGCCCGAAGCTGTTTCTACAAAACTAAAACATAAAATGATAATAGTTACCTTCTAGGTTTTGGATGTGATACTTAGAATTTATACACACACATAAATTTTGGTACAATACAAAAGCATTGTTATATGGACAAGTTTTGTGTATAAAACATAATTATATACGTTTTGTTATTTATAAGGGAATTTCAGTAATGCCTAGTTTAGTAATGTTCCGACTGCTGACTATGTAATTTATTCTGTGGTTATTTAACATAAACAACCCTATCGGGAGAATCCCTCGCGTCACTACTCTATATTCTGACACTTATGCAAATAAACATGTTGAATCTATTATCCTACTAAATCTTAATATTATATACGCTATTTCGGGATGTTTGGATGTTGCTCAATCACGCCGTAACATCTAACACGATTTTGATGTTTCGAATAGGTGTTGGCGGCATAGAACGTATGGGTTACTTTTAAATCGAGCATGAACCGCAAGATACTATGACGATACTAAACACCTAAACAGATTTAGATGAAACTACTACTTCTACTACATCATGTGAGTCAGAGTCCAACTCCGGCGACGGAGTTAAACGTCAAGCGCAAGCATCAAATGAATGTGCCTCGAGTACACACTCCGATATAAATTAATCGTTTTTATCAATGTAAGATGAAAGCGAAGCCTCTTGTAGAAACTGGTAGTGTTAATATTTAAACAGAGACAGAGCAGGTAGGTAAGGTACCGACCGATCCTCATGACCTGCCTCTACCCATATCACTCTAATATTATTCCTTTTCGCCTGCGCTTGACACTATTTCCCGGGATATATGTTTTAAATTAAACAAAGTAAAGTATGTCTGTAAATTAAACAAAATGTAACTTGAAAACGACATCGCGTCCCAGCAAAATAAAAGTGTAATAAAATAGGGCACCGCGGGCCAAGATTAAAATGAGCAACACTGTTTAAGTGAACAAGATTTCCCACGAAGACTTTCAACTTTTGACGAGCGAGGTACGCCCGTAAAAACCATTTCACACCAATTAAGGCGGACAAAGTCGGACCAACTCCAGGCATTCCGCTCAATATTGCTCAAAAAAGGACTTACGAGAGGATGAAATTGAAGCCAAATTAAATTTGTTTCCAAGGATTTGCTTGCACAAAGTTCGCCGAGAAATTGAAAATAAATATTTGCTTTGAGCTCACAATCAACTTTTTTAATAATTGTAAAATTATGAACTGTCTTCAATCATGGCGTTGTAATTGGATTCATGGATATTGAAATTCTATTCAATTCACCTAAAATTAACTATTCAAAACATAAGTTATTTAAAATGTTTTTTTATAACAATTATAAGAAGGTTTGGTAGTAATCGTTTTACGGCTATTTTAAAAAGACAACAATATTTCAAAACGAAACACCTCTCACGCGAGTGAATCCGCTGGCATACCAGCAGTGCAAATGAAGTGACGAATGTTCAGATAAAAATCGATACCCATAAAGCTAGCTCCGAAATAGATAGAGTAGCAACATAAACGGTCGTTATCGCATCTTTTATGGCGTTTTACCGGACCCATAATAAAGATATCGCAGCATAATAAAATGTGTATGCCTTTATGTCGGCACTTGCGCGACATGACAAACAACCTATATTAGTATCAACGGCAGTAAATGTGAAAACATCGTTTTTCTGACCCTACCTTCTTAGGCCATTCATGGCTAAATTAAGGGTGATCTATGTATTACTGATACACAATGCAATGATTCACGTGTTTATGTTAAATGAGTTTCTCATCTCAACAGCGTATTGATTTGTCTTTTCAAGGGTTTTTTTGTAGCAAGGTGGAGAGTAAATAAGGTATAGCGTGAGGTAGGTTTTTGGAAAGTCAACTTTGAACTAGTATTTATTTTACGTGTTGCCACATTCCACATGCACTACGAGTGAGTAAAGCTCTCGTTCTCTGTCGGCTTTGTGCGTGCGACGCGAGCCTTTAACGAGTCCATAAACCAGCCTTACTGGGGCGAAATGAGTTGAGGCTTTCTTGAAAGCAATGGCTCTGCTATAGCGTTTTAATGGTTCCTTACTCTTCAGAGTACCTGTCTAGGGTTCGGGGCGCGTAGTCTTTCACCTAAACACTACTGGGAGCAACATGGTCATGAAGCAGGAGTCTCACTCTATTCACTTAGCACCTTAGCACCTTAGCACCTTAGCACTTAGCTTCAAAAAGGGCTAAGATAAAGGATAGTTTATGGTGTTGCCTTGTGATTCTATTGATTAAAACTGAATGACTTTGACTGACTTTGAATCGTGATGAACGGAGGATAGGTATAATAGCGTTTGAACTTTCAAATGACGACCAACCAACGTAATACCAACGTATCAAATGTAGTCTACATCAGGATTGCCTGTGTTAGTATTTTTTCCACTTTCGCGTCTTAACTGAAGCTTTTGTATTATAGAGGTAGGTATAAGTTAAATATTTGTTTCTGTGGATTTGTGTGTTTAGTTTAGAGATAGTTCCGTAGCGTATCAGGTACGTGATGCATAGGTTTAGCAGCTTCAGTTATCAGATTAGAACTTTCAATTATTGAATCAAAAACGGAACCTTTACAAAGATTATGTGCTCCCACTCTGTCATAATACCACTCCTCAAAATACCAGTACCTCCTGAGAATATTAAAGCTTTAGTGTACATAATATTTAGAGCAAATATAAACGCGACACCGGAAAAGTGTTTCGTAAATAAATAGCTTGCTTACGGGAGCGTGAAATTTGAAATGCTGTCCAGAGAGACATACAGCCTTTCCTGTGATCAAATAGGCATAATATTATTCGCATATTTCGTGATGCGTGATAAAATGGTGAGATAATCATTATTATTAATTTATGCTAGCCAAATCTGAGCGCATAACATTGCCAATCTGACAGGTCTCATTTTCCACACGACCCATATTTAATACATCAACTGTCAGAACTATTTTCGACGACAGATGTCCCTTCCGTTTCATCCTCTCGTCGATTTAGCACTACCTCATACCTAAAAGTGAGGGTCGTACGTCGCACCCCTTTAGGAACTCCAATATCGCCCCTAATAAAGATAACGAGTTTCCATCAAAACAACCGCTTCGGAGATGTTTTTCTCAGTTTGCGGGCGAACAAACCAGCGACTTCAATGTCAACGTCTAGTTTCTGTCAGAATTCCGTGCTCAGCAACATCCGGTTCTGTCAAGTAGAGTATTATTGATATTACTATCATTTTTATTATATATTATTATTATAGTCCTGGCTATAGACTCTATAAAGCAACTCTCCCGACCACTAGCTCGTATGAGCTTACTTTCTAATCATTTTAACAGCCCCAGCATCAGCTTCTGAAGCCCGTCTGTTCCCTCCGAGCCGTGCGACGGACCGTGGCGGGACGAGGAACGCCGGAACTCGTTCCACACACTCATTCCGAAGCTTAATGTGTTTCTTCCTCGAAACCTTGAACCCGCGACCTTCTTAAATGGATTTCATGAGCCAAGATTTTCGTAAATGAAACATTTTGTGCTGTTATAATAGTGCAATGGCAGTTTTATGTGTCTTTATTCGACATTTGCGTGAGATGTTGGAATTGAGGTGTTTTGATGTAGAAGTAGAATTGAACTATCTTCCCAATCGAAGATCTTCTCTTGAGCATACTAAAAGTTTGTTTGTGGTAATTTTTAAAACCTCGTAACTCTAAAAGACTACCTAAATTTTGTTGGATCGTTTCATTGCCAAAATGTTCTACTCAACGAAATCTGGAGGTATTTTTTAATTTATTATATTCAGCAATTGTAAACAAAACATTAAGTAAGGTTATAAATATAAAAGTTTAACAGCATTTACGGCGCAGTTCCTCAAGAGCAGTGATCACTGCATGCATTTTGGTTTTATTTTTAAATTGTATACCATATAAACCAGGTACACCTGTTTCAAATGTACATGATAATTAGTTTCTTGACCCTGTGTGTCAGCTATAATCCCAACCGAAGTCAAAGTCAAAACATGAACTCAAATGAAAAGGAAAGGAACTTCCTTTCCCTCTACGTAAATTTCTCATTCTTCTTACTAAAATTGAAAATGTGAATGTTGAGATGTTTGGATGTTTGTTTATTCCTCAATCACGCAAAAAACGTACGCATTTAAAAAAAAAAAAAAATGCTACGCACTCACATAGCAACATATTAACATTATAGAATATTATTATTGACAAAACGATACTTTTCTGATATCCATGACAATAACAGTTTGCCATAGATATAGATGTGGACTTGGATTAACATATAAAGCCTGCGGCCAGGAGCTAGTTTCAAAGTTTTACAAGGATCATTTCGACACGATTTGAGTTTAACATGATTCCTAGTTGAAAATCTAAAAACTGGCCTACAAACTAGCAAGTGGTCTCACCAAGCCATAGTCCGCCGCCGACAAACCGTAAAACAAAGCAAAGCGTTCGTAGCTTCCGTAGACTTCCTTTGTACGACTGGGAAGGCTCTATGCTCTAAAGGGTTTTCTATATGGACTCCACAGTTTAATGTTTGAAGTCTTCATTGTTATATTATTTGATAGTTTGAAAGATCAAAAGGTGATGATGAATGATGAATGAATGATGACGATCAAAAGCATAGTGTAGTCTAGTAGATAACTATTCAAAGTTTCCCTTGTAGTGATAAAACGAATTGATATATAGCCCTATCTAATTATTAAATATTAAAAATTACAAATTACTTACTTAACTTTCATTTTTCTATTAATGAAGTCGTATTGTATCTACTAAATGTGGGATATGTGCCAAATATAATGTTTTAAAGTGTCTTTGATTTGTATTATATGAGGTCTTATGTTTTTATGATCCCTTAAAATCCAAGTCTTAGACATCATTAACGAAATAAGTAACTAAAGAACAAATCAAATCAAATAAAAACATTCTTTATTAAATACAATCACAAGGAGCATTTTAAGTCGTCTTCTTACATACAATCTAGGTGCCGGTTCCTCCTAACCCCAGTTCAAGAAGAATCCAGAAAGAAACTAGTCTGGTATGATCTGGTCTGTCTCTTTTTTGTATGATCCTTGCTAATCCTCGCATTCTTACGGATGCGGAGTCGAGTTGAAGCAGATTCATGTCAAGATGTTTTATTATTTAAATATCTGGTACTTTATAATAAGTTTTATGAGACTGTTTCTGTTATATACAATTTGCCAATCGATAAATCACGTAGATTGGGACCTTGTTATAGATGCGTACATTGCCCGAAAGTTGAATAAAATATCGTAAAAGATTACTTACTTTAGCGAGCCATCTGTGGCTGTGGCTTTTCTGCAACACAAATATGGTGTTAATATCTGCAATACAGAATGCCGTAATACATAATGCTATGACAGTAGCTGAAGTAAACAAGTCAAGCGGTATCAATGTCGGTAATGTGACCGATCTTTTTGACAGCGTATGCCGCAGAGCTGAGTCTCTTAGTCAATTTATCTATGAAAAAGAAATATATCTATGTGCAGATCTGAGGAGATATCTTCCAAGCCTGGGGATTGCGGTCGTGAGCATAAATAAAATAAATAATGCCTGACATTTAACACACGTGTTCCTTTTGTACTGTTAAATTTATTTTTTGGTTAACATTAGGTGCCAAGTAAATATTGTCTTGGTTTATCGGCTAGCTCTAGGTATGAGTAAAATTATGTCGTCAAGTCTCGTTCGAAATTGTTCTCGTCTAAAGCGTATGCTGTGAGCGTGATATTACTTAGTTTGACTTGTATATAGCCGGGTATCCCTCCATGGCAGTGGGATGAATGTAATTAACATGCTGAAGTGTTAAACTGACATTAACGTTAAGCGAAGTTATTCACGTAGCAAGATTTAATTTACTCTGCTATTTAATCATTTAAGAGGCTCAGTTATTTGTGGTGACTGGTGTTGTTTTGGCGGACTAGCCAACATTTCTTATAAGCTTTTAGCGAGCATTCATTTCTGATCTTATCATGTACAAACGAAGGCCAAATTAGAGTATCATTTTTAAATACCAATATATTTATGAAATTACAGTTTCAATAACCGTTTATATTGACATTTTGGCAATTATTGAATACATCTTATTAAATGTATGTACAAATTATTCACATAGCTAAAGAATTTTTATTGTAGTATTAATTTACCTAAATGCATAAATTAACTCAGCATGGACAATTCAAAGAGATTATTATAGTGACTATTTCGACTATAAAACATGAAGCTCTAAAGCTTAATGCGGTAATATATTCCAATATAATGTATCTGACCTAGATAAAGTTCTCGTTATCATAATAAAGAGTATATATGCAGATTCTTGTCATGTTAAACCGGAAATTACATTACCGAACACAATATATTGTTGTCGAATATTATTTGTTATCCTCAATATCAGATATAGGTCAGCTATTTGTGTGAGACAACATAAATCCATCTCTTTTCTGCTTACTTGAGCGCGTAGCTGTCTACGAACTTTCGTAGATCCTCTATCGACGTCTACGAATATCTACAAGTATCAAGAATAGTTTTACTTTTTCGATGGTAAATAGATTTGTGATATTGATATAACGATATCAGGGCATTGTATACATCATAGGCAAATAGACAGTAACAAAAAGTCGGTTTCCAGTTTTTTTGTAAAAGATATATTATTACTAGGTTCTGCCTGTGCCTTTGCACGCGTGGTAAATAAAATAAATGCCTAGGTTCATCTCCAAGACTGAATCTATCTTATCAAATTTTATCAGGATCTTTTCAACCATTACAAATGGTTACAAACTCTTACATAGAAAACTTAACAAACATACAAGACAAGTAAATACATAAGAAATAAGCGCCATAGATATAGATGTAGAACTCAACAATACACTGTACAACTCTCTTCCTGAGGCTATGAAAATCATAGAAAGTCCCACTACATTTAAGTCTGCATTGATAAAGCTTTTGTTGGAGGGGTGCTTCTATACAGTTGATGACTTTAAATTAAGAAAAATGTGATTATTTGTACTTATTTGACATACATGCTACTCTTTTATATTATTATAACATTTTTAGGCCTAAGTGTTTCAGACACTATGTAAAAATTGTTATTGAATAAACTCTTATCTTATCTTATATATTTTATTTTGATCGTTTCAGTTTTTATCGTGATTTAATTTTGCACGGGTTTACGTTTTGGTGGTCCCTTCAAAGTTATGAACTAAATACTTAGAAAAAATATTTTGAGGTCACCTCCTCTCCATGCAAAGTGAGGTTGTTGTTTTTTATTATACTACCTCTACACGTGGGATATCATTGGATAGGTCTTTAAAAGATATAAAGATTCTAAAACAGTTTTTATATTTAGATTCATTTGTTTTAAATTTTTGTTATATTCTAGTGTTGTAAAAACTGTTCAAAATTGTTGCATATATGCTTTTATGTAAGCTGAAATTATTAAATAAATTATCGCGGCTTGTAAAACTCATAATCTACTAAGATAATGAGTAGCCTGGTTGGAAAACCATAAAAAAAAAGCTCTACTAAATTATTTTATTTGCTCACTCAGGTAGTGACCACTACTTAATTCTTATCCTTACCTGGTCCGATTTTGATTTTAAGTTTCATGTGTCACAAAGCTGAATATTTAAGTGTTGTTTTAACAATAAACACAACATCCTTGGGGATCAGTCGGATGCCGTCGCGACGAGCAAGGACGTTTTTTGTTGTAATGTCCCAAAACGATTTATCCTATAATACTCTTCCCCTAAAAATTCAACCTTGTTGGCCTATTGGAATAGACTTGAACATTATAGATTTTTTGTATAGACACTCAGTAGTATGCCATAATATTGTCAATGTCTTAAGGCCTTCTCTAAGGACTTCATAATTCGGGTCATCATAAATATAGTAGGACCGCGAAATATTCTAAACCTTATAAGAAATACTCCTTTCCATCAATTGTATGAGTCAGTTGCCAGGTCGATGATGGAGTTGATGTCACCAATTGTCCCAGAAGTGGCATCACCAAATCTTTCTGATCAAGAGCATCAGGGTAACCACATGACCAGTGGCCACGCAGCTTAAACAAGCTCCCAATAAACTCATAAATAATATTATTAATAGATAACACGTGGGTTGAATGCTGATAAGATAGCCAAACCGCTATCAGCCGCAATTACAACGCGAAAAACACTCAACAGAAGATGATTACTAAATTATGGCTGTTTATAAATGTGTTTACTAGCCATTATGGGGTATATAACGTGAAAGTACAGTTTTCAAATAAATAGAGACCAACGCTAAGGATTATTGATGTAGCATCAATCTCATTTTCATAAATAAAAAATAAATTGCTGGACATTGCACAAATCACCATCTAGCCCCAAACTAAGCAAATCTTGTACCATATGAACCAGATGGTTAATAGAATACATAATAATATATTTTTAAATACATACCTATGGTACTTTATAACGATGTTTATCCAGGGTGGGAATCGAACAAACAAACCTACATCGCAGAAGGCGGAGCTGGTATTCGAACCAACTGAACTGTGAACTACGAGTTTCTTGCCTTGTTTCTATTCTCTGACTTTGCTTAGAAAGAATGAGCACCGAAATTCACCTCATGTATAGTTGCTTGGTAGTTGAATATTCAAATATGTGTACACAAGAGAAAAATAAAAAATAAAGATCTGCTTGAATATTAAACATCTCATTCCCATTTTTCACGAACAACTTTTTAAACTACTTTATCTATCTCGCTTTCATAACACGAACAAAATTATACCATCCCTTTTCCCTGTATATTTTGCACTAGTGGACCACCTCGGGATTGGGTTCGCGTATAATACAAACCCATCCCATTTTATTTCCATAACTAGCTGCTGCTAGTTAGCTACAAAGCTGCGGAGCTTTGCCCGCGTTACGTAGCCCATGTTATATTAATCCAGGTCAACATATATATTATATCTTTATCAAGTTGCATTCTAATCGGTTTTTGCCATTAATGCGTGTTTAAGTAACAAGGAAACACCTAAACATCCACACAGACTTTAATATTTATAATATTAGTAGGAAGTAGTCTTTCAAGATAAAAAGTAGGTATCCTATGTCTTCGAACGTAACCTATTTGTACACAAAATTTTATAACGCATTTATAATATTAACTAGCCTCTGCCCATGGCTTTGCCTTCGTGATACATACCAGTGTCATATAACAGATAACGATCACAAGTTTCATCCAAATCCGTTACCGATACTCTAGTCAGCAGCACTAACTCGTCAGTGGGCGCAGCAAAAATGCATGCTATTTCCCGTAGCATAATGTGGTAAAAGAATAGACGTGCACGAAGGATAGTATTAGATTAGACTAATCATGGTATTAGATTAGACTGATTTCTACATAAATCAACCGCGTGAAAAATCAAGAACTAACTTTTGACTGAAGGGTTCACATGAAAAAACTACTGAATGTACCTATTCAAAATACAATTATTTGAGCTCTTGAATAAATAAACTATGCATGCATCGAATTCCTATTGGAGTTTGCGTACTCCGTATGTTAATATATTTAGGTTTAAAATTGCACTAAATACGTTTTTAAAGCTTGTCGTTTTTTTTACGTTTCTGTTGCAATACAAGCTTAGATTATAACGTGGCAAATTGATATCAATCTTGGTTTTGGTTGTTCAACATAAGAAAGTGAAGTGATCATCCTTCTACGTTTGTATATAAAGATAATCGGCTAGTTTACTCGTAAGTTGCTGTAGCGTGATTGAACCACAAACGAGCTCACAAACATCGACGCGAACTTTCGTATTTATAATATTAGTGTGGTAAGACTCGCGCGTTTTTGCCTTACGAATAACTTTCTGGGTATATAGTTTTGTTTGACTTTGACATGTAAGTAATAAATAATCACTGCTTTTCTTTGCAAAGTCAACGAAAGTCAGTGAATGAAATGAAATGAAAAGTCGGGACCGATAGATCAACGCCCCTTAAGCATGGAAACCCTATTAATTGTGCGAGGTCCGTATCAATCCAGATACGGACCTCGTACAATTAATAGTGACCGTCCCAGATATATAAAAAAAACATGTGTGCAATCCACACGTGGTAGAAGTGAAACCTTCAAAAATTTAGAGCACAAAGAGAACCACGAACACGAAAAAAGAAGCACTGTAATACAATTCAATGTAATATAATGCTTCCTATCTAATTTTCTTCCACGTTAAATCTTATGAATTTATGTGTCCGTCTCTTTTTACTGTCGCTTTTTCGTTTCATCGACTTTCAAATCAAAACGATGCTAAAGAAGTTTTCACTTCAATATATCTCCATTTCACATTTGAGCAAGATTCGTTCAGCCGTTTAGCCGTGAAACAATAACAAATATACATACCGGCAGAGACACTTTTAACATTAATAATTTATTTATTAAATCAAACACATTAAAACACCAGCATGGCTATCATGCAACTGTTGATACAATCAATGTCTATCAGTTATAATAGGCATTCATTAATGAATTGGTATTACGTACGTTGGGTTTCTATCTCACTTTCTATGCATTCATATGTCAGTACATGTCAGCAACATCAACCTTCCGTAATACCAATTAATCAATATTTACTGAAAGCTGTTAGTGTCAATATATTGATAGTATCAGAATTACATAATCGTCCGGCAGGTGTACGCGCGTCTTATTGCTAATTCAGTGTTACAAGTTACAATACTAGTGGTGGAATATTAAGGTCTGAAGTCTCAAGTGATACCACTAGACTAGAACCAGAATGAAATATTACATAATGCGCAGATCATAATTATCTGGTATGACCCGCAGGATGTCATTAGTGCTGCCGCGCTATCTGCTGAGCAATTAGTATGTATGAGAAAGGAATAGTATGATCTGCTGATTTCACAGAAAAATCAATGCATGCTTCTTACGGATGGTTGTATAGGAATTGGGTTTAAGAGGGTTTTGCTTTCGTCATTCGTCTGCGGAACCCTAGCAGCTCTAATTTACTAAACTCCGCATCTTGCTCCGAAATTATCTCATCCACTAAGCCTCGACTCGAGTGTGGCGTCTATAATATATCAGCTATAATATTGCCTCTAATCCACTGTAGTAGAGTGTACAGCTTACTGTCTTAATATAGGTACTACTGCAGTAATTTAGGCTAGGTTAATAGACAGAAATCCGAGAAATCGTCTACCGATTACTAAATTTCATAATATCAGGCTTGTTAATAAATTATTAGCAAACGGGTTCGATTATATAGATGGCATTACTTAAGAACGTCTCTCAACTTCTATTAATAGTACATTGTACTCTACTAGGCGAGAAAGTGCCCAATTCCTATCGAGTGTGTCATTTGAGGCGCAGCCGAGGGCTTTAAAACACACGAGGTAGGAATGGCACTTTCTCCCGAGTGATACATAGCTTTATACTACACCTACGAGGAAAATAAAAAGGAGAATTATTTTTAACACTCGATGACGTTCTGTACAATTAATAAAATTACCATACCCAAATTCAAATTTCGAAGAAATTCCCGTGTATGCCTTTATTACTTGGGTTCTTTTTTCAAAATATTGTTCGGAAATCGTAAGAGGAACAAATCATTTGGCCAACTTATGAAAATAACCATAGCTACCGGCTGATCAATGAAGAAATTAAAAAAAAATAACACGTTAGAAAGTTCTCTTCCGCTAAACGCGTTAGAAACGAAATTCCGTAGAATTTTCCGTCCCGCATTTTAGTAGGCCTGAAATTATGTACTTTCTAAGTTATATTTGGAAAAGGAATGGGCAAGTTTCTTAGTACGTGTGGTATATAAGTTATATAAGTTGTGGTATATTAGTTAGTTAAGTATTTGAATGGGATGGCACTATTTTAAACAGTTATTAACTTCACTTTCAAAACTTTCGTGAGTTGTACTATACATTTTGATAAACACGGGCTTTACTCACGTATTATTGCGTATTATTAGTGCTTCCATCGACAAAAAATACATAAAATATGCACACAACACCATCTAGCAACATTTTTTTTAACGCTACGCTACCTTCATATGTGATTATTAAATAGAAGGATAGGGTCTGTGTCACATATTAGCATATCAAATATTAGCTAATGTAGCGTTAAAACCTGTTGCCATTTTCATTGATATTAGAATGAGGAGGGCAGACCATACTAAGAAGCTAATTATGTTATTGTAAGATAGTCTGATAGACATTCATGCATTTGTTACTCAAGCACGCTCAAATCAAAGAATCTAAGAAATGTAAAAGTAAAAAAACAGAGAGCAAGTCATGTATCTGTGTGGCACAGTAAGAAAAGGACCTCGACTCAGCATATGCTTCGCTACTCAGATGTAGCCAGGCGCTGGTATTCTGTTTTCTAGTGTACAACACAAAATAAACTACACGTAAAGCTAAGGCAGTACCTCTAAAATACTTTCTATTCAGACATTCTTGCTGAAAGAAAATATATAATTTTGTATTTACAAAACTATTTTCGTCTTTACTCACTTGTAATACGGACTAAAGGACTTCATTTTCTGCATTATATTTATTCTCGCGTAGCTGCCCGAGTGCCATTGTTACTCGTAGCTCCGCTACGAGAATTGCTACGAAAATTCTGCCGTAGCAAAAATAACATGGGATTGGAACTATTTCGTAGAACCAAAACTCAGACGATTGTGTATGAAACAGTTGTGTTACTTGGTACCTACTGGTTTCTTCTTCGTCATTAGGAACTGGTAAAGAGTGCTGAAAGGCTCTAATGCGCCTAAGGAAGATTCTTTAATGCAATGTCGTCATTTTTTCAAAATTTTGCCGACCTCTGTTGCGCAGAGGGCCAAGGTCCAGCTGAGACGCAGATGGTTGCGGGTTCGATTCCAGCTGCGGGACTAATGTCTGTATGATCTGCTAGTATTTGTCTCCGGTCTGGGTGTTTCAATGTAAAATATTTTTGAAATTAATAAAAAAAAATGTATATCAGTCTTGTGGTACCCATAACACAAGCTCTCCTTACTTTGGAGCCAGGTGATGCTGTGTGAAATGTATTATTACGGTATTATTATTATTATTATTTTTCGTTTTATAAATATTTGTTTCCTAACTATACTTAAGTTAAGATTTAGATTAAATTACTTAATGAATGATTTTATCAAAGTCAAAGTCAAATATTTTTTATTCAATACAATTACAAAGATCACTTTGAAATGTCTTACATACTAGGTGAATTTAGTTCTTGGTTCTTTTTAACCGACTTCATCAAAAAGGAGGAGGTTCTCAATTCGTCCGGTTTTTTTATGTATGTTCACCGATTACTCGAAAATGCCTTAACCGATTTGGAAATTCTTTTTTTGTTTGCAAGGGTATACTTCACAGGTCCCATTTAAATTTTATCAAAATCGGTCGAGCTGAAAAATCAACGAAAGTCTAAAAATTGTATACATCGATGATGTTTTCGTGTACTTCGATACCTCGCTGTCTCATTTAAGCGGTGCGTTTATTTGTCCTACCCGTATTATATACAGGGTGTGTCGTAATTAATGGTCAAGCGGCTTTCTGCTGGCGGGGGACATTGCGACTGAGCCAAAAACTCATTTTTTACACTCTTTTTGGTGCCATTTCCAGACGGAATTTCCTCAATCTGTTTTTTACAAATTAATCTTGAATACCTGTATTATTAAATGTCTTTTACTATTTTAACCCTAGTGCTCTACAAAAAATAAAAACGCGATTATTTAGACGTGACATTCCATCGCAGGTGGATTGGGCGTCTAGGAACCATTTTATGGCCACCAAGGTTACCGGACCTCAATCCATTGGATTTTTTTATTGGGGATGACTAAAGGAAAAAGTCTACAACAAACCAATAAATTCCGTTGAAGATTTACGGGAGCGTATTCAAAGAGCCAGTCAAGAAATCAATGAAGCTGGATATGTGCGTCGTGTTAAAAGATCCTTCATAAGAATATGTAGGGCGTGCATTAGGGCACGAGGTGGCCATTTTGAGCATTTAATTTAATTTTAATACATAGTTAAGATATTTATTATGTTTCATTTGCAAAATCCTTTCAAATAACCTGCTAATTAGATAAGCAGTTGAGTAGGAACAATAGTTAAGCCTCTATCTCTTTCGCACTTGGCGCGTGACAAAAGGGTAATCGACACAGGAGCAGGTAAAAAAAATTGTTATTTACAAAACTTAGAAATCAGCTTGCTTGTGATTATAAACATTAATATTTTTTTTCTGTAAAAGAAAAAAATACTAGTATTATGAATTGCGTAATTTATTTGTGCATTGGTCAAGAAGGCTTTCATACATTTTTTTACACCACAGGGTGATAAACTTAAAAATAAAATACACAAAACAAAATTCTGATACATTTCTTCAATTTTTATTTTATGTAGAGCACTAGGGTTAAAATAGTAAAAGAAATTTAATAATACAGGTATTCAATATTCATTAGTAAAAAACAGATTGAGGAAATTCCATAATTTCTGGAAATGGCACCAAAAATAGTGTAAAAAATGAGATTTTTTATTAAATTTCCAAAATGGCCGATAACTCGAAATCCAGGGGACTTTTACTTATTTTTTTTTTATTTTTGGCTCAGTCGCAATGTCCCCCGCCAGCAGAAAGCCGCTTGACCATTAATTACGACACACCCTGTATATACAAAATACATCTACTTTCCACTAAAAATATATTATAGGCTCAAATTTCATTCAATGAAGTCTGTTTTCTTTTTAGTTTCTAAAACGTAATTATTTCTTTAATCTTTCTCATAACTACGGTCATCTCATTAAAGGTAACTGTCTGAGGGCAGAGCAACATGAGGCCATTGCGTCTTACCAACAATATGGTCATTTATATTATAATATGCTTTCTTCACAAGACTAACCTTTATTTAAGCAGCTTTAAATATCTTTATAGGCAGTTTAGTGACGTATTTACTTTTTGAAGTCGAAGGGACGTATAATTTGTTTTTGTTCTTAGTGTTGATTATATGAAGATTTGCTGAAATCTATCTCTACTTATGAGAGTGTATAATAAAATTTCATGTTTTTATTGTGAAGCTATTGTGGGAATAATAATTTATTTGAATATTTATCTCTAAGACTGCGGTTTCATTTTATAAATTCCACGTTTGCCCTATTTTAAAAAACAAATGTTGCTTGAATATTACCTGCTTTCCTTTAGTGCATGATGCCATATGACAAAACAATATGGAAGTAGCTGAAATAAACTAGTCTAGCTGTAGCTTCATCAGTAAGCCACCGTATCGTGCGAACTGCATATGCAGCGGAACGAATCCTACCAGCAAGTGTTTCAATTTATTGTCCCCACTGTAGTTTTTCAT
The DNA here is from genome assembly GCA_948098915.1 of Lampropteryx suffumata. NCBI lineage: Eukaryota > Metazoa > Arthropoda > Insecta > Lepidoptera > Geometridae > Lampropteryx > Lampropteryx suffumata. The sequence continues at coordinate 1,557,174 of OX402560.1, forward strand.
CAGACTTAGGAAGATCGTGGAATCTACAAGATTCATTACCTTTCTATAAATTTCAATCTTGGTCGGGACATATTACATTTGACCAAGTAAACCAGTTAAGAACTAACGATTGTGATTAATTTACGTTATCGCTTACGTTAATACTAATTTTAACTTATCAACTTTAAAAATTAAAGACCTATCGTCAGCAAATAAAACTATCACAAATATCGTTTACCACAAAAGGTAGATCGTTATCTATGAATCTTATGCCCATTGTAACCTAATGCTTAGCTTAACAACTTTTATTTACATACATACACATGACACTTATGTCTGTTTATGAGTTGTTTGTTTACACACCTGTCAGTGCCGGAACTTTAGATAGTATCGAATTTGTAAATTATACGTGACGAGCGCAGTGGTATGACAGTGCCCTCGGCCAAGTACTCGATCGTATGTAGTGTGTTGAGTGTTTGAGTGAGTGGCCGAATGCAAAAGCAGTAGGTGTTAGTATCAATGGTATCATTATATCAGTAGTATCAATATCTTCCACATCGACACTCTCGGCATTGTTTCGTTTTACTATCTCGCCACTGTACTCGTTACACGTAATCGACCCATCAGGGTCGGTGAAACGTTTTTGCTTTAGGTTACTTCTACATATTATTAGTGTATCCTCTAGTTAGTGAAAACGGGGCATCTTAACGAGCTACATTTGGAGTTTCGTTTCTCGTAAGTTTAATCTCTATGCACTAACAAATGGCAATGCAATTCGAGTTATTTACATAGCGAAATTGCACCTTTCTCGTTAAAGCTTTGTTTAAGTTAACCCGCGCTGTTAATTTAAAGTAAATAAAACTATAACTCAGCTATTGTAGAGCGATGGTTAGTTGTTGTTTCATTTAAAGTTATTTTCTACAAAAAAATATGCTCTATTAAGAGTTCGTCCAACCGTTTATTCAATTTGTTCTTATTAGCGAACTCAGTTGACGGAGTTAATAGGTAATCTGAAGGTGTCCGTCTTGGCTAACGACTTTGAATACGGCGGCGTTATAATGTAAGGCCTAGCACGCACGCACCGCGCTATTCTGAAGTATGTATTTTCAATGCGGGTTTTTCCGTAAATGCGTGCGCCTACGTCTAATTCCATGACCCACAGAAAAGCGCGAAAAAAATAGGTCATAAAGTAGCAGTAGCGGCAGAATAACTGCGAAATCAGTAGCAAAACGCAAAAAAGCCAGTTGTTTTCTTTTACTTTTCTGTAGCCCACTTGCAGATAAGTAATAGGCAAGTAGCACGCGAAAATACATATACATTGTGTCAAAAGGTATCGGGAATAAATTTGTTTATGGTTCCAAATTAAAATTTTGTTTTCCATTTTAGCGCAGAGTTGCATTTTTTTATTAAGTTCATATCTAGTGTGTATTGCCAATTTCATAATGGACAAAAACATAGAACAAATAGTTTGTCTTAAATTTTGCATGGCATTTCGGAAAAAAGGCTAATCTAAGAATTCTTGGATTTTGCACCACGATAATGCGCCTTTGCACAAGGCCATCATTGTGTACGAATTTTTAACCAAAAACTCAACAAATACCACCGAGCAACCACCTTATTCACCAGATATGGCTCCAGCCGATTTCTTTCTTTTTTTCAAACTTACAGGAGAATTCGCGACGAGAACTGCGAGGCAATTATGGAATTCTGATATTAAGCAAAAAATTGATACTAACAGCTTTTAGTTACTATTGATGAATTGGTATTACGGAAGGTTGATGTTGATTGTCAGACATGCTGTCATATGAATAGAAACCATAGACCAAATAAATATAAAGACGCAGTGCTGCGATCAACTAAGTGAAGGCTCAAAACCGTGCTCGTCTGTGTTAATACACGCACCCACATACCTACACCTACGAGTAAATCATGCTTTTTGCTCTTAGTAGATGCCACTTCGTCGTCCAGCAAAACCCTTGCGCTTTAGGTCGAGTTCGGTCAATGACGTTTCGGTTTCCTAATAACCTAAATATTTATGTTTATTACATAATTATGTGTTTTGTTCGATGTTGAGGTACTGAATGTGACATGTACTTGAAGCAAGGAGCATGGTTTAGGTGTTTGTGTACGGGTTTTTAAGCTTCTTGGTTTGGTCACGGCACTCCGTCCTTTTGGATAAATTAGGTACGTTCGCTTTTTATTTCAGACCAAATAGATATTTGGTCTGAAATAAAAACCGAACGTACCTAATAGTAATCATCTTGTCAAACTAATTGCTAATTGAAACTTCTTCTTCTTTCTTATCGTTGTTACATCCTATTTGACCAATAGGTAGCCACATTTACGGCATTATCCGAGCAGGACATCAGATCACCCATAGTGCTTGGGTTGGGGCAGGATGGACACACAATTACGTGTGACACGGACTGCACCTGGGCACCACAATGCCACCGCGTATCGTTTTCGTTAATCATAATCATATTCCATAATCGCCATGCTGAACCTAATTCCGGAAAAAGCGTTTAAAAAAGGTTTTGATGATTGGATTATTCGTTGGCGTAAGTAAATTGTTTCTAAAGGAGCATACTTTGAAGGCTATAAAATAAATTTGGTACTTTCTTGACTGAGTAGTAGAACACGTAAAAAGTGTGTTTGACAGCTGTGATCGCGCAACTCACGCCTATTGCTACTTGTCGCGAGTTTACGTGATTGAGAAACGACATGGCCAAAACCGCTCGGAAGAGATCAGATTTCAATACCAATGGCCGTCACCCACCACTCATGTCATAGCGAAACAAGACATGAGGACTGATGTTTCGACACTATTCTACGTCAAGTTCTTATCACCTAACATAAATGGCGCCTCAAATAATAACCTTTCAGATCAGATCAGTCAGTCAGTCCCTGGATTTCAGTGGCATTTTCATCCGAGCGCTTCTGTGCTTCGGAGAGCACAAATATGTCGCTCCCGGCTTTTCAAAAGTAGTTAAATAAAGTCTTCGGGCGATCTGAATCTAATCCGATCTGAATCTGATGACTGACATCAGAATGGGCCACTAACTCATACGAAGAATAGGCATGACGACAGTATCATTAAATGGTCGATTTAATGTTTTAAGGGGAACCTTAATATCAAAAAAATGTAAAACACTGGTTTAGTTATATTAAAAAGATTGTGATTATTAAGATTTTAAATAAACTAAAATTTTAAAATACAGCAATCGGCCATTTTCACTGAAACACCAATCACAGCGCATTACGTCACCCATATGTAAACTCCGTTGTCATTACTGTCATTTACTGTGCTTTGTTGTTGTGAATACGCATTTGGATTGATTTTTTATTCTTCTACTTGTGTTTTATTGACTCCAGTCTACTCTAACGATGAAATCACGCTTTATTAAGGCAAATAGCTCAAATTTGCCCAGGATTGATATTAAAATTAGGCGATTTCCTCGCAACAAATAAATAATTTTGCCCGTCTGAGTTATAACCGTGAAAACATTTTGTAAGTAATTTTTGTATTTACCTATCTTTACCCTAGATACAACCAAATTAGATATAATCATCTCGTTTTGAACTCAGGCGAGTTTTTTTTATTTTACTTTCATAGGTTATTAACCGACTTCAAAAAAGGAGAAGGTTCTCAATTCGTTTTTATTTTTTTATGTATGTTCACCGATTACTCAAACACGCCTGAACCGATTTGAAAAATGATTTTTGTTCAAAGGGTATTCCCAGGTTTTTGAAATATCAACTAAAATCTAAAAATTGTACACATCGATGATATTTTCATTGCGTACAGTGCAGAGCAGTGCGTTTAGTTGGCCTACCCATATTATATAGATATAAACAAAATACATCTACTTTCCACTAAACATTTTAAAATAAAATAATTTTAAGGTCTCACGTTGTATCCAATAAAGTCGGGTTTCTTTTAAGTTTTTAAAACATTTATACAATAAACATGTCATTCTATATTTTTGAGGTTAGCTCACAGCTTGTAAGTTGCTATTTTAGAGTTAATATCAATTTAATACCCGATAAAACGAGTAATTTTCTGTAACTAAACAGAACCTACTAGTACTAGTACTATTTTTCCTCCTCATAGTAAACACCTAAAATCTGATAATCACCAATTCAATTTGTATGTATTTATTCAATGTATTTCTGTATTTATTCATGTACAAACACTTTGTTGGGTATTCTTATTAATGTGTTTTTACACTGCCGTACTGCACATCACTTGTAAACTTTGGAATTATTTTTTATCACACGAATTAATTTAATATTTTGTTTATTATTTTCGCAACGCATAGACACAATGACAAGTTTACATAGGCGAACGTCAGAGCCGACGCCATGACACCTACGAGCTGTTTTCGCGCCCTATTGAAAAAATGTTAGGAAAATGGCTTTAAACTTCGTTAAACTATAGCTTATTACCGAAATAAAGGTTTTTTGTTAATAGTAAATGTGTACCCACATTACGGAAGAGGATTTCAAAATCTTTCGTCTCGCCTATTAGTAGTAGTTTACTCGTCAACAGTAGGTGGTGGTGTCGCAATAAATAAGTAATAACAAAGAATCTCGAAGTGCGGGAAAGTTCTACCCTCAGAAGTTTTGTATTCTCATAAAGCTTATCGGCGCGAGTGTACACAGTACAGTCGGCGAGGAAATAGCTTACTTTTTAGTCTAGCAAGGTGGTTTTTGTGTGGGTTAGTTGTAGTGGGATAATTAAGTTGCTCCAAACTTTAGTGCCAGTGCACACGGTGAAGCAAAACTTCTTGAGGAAATGCGTGGTTCAGTCAGCTTCGTATGTATGAACCATGTGTTTTCCGTGGATACGGTAGACTACGATGAGCGGATGGTGTAGTGTAGGTGCTGCAAAGCTTCTCCATCTAAAAACTATCTCAATCACATCAGCGTTCTTTTAGTAAAAAGTTCCACTTGTCGTTGTATAATTTGTAATTAGATAAAAACGAGATAAATATGAATAATGCCGGACATTTCTCAAGCATCATCTAGACCACAAGTAAACAGAGCTTGTGTTATTATAATAATAAATAATGCCGTCTCAGCCTCGCATGACTGATATACTACTTATAATTTTTTTTTCTCAATAAAAACATATTATACATAGATGCAATGGTTATAGTTACCATTATTACTATATATTTATAATAATGGTATTATTATTATTAATAGTAGCTAAACCGATATGGATGAAACTGAGTATATATATAATTATGTAGATGTTTTTTTAGACCTGGATTAACATTTAGGATACTTTGTATCTACATACCACGTGGAGAAAGCCGTGGGCAGCAGTTTTCACGTCCAAAATAATGCCTTTAAATTTTATGTTGCTTATAATATTTTTGTAACAGACTGTACGTAATATCGACGTCTTTTGAAGGTCAAGGCTCGCCGAACTTTGATGAATGAGTTTAACTGTTACACTAAAAATATAATATAACTTTTTATATCACACTAAAACGTAGACGCCATTATTTATATCTTAAAACTGTATTTTCTTTATGAACTACTAGCGACTGTGAAGTCACATTTGATAACATGATCATTTGAGATCAGTGTTATCGGATGGGACGTTATCGTTAAGGATAATAACCGCTGACGGTCGTACCATCATGCGTACATTCTAATCGGCATCCGTACTAATAAGCGAGGATCTTATAAAAAAGCGTTAGAACCAGACGAGTTCCGTGGCGGATTCTTCTTGGACTGGAGTAAGGACGAACCGGCACCTATATTCACATAGCATTTAGACGATCCAAAATGGCTTATGTGTTTTTTTATAATAAAGACCATTTTAGGTATTCCACGAGGAACTTTTATAGTTTCGCCATATCCGTCTGTCTGTCTGTTTGTCTGTTCGCCCGTCTGTCCACCCTGTGCGCCTGTCCGCCCCTTATCAGGGCTCTTACTCGAAGACATGAAATAATGTCTGAAATATTCAATGATCATCTTTTTCTAAAGTTGACGTCGTTTTTAGCTTACACTAATAGGCGAAAAGTAAGCTTATTAATACATTGCCCGTTAAACTTTTATAGAATTCCTTATTTAAATGTTTTCATGTGAATACGCGTCAAGATCATATGGTCGGGGAGTCGCCTAAAAACTCCATACTAAATTATTTTATGTGTCTGGGTGTTATAAAGTAGAGATATTTTTAAATACATACATAATTATGAGTATGTATGAATTTAAAAATATCTCAGTATTCTATTAGTAACATGGTCACCATAAAACAAGCTATGCTATGTGTGCATTGTCCACCAATATTTATTTATTAAATTACTATTTATTTTGCTAAATAGTGTTGAATATATTTGGGACAACGAGTCATTTTTATCCTTCCTGACCTTCACGTGGTCCAGCACGCGCTTGGACAATGTATTATTTGATTAGATTATGATATGATAACAAAAAGCTCATTCCCATTCGCAAACTGCACAATTCAAACTACCCGTTAATTAAGTGGTGGCCGATTGAATCATCCCGCGGGCGCTTCCATCGCTGTTTTACTTTTAATCTATTTGAGCAAGCGCTTTCCTCTTTCCAGGAGCCAGTGGAGGGTGTTTTACGTCATACTTCTGAAATACTGCTATAATCAAATTGACAAAACTTGGGTACAGTGACTTAACTGATTAACTGTTAGATCCGTATTTATTTATGTGTCTTTTAATCATTTTATTTTTCATTTTAGGGCCACTCTAGTGTTATGTGTAATAATGCTAAGCTTTATTTTAAGGGGTCCGAAGTACAACAAGGAACCTTAATAGTTTCGCTATGTCCGTGTCTATCTGTCTGTCTGTCAGTCCGCCTCTAATCAGAGCTCTTGCTCGAAAACGTATGTCGTGGGACGTACTAAGACGGACTTTTATTAGCAAATTAAGCTTTTAAAGAGTGGCTGCGAAATATTTTTCCTAGTTCAAATAACAATTCGAATGTTTACTATAAAAATTTTGTGGGGGTGTGTGCACTGACTTTCCGCTGTATGATGTTTTGTACGTTGTTCTTCGTACTTGCTAACCCCGTTTCAGCCACTTAACTTTATAGGTTCTATTTGAACTGAAGTTTGACGTTATTATATTGTTACTTGCTCTTAGGTTATTCGGAGCGCTATGTGGTGTCGTTCTGAATTCACAAGTTAATTGAGTTTTCGAAAAACGTTCCCGACGCCCGCATTTCGCCCAGTTTTGTATATTGTGTGTTGAGCACCGGAAAAGTTTTAAAATAGAGACCAATGTTAGTAATTTAGTTCCCAAGTTTATTGAAACTGCAATTTTCTGAGCAGTGACTATCATATAGCTTGTATCATCGCGGATTCATTTAGTTAACTGACATGTTGAGGAACGAATAACTTTTATTTATATTCTAGATTTTTGCGTGTTTGATCTAGCTAGAACCTAATAACTTTCATAATATGTTGATCTAATTTTAACAGAATCCATGGCATCTGTTTCAATTGTGAATATATGAGCCATACTTTTAATGCTGTTTTCTTAGGGTATGAAAATCTGGATATCTTAGGGTTTATGGTTACTTAAGTCGCCCTTTAGTATAGATCTTTAAATTCCTTACTAAGGAGCGACGTAAGTAACTATTTATTCATTTAGAACGCATCGTTATGGTCTTACACTTCGGGACCATAAACGAAGAGTTTCGCGACGTGTTCTATTTTTATATATATATTTATTCTATTAACCGTAATTGAAAACAAACACAAATGCGTAGGTTCTACATTTTGCGGTAATTCGTTAAATGTTTCCGAGTTGCGTTCCCGCTGGCTTACAATTTGCCATTTATCACATTTTACCACAAATGCGGAATATTTTCGTGAGCTCGTATTTCTCCATTCGCTGATGTAATGTTTTGTTCACGCTTTGCTAATAATAAGCTACCTTAGGTAAGCAACCTGCGAGGCCTTTGGTTGGGTGACTGCAGAGACTTTTTCATCTGTAAGAAGACGATTCAAAGTGGTCCTTGTGATTTTATTGAATAAAGATTTATTGAATTGAATTAAATTCTGTGCGCTTCAGTACTTTGGAGATCACATTAAGCCTTTGTTTCTTCATAACTTTTACTTATGTATTTGGTTAAATCGTGTTAATTAAAGTATAATAAATAAATAATAAAGCCTATTAAATCTATTATCAGAGTTGATCACTGACACTAACGAAGGTTATTTGTTAATACTGTCCAATTCTGCATTTTGAGGCTGGAACAGGTGTAAACATACGTGGCAGGTAAGGAGATTTTACTGACCTTAGTGGCACTAAATAATAATAATAAATATTGCGGGATATTTCACACAGCATCATCTGGTCCGAAAGTAGGCAGAGCTTGTGTTATGGATATCACTTACCAACTGCTCCACAGAGATCGTCGTAAGCAAACTGCATTGTATATTTCATTAGATAATGTGAAGCCGATGAACGAAACTATTCTAGAAACATATATTTTCTTCTGAACAGTTGTACAGTAAGTGCATAAAAGAGACAAATAATAAAAAGGTGAATGACCTAAAAACCTATCCTAGTTAAGCAATTCTATTATCTTCTTCTATTTTTTGCAAAGTATCGACAAAGGTCTCAATAATACTCGTAATATACCAAAAACATTTTTATCTTTACTCGAAAATGAAAGAGTTCGGTATCTCTACTTCCGTTTTAAGAATTATTCAAGTCTAAAAAAGGTTAATTGAGCGTTTGTGTACAATTTGGAAGAAATTTCAACTAATTAGGCAACCGAGAAACCTCTCAGGCGCCGGAACAAAGCGAGATTACAATGTCTCCGGAAAATATTCAAGGACATCGTCACCGAGTAACAAGAACCAGTATGAGGCTTGTTCAGATTCTGGAGGATGTTGACTTGGTTTAAAGAACGCATGTGAACGTCCTCGAAAATTTGGTTCCAGATTATTGAACTTTACATTTTCTCGATACCTATTGAGAAGCTACGGTAGGTATCTGCTTACATATAGACGACCATAAAAAAAAGTATAAGAAGTATTTCAGTTATGTGGTTCCATAGACATAACACAAGCTCTGCTTACTTTAGGGCTAGATGATGTTGTGTGAGATGTTCATCGTTGTTTTATATTTTTATTTATTTATTTATATACACACGCACGGGGAATACCAGCAATGTATATCATTACCCTCATAACTGCCCATGGTATAACTCTTCGCGTTTATAGACTTAGCGGTCTATTGTGTTAGCTTCTTTGTGGCCTCCGCCGTAACCTCGCTAATGTTTATTTACTAAGTCTCTCATTATTTCCATGAGGCTGGAACCGGAGATTCGTAGCAATAATGAGCACGTTCGACCCAACGAGGTGTATTCATTAAAATCATAAGGATCATTTTTGAATCTTTTTGTTTTATAGGTGAATTCACAGCTGTTTATTATGCCAAGCCCACAGCCAACCAATCTTTGAAGCTTCTATACTAACTTTTTTGAATTAACCCAAAGCAATAATTGGCTCGATGGCGCAAAGTGGCGCAACCTCGTATGAAGGAGAAGGTCGCGAGTTCGATTGCTGTTCTGAGTCGATATTTTTTTTGAATTTTACTAAATAGGACTTGAAATGCTTGCAAGCTGCTTCCAATCTTAAAGAAGTAATTCTAAGTAGGTTCAATTTATCACGTTTATGACATTGTTATTGTTTATTTTACAAAAGTTGAGGTCGTTATGAGGTTTCTTGTTCTTGACCAAGATGGTAATTACCTCTCAAGTTAAGGGTTTGACGGAGAGACAATACAATTTTGAACAACCGGAACAAGTCGCAAGTTACAGGATCGATCGTATGTTGTGGACAAGTCAGATATAATTTACGAAATAAACGCCGTATGTGGGCTCTTATAAGTGGTAACTGTTATATACCTACAAATAAAAATACAAATTAAAAAAAAATTGTATTTGTATTGTATTGTAAAAGAGCTTAACCTGACTGACTGATTCATCATCGCTGAGCCGAAACTGCTGAAAACTGAAATTTGGAAGGTAGCTTCCTTTTACAGCAAAACCACCCACTAAGGCGGGATTTTTTGGAAATTCAACCCCTAAGAGGGTGAAAAGGGAAGAAACGAATGTATGAAACGCGTTTAACGCGTAGTGCTATTTGCTTAAAACTTGATATGAATAAATATAATTACGTTTTAAAAACTAAAAAGACAACCGACTTCATGTATATACACACGGTAGCCACTGTAAAACGTTGAGGAGTTCCCTTGACTGTCCTTCGTCTTCATCATCAGACCCCTAATGACAGTCACAATCCATCTAGGTGTACAGTTCTCATCAATACAAATTAATCAAGCCCAAACACCAGGTGATTGCAGTAAATCGTTGAGGAGTTCCCTCGACTGTCTTTCGGCTCCATCAACAGATCGACTCCAGACCTTCATTATATAGTAGTGCTTTAAAATACTCTAATAAAAAATAAACAAACGCACTAGTCACCACTACGATTTTCGAAAGTTCCCCTCTCTGGGATTTCTCTGGAATGCCATGATCAGATCCTGGTATTCTTATCATGGTACCACCCTTGAGATAACTCCTTTCTAACAAAAATCGGTTCATAAACGACAAAGTTATACGCGAACACACATAATAAAAAAAAATACGAATCGAATAGAGTAACCTCCTTTTTTTAAAGTCGGTTAAAAATGCAAAATGAATGGACACGTGTATCAGGATTTTTCATAATAACCCTAACCAAGGAGTAGAATGGGGTGTCAAAGTTTGTATGGGAACTTTTTAATTGGTGGTGGGGGTGCGTGCTTGGTTTAAAACTTATCAATAAAATTTGGCAAGGAGATAAATTGCATCCTGGGGAAGACTTTAAGCTTCAATACCTTTGCATCCTGGGGAAGACTTTAAGCTTCAATACCTTTAAATTAAATGCGGAAGAAGTCGCGAGCAACAGCTAGTTATACATAGAAAGTCACCCATACCCATGACAAATATTTGTAAATGATTTGAGTATTTTCCGCGACGGGAATCGTACCCGCAACCTTCTGCGTCTCAGGCGTCAAGTATTGCATTTTAAATTAAGTTAATTAACAAAATACAATGTTAAGCGTGATCTTACCGCGGTTTTGTCTGTTCACTCCGAGAGTCTCAAGATCATCTCAAGCTTTACTTAAAAAGCACTTCAGACATGAGGGTCTGAGAGCTGTGCAGAACAGCCGCATTTTACTTCTGGCTAAAGCGTTAGCTTTTTACTTTACCTAGTTCTGGTGCTTAGCTTGCAGTTTTTGGAGATGTTGCAAATTATCTTATGCAACAAAAACTTCTCTCAGCTCCAACTACTAAAGCTTTGTCCACACTAGTGCACTTTCATGTTCAACTTGCGTTTACCTCTGACACAAGCGTAAAGCGCCAACGCGCATGCTCTAAAACTTGTTCGACAGCAGCGCATGCCCATATCGCACGCATAGTAAATAGCTAGAAGTTCACACTCGTCTATCTTGATGTAAATATTGTATACTTTTAACACTTGACGAATTGAAAGTTGAAGATGCGAAATGAACATGAAAACGCACTGATGTGGACATAGCTTAACTGTTTTATGATTTAAGATGTTTCATTTTATTTATACTTAGATACCTCAGAATGCTGGTAATGTATCGTTTTTTTTACTCTAGCTTCAGCCCTCAGCTTTGCGAGCGTAGTACGTAGATAAAAAGTTGCCTATATGTTATTCTAGGTCCAAACGTATATATATACCAATATTCATCCAAATTGCATCAGCTGTTATGACTTGAGTATCCAAACATCCACACAAACTTTATTTGCACACAAATATTAATAGAATTATATTTATGAACGTTCCATTTAATAAAGCTGGTATGTTTCTGAGTCATCTTGACTTAAAGGTTATTTGATTTCGTGGAAAAATTGTTTTTACATTTCGTTAAACTTTGTCCACCCACCATCTTCTTAATACGATGGGAGGTCTAAAAGTTCGCAAAAAGGAAAGGTTAGGAAGGGGTGGGGTAATGTTTTATTGTCCAGTAATCTGCAAGTACTTAATACAGACATTTTAGTTATCACTATATTAGCCGTTCAATCGGGAACAATCGTTGAACATGGATAAAATTGAGTTTTGTGCCGTTATAAAGTTCCTTACTAAGCAAAGAAATTGACCTCAAATTATTTTAGAAAAAAAAAATCATCTGTTTACGGGGACTCTTGTCCTGGAAAAACAGACTATGGTTGACTCGAGCAGCCGGCCGGCTCGGCTGATCGAGGCCACCACTTCAGATATCATCGAAAAAGTCGAAGAATCTTGTTCTTGAAGATACCCGATTTAAGAAAAAACAACTTGCAAAAATGTTTGGAGTATCGTCTACAACCATTTTGGATATCCTCCATGACCATCTTGACATGTCTAAGATCAGCGCAAGACGGGTGCCGAGAATGCTCTCAGCGGTTCAGAAAAAGCGTGTCCACGCGAGTTTTTGGATCTCTGTAGCGACAACAAGGTGGAAATTTTGAACCAGATTGTTACTGGAGATGAAACTTGTGTTCATCACTATGATGCCACGATGAGCCTGAATAAAAAGAGGAATCTATGGCAGAAAAAAGGCGCAGCACCCCCCTTAAAGTTTTAAGGTGTCACACTCGGCCGGAAAGATCATGGCCACTGGTTTTTGGGGTTCAGAGGGGAAGTTGTTAATCGACTACAAAGAAAAAAGATTTAATATCACTGGGCGATACAACGCCACTCTACTGGGAAATGTAAAAGATGTCATCAAGGAAAAAAGACGAAGAAAACGGACTCGAGGTGTGCTGATTTTGCACGACAATGCACCCGTACACAAGAGCCATGTTGCAATGGCTGCCTTGCATAAATGTGGCTACGAAACATTCAATCACCCTCCTTATAGTCCAGATCTAGCCCCTTCTGATTATTATTTGTTAAAAATTGAAAAAAGTCTTGAAAAAACTTCGTCGAAAAAAATTTACTGACGATGAAGAAGTTAAGTTCAGGAAAAATATTGTTTTGTTTCATTTTGACCCTCTTCCCTGCCATTCCGCGAACTTTTTGACCTCCCCTCGTATAACCGGTTTTATCTAACACTGGTTATAAATTAAAGGGAACGGTAAATTCGTTCATCATCGATAGGAGCGGTAACCAACATGATAACAACATCGATCGGGCATTTTATCTACCTTTCTTTCTTGTTGTTGCAGGGGTAGATGCAAGTTTCTGGTGGTTTCTTTGTCACCTATTAAGTCAGTGACAGAATATGGATATGAATAACCCAAAATGCTTGCTACTTCAACCATATAAATCAACAACTTATTATTATGTTAGGTATTCATTGTTGTAGGGATGTACAAATAATATGATGTTGTGGTATATGGTAGATCGCCTACAAGCTAGCTTCACGATAAATAATTGCCTATTATGGAGCATCGATGACCTTTAGGATAGAGTGCCAGCCATACTTAATTGGACCAGCATTAATGGATGCCACACAACACTAGTGCTTGTAGCAAGAGGCATGGTGTCTAGTATTAGCGTTGTCAAATTCTACATCACATTCGAGCGGTTTGTAAACGAATAATCAAGCCAATGACACCAGTCACACCAGTGAGAAATTAAGATTTCGAGTCGACAACATTATAACGCAAAATTCGGATTGTCGAGTATTTTTGTTAAATTCTAATCGCAAATCGTAAACCAAATCGCAAATAAACGTTAATAAACGTTCCGTTTCATACTAAGCGGAATTCATTCTTTATAGATTTTAAAAATAAAGTGTCCATTACAAAGAACTGTGACTCATGTGACTGTGTAAAACGAAACGTCTTGCCGAATTAAATTGAGCGAATCAAAAAAAATATATATATATATTTTTCAGTCGGTTCGCGGGTATCGCGGGTCGGAGCTCCTGAAAATCAATTATTTTGCTCCCATAAAACAACATCAAATACGTTTACAGCTCTGACCCCATAAATGTAAGCATTAAAAAACTTCCCTTATATGTACTCTTTCATAGTAACCCCCGACGCAAATAGAAATTGTGTTAAAATTGTTAAAATTTATAATATTTGAAATTTATGTTAAATACCCGTGCGAAGCCGGGGCGGTTCATAACAGGCTTTTAGTTTTAAAAGGAACGATGTATGTATCATCTTACAATTCAAGAAATGTTGAAATATGTGTGTTTAAATACTCCTTTAAGTTGAATTGTCCACCAAAATGATTATTTTATACAATCAAGCCGGCAACCAAACATACGACCTGAATTGTAGACCTGATTGTAATTGGTTAACGAAACATATGGGCGTTTGCAATACTATATGTATCACACGCACATTATCGACCCTGAGAAATAGTTATTTGGTATATTCGCTCAGAAATTACCCTTGCTCCACTGCCTTTTATACCTAAACAGAGCTAATCTAAGCTTTATTTAGTTTCGGAATACGAATACGTTCTGGAATGTTGAAAAAATCAGTGGACATTTCCATCTCATCCCAACTTACCTTTCTTAGTTGAGAGTTATACGGGTGCAATTTATATGTTCTCGGTCCGTCGTGCACCTTGGTGGTGGCTAATAATTTGGTCAAGAAGTGGTCTGATGGTCTACTGTCTAAAACATTGGAACTCAGATTGACGATAAGAATTGTTCAAGTGGGTATATGATATGTCAAATATAATATTCGAACGTGCGTGCTTCTGAATAATCTTATAAATGTTATCCTCAAGGGTTTGAGTCACTTGAGAATCTTGAGATCTATGAAATGTTAAAATAACCGTGTGACACGCTTGTAGGATACAGTATCGAGCTCACTTTTATTTGTATCTTTTATTTTATCTGTAATCCTTACTAATATCATAAACGCGAAAGTTTGTATGTATGTTTGTTACTCTTTACGCAAAAACTACTGAATGGATTATAATGAAACTTTACAATAATATAGCTTATACATCAGAATAACACATGGGGCACAGTTATAAAGATATTGTGTGAATTGTCCAAATAATAACAATAAGTGTCAAGTAAGTGGAAAAAAAATCTGCCATCTACAAGCTATTCTGGCGTGCGCTACAAAAACCGTTAGAATTACACGAAGTACTAATCCTGCGCAGACGAAGTCGCGGTCACCAGCTAGTATTGTATATGCGAAAGCTTGTGCGTGTAACAAGCATTGTAGTTTATTACTTCTACACACTCTGAATATATTTGGATGAAACTTGTCTTAGATATGTTGGTATCCAGGATATGGATGTGGTGTGGACCTGGAATAACACATAACATACTTTTATCGACGTAGATTCCGCGCGGGCAAAGGACGGCAGCTAATGAATCAATAGTTTTCTGACACTCACTGCTAATCACAAAAAGGAGACTTGAATCTCATCGCTGGCTTTTTTACCTACGCCTATCTCGGTATTGCTAAAAGGCGATATTGCAATCTCTCAGTAACCAGATCTAGCCAAAACATAGCTAAACTGGGAACATGGGTACTTTACATTTTATATTCAGTGCGCGATTTTGCTACGCATTTTGCACAGTCCATTGTGCCTTTGTGTAAGTACAAATGTTCCGTATTGTTCGAGAAGCTACTTTTAATTTGAATGCTGAACGATAAGTAATAATGAAACCTTTTTTCATCTGAGTGGAGGAATTGTAAAGACCTTTTGCAAATATATTTTTGTTTACGTAAGGTGGATCAATACATGCTCGCGACGCACGACTTCGTCTCGATGAAGGATATCCGCTGATCTATATACTCCGTAAAGAAATCCTGTAAAATATTCTAAGGAGAGTACGAACATTGTATTTGGCACTGATGGAATGTGCCAAGCTTCAGAAGGAATAAGAAGTAAGGAACCAGAATACGAGTATTTAAAAAAAAAAATATTAATGTGTGGGTCACGGCTGTATTGCTGTATTGTGATTGTTAGGTGTTTATTTATTTACAACTTTTGCCTCGTTCGAACACTTGAACGAATCGTATTCGGAAAAACCCAATACCAGAGGCCCTGAGCTTTCTAAATATACCGATTTCCACATTGCACTTGCACAGCACGCATCTGCAGATTGTGCCTGAAAATAGCTTCATTGGTTTGCATTCGGAGATAAAGCAATTCAATTCAATTTATTTATAATGTTATTTGTGCATGTAACATTCAATGCTGACACGGTAAACGAAGTCGCTTAGATCAGAATTCTCAATATATTATTATAGTTTTGAGATTCAAAACTGAAATTGTAAAAGAAGTCGATTAAATCAAAAACCTCAAGGACATTGCATGTTTTAGAGATGTAGACTTCGTCATGTTGTGGCCATATTTGCCAGACGAGCCATTACCGCCGCCCGCAAATCACCGGGAGCATTGCTGTTGTCGACGTTAATTGCCAATCAGCACATGGGCCGCTGGTCCCAATCGCGGTGCGGATGCTGGGTAAGCGAATAGCAAGCATATTACAGCCTGACTTTCTCTTGCTAAGGTTAAACAGCGACATAACTATGAGATAAATGTACAAACTAACTCCACAATGCTCTCAACTATGCTAAACCTAGTTGATGCAATTCGGGGTTGTAGTTTAGATGTTTCTGACGCAGGCTGTCAAACTATGAATTTCAGTTCTAGGGTTGGTCCATACTATTTACTGAATCAAATCACTGTACTCGTCTAAAGCTCCAGCTCAGCTTAGAGCCTGTTTTGTTATCTGTGTTGTGGCCGATGGAATTAACTAGATGCCCCAGGCCGGCTAGTTTCAATCCAATTGTCCTCTCGATATTGACTTGTGAATAGGTGGGCACTGGCCACAACATTCTGCTACTGCTGCTACAGCTTGATTAATTATGATCTATATTTGCATTTCAAATTTTAAAATGATTGATGACAAGGTAATCTGAAACCAGTCCAACAGACAGAAAATTTAAGGTACCACGGTGTAACCTCTGGCACTATTAATACAATCATATCCACCTTGTATTCATTACATAATTCAACGTTATATTAAATTGCGAAATGTACCTATTTATTCGATGTAATTCAAACGCCTAGGACACACGATCAGCTAGATTGGATTACATAATCTAGATTTGTGTTGTGCCAGTCTCTGAATTTTTATTCGAATTACCACTAATATTATAAAATTCAGGTTAAGCATTGCCAGATATATCTACATACTCGTATATAGAAATTCCAAAACGCTAGTAGTCTATAAATATATGCCATTTCATTCTAAATAGTAGCTTTGATATCTCACTCGATAAGTTCTTGTCGTTTATTATTACAGTTGATTTTTTTTACGCTTCGTGTATCTTACTTAGATACTCTTCAGACTACCAATGTCAATTCTACCTTTTTCATCGACATCCGTCATGTCGTTTAAACCGAAGAATCCTTACTAATATTATAAATGCGAAAGTAACTCTGTCTGTCTGTCTGTCTCGCTTTCACGCCAAAACTACTGAACCGATTTGAATGAAATTTGGTACACAGTCTAAAGCCTGAGAAAGGACATAAGCTACTTTTTAATTTAAAAAAAAAGGTTGTAAAGGGTTGAAAAGGGGCATGAAAGGTTGTATGAAAGTATTGTCATTTTCAGAACTAGAAGCATAAAATTTACTAATATTATAAATGCAAAAGTAACGTATGTATAACCGCTAAACCGATTTTGATGAATTTTGGTATAGAGATAGATGGGAGCTTCGAGAAGGACATAGGCTACTTTTAATGTAGATACCACGAGCGCGAAGCCGCGGGCAGCAGCTCGTAAACTATAAAAGCACCGATTTTCCTAAATTTGTTATCACAAATAAGTGGCTAGTACAGATATAAACATCGTCAGTCGTTTAAAAAGCTACCTATCTTAAATGTAGATCAAGACGTAAGCAAAAAATAACGTGGGCCTTTCGCGGTGCTTATTCATTAGAAATTAAAATGAAGCGACAAAAACTCTCCACGTAGCACTTTCCTCGCTCAGGCGTGTCTCAGTTACAATCAGTGTGAAATGTGAAGTATGCTTTATCACCATCTCTTTAGGTTTAATATGGAAGTGATGAAGCTACATACGTATCACAAATAACAATGTTGATTTTAAACTTATCAGTTCAACTTATCATGGATGAACCTTCAGTTGTGTAGATGTCGTGTGATTTCGTCGATGAAAAGTATGCTGTTGAATGTTCAGTATTGGTTTCTATTATTCCGTGCCGCAGATTATTGATATTATCACTCCAACGAGTGAGAGATTGTGCACAGCACAGGATTACTGTACCTTCCCGTTACGTGGGAATTTTAAAACGAGGAACAGTTGTGAGAAAATATGGCCCCAAGCGGCCGGGTCTGTCTGCAGCGGAATCACATCTATCTAGAACTTTAAAGAGAGCTTTTTTTTCTGTTCTAAATGAATGTTAAAATGAATCGCTCTTTTCTAAAGATTTTTTATAAATAGTTTCAGTTAAATAACATTACAGTAGGTTAGGTACTCAACTGTCACGCGGCTTACTATCATATAACTCAGTATAACTGACATTACCTCAGTTTTATTTAATGAAATGCTCATTCATGGTTGGTCTTGGAATCCGGCAAAGTTGAAGTTTAAAGTTAGTATGCATATGCTTAAAACTTGATGTACTTGGTTGTTCGTGATTCTCCGCCATGTTGTAACCGCCAAGTGCAGAAGTAAGACTTCCATTATATGGATAGTTTTGGTATAGCAGTAATAATCGGGCTTCCAATATTGGAATGGTTACTTTATCACTAGATGGTTTGAACGAGTTATCATTTCCGCTCGTTGAACCATTAGTAATACATCTTAATGATAGTCAACTTAGACCAGCTTGACCGTACTGGTTTACCTCAGAGGACTGACCCCAACTAGATATTATTACTAGTGTCAAAACACTAGTAATAAAATCTAGTGCTTTGAGAAAATGTTTCTATACCTACGTAATAAGTTGATATACTACCGCTTTAGTTTTGGTGCCTTGACGTAAGCCCTGAGAGCTCGGTAGTCACTCTTATTTAATTCTAAAAGCGTACTTACGTCCAACGAAATTGAATCAGTTTTCCCTCATCACTAGAAAAAGGTCATCCCCCGTGTCATCCACCCTGTAGACATGTTACTTTTACAGACCAGATACAAATTGACTTATGCAAAATTCAAATTCAAATTCATTCATTTTTCTCCCGATTAACAAAGGGTGCTGGCGACGCCGTGATTAAAATGCAAATTTATTAAATCTATTGTCTGAATAGTGGCGAGTAGACTTTCAGCTCACGAGTGAAGTTTATTAATGATTCATTCGTGAGCTTTGATACTGAATACGAATCTCTTACTCATGGTTCCATCTAAGTTACTAGATAACGCCCAATTTCATTTAATTGTTTAAAAGTATCGTCTCGACTCGATTTGATGTTAAATCATCAATATATCACAGTCATGTAGGTACGTGCACTCAAGTACGTTTATAGGAAACTTAAATTAAGACATGTTAATTGTATGAAAGTGTTTTAGTGTTATAATGTCAAAGATGATAATAATAAACGAAAATGCATTCAAGACAATAAGTCAAACGATATTGGTCTAGTGATCCGGCGAGTATGAATCATTTGAAAAGCTCTAGTATTCAGTGATGCATCGCCGCAGCTCTATTGTCTGGTTGGTTGGTGAGATTCGTGACTCGGAATTTTCGTTGCGGCTTGCGTGGCGTGATTACAAACAGTTCGTCCTCTCAGATCATGTCTTTTCAGAGTAGTTAAATAGGCGTTTATTTTTGTGATGTTCTGGGAAAGTGCCCAGGTATTGTTGTGCAAGAGAAAGCAGTAATTTAATTGGAGGTTTGCATAAAATAAAAAGTCTCCTTAGATATTTTTTCATTTAGCGTTTTATATTACTGAGTCCGGCAATTCGTGTTTGACTATTTGGGTTTCTGGGATTTTTAAAACAAAGAAATCCTGAAATTTCTGATATTCTGTATTTTTTTGCAAGTAACGTGAGTATTTATTAGTCAAAGTCAAAGTCACAGTCAAAGATACTTTATTCAATACAATCACAAGGATCACTTTGAAACTACTTACATACTAGGTGAATTTGGGTGCCAATTCATCCAAACCCAAGCCCGAGAAAAACTGGCAAGAAACTCGTCTTGGTCCTAGCGCTTTTTTACATGATCCATCTTATAACTACCTTAACTACGAAATACTAATACAAGAGAGTTTATAAATTTCAAGTGCGTCGGTTAACTGTCTGACGGCAGAGCGACATGAGGCCATGCATTCTTATCAATAATATAGTCATTTATATTATAATATTGAAAAGACTACCTTTTATATATGCTTTAAATTTCTTAATAGGTAGTTTAGTAGCTTAGTATTACTGTTATTATGACTTAAGTGTCAAATAAAACCTGTATATGTCTAAAACTTGGTGACAAATACAACAAGCGGCTAAAAATAAATTCATTTATAAGACTTATTTCAATTATTTAACGTCTGTATAAAAAGTTTAAATTAATCCAAATCATTTATCTTTTTAAACGCTTATTGCGAAAAATATTTAGGTACCATCGAAAGGTTTTCCATTTGAATAGACTTGAAAATGTCATTAAATCGTTCCGCAAAACAGCTAAACGAGAGTTGATTGGACTGGAATGTGTTGGCGACGCAAAAATCGACTTCGGCAAAAAATCTGAATAAGCCATTAATTACATTCTAGCGCTGACAAAAATTTAATTTGATATATATTTGAAAAAGTTTATTCTAGCGCTGCTAAATTGTGTTTTCCAGTTGTTAGTACTCAAAATAACGATTTAGCTCACCTACCCGTGGGTTAGGTTACTAAACGCAGCAAAAAATGTGCAAAGTAAATTTTGTTTGTCAAAGTCCCCATAAGTATACTTACTTAAATTGGCACTTCATTTTACTTAGCGTTTAGAAAATAGTACCTACTTTACGCAACAAGAGGATTTACGAAGGCTCTCAATCTCAACCCCTAATGAAACATTTCGCCAGATTGCTGAGGGTGAATGTGAAAGTTCAACCGTAAGTTCACAACAAGTTAAAAATTCACATTATTTATTCCCAAAACAACCACAATATTTCGCTTAGGGTAGGGCCGTTGGCAGAGGGTTGGAAAAAGGGGCCAGTTTAGATTCAAACCTCCATGTCCTGATCTCACGTCTCCAAACAATGTCCCTGGTTTAAAAAGTCTTTCTCAAAAACTGATTACCTTAACGTTCCAATAAAATTATTTATTTGGATAAGGATTCATATAATTTTGATAAAACTCCTTCGCAAATAATGCATTAATTTCGGGCAAATTTAATTACCATAAAAAAGGTTATATTGACCCAATCTTAAAAGATGAAAAGACATATCAGCATATGAAAAGACATATGCTGTCGCTGACTTTTTTTTTTTTTTTTTTTTTAGAACTTTTAAAGAGGAACAATTCCATCATACATAAACTTTAACCGTTTACGTAGCGCATGCAACGGAAGCTTACAAAAAGGAGTATTTTTTCCCGTTTTTGCAACATTTTCCGTTGATGCTTCGCTCCTATTGGTCGGAGCGTGATGTTATAAAGCCTAAAGCCTTCCTCGATAAATGAACTATCCAACACTAAAAAAATTTTTCAATTCAAACCAGTAGTCCCTGAGATTAGCGCGTTCAAACTTATGCATGTGGAACTATGTTAGCTTCAGAATATTGCGAGCGGTGACGTGCGCTCTGAATAATTGATGTTTAATCTTTGTACTAGAACTGGAAATGCAACATCAACTATTAATAACTGCCAAAACACAAAAGAATTGAATAAAATACGCTTATTAGACAACACAGGTCGAACAATAGGAATAAGATAAGAAACAGTATGGTTTGAATTTAGATATTTTAGTATAATTTTAGAAGGTTATTTTTCACCGATACAGTGAAATAATTTGTGTTCAACTGTCAACCTATTGAACGAATGCATTAAATTAACGAGGTTTCCAAAAGTGCAGTTTCCCGGTCCCCCCAGTTTCTCGCTTGATTGAGTTCTACCGTATTGACTTAAAGCCGTTCATCTGAGGACGAAGGCCACGGCTTCACACCACGACTTAGCCGGGTCGCTGCGCTCCAATTTAAATTCCATCTCATAAACGCCCAGCACTTGCGGTTCGAACGACCAATCACAGACGAATTTCGACTTTAACCACTTAAAATTGCTTCAAATCTCGATGCCAAAATGGGGGCAATAATTGGTGGATTAGCGCAGCTCGACGCTTTTACTGATGAAAATAAATGATTGTCATTTTATGAGAATGTATATTTAAAGGAGTTACTTTTTACTTTTTATTCTATCGGAGTCGAATTTTCCAAATGATAAGGTATTCAAGATACTTATAGTTCTCTAAAAAATGGTTTTAGATAGACGAGTAAAAAAGTGTCAGTCATAACCGTAAAATGAAAATACTTTAGCTAGAACAATATTCGTTTTCGTGACACGACTACTGAAGAGAGTCAAAACTTCAAAATTGTTAGCACAACCTCTACACTACACTTATCATTGCCTATGATAACGAATGATGCCAGCACCATATCGGCTGGCATCATTCGTTTTTTAAACTAATCCACCTACATCCAATAACTAGTTATTAGAAACACTTTATCCCTCCCTCATACCTCCTCATTGCCAAGGTTCAGCCAGCAATGACACACAAATCCAATCTCAGCTGTTGGTAAATTCTGTAGACCTTGGCCGCTTGGCCGCCAGCCAGCTTGTCCTTCCTCACTTTCACCCGCCAGCGAGTTATCGATCCGTTGAAGCCTCCACCGATAACAAGCCCGATTCACTTTTGTCTGCTCCCGATGTAAAATTAACTTTACGTGTGCATTTGGGTGTACATCCCACATGCATACATGTTTTATTATAAATCCATACATGCTTTGCAGTTTTAGGGATTTCTTGAAGTGAGCTATATTTTAAGACAGCTATATTTTGTATCTTCAAAAAAGTACATAAAATTTGTAAGATCTTTAGTTCGCTTTCAGTAAAGTCCACCCACTGCTACAAATCTATAGTGTTCAATCACGTGTGAAGATATATCTACATTAAACGCAACATTCCAATCCAATCTAGAGTTTAGTAATTCCGACACCTCATACGCTGTTCACATAAAGAACCTCGATGAAACTAGCTTGGGAAATCAGAGTTACGTTGTTTCAAGGTTAAGTCAACGTCAAGTCAAGTCAGCCTGGGTAGCATGAATACTGTAGACAACCAATTTCTTCCCGGCGAGAATAGACACAAATGCCATTTGGGTAAATCCGTACAAATTATAAAACAATTTCCGCCTGTGTCTTTCTGTCCGTCTGAACGCGATAAACTCAAAAACTACCAAATGGATTTCTATACGGTTTACACTAATGGACAGAGTGATTTATAAGGAAGATTTAGCTGTAAATTCACCCGCTCCGTGTAAAGCTGGTCGGGTTGCTAGTACCCAATATAAATTACATATATGGATAAAACATTTTACAATATACTGAGACAAAGTTGTTTCTTTTCTAAGAAGAAAGTTTGGTAGTCAAGCTACATGGTGCTGGAGTGACTTCGCGGCTTCTGCAAAGCATTAGATTTTTATTATAATGATGGTGAAAAAGTCAACAAAAAATAACTTACTCGAGTTTATTGAACCTTGCTTGACGTAACTGGGGTAAAACGATACATTTCCTTAATACGGTATCTAAGTTTCGTTTGTGGCTCTGGCGAGAGCAGCGCTGCGTAATGGTTCTTACGCAATGAGTTCCAAGTTCAAGCTCAAGTTGAACGATGAACGCAGTAAATCAACCTCGATTTGTTTTTCTAGTTCAAGTCTAAATACGTACATGAATCACTGATAATATAACAACAATATTAACCGGATATCATCATGGTTTGTAGCTTTGCTGACTTCCAATGTTTCGGTACAGTTGCACAAGCTTATGCTGCCACCGAGATTGCCATAACGGTGACAGGAACTGGAAGAATAAGACAGGTTTACGGTTACATAAAAACATATCTCGTAACAGATATTCTTACCGACTTACTACATTGCTCCGCTGTTGTGGAATGAATAATATTAACTGAAAATACAAACTGTCGAATGTTTGTGTCCTACTGAAGGAAAGGAATTAAAATGCAAATTGTGCCTGCCGAGTGATGGCGCGCAGCGACCGTGCCGCACCGGACATTAATGGCTATTAACCAACGCTTTGAGGGTAGTTTTCATTGAATGCTT
Organism: Lampropteryx suffumata; assembly: GCA_948098915.1. Taxonomy (NCBI): domain Eukaryota; kingdom Metazoa; phylum Arthropoda; class Insecta; order Lepidoptera; family Geometridae; genus Lampropteryx; species Lampropteryx suffumata. The sequence goes on from OX402560.1 coordinate 1,581,426, forward strand.
GTTTACTGTTATATCGATAATGTTTTACTAACATATAAATGCTATTGCCTAGAAGAGACAATTATCAGAAGTGGAGCATCCTAATAATGATAAAAATGTGAATGTTTGTGTTGATGTTTGTTTGTTACTCAATAACGCAATAACGGTTGAATCGATTTGGATTTAGATGAATCTTGATATTTGGATAACATAACATATAATATAACATAATTTTCCACGTACCTCGCGGGCAATGCCGCTGGCAGCAGCTTGTATTTCATACATACTTGTATAATCATATAATTCATATCGTCTATCACGATCTTCATCAGTCTCATCCATTTATATCCTGCTATGAAGTTTATGCATAATTATAATTTTTACAAACAAAAAGGTTAACGAAATTAGGATCGAACTCTCAGTTTCTAGTTCGTTCTAGTTTCGTTATTATCACTTACCTATATATATTTCCTTATGTTATTATGCCTTTAGCTTATAAAATCATGCAATTCATATTCTAAGGTATGAAGTTTATACTCATATTATTACTAGACATGTTGCAAAAAATATTAAATTTAGCTATTTCGGAGTTAACCTCTCGTTATGTACTAACTAGGGTTGTAGGGTCTCTCTCGGTATGTGGACCGGTAATAAGGCATGAGTGCTGGCTAATGAAATCGTTCACCGCTACATTTAGTGGAGCCATAATTATTGCTGCGAGAGAAATACTCTCATATTTCTGCGGTTCGTTTATAGGGGATAAACTTAAATGTATATTAATAAATACACGACTGATATTGCAGAGTTTTGCAGCTCAGGTTATTGGTACAGATCTTAAACGTTTAATTTGTGTTTTATTAAATGCTAGCTTCATAGCTTTTCTAAGACACACATAAACAGATCGTAAAATGACGTTACTACAAATAAATACAATTTTTTAATACAATTTTTTTAATACTCTCATCGTTTCTATATAATGAGGCATTTAACTTCCAATGATTTTCTTGAACAATCTAAATATTTTAAGGAGTTAGAAACTTTAAATTTTCAAATACAAATAAAATTAACTGAGTGTTTAAGGATTTGAAGAGACTCTTTATAACTCGAACAAAACTTTAAGTTTGTTATAACAATAACTTTTAATAGGCGAAGTTGATAGAAGTGTCTCGATAATTTTAAACGTAGTTGACATAGATTCTGGAATGAGCTACGATGAAACAGATTAACGCTTACTTTTAGCTTAGCTTGTGATCCTGGAATTTAATACGCTATATTATTTGAAATATCACGAAGCATATGATGATATGCTTCGTGATATTTATATATAATAAAATATATAGCACCGGTCAAAGGTCTTGTAAATAACAAATACAGAATTCCAAATGAAGGTAGTCTACTAATAAACAAAGCTAAATCCTTCTGTTTTCAGCCCAGGAATTTGTACGAATTTACTTCATCGGTGTAGTTTCTCAACACTGCGAGGCTCCCATCCAAACGGTGCCTACTTGTTTGTCCGTTATGCCCTAACCGGCACAAGGGATGACCTAATAAACGTCACAGACAATGGAGTGAAAGCGGCAATCTATTACAAATTAGTGTAAGTTAATATTAACACACAAAAGAAGCACAAATTAATCAAGAAAACAAATAGTACAATCTCCTTCCAGTATGGTTACCCTATACTCTCCTGAGCTCTCTTGCTTCATTAGAACTTTTCTATAGCGGTAATGGCATACCAGCTGCCCCCTCCGATAACGAGGCTGCATCGGAAGCTATTATCTCTGCAGGTAAAATTGTCTCAAGGCTCTCGGAGTACAGTCATTATTGCAATCTATGCATGCTTATGCATGTTGCGCGGAATCGAGTATGTACTCCGTAATACAGTTCTCAGAATATAATTCAAAGTTAAATCGAAAAAATGACAAATAAACTTGATTCCGTTTACGACTAGGGACTACTATATTCAAGGGATTTGTGTGCCATCTATTGAGTAGAAACAGGTCTTGGTTATGGTTGATTTATCGTTTTTGTTAAGCGTTTAGTGATCGCGTAGTAAATAAAATGTCTGCGTCTAGATCTAACAATATTCATAAGTTATTCGAAGCAATCAAACACAAGCCCTATTGTTTTGGACCTTGAGTGGCACTTGGACCCGTATTACTCTTTAGGAGACGCTATGAAGCTGTCTTTCACTTTCTACACGTATCTTCTGAAAACGAGTTCAACTCGAGCAGTCAATCTGGTTGCAAAAAAGTATTATATTTCGCAATATCTTAGTTTTTTTTATCTTCTAACAGTAAAGGTAAGACTTTATGAAGTTATCCTATATAAATCAGTACTCGTTTCTAATTACCCGAATTTTATCAAATATTCTGAAACAAGTAATAAGTACAACCAATAGGCGTTTTCTTATACTTTGGTAGAGTTTTCTCGGAATTCTAAATAAGCTTGTTGTAGCCTATTTACAGAAAACACTTTGACATTGAACCGCACACGTGATCGTATTGTGTAAGCAGCGAGCGACCCAGCAAGCGACGCCTTTCCTAGTAATTTCACCGCTATCCTTGCCCTTCGAGCCGGAATTGATATTGATGAAAACATTGCTTTTTGGTAGAAAGAAATATCTCTATCACTCGATACGATAGTGATATTTTGTCATATGTAGTTTGTAGACGAGAAGGGAAGGAAAGGTTATTCAGTTCATCTGTCAAATGTCCAAATATCAGATAGAGAATAGTGTCATGGAGTACAAGGTAGGAACGAAGTTAAAAATCATAAAAACGATGCTTGCGTCAAAAATATGTATTATGCACAAATTTTGTGCACAAATATGCACAAAAAGACATTTCAGGACGTACAATTCGGGGTTCAGTATTGACAATTGGCGTTGCCAAGCGTTCAGACACTGCGATTATTAACAAATATGCGAATTAAAACATATTTTGCTTAATTTACTCTCATCACATTCCTTAGACATACGCGTGAGTTTAGGGTACTCTTGACCTGGCTTTTCTCTATCACATCCCCAATTTGGTCTTAAGTTAATACGCTGAGGTCTTCCCTTTTCAGCATCCTCATTCACACTCGCCTCATGCAGCTGTGTCGTCTATCTGCTATCATGTATCCTCTTTACATGCCCAAACCATCGTAACTTATCCTTCTCAGTCTTCATCACTATGTCTTCTTTTACTCCACAACTCTCTTTTATTACTGTTTCTCACTCAAAGATAAACCATACATGCTAAAATGTACGAATTGGACGAAATGTTCACCACGAAATTGCATTTGACAATAAATATGTATATATTACCAATATTATTTCAGATAATGTTTGCTAATTACCATACAGAAACTATTTGAAACAACACGATATACAACCAGCATTACCAGCATAGCTGCGGTCTGCGCGCAGACAGCAAGTGCTGCCGTGACAAATTGTTCCAGCTGAATTTATCTAATGGATGCGTTTCCATCAGCTCCACTGCAATGCTGGTTACTGCTAATGGGTCGTGGAGTTTGACTTACTGGATTATTTTCTGAAATAATGTACACTTTAGTCTTACATCACTTAACATAAATAAAACATTTTGATTGCACGAGATGTAAGGTGTTTACTAAATAGTTGTCAGGCAAAGAGGGCACTAGAACGAGAATGTCGTTCGTAAGGCGAAAAGGTTTGTTAATATCAAATCTTACAGTTTTCTACGAGCTGCAGATCGTATTTTATCGTGGCGGTGTTTTATATATTATAACCCATGGAGTTCAGTTAAGTGGGGGTTGTGAACAATGATACCAATTAAACATTATAATTGGGCTATACCGGCAAATGATATGTACTCTCAGTTATACGAGCTTTTTACAACACCATTGCAACCCTTAGAATTGACCCTCAACCCTCCAATTTAGCAGAAAGAGCATGTCTTCACGAGTCGACATGTTATCCCGAAATGAGCGATATAAAGATTCTGCGTCGTATTAAGGACCATTACTCTTGAAATGGCCACTCGCTATGTACGCGTATGTATGTACCCGTATCACGGCCCGTCCGTCTGTCGGCTACTTATTACTGACCGTTGTCTTGGAAGAAACCTTGCAGACTTTATTGCTCTTTGGTGAAATCCGATCAATCGGAAACCTTAAAGCTCAAAAATATAACCATATAGCTTGAATTTCGAGCACCATGTTTTTAAACTCTTGAAAAATTATTCACATTCAGTTGTTTTAAAAAGATAGATGAAATAACTTAAAAGCTTGCATGTCTATTTAAATGTGAAGTGTTTTATTTTGCATACAGTTAAGATTTGAGTGAAATGTTTCGTAAAATGGGAATGGGCATGTCCAATTCTCATAACATCCACACAAACGCACAGACTAGATAATATAAACTGAAATAAACTGGCGCTAAAATAATCCCTAAAAAGGCACCCTTTACTTTTTATGTTGACTAATAAAATTTTATTAGAATCGTCCGTTCTCTTGTAGCCTTAAGCTGAAATTATTGGCGCTAGTGGATTACCTTCCACCGAATATTGTTTAAAATGTGCCCATTAAAATCCGTTTCAATTTGCGATGTTGGTTATTCATCTCAAGCAATTTCATTTAAAACCAAACTTCAACATTAATTACGATTTCAAACGTGCAGGTATAAACCTTTCATTAGCGAATCAACCCAGTGTACCTAATTACTTAAAATCAGGTTCATTACATTTAATGCTAAAATGTTTGGAATTCATACGTTTTAAGAGATTTAAGACATTTTATTGCTAATTCGAAGTTTATGAACTTTATGTTAGACACACATAAAACATTATGAAATGCCTGTGTGCACTAGCTTTTACTGAAATTATAATGAACTTACCAAAAGTGACTGAGAGTAATAAAAGTAAATCTTGCTACACTTATTTTATACGAGTATGGTTGCTTAAATAACAGTTATTTTGTGTAGTATATGTTTTGTACAATCCACTGCCTGTTTTGTGCGCAGAATGTCAAACAATGGAATTGACCTGAATACCAATTGAGACGGACGGCCGAGCTATCACAACCGCATTGAAGTTCGTGTTCGCTGAAACAGCCACAGTCCCGGTCTATGTCTAAATGGGTTGCATCGACTAAATACAACACATAACACCTTTTCCAATTATACGCGAAGGTATTTACAGTTTCACACGTTTCATTCGCTGGTACCACGTTGGGCGCCAAGCGAATGGTTATTGCCTCGCATGTTACGACTTGTTCGATATTTATTTCAATGTCACGAATAAAAGAGTTGATGAACCGAATTATATTTTGATCGATAAGTTTACTTCACGCTCACGGTTGTAATGCCAGGTGGCGTTCCGGACGTGAAAATCTTCAAACATAGAGTAAAGAATATTGATTATAATATAGGTTGCAGCTACATTGTGAGTGTTTATTGTCATTATTACAAGAGAAATCAAAACAGTAATAAATGTATTAATATGTTAATGGAATTCGATGCATTCAATTGTGTGGGTGCCACTAAAACTTATGTAATAAATGCCTTCAATACCATATTTAACGACAATTTCGCGATCTATCGCAACTCTGCCGGTGTGTATACCCTTGGGGTTTTTCCCTAGAATTTTTTATATCCTCCACGGAACATGACACTTAAGTTTATTTGAATTATAACTTCCAGCAACAGTCAGCAATAAAGTCTACGTGACGTGAATACATCGCGCCGTATCGCTTCACTCGAAAGTTTTAGCTGAAAGGTTTGTAGTCTTGATTAAAATTGGGCAGGCTTTTCACTCACGAGAACTTATTTTAATAAACAAAATAATATAATCTCTGTTGTTTTATCGGTATCGATTGAAGCTTTTTTATTATTATAAATTTTACCAGTAGATTGTGTATGCTTATGTCTGTTTTGAAACAAAAATGGCGCTATTAGCGGACTGTTAGTGCTTGCCAACGTTATCGCGGGCGGGTGCGGTCACGAAATATCAAACATAATGACGTTATATCCATGGTTTCACGTACGAAACGCATGTGCGGTCTAAGTAGCCTCTGCGCGCGCGGCGCGCTCGTGGCAATATCAAAGCTGGAAGATGTTTGTGTGTGTTTACATCGAACTAGCCGCGGAGCGCGCGATTCACTCGCGACGTCAGGTAATTTCAACCAGTTTGAACTTGTGGCCAGCGACAACACCTGGCGGCCGATTTGTACACGAGCTCGCCACATCTACTGCGCCCGCACCCGCCGCCGTGCCCGCGCGTTCATACGCGAACAAGCACTTATATTATAGTAACATATTTTGTCGATCCAATCAGTGTTCAAACCATTTTTGCCAGTTCTCATTGGTCTTGAGTATTCTGAATTTCTGAGGAGCATGTAAGGCAGACAGTACAGGCAAAAATTGAAATTTAACTGTGATCTAGACCCAACAAAATGTATTTTTAAGTCGAATGTGGGCGGTGAAGTATTCTTACAGTTTGTAGCAAACTGCTGGACGTCGCAGTAATGAGTTTTTAACCACAGCCGGGGTAGCTGGAAACCACTTCTGAATATCAATGATCCAACTTCGCTCCGCGGACAAAAGTTACTAACACCTTAAGCCGGCTGCTACTAATATTTGTGAGCTGAATTTACAAGGACTTACGAGTAGACTTCTGGTTGGAATTTACAGTTTGTCTCAGTTAATCTACTTAGCTATCTTGAATTAATAATTCCCGAAATCTCTAATCAGCTTAAAATGTTGCTTAAGTTTTACTAAGTAGCGTGATATTTTTATGTTTTTGAGGGTCCTTTTAAGTTGCGAAGTTTTAAGTATTATAGGTACATCAGCGCTGGCCTTGACCCTTATAGAACTTATCTTTGTTATCTTGCTTCATATGCAAATTGGGTTTTATTTGCTTATTGTAAGCTGATGTAGTTTGTTATACGAGTAAACCAATTACTCAAAAGTTACGCTTACACTGACAATTAAAAAATTGCTTAACTCCGGGCAATACTTATAATTATGACGTCGCAACAAAAGCAAGCAATTCGGCACCGGCAATTTCACCATGTAGCGATTGTATAAAAACACCACAACACACGTTATGGAACAATTTAGAAAAAAACTCCAGATTGATGCACGTTTACATACTTTTTCAAACATATCATTTGGGTGAGATTAAACAGTTTTACTAAGATATTTTGTCTTTTCCAGGTAAGATATACGTACGTGTTTATATGCTGTTCATTTGAGATGGGTAAGTGTTTCAGATAGTTTAGTATCGGAATCCTACTCGAACCCCGCGGCACGGTGGCAGTGACGTGGAAACGCGAGGATTGCTTCGATCCGAGCTGCACATGCGAGATAGCAGCAGTTACCTCCCTGCTTGGAAATGAAAACTGGGTCGGAGAATTGAACTAGCTTTTTTTGTTAGCTGGAATTTTGTTTTCCTAAAGCAAATAGGCACCTTTTGTAGCGATGCATCAATCGTGCCCTATTTGAATAACTTACCCTTACAGTGACCAATCTGGGTACGCAACGCAGTACATCGAATCCCTTGTAGAAAACCGTTAAGGGATCCGTATTAAGCATAATCAAAGTTATTATACTCCCAAAGGCAGTTTGAGAGGATCTGCAGGCACATTCGCTGTAAATAATTCATGAGCCGACGTGGGATGTGTGTTTACGTGTTTGCGTTCGCCCAAGGACAAGTTATTGTTGTTACACTTGAGTAAACAAAATTGTACAATTAAAATTAAAAACTGCCGTTGTGTTAATATGTGCTTGTGAGGACTTTGTTCAATGTTTACGTCACAAGTACGCACAAATACTTAAACAATAGGTAACCGCTAAACGTAAAACCGCTAAATGTATAAAATATATTATGGACGACTTCGTAAAACATAAAGTTCTTGAATCGTACTGAATTTATCAAACCCATAATATATTACTAAACTCCATAGAAATGCAACCGTCAATGTCGTATTAAGATAACATGGAGTCACATTACGATACCATCGGGGTTATATTCCGATATGACATTGTAAGGTCAAGCCTGTTCAGCTTGTGTTCAAGTCAAGGGCGCGGCTGAAGGGTATTCGGGATTGGCGTGAGTACTGCTCAGGTATTGAAGGTTCGTACGCTTAAAATCAACAAACTACATTGTCTTGATATTCGTTACTCATTACCCAACGAGCAACGGACATCAGCGGAGATGTTTTAGTACACAACGTCTTTGTGTCACCGTCACGGGAGCAACTCACGCGTACCGCCGAATACGTCAGCTGTGAAAGCTGTATTTCGTGTATCTTGGTGTTCACTCGGAAGCGGAACTTACCTGTTTATTATTATACGCCTAAACATGTTGCTGCGAGGTCGCTTCGCTCAATATAGCCTGTTTTAGTAAATTAGTGTGCATAAAAGCTAGGTATTTGCGAGGTACAGTAAAGTACAGTAAACCGCCATTTTAGGGCCACTGACCTGGAGAGGGTATCCTAGAGTCAACCAGTGAATTTACTTTGTAATTCATAATATCGTAGTCTTGAATCTACAGACAAACAATCCCAATAAGTAAACGCAGTTGAGATCCTTGAAATTAAGGCTACCGTTTCATCTATTCTTTTATTCGTCGTTATAAGTATGCTATTTCGTATATTTTAACTTTTCTGTGTTGTAGTCAGGTTAAGGTGAAGAGAAAGATGTAACATTCCGTTGTAAAGAAAGCTGTCATCCGCTTAAATTTCATGCAAGCACACACGTATCATTCATCAATTTCAATATTCATGTTGTTTTAATTCAGAGCCGGTCGCGTGGAGTTAATTCCCTGACCTCCCTCGAGATTAGATCTGTTTTGATAGTTATTTCATGTAATATTCATTATCTCTGTGTACCTTGCCTAGAGAGCTTCTATGATATTTATATAATTTACATTCATGTTTACTTAGGGCTTGGGTTGATAAATTACGCTTAATCATTCTCCGCTCAGAAACTGCATTCAGTAAAAGGTGACTAAAATCTTAGATAACAGTTCTATGTTGTCTCGATCACACAATATTGCTATTAGTATTGTGAAATTATGAAAATAAAATGCCTTTACTATCATAATATTGGTGGAATAAAACTTATTTCGGTAACATACATAATCTACAACATTATTCCGTAATGTTTTTGCCAGTTTGAAATCGCACAGAATTCGCAATTTTGACGATATTCATTCTAAACGTTACCCAAAGTTCAAGGTTTGTAGCCCGAGCCCGTTGCGTTATATTCAGACCGAAATCGCAAAACCTCTTCCAATAGGTTATTGGGTTAAAAGTTTATCGTCTGCAAACAAATCCGCCCGGACACGGTTTGGCAACAATTTTAAACAGATTAGTAAGTTATTTTGGTTTAACTGTTGTAGATCTTTTACTCAGCCATGATTTATTTATATATATACTAGCTGGAACACACGTGACATCGTCCGAGTATTTGTGCTTAAGTCTGTACTTAACTATAATATTTAGACCTATAGTCTTGTAGGTGTGAGTTATAATGAGAACTTTAAACATATACTTAGTACATTACGGATCTAAATTTTTCTAGAAAATAATATATAGCCTTTGTTACTTATTGATAATGTAATTTTCTATAGGTGAAAGATTTTTAAAATTAGTTAAGTCGTTTCTGAATTTATCCATTACAAACAAACATACAAAAATGTAATCTTTTATCTTTATAGTATTGTTAAACTTTCGCGTTTAGTCTTCAAATAGTCTTATAGCTTATGATTTTGTTTCATTGTTAGCTGTATAAAGTTACTTTGTGTTTCAGATTATCACTCTGTCTAACGCAAATAGCCCTGTAGCAATCCTTAATACGTGGCTTATTTTACTTTTGGGTTTGCTAAACATTGTCCTTGTCAAATCATCGTTGAGAAGCATTACTGCAGTGTTCAATGCTCCATCTGCCCGCATCTCCTAACAAGCTCGCTCTCTTGTTGCAATATCTAGATATCCTTTATTTGGGATCCATGTGAATGCTAACAGACCCATACAAAACTGTACTCTCCGCGTAAATTGAGTTGATTAAGGAAATAATTATGTTCAAAGACCCAGAAAATAAGGGAAAAGGCAATTTATCGGACACCATATTGGTTGATTGTGCGTACATCCGTCGGTAATGACGGAGCCAGGACGGAATTTAGTATAGTACTTTTATTTATTGATTTATTTATTTTATTGGAAAATCAACAGCTATCATAACTTAAATAGATTAAAGTAATAATAACAGAAAGCTAATAACAGATTTTCACGTGTAGTAACAATATAACTAACAACAATGTGAACATAAGTAAACATAACAATAGCTCAAGACAATGACGTGAAATAATAGATACACTATGAACTTAAAATTATTGTAGGTAAACCTAAGTACCTACGTCACCATTAAAGTAACCTCTAGTCAGTCGCTGTCTGACTGAGTTAACGCTCGTACAGAATAGATCTAGATCTAATTCGGGATGCCTGCTAAACTTATTGAATAGATCACTTGTTCGCCATAAAAATGCATTCTGTCTGTAATTTGTGCCAACAATAGGTATAGAAATTGTGGGGCTAAATCGGGTAATTTTGGACGGAGCATGAATGGAAATTTTACTGAGTAGCTCAGGACAATCTATTATATTTGAAGTTATTTTTAAAAGGAAAGTTAGATCAGCAATTTCACGCCTTTTAGAGAGAGGAAGAAAATGAAACTTTTTGCAGAGTTCATCATAACCGAAGGACCTATAGGGAACTTTTAACCGAGATAGAGATATTTAATAAATTTAATTTGGATTCTTTCAATTTTATCAATATATATACTATATCGCGGATTCCAAACCTGTGATGCATATTCAAGAATACTTCGTACAAACGAGCAATAGAGAATTTTGAAGGTTTTAGCCACGGCTGAAACTAGCGGAACTTCTCATCACAAATCCTAATGATCTTGATGCCTTAGAGATGATGGCGTCGACATGTTTATCAAAGAGTAATTTTGGATCATGTAGAAATCCTAGATCTCTAATAGTGTTGCCCCTTTGCAATGTTTCTTGCCTTAGACCATATGTAGATGTTATAATTTTAATTTTCCGTGTAAATGTAACCACGGAGCATTTGGTTGGGTTAAGGTCCAGTTTATTGACAATACAGTAATCATCCAGTCTTGAAAGGTCCACGGAGCCTGGTTACGTCCTCAGGAGATTTGATTACTCTGAAAATCTTCATATCGTCGGCAAAGCAAAGCAAGTGACTGTTTAGGAAGCATTGTGAGATGTCATTAACAAATATCAAGAAAAGGGGACCAAGCAGTGATCCTTGAGGCACACCACTGGGCACTAAGACCCAGCTGGATATGTAGTTATTAATTACAGTAGCCTGAGAGCGATTTTTTATATACGAAGAGAACCATCGAAGCAGATCTCCTCTTATCCCGATGAGGTGTAACTTGGACAGTAGCAGTCTGTGGTCAATTCTATCGAAAGCTTTGCTATAGTCTGTGTAGATTACGTCTACCTGAAAGCCATTGTCCATAGCTTCAGTAAGAAAATCATTAAGGAGAACCAAGTTTGAGGTAGTGGACCGCTTAAGAAAGCCGTGTTGAGATGAACTAAAAGAGAGATGAAGTGCAGAGTAAATTTGGTTATATACTATCCTCTCGAACAGTTTTGCTATGATACAGAGTTTTGAAATTGGCCTATAGTTAACGACTTCAGTTATGGAACCTTTTTTATGAAAAGGTGAAACAAAAGCTGACTTCCAGATATCGGGAACAGTGCAAGCAGAAATAGACTTTATAAATAATAGGGATATTGGTACATAAATAGATTTAGCACAATTAGTAAGTAATATCAGGCTAATCTCATCTGGACCGGCTGATTTAGATGTATCTAGATTAACTAACAACTGCAAGACCGTATCTTCATTTATTTCAATATTGCTGATGTCATATGTGCACTCTGAGTCATGAAAGTCAAGTGGAAAATCAGACTTGTCTAAAGCATCCGGTGATAAGAATGTAGAATAAAAATACTCTGAAAACATTTCGCATATAGACTCGCCATATGTTGCCGTAGAACCTTTATATGTTACACATGTGGGAATACTGCTTGAGTTCCCCGTTCTGTTCTTAATATATGACCAAAACTGTTTAGGATGTTTTTCAATACTATTTTCAATAAGTTTAATGTAATCATTATAACATTTAGTTTCTAGTGACTGTGCTCTTTTACGCAGAAAGGTGAAAGATTCATGGTCGGATTTCATGCCATATATTTTATACTTTTAAAATATTTAGATTTTTCTTTTAAAACTTTTACGAGTGCTGGGGAAAACCATTTAGGATACGAGCTATTACATAGCTCGTATCCTAAATGGGATAAATTGCAATTTGAGTTGGTTCATAATAGAATAGAAGTAGTCTACAGCTTCTATCAAAGACCTACAAGAAAATTCATTAAACCAATTTATTTCACATATTTTTAAATTGATCGAGTTATAATTACCTTTATTATATAGATACTTGACATACGATTGGGAGTTTAATAAATCTAGATGTGCAAAATTTACATTAATTAAAATAGCTTTATGGTTTGGGTCCAAAGGTACTAAAGGGTCGAGATTTTCCATCACAGTGAGGTCATCATTTGACCATACCAAATCCAGGAACCTACCAAAGTTATTAGAAACCCCATTAAACTGACGAAAATAATGCGTGTTCATGTCATCAATAAGATGGGTTTCCATTGTGCTAGAATAGGTAGGCAAGAAATGGGAATCCGAGCCTGGAGACCAATTAATATTAGTGAGGTTGAAATCACCTACTAAGATAAATCTATCAGACGGATGTGTAACTACCAATTCATTTAATTTATTTAGGAAGTTTTCAAGCTGCTGATGAAACGTTAGTCCCAGGTTTTGGTTGCATAGGTATAAGCAACAAATATGAATTTTAATAAAATATTTATTTTTTAATTTAACTTTTAAGGTTAACAAATCTTCAGCCGTGGACTGGAAAATATTCTGCGAGATTGCTTGTATTTCTTTACGCACCGCTATCAGAACACCACCTTTTTCATATAAAGAACTTTACTTTAACTAAAAATCTGAACTGCAATCGAATATTAGTCGATGATTGGTGTGCCTTTCGACCCGATTGCGAGGTCGAGGGCAGTCGACTCTAATCGATGGTCTTCGCTGTACTTAATCTGTTATTGCAGTTATGAGGATCCATTTTTCATATCTTGCAATAATCTCAAACGCTTTGATGAGTTGTGGTACGTAACTAAAAAACTACTGAATATATAAACAAGAAACGTTATTTAAGTATGTTAAGACTATACATAGAAAAATAACCCCATTTACTTAAGAGTCAGATTCGTGCAATTTAAGTCCTATTCAGGACATAAATTGCACCACGTTGGGCGTCAATTTAACGAAGCTTAAAATTGTCATCAGCATAAACAACATGTCTAGCGCTGACAAAGTGTGCCTTTAATTACTTTGAATTTTAATGAATAGCAGCAAACTGCGGAAAGCGCAGAGCAAAAGAATTCAGGCGACCCACATTTCATGCCTTACAGTGTCAAAGAGATCCCTCGGGGCGGCGGCAAAATTAGTTGCATGCCAGTGTCTCCAGGGAATCAGAGGACATTATTCAAATCTGTGCCTGCCGCTGTCGCCGATATTAGACTTAGTCTGATGTAGTCTTTCGTGCTATTTATATGATTACTACCACATTATTGGGTATCTCGCTAAACGCTCCAAAGGTTTATTTCTCCATCTTATTGTGACGGCCTTATTTTATGTGTTGTTTGTATATTTTTTATGTATTTTGTCAATCATACCGTCACAAATAAATATATTTCATTCTATCTTTCTTTGTATATTTGAGTACCATTCTAATGTCTACGATTAAAAATTGTAAAGAACGCAATATTATCTAATTATAAAATAGGCATTTGGGCGTTTCACATTTAATTCGTCTTAAATTCTCAAAAGACATTTCTTAGAGCGGTAGAAAAATGTATTGCATGCGGGTCTCTGAAACAGTAGACATTACTCAATTTGGCGTCCTTCGTTCTAGGCGACAATGTAAATGGTGGTATTGAACCGTTAAATCGCCTGTGCTTGACAATGCTATGTGTGAAATGAAATTTTGCTTAATTATAATAAGTACCTACAACAAAGCTTGAACCATGAGGTCTTTCAATGGTTTATCTAAAAAGGCTAATGAAAAATTAGTCGATTGTGTTGTTGCAATTTTCTCCCTCAGATGAACAATGTCATAGAAAAATTTTATATCTTCTTGGGTCCAGCTTTATTAAAACATGTACACCTACTACATAGTCTAGAGCGCTTAGCCGACAATATTGGGCATTAGGAAACGTCTCCGTGTAACTCCGTGGAATGAGGATACAATCTGCCGTGATTGTGGGGATTATTAAGTAAGCCTTTGTGCAAGTTTTTCATGACATAATTCTTGAAAGATTTTTCATGTTATTAAGAAACCTTCTCTTCATTCATACGTTGCTAATGAAATAAATAAGTATAAAGTATATAAAAAAAGCAGTGAACACTTCTCCAATTCTCCTTCGAAAAAAACATTGACAAATCAAGAATTGCTCTTCTCTTACAACTATTGTTTTCAGATTACATCTAATATCTAAACCCGTAAAACCGTTCAGCAACGAAACGAATCAAACGAATAAGAGACGAATTCTAATCAAATTCAGTTATTTCGATCTGATTGGGTGACGATTTATTCGCATCAAGGTTACAGACACTTGAAGAAGTATATACAGGACAGGACAGAGCAAAAAGAAACTGAGTATTGATTGTCTATAGGCAAATTAATTTAGCAACGTTCAAAGTGAGCGTTTTCATAAACTATTTAACACTATTTGCAATAAGCTCTTAAGCTTCATTTGTTTTCACGTGTACTCAAATATTCTTAAAGGTCTCAGACTGTAGAACTTGAATACCGCGCGCCGCCGCTCGTCTCAAATCGTCTCCTGCTTCCTTGCAAAACACTTTTTATTATCATTATTGTTGGAAAGACTATTTGCAGATTAAAGATACAATAAGTTACTGAGCGGACGAATTATAGTTACTTTACCGAAAGATATAAATTGACACAACGAAGAGTCTTCTTTTCGCCAACGTTAACTTTACGTACCGGTATATTTAGTAGTGCGGAACCAAATATTATCAAATTGCTGGTTTTCAGAATATAATTGTGTGGAATTACATCCAAGTAAATTATTCATATTCGCGCATAAAATATAATTTTGCATCAAAAAAAATCGTCTTATTTTAAAATCTATCACATATTTAATGTCGTGAAAGTTGTTGGCGTGTAACACCCAATTTAGGGTTTCGTGCTTTTTTCATGGTTTCGATTTCAGAGCCAGGTGTAGATTCGCGTATTGTTCTTACTCTGAGGCAAGGTATCATGTAAGGTATTGCGATAATATCTTTATTGTAACTTTGCGCATACTAAACACATGCGATAAGGAATTTATGTTCACAGTACATTCTGTACGACGATAGGAGCCTTCTGAATTGCAATAACAACGCTGCTTGCTTACTCGGAAATTCTTGTGTCGCATTTTTCCTAGAAAATTAGCTTTTACATTCAAGAAAACATTCAGAGTGGACCACATCTGCTAGACTAGTTTTAGATCGTGGTTTCTACTGCGTGTGTAACGTAAAATACGTTCACCTTTGGGTCGTATACCTTTTCCAAATCTCTTCAAAGGCCGATGTGCCATTAAATTGTCAGCAAAACAAAGACTTATAGAGGTGAACCAATACAAGACAATTGGGTCATGTTAATATTGTTCCCTTTATTAACAGTGACCTAAATATGTCGCAAATGTGAAGCGTGTCTCATGGCCACATTAGCGGATTGCAATGTCCGTAAACGATCTGTATATCTATCTTGTGTTAACATTATCTATTAATTATGTAATCTTGTCTTTCGAAAGACAAGATTTCTTGTCTTGACTATTGCATGGAGGGCGCTGGTTATTGTGACACAGTATTTTAACTATGAGTATCAACGTTTTCTTTTATTATGTTCCAATTACAAATAAATATATTTAATTTATTTCTCCATAGATGATAACGTTACCGGAACTTTATCACATAATTAATTTTAAAATGAAGATCAACAAGTACATAAATACGTAATTCTGTTCGGTAGATAGCGCTATCTGGTACTTGAGAAATCAGTTTAATATTATTACCTGGATGAGCAAGTTTTGTTCAGTATAAGACACGGATAAAACGACGTTTTCTAATAATGAAACCTAGCTAGATCGATCTATCGCCCCTGAAACCCCCTGCATATCAAATTTCATGAAAATCTTTGGAGCCGTTTCCGAGATTCAGATTATACATATACATAAATACAAGAATTGCTCGTTTAAAGATATTAGATTAAATTTCGGGAATCAATGTTGTCATAAAGGGATACTGTGGATTTAGATCCTATTCAGAAACATCTCCAAAAAATTAAAAAAAAATCAAAATCACTTTATTCAATAAAATTACAAGGACCACTTTGAATCGTCTTCTTACATGCTAGTGAATCTAGGTGCCGGTTCCTCACACCGGTTCTACATTTATTTGTATGATCCTTGACAATTTTGTTACGGATGCCGAGTCGAGTTGGAGCAGATTCATCCCAAGCTTTTATGTCATCTAAGTAATCAGATATTTTATAATATGCTTTAATAGACAGTTTCTGTTTAATTACGTTTTTAAATTTGCCAATCGACAAATCTAACACGTCGCTTGGGACCTTGTTATAGTAGCGTACACATTGCCCTATAAAAGACTTAATAACTTTAGCGAGCCTAACAGTGGGAACAGCGAGTTTATCTTTATTTCTAGTGTTAATATTATGATTATCGCATTTTTTTTAATAAATGAACATTTTTGTGCACATACATGAAATTTTCGTATACAAGGCACTGTCATAATATTAATTACTTATTTCTAAGTGATTCTCTGGGGTCAATGTTATAAATTGCACGAACAGCTCTCTTCTGCAACACAAATATGGTGTTAATATCAGCAGCACAGCAGAATGTCATAAGACATAATGCTATGAAAGTAGCTGAAGTAAACGAGTCTAGCGGTATCACGTCGGTAAAATGACGGATTTTATTATAGATATTATAGATTTTAACAGCGTATGCCGCAGAGCTGAGTCTCTTTTACAATTTATGTATGTGCGAGCCCCATTGCAGCTTATTATCTAAAGTAATGCCTAAGAACACTGTGGTGTCGACGAGATCTATCTTTTCGTTTTTAATTTTTACATTAGCTTTCACCTGTTTAACGTTGGGCAGTATAATACGAATGCATTTTGTTCGTAATAAGTTGTTTACATTAAACCATGTTACAACTTTAGAGATTGCATTGTTTACATCGTCAAGAATAAGTAAGTCGTCGCTTTTATTTAAATAAAAGCGACGTGTCATCAGCAAACAGTACAATCTAGTGATCATCCTTTACAAGTTTCGGTAGATCATTTATATAAATTAAAACAAGAATGGCCCGAGTATTGATCCTTGTGGTACACCCATTTTTACCATTGACCCCGGAGAACGCTTTCCATTTACATCTACTCGTTGTGTTCGGTCACTTAAGTAGGATGTGAGAAGCTTAAGTGAAACTCCCTTAACACTTCCTTTACAATTGATGTAGTTTGCTGATTAAGAGTTTCATGGTGAACGCAATCAAAAGCTTTCGAGAGATCACAAAAAATACCTAAGGCATCGCGTGATTCCTCCCAGATATTATAAAATATGTGATATTAACTCAACACCGGCATCAATCGTTGAGCGTCCCTTTGTAAATCCGAATTGTTTACTCTCTAGTAAATTGTTGGTATTAAAATGCCGTTGTAATTGGTTTAATATAAGTTTTTCAAATATTTTACTAAATGTAGGAAGTACTGATATAGGTCTAAAGTTACTAGGATCGGAATGACTACCTGATTTGAATAGAGGTATTATCTTGCTGTGTTTCATTAAATCAGGAAATACTCCACTGTCAATACATTGATTAAATATGAAAGCTAGATTTGGTGCAATAATGTCAATTAGTGGTTTTATAAGACTGACAGAAACGCCCCAGAAATCAGTGTCTTTTTTACATTAATCATTTTGAATGCCTCGATAATAACGTTTTTGTCCACATGTTCAAAGTAAAATTGTGTGACACATTCAGGTAAACTATCTT
Organism: Lampropteryx suffumata; assembly: GCA_948098915.1. NCBI lineage: Eukaryota > Metazoa > Arthropoda > Insecta > Lepidoptera > Geometridae > Lampropteryx > Lampropteryx suffumata. The sequence goes on from OX402560.1 coordinate 1,599,642, forward strand.
TTAACAATGATACTGCTATTACATGAGAAGAGTTTAAAGACTTCCGGAATCGAACCCTTGTTTTTTTGCTTTGCGCTGTATATTTCCGGGTTCCTTTATGACAAAATAGAATAGTCGCATTCCGTTCTACTGCCAGATTAGTTGCTTCGATAGGTTTTTAATAAAAAAATTGTACTAGCATCCGCCTGCGGATAGGCCCCGTGGTGGTCACTTTTTCACCGACTTATGTCTTCGAGTATTAATATTATGAAAACGGTACATATGCAGATTACATTTTAATATATAAGTTAACTAGCTGTTGCCCGCGATTTCGTCCGCATTTTTTTTGAAAGGAATTGTAGTTTAATCCTTTTCTAGGATGCAATTTATCTCCTTGCCAAATTTTATAGATAAGTTTCAAACCAATCACACCCACCACCCATTTAAAAGTTTCCATACACACATTCACACCCTATTTTACTCCTTTATTATGGGTTATTTTGCAAAATCCTGAAACACATGTTCGTTTATTTTGCATTTTATTTATTCATATCAAGTTTCAAGCAAATCGCACCACCCGTTAAAAAGTTAATACATTCGTTTTCTCCCCTTTTCACCCTCTTAGAGGTTGATATTCAAACAATCCCGCCTCAGTGTTTAGTTTTGCTGTAAAAGGAAGCTACCAAATTTCAGCTTTCTAGCTTCAGCGGTTTCAGCTCGGCGATGATGAATCAGTCAGTCAGTCAGTCAGTCAGGTTAAGCTCTTTTATAGGTATAGATAAATACTTATTACAAATGGAAAACAAACGGTAGAAATTATTTAACTATTCTCTCTATTTTCTGTGAAATTATAATCCCAGGAATATTGGAAAGCAAACGGTAGAAATTATTTAACAACTCTCTATCTGTTTTCTGGTGAAATTATAGTCTCAGGAATATTAATAATGATTACCTGTAGGCGTATAACGACAAACGTGGTTGGCATAACTACCCAGAAATGATATATACGTATAGGTTTCGTTTACGTAATGTAATGTCCTTCAAATTACTCTAAATCACATCGATGCGATGTCGTCCGTCGCCCACGCTTCAGAATACTCTTGTTATTCTACCTATATCATATGACCGCCTGTAAGGATGGGAATAACAAAAGTAAGTAAAGTAATTTCAACTTGAATTAATAGCATACCCTCATGATTTGTTAATGTAATATACTGAAAGCCAGATGCAAAAACCGAAATGACTAAAGAAAGAAAGTTCGCCTTAACAGAATAACTAAGTTGACAGTGGCTTTCGTACTTTAGCTAATCCTCTGATTAGGTACCTAAGCTTTTTTATTCTGTTAAGAACCACTAAGCCAGCATCAACTGAACAGTTATCGGTGCCACTGCGATCTTCTTTCTTAAGTCACTTGGGTTCTTGCACCATAATATAATTAAATGATCAGTTGACTTGATAGTAAACTTTTAAGCCCATATTCCCACACATCAATCCAATACACTCCTGTGGTTTGACAAATTAAAATTGCAATATACATTACGCTTTCAAAGGTCGGAGCAATCAATGTGAGCGATCGATTCCGTCCCTGGGGCGCGATATTGATCATAAACTAGTAGGTGGTTTGCTGATTGTTGCAGGGTACCGGGATCATTTCTCTCTTATTAAGAAATAAATGCTCCAATTTATTTCTTAATCTTCATTCTCATTATCCACCCACTTCTGGAAATTAGTCTACTCTCTTTTGTTTTGCTCTGCCAATATTAATCTCTTTAACGAGCTCTGAGTGTCTTGCAAGTATGTCCCAATACGCTTCACTGAGTCCTCTTTTTCTTTCACTGTTTTGAGGAGGGCTCAAAACAGTGAATGAAAATAAGAAAAACTGAGTTGAAAAATTGCAATTAAAAACGTAGCAATACGTAGACTCCCGTGTACAAAAACAAAGAAGTATCTAAGCTGAGGCTTAATGAAAACTGTAACTCAGCAGCTCTGCATTGAAACACGTAAAATAGCTTAGTCGATTGCTTGCTACCGAACTACGTTCCTAATGCAGCGCTATATGCATAACTAGCTGAATAATGCATGCAGTCTAATGGGACGCGGAGCGGAATGCGCTTCCCCTCCCCCGTTCGCAGACCTCTGGATTTAGCCGTTATTTTTTGGTTTCGTTAGACTTTACTAACCTAATATGGAGACGTTCGCTGTTTCATGTCATTATTTTTTAATCAAAAGGATATAAGTTTTTCGAATTCACATATTAGCGAAAGAACTTTCTCATACATGAGCACTCTAGTAAAAAGTATACTTAAATATACGCTCTAGAAATATACCTCTTAAACAGGCTTTTCTATTTTATTACTCGTGAAAAGTATTTATGTAAAAACTAGAACGAATTAAAAACACAGAGATGAGTTCTTGAAATTGGGTTTTCTACCAAGGTTTTCAGGTTAGGTCGAGATTTTCTAGCAATATACTCCTATATATAGGTATAAGTCCAATTTCTATTCCTCTAAGATTCCATCTAATATATAGCAGTCGTCTGCTCCTTCGAAACAGTTGCGAGTGAATAATGCATGTATCTCGTCAATCGTGCGACGTAGCACGTGGCGCAGGCAGGCGACAGGCGACATGATGCAATCACGCTGATTCTAATGTTTGCGAACTGATTGGCAAGCACAGTTTGACTTGGGAGGAAAGGCCATGGTGGCTAGCCGTGTACATGTTTATTTTGTTTTTGTTTGGGTGGTTGTCTACTACAGCTGTGCTCTTATGAATGCTTCCACAAATGATTGCTTTATTGTATAATCCTTGGCGCAACTCCTATTATATTCTGGGGTATCAAGGGCCTGTAGTAAATCTAAAATATAATATATATTCGTAGATCGGCTTATCTTGGATAAGGGGCGCTTAACGATATATTTTTGAAACGAAAGCCGTAAAACGGTCGCCCTGGCTACGCACCTAGAAAAGTTTCCATAACGAGATAAAAACATAATTTCACTGTCACAGGATCAAGACGAATAAATCATATAATAACTTTATATTTTTGTAACAGATAGATACAAAATAAATAAGGAAACTTCCAAAAACAGCATTTCCCGAATAAATTATGAGATACCATAATATCAGAAATGCTATGAAAACCCGGCCAAATAAGGAAACTTCGAAAAACAGCATTTACCGAATAAATTATGAGATACCATAATATCAGAAATGCTATGAAAACCCGGCCAAAATATAACTCTTAATCACGCTGAAGATGTGTCTCCTGCAGAAACGAGATAAAATTATTACCTTGCCGCAAATTACAAAAATACATAGATCTTTTTTATAAAGTCGATAGATATTCTGAAAAAAAAAAAAAAAAAAAAACTTAACCGCTGGAATAAAAAGTATTAAAGCCTTAAAGGTAAATACAACATTTTTATACAAATATTTAACGCGCAACAGTAGAGCGGATTTCAAACTTCCTCATTAGCTTTCGAATTCAAAATTCTTGAACTAGAAAATAAATTCTCTTGATATACTACCACATTTTAGAGGAAAGTAATAAAGCCAAAGTGAGGAAGGATCTGTGGCGAAAGACCTGTAGTAGAAATAAAGGTTTTTTTTATTTTACTTATTTATTTTTATGTTAATTAAAAAAGCCATAAATTTTTAGGCAATTAAAAAAATGCCTAGAAGATCGCCGAATACAAAAGTTTAGTCGAAACTTTTAACGTATTTCAAAGAAAACAAAAGTCCTTTTCACCTAAAATCACTGAGCTGTGACAGTCTCAGACGCTTAAAATTAGACGAAAGGCTTACCTGGATCCAAAGTTTAATCTTCAAACTTAAAGTTTAGGAATTACGTAAATGGTGATTAATTTCGTTAGCTCGGGAACACGTCCACTGAGCACTTGGAAGTTAAACTGTAAATACTTGGAGTACTAAAATTTGCACAACTACTTGAGACGTGGCTTGTGCTACAGTTTACTGTGCAGCTCAAGATGAACTCTGCTGATGAGTCTGATGATGATGTTACCTACTGATGATCTTGCTACTAGCTGCTGCTGCTCGCTCACATGTTACTTTTATAAACAGCTTGCTTTCAAATCTCTCTGGCGAAAAATCGAAAGCTCGTATTTTATTTTTGTTTGTAGTAGAAGTTCGTAAACATAACTTTAAAAAATGTGCACATTCTTTTGATTTTTTAAAATGTTTTGACAATATAAACACAGTCTAAAATTAGGGACAATTTGAGATTTAAGTCGTGTAAAAGCAGTTAAAAATTGTTATGAAAATTCAAGTTAAAATCAATCTGTATTATTTATTTATTACAAAATAACAGCTTCTAACCGGTCCTTTATGGATCGAATATCGTTTTTTCACCTATTCTTGGGGTATGCTGTCCCATTCTTCGGTGAGTGCCGCTTGAAGTTGAGAATTTATCGCTGCAGGATTTCCAGCCCGAACTCTCCTTTTGAACTCATCCCATAGATTATGAACAGGATTTAAGTCCGGGCTACGCACTGGTCAGTCCATAACCCGAATCGCAATCCTGCAGATACTGCCGAACGGGAAAATACATGTTCCCCTAGAACTTCTTCGACTGTTTGCTGTCCTATTGAAATGCTGCCTATTGACGAATCGCCTCCAAAAGCCACATTTTAATAGTCATAACAATAATAATGCCAGACATTTCACACAGCACCACCTGGCCCCAAAGAAAGCAGAGCTTGTGTTATGCTTACCACGTGACTGATTATATGGTACGTCCAATTCACATGTTCCCCTGCGAAGCGGGCCATAACTGGTATTTTTGGCGTAAGGCTAGCTGCCTCGTGTCCACACACAGATATAGCTATCTGTGATTCTCCTCGTTATTCTCTGAGCTCTTGTCAAAGCAGCTCTTCCCAGAGCAGTACTGACAATGTATCGGTCATTTTTCTCCGAAGTACCCGTCTTCTGTCGGAACCTCTTCTCCGGTGACAGTTAGTTACCTCTTAGTATCGACGGTAAACTCGAGACATAGCAGACTGACTCATATTCAGCGTACGATCGACTTCTCGTTGTCTCCGGCTTTGATACAATAGCACAACAGCTTGTGCTACTTCTTCTGTAATTTGTTTTCTATTTCCAGGTTGTATTCTTATTCGCTGATAAAGGATATGTGTACCGGTTGACTTTTGATGATTAACTGATAAGGGTTGGTCAGGTGGGTACAAATTTATAGGGCTTAACAGCCCCTAATAAGCGCCATTGTAAACAAGCGCAAAAGGTTGTTTACGAATCATATCACTTGTGTGAAATATGGTCTCAATTCTTGCACACATAGTTCATGAATTTACACCATACGATTATTTTACATCGTTTTAAAAATACGACCTCTATGTTTTAGATATCACAAAGAGAATATTTTTGCTAACGAGTGCAGGCTCGAAAGTGTCTGTGGTTTGTTACCTTTTTACGGCTAAACGGATGAAGGGATCTTGGTGAAATTTGGTTAGGAGATAAATTGTATCTTGGAGAACGACATTGGCTACTTTATGTCAGTACCACGCGTGCGAAGCTAAGAGCAGAACTAATTTATGATATTAGTATGGATACAACACCGCTAATCGTAAAATCAAATAAATACCAGTAAGTCATGTGAAAATTGGTTGGCCACAATACTCTGGGAAGGCATAAGTCATCAGCCAAGTCAGCTATTAAATGAATAAAGGCCCACTGTAATATTGTTTCGTTGAATTACTTCTAAAATTAGGAAAACCTTCACTGTGTACACAATAAACGTGTTCTAACTGGAAATACGAGTGCTATAACATTTAATAGGCGTACAGTAACAGTATCGCCCGCGCCAGCCTGAAAGCGCTGTCGTGCACAAACAAACACATCGGCTTTGTGTGCGCAAATAATAACAATATTCACACAGGGAACTTTGCACGGCTTGACATCTCTCGCAGGTGGCAATAATTCCATTTACAGTTTTATAAGTTGTGTTTAATGTTTTCTTTATTGATCTTTTTTCAACGATTTTTTATGACCTTGGTGGCGCAGCCGGCGAAAAATGCGTGAGCATATAAAGGTAGCGGGAACGATTCCCGCCGCGGGACAAAAGTATGATCTGCAAGTATTTGTCTCGGGTCTGGGTGTTTTTCTTGTATAATATGGATGTATTTAATATAAAAAACTCTGCTTACTTGGCGCAATATGACGATGTGTTAAATGTCCGGCAATATTAACACACGCAGAGAAGATATATATATATCTTCTGTGTGTGTGTTTGTAATTAAACTTCTACTGCTGGATCCTGATATCGGTTATATAATCGGCTGGACCGATTTGGATGCATTTTTTTGTGTGTGTTCAAGTGGATTCGAGAAAGGTTTAGATTTACAATTAGATATTTTTAATTTATTTTTCTTTTAAAGACGCGCGGACGAAATTGCGAACGAGACAGCTAGATTAGAATACTTGTATATAGCTTTTCTATTGAATATACTTAAAGCTTATTTCTTTTGGTTAAATAGTTTCTGCTGCCTACAGCAAACTGCAAATACAAATACTGCCTACAGTATTACCAGTCAGGCAGGGTGCTCTATGAGTGTTCAGTTTTTATCCCAGTTCCATGAAATAAGCCAAATAGCAGATGGGTTGTGGAATGAGCTCTAGATAGGTATCGAGTACTTCGAGAGGGGAGTTAATAGGTTTCTCAAAGTTCGGCAACGCGCATGTGATGCTTCTGGTGTTGCGAACGTCCATAGACTTCGATGACCGCTTACCAAGAGGCGGGCCGTAAGATAGTCTGCCACCATTGTGGTATAATAAAGAAGGAGTAATATTAAATGTAAATGTTTCTTTGTTACTCAATCATGCAATAATATCTGCACTGATTTGAATAACACTTGGTTTAGATGTGGACATAATGGTTATTTTTCGTTATTTTAAGTTCCTATATAATTTATCGAAATCTAAACAAGTGCAAATAGAGACTAAAGTTATGCAATTAAATAAATCATAAATGTCAAACGTAAAATAAACAAACATGCAAGTGAACGCGACCTTTGAAAAAAAAAACTCCTAAAAGCTGTATTTACCATCCATCGGAAGCTTTTAATTATACTGTTTCTGTTGTTTATACTTACGGCCGTTTAGAACTGTACCCCGAACCGTGCCAGGGAATAACTAATAGCACTGCTGACGTACAGAAGGTACATTGTTATTATTTTCTAAGCATGTGTAAATCAACTCTTGTTACCATTTTACTACTAAAACAATCTACAGGTGTGCTACAGAAGTGGCAAACTTTGACTTCAGCAACGTGTTAACTATTAACACGCTGGGAGACATTAATAATATAGGATTAATTTAGTACACCCAAATATAAAGAAAATATGTAGGTACTTAGATATATGTGTAGAGTCAATTTATTTACAATATGATTACGGAGTTCTTTGTCTCCTTAAATACTTTCCTCATAGAGTAGCGACTTTTTATAGCAGAATTTTGATGAGGCAAACATTAAAAAAATAACAAATATTGTGAATCTCAAACAAATATCTAACTGCATTCAATTGCAATTTTTTGTCATATCGAGATAAAAAAACGTAAATTTGTTACGTTTTAAAAAAAAAAACTGTAGTTGGCCACTGACTTATACGAAGAAGTATGGCTCTTCGTATACAATACTCGTAGCATGGGAATACTTAGTTTTATATGCCACCGGCATTTCTCCAAAAGATGACCTATTTTCAAATCGCTTAGATTATTTATTAGCAACGACGTAGCTGTGTCAACTTAGAAGTGACACAGGCTTGGTACAGGGTCGGATGTCACAAGGAGACAATTAAACTCGACTCGGGCGTCAGGCGTCGTCCGTGTGGTGGGCTTGTTTGCCGTGTGTCGCTACTCGCTACTCGCTGGCAAATAAACTGGAGAGATGGGCCGGATTAAGTGTTGTTTGTTCATAGAGATTTCATCGGTTTTGAAGGTACATACTGTAAAAACAACGTGACTATAGGGCTTCTTATTTATCTGAAATTTATTTAAAAACATTTAATCTGAAATAATCACGTTTTCAAAAACACATAGATTCTATCAGATATAATGTTCAGATAAAGTATAATTTTAGTGGTTGACGGGTGTTTATTGCGTATTGCCCATTTATTACCGATAACCGTGGGTAGCAGTAACTGCCGAGTAGTATTGACAGTTTTCTGAAGCCACCCTCTCTTGGTTTTCATATTCGGAAATGTCCGTGTTCATATTACGACGCACCACACCAACAGCACTTATATGATAGAACGCGACGCGCACACCGTTAAATACAAATTTCTGATCTCGAAAGTTTAAAAATTCCTATTGTAGATAAATTGATGTTCATGTATTAAATTATTTTGTAACATCGATTCCCGTGATCACTATTCACTGAATCCATCCTATCCGAGAATCTAAGACACTGCGCGTCATTTGCTTTTAAAAAAAAACCACAAACATTGCATCTGCAACATTCAGACACAATTCTCGTACTTCATGTTGTTGCGATATCTTAAACTAACCTGTTTAGACTAGACCCTGTCGTGGTCCCTTTCATTTAAGTGTAGTAAAAAAAGGTCAGCAACAGTTTTAGTAAATTTTATTTTAGGATTGCAAAATCAGAACCTCTAACAATGTATCTAAACAATGTTTCCAGGCTCTGTGTTTTAGAAACAACAAAATTATGTAACAACTGTGATAAAGTACATCAATCATGTTATTATTTTGAGCCGTGAAAGCCATTCCATCTTTTCCCAACTTGAAAAAGCAGTTCGAAGTTTGTATTTGTTCCAGGTTTCGTAGCCACAAGTAAGTTCTTATTTGTTTCAGTCATTTAAGGTACGGTTACACTGGTAATTTTTTGTGAAATGATTGTCGCCAACTAATATGAACAAATTTGGAATTTTCCTAAATTGCTTCATGCCAATGTCGTAAATTTCTTGATGTTATCGTGACTTCATAATTAGAAAGTGTTGCCAGGGTTTGAGCAATTTCTATTGCCAGTGTAAGCATACCTTTACAAAAGCGAAACTTTTATATTTCCAAATACCGTTACGACCGCCGTTACCTACGATGCCTTTGTTTTATTAATTGAATTCTTAAAAACAATTAGAACCTTTTTTCACCTGAATATTTTCCATTCATCCCATATTTCGCTATTTAGTTAAAGTTCTGTGATTGCGTGGGTAATGGAGTGGGTTATGAAGATATGGTGCTTCTAATATTTTCATTGGCGATGTATGTTTAAATTAACGCTATTTGATTGTGTTTACACTAAATTAATTTAATGCTGGTATGATTTTCATGTACGATGTATTCTTGTTCAAACAATTAAAATGTAGGTATCAAACGAGCTAATTATTTTCGAACAGAGCAGAGCTTAAACTCAACAAATACGAGTATATTAAGCATGATTATATACTGAAAATATACATGGAATATATGTATCTTTTCAGTAAAGAATCTTGGTTATTATTCTTGTATTTGTTGTTCCGCGGCTTTGCGCGTTGTGAGTAAGTATCCATAATTTAGGGATATCTCTCATCTAAATGTGGCAACAGAATCGAGCTGATCATTCCCAGAAGTCCCATTACGAGTTAACAGTTACGAGTACAGTTAACTTATTTGTACACAGACAAAAAAAAACAGTAATTTCATTATCATATAATACTTCCTGCTGTCCGCGGCTTTGCACATGGTACACCTACTTAAAAAGTAGCCTTTCCCCAAGAAATAACCTATCTTTTTACCAAATTATTAAGTTTTAATAACAATAATAATAATACTATTATTTAGCGCCACATAAAGTAAAATATAGGTTACAAAATAATTATTATTAAGCGACAGCAAAAAAGGACAACACTCAGCAAAATTTCACAGTTTTACCTATTCATGTTAAACCAGCATCACTTGAGGTGGCTTTGTGCAGTTGACGCAGCATCCGAAGGCTCTATTATAGTAAGGCTTAGTAAATATGCATAGGGGATGATTGGCAGATGGTAGATACGGGTAGATGGTAGACCATTTATTATATAATCCCATGACGGATGGTAAATGATAAGCGAAATGGAGATGCCGCGAATATGATTAGATGCATATTGAGGATATTGTGAACGAACAACTATGTAATGTTCATCCGGCAAATGTTCGGCCTTGGTGAAAATTGAACCTACAAACTACAGGCAGAGCCTTTTTGTCACTATTACAAACTTAACTGTAAAGCCTGTCAATATATTTCGGGATATAGTATTACAACCGATTCTAGATACAACCATTCTACTAATATTAATAATGTTTGATTGTTATTCAAGCACTCGATAACTGCTGCACCGATTGGGATGCATCATGGTATAGATATAGGTAGACCTGGATTAATATAGACTACTTTTTATTTCTGTATCATGCGGACAAAGCCTACTAGTAGCTTGTTTTTGAATAGTTTTCGATTAAAGATAAAACTGGGCATGAAAACTGACTCAACTCGCGAGCAAGATAAAACTAAACGGCTCATCTCCTCCCGATTGGTAAAAAGAAAGAGTTTCGCATCGAGCCAGACGACTTTCAATCGGTTCCAAATACCACATAATCCTTTCATCCCATTCTGTATTTGTCAAAAGGAAATTGAGAGATCCTAAAAATAACAAAATCGAAATGCTAACAAAAACAGCAGAAGTAAAACGGTACGGCTTCAAAGCGGACATAGTCGATTGCGAATTCACATCGACATGGTCAAAGACTACCGCTGGCTATACCGGTCTATTTGTACGAGCAGCAATCAATTCCAAAGGATGTGAACTCGGTTGGACTCGTCTTTGAGTTTAACTTGCAAGTTGGAGGAAATGTACTGAACCCTCTTTGCTATTTAAGGCGGTACCCTCAGTAAATACCTTTTGTATAGAACAAAATGTGTCTTTTTGTCACTATTTAATGGCTATATGATCGCCAATTGAAGAAATAGTAATAAGTAAACAATATGGTATGTACATATTTCCAATATTTTAGTTTCAACTTCTGCGATTCAAAATGGTTTTGAATGTTATTGTTTATTCTAAATAAATAAATAATTATGAACATTTCACACAGCAACATCTGGCCTCAAAGTAAGCAGAGCTTGTGTTATGGGAACCACATGACTGATATACTACTTATATACTTTTTTTTGAAGTGAAAACTTTTTTAGCGCGGTACGCATATTTTTAGATGAGGTAAAACCTCTGGATTCGCGACACCGTTACCGTCTGGGGTGAGACGCAGCCGGCTGCCGCGGTTGTCCCTATTTGATTATAAACCTTAATTCACATGTTTACAGTCTACTTTTGTATGGAGAAGTTTACTGAGTTAGGTTCTTTGATATAGACGCAGCCGGCTGCCGCGCTCGCCCCATTTGATTATAAACCTTAATTCACATGTTTACAGTCTACTTTTGTATGGAGAAGGCTGCTCGAAGTACGGCTGAGTAATACTAGAAAGTAGCAGTAGTGGCGCAACAGCAATATCTGAGAAATAAGCCATAAGTTGTAAAACAACTTATTAAGAAAGCCAATCGCTATCTATTACTCGTCTGTCGCATACCTACAAGCGAAAATACGAAAAAAGCACTCAAAAGTATTTTTGACTGGAACAATGGCGCAATTTACACCTATTGCTGGTTGACGTAATAGCGCCGCCAAATACTAAAAACATTAGCTTTTCTATCAGCTCAGTCTGTTACGACAATGGTATTATTCAATCTATAGTCAAAAGATTAAAAGATAAAGAAGAAAGAATAAAGTAGATTCTCGTAGCGTGTCTACATGTGTCGTAGTGCGTCTACGGCGTAGCTTCGTAGCAATAAGTCTACGGTAATCCAGCAAGCGAGTGAATCTTTGCAGAATTTTATAATTGTAAATACACTATATATAAGTTCTGTTATATATTTTATCTGAGCGTTTCCGTGCTTCGTGCACGTTAAGCTATTGGTTCTGGCTTTGCAAGTGGTTAGGCCATGACGGAGGATTTCGGGCGGCCTATTAACTCCAGAGAAAGCCACTGACTCATACGAAAGAATAAGAAGACGACCCTTTATCTCATAATCACATAATTAACTACCGTTACGATAAACCATTGTTTGTCCTTGATATTTAAACTCTCAAGTTGTGTATTATAGAACTTTGATGTGCGATATCCGCGCCCTTGCTTGACCACAAAATGGCCGTCCGTTACTAAAAGTTCAATTTTATATTTAATTTACTGCATCCGTGGTCATGGCATCTCTGCAAAAAAATCTGAATGAAAATTCCTGTTATTTCCACATAAAAAGGATTCGAACTCTCGAATAAGTTTTTAGTACGTGTCTAGGATTTATAGAATGTTGATCTGTTTAGGTGCTAGCTAGGTAGGGTGCGATAATGAAATAATAAAACCGATCACTTGAATTACTTGTATTGAGTAAAGGTACACATTACAAACAAACTTTTTTTTAATAAAAATCTAAATCTAGTTACATAAAAGTTAAACATTCAAAACGTTACAGAATAACCACTTCATACACGACTCAGTCTCGCTTACCAAGAAGTAACTTGATCGCTTGTTGATATGACTGGTGCACGGAGCGATTGTACCTGCTTACAATGTCTCATAGAATATAATTTACGACTACTCAAGTACAGTTGGCTATAAAAGTTTAAGAAAGAAAATATAATTAAAAAGATTGACGAAAAATAAACATGTGTTTAAAAAAATATTAGGTAAAACACTAGTAAATACACAAAATTAATATTAAAAATAATATATTAAACTGTTTTACATTTTCTTTAGCCACTTATTATCCTAACTTTAGGAAGAGTTTGCGCTGATGCTACTGATTCACCTATAGCTACTTGTTCACCTTGCTGTGGCGTAACAGTCATCACTTGGCGATGTACTCAACTCTTGGTACGTTTATGACACTTTTTATAGCAGAAATATAATATAAACACTGCTAATATGAATAAAATAACTGTAATAGTTGTACTATACTGGCTTAACTGGGCTTCTACCAACAAAACAATAATAAATATGGCTATTAATTTAAATAACACATTATCGTGTGACAAAGCCTCACCAGACACTAACTCTATTCTAATTATGTAATTATACGTATGGGTCTTTCATATAATCAAGATAATATAAACCTTTTGCAAGTTAAATATATAAATGTACGGAAATAAAGACAAAGAGGCCTTCTCGTCCATGTGTTCACATCTCACTTGAAAGGGAAAATGTAACATGTCCTTTACGTGTCATCCTTGACGGCTGAGTCAACAGCGGCTCACAGTGCGAATACTTAAAGTATTTCGCTTTTCTTTGTTGCTACATACTAATAGGGTTGACAAAGGCTTTGAGTTTTCTCTATATTCTCTATTAGATTAAACAGAGGTTTTTTTCCAAATTGATACGATAAAGCAGTTGGATTAATTTAGAAAATCGCTACATATCAGACTGACTGACTGATAAATAGCCTAAAAAAGACCTTGAGACCAGGAAAGCAAAACAAGTTATAGTAGGGCTAGTTCCTAATTGTCTTAGCGAATTAGCGGTGCTATTCAATATTTGTTTATTATTGTTTATTTATTTATTTATTATTGTTTATTTATTTATTTATTATTGTTTATTTATTTATTATTGTTTATTTATTTATTATTGTTTATTTATTTATTATTGTTTATTTATTATTATTTATTTATTATTGTTTATTTATTATTATTTATTTATTATTGTTTATTTATTATTATTTATTTATTATTGTTTATTTATTATTATTTATTTATTATTGTTTATTTATTTATTTATTTATTATTGTTTATTTATTTATGTATTTATTATTGTTTATTTATTTATTATTGTTTATTTATTTATTTATTATTCAACGTGGCAACTGTGTCGGTGTTTTGGGGAAGTTGCCCTCTGGCAGTGAACTGGATCAGTTAAGCTATCTATATATCGTTTTAAACATATAATCATTAAATAGCTCAACTGTTTCTCATATATTGATAATTGTATAGTATTGTACATTTCTGTAAATAAATGTATTTACTACAGTAACTAAAGGTCTGAAGAGATGAACTGTGATTAATTACCAAGCCTAGGGTTAACAGTAACAGTAGGTAAAAGTAACAGAAGTGATGGCAATAGCTTCGAATTCAGACATAAATCATACAAATTACCCCTATTACGAAAACCAACCGCTATCTCCGCTATCCGCTATTACTCGCCTGTCGCCCACCTACTAGTGATATTACGCTTAAAGCAGAGATCTTAGCGTACAAAGGCGTGTTTCATAACAGTTGCGTGTGCATATCGCCTTTAGATAGTTCAAAATAAAAAAAATTGCTGGGCAATGCACACAACACCATCTAGCCCCAAACTAAGCGTAGCTTGTAATATGGTAACCAGATGACTGATTGAATACTTATATATATAAATACATACTTATGATATTCAAATACATACTTATGATACTTTATAACACCCAGACACAAACATCTGTGTTCATTTGTTTATCCTGGGGGGGATCGAACCCTCAATCTACAGCGCAGAAGGCAGAGCTAGTACCAAGCTGACAGGCCAGTCAATGTCACGAGTTAGGTAACTGGGGCCGGCTTTTCGAAATTCTCTGATCTCACTTGTCAAAGTCAAAGTCAAAAGATACTTTATTCTATACAATCATAAGGATCACTTTGAAACGTCTTATATACTAGGTGGATTTAGGTGCCAATTTGCCAAGCCCGACAAGAACTGGCAAGAAACTCGTCCTGGTCCTAGCGCTTTTTTGCATGAATTTTTTGCGCTTTCTTGCTACTTACAAAACTGTTTAAAGAGGATTTTCTTCTTAGGGTACTTCTTTTTTTCAATGGTTCACATCATAACAAAATTTATTGAATAAGCACAAAAAGAGCCGAGAAGATTTCCGTTATAGATAGATCAATATTCCCGCAGTACCTTCGTAAAACTATATAGATCCTCAAGGTCGCGCCGAGCAAGCGCAAGTATTTTCCACAACCTTCGGTTTGCTCTTTAATCTTCAGACCTTCTGGTTTGTCAGCACCCGGCGAACGGATTTATAAGAACTTCGAGCGGCTGCGAAAAGCCAAAATTGAGTTTGAAAAGTAGTTATAAACTGGTCGTTAGCTACAGTATATTTTAAACTCCCATCTGCCGATGTAAGTGACATTAACTATAGGTAGGTATAAGTATATAATTGGAAAGTGGAATGTGTGATAGTAATTTGATTGATTAGCACGAAATTTAATCGTCTTCATAAAACTTAATTTCGTAAAACATAAAAGTCATACCCTCTATTCTATAATCATATATAATATGTATTTATTTACAAAATAAAAGTATAACATCAAAAGTACAGATCCTTGATGTCCAATTTCAGAGCGTAGGACCGGGATAACGTACCACGCAATTTGTAGGACAATATGACTGTTAAATTATATAAATACTAGCTGACCCGGCCACGCGTTGCTGTGGCTCAGTAGTTCTAATACATTGAACCCATATACGCTAACCTCTAAAACTATCAGTGTTTCTCTACTATATTATGTATGTATTATACATATAAACCTTCCTATCTCTTAAAAAAACCTCATCAAAATCCGTGCGTAGTTGCGTTGTTCTAAGCATACATAGGGACAGACATACAGCGGAAAGCGACTTTGTTTTATACTATGTAATGATTAACTAAGTAAAAATACAGGTTGCACTGCGGGAGTGCCGACAGAAGTGAAAACTTATTTTGGCGCGTTAGACATTTTTAGATGAGTACTAGGGTTATTGGGTTATGAATTGCATGTTATTTATGAATTGTATTTTATTAGTTATTAGAAACTTTAAAAAACATTTAATATTTTTTTATGGTTTTGTTCAGAATGTAGATAATATATCAAAGAACCTAACTCAGTAAACTTCTCCTTACAAAAGTAGACTGTAAACATGTGAATTAAGGTTTATAATCAAATGGGGCGAATCAGAGGTTTTACCTCATCTAAAAATATGCGTACCGCGCTAAAAATTAGTAATAAATATTTGAGAATCATCAAATCGACATATTTTACGCAAGGGGGGGGGGGGGGACCCCAAAAATAATCATAAAGCTGATGCCTGCGGCGTCGCACGCATGGTACCTAGTACATATTTATCTCAATTATAGATTAATTAGCAACCCACTCCGGCTTCGCACGAGTGAATTATATACCTAACAGGGTGACTCTTTATGTGGGTTATTTTGAAAAACCCTGAAACACCTGTCCATTTATTTTGCATTTTAAGTATCCAAACCAAGTTTCAAAGAAATCACATCACCCGTTAAAAAGTTCCCATACAAACAGTGACACACATTTTACCCCTTTGTTAGGGTTATTTTGAAAAATCCTAAAATTCATGTCCATTTATTTTGCATTTTAATTATTCAAATCAAGTTTCAAGCAAATCGCACCACCCGTTAAAAAGTTTCATACATTCTTTTTCACCCCTTTAACCCTTTTAGGGATTGAATTTAAAAAAATCCCGCCTTAGTCGGTGGTTTTACTATAAAAGGAAGCTTCCTTCCAAATTTCAGCTTTCTAGCTCTAGGTTAAGCGCTTTTATAGGTATAGATAGACTTGAGTGTTTGTGTGGAGGCAGTAATAAAGTTCCAATATTACAGCTTACCGCTCGAATATCTCGCAAATTTGAGAGCCGAATCAGATTTAAGTATAACTCAGTGAAGCTATGAATATTGCATCAGGTCATCCCCTCCCTTCGCCGCTCTGCTCCGGACTCCGGCGGGTCAAGTCGTCTCTCATTATTATTTCAATGTTATTCGGCGGCAGGCTGTATCAACCCTCTACGCGTCCGCGCGGCTTAAGGGTTGAACCAAGAGACGAAACTAAATTATAGCATGTGACATGAATACCATTAAGTATAAAACATTAGCCGTTGCCCGCGGCTTAGCGCGTCTGGCACGTAGATATGCACAGTCTAAACCACGGGTCATAAAGACTTAAAATTGAAAGCCAAGCTTACAGACCACTAGAATAGGTTGCGAGAAGTATGGTTTTTATAGTGACCAAATAACGTACGAACCGAACGAAGCGTGCCACGGTAGCGGCCAGCGAGTGTCAGAATAGACTTACCCCTATTATTAATATGTCCCGAACTGAGAACTCGCGATGTCAATATCTTATCGTGTCGTTGTTAGTACCCAGTTAGATAACATACAAAATATAAAGTTGCTATAAATTACAGCTTTCAATTGTTTAAGCGCGATCCGATTCAAATAAGCCCAAACACAGGTATTTTAACTACTTTTATTCACTCAAAGTTCTTTAGAACAACTCCTGACTCGATCATCAGATCAGCTAGCTGTCACCTTAATTTTTCCACCTGTTTTTCCGGTACCACATAACTAATACCGCGTGTCCGGGAACTAGTATGTTATGCCAGGGTGGGCCGATTCTCGATACTTACGTGAACAACATATGTTTTACCTGTTTTATAAGTTCAATGTTTTTCATTGAAAAAATGAGCAGCAAAGTCTGCTTCAAAACTGCACTTACTACAAATGGTAACGTCCCTAAAATCAGCTGTTTATTGAACTCTGAGCGTGACCCCAAAATGAAGTATCGTTTGAGTTCACGCAACACAAACATAAAAGTTGCCTACATTGTGATGCCTCTGAGATGAAAGTTAATTTTTGTGTTCATATTGAGATCAGCTGCAATTTTTATAAGAAGCTTGTTTATTCTTCTATTAAATTTTCGGATTTATTGCATTTAATTTTTGTTGGCAAACAAAAATTTGCAACTAAACAGGATTTTTTTATGATGATGATGATGATAACATGTTCACAACTCTTTATTAAAACAACTTGATTTGGATCTTCATAGAAATTTAAAGCATTGGGTAGGTAGGTATCTAACCAACATTTTTCGTAAGTAGGTAGATTACAAAGGTAGGTAGAACTTCATAGAAATTCAAAGCATTAGGTACCCAACCTACAACATTTTTCTTAGGTAGATAGATAGATTTCTTATTAACATTTCTAGGCTAGGTATCTGATAATTTGAATTTCTATGAAAAATCTTGTCCATCCCATATTTTCCCATAGTTTTATTTGTCCACCTCATTGTGCGACTCTGTGACTTCGCGGCTTTTTATCAAAGGTGTCAAACAAAACCGACAACCAATCAGAAGAGTTTAATCCACATAATAAATAATAAATCTCGACTAATTACCTTTGTAATTAGCCCACATTTATTATTTTGTCAGAAATTGGTTCCGTAGGTATTAATTTTTAGTCGTTGTTCCGATTAAGACTTTATTTATTTTATTTATTAATCCTGTCATTGGTTCTTGGTCACTCTGTGCTGAATTAATTTGTTTTGTCACTGGTTTTTTTTCTGTATGTAGCCTTAACATGATTCTAGTGATTAATGGTGACAGAACTAGAGTGGTTAAAGGATTCAGTGACCAAGAAAGAAGCAGTGACCTGACTACAGAATAAACTAAGCAAAATAACTTCACTAAGAACCAAAGTAGTATTTACCAACATGATTGTCATCATTGTGATAGGTTTAAATTTTCACATCAAAAATGAACCCTAAAAAATTGTCGGCAATTTCAAAGGATTTTATTTTGCTTTGATTGAATTGATTTTTGCTCAGTGATTTGTTGAACGTCGTGCTGTCAACTTCCTAGTTCCTGTTAAGAGTTCTTTTTCGAGTTATCATCATGACGTCCTCCTACCCTAGAGTAATGAGAAATACGACCGACGATATTCTTGTGACCATTGTGTGTGATTTTTACGAGTAACCATGCGTTTTTTAACTCAATCATAAGTGATTTGTGTTGGATAGCTAAGTAGAATATGTACCTACTAATCGGGTAAAGTGGTGTTTGTTATTGTCAATTTTCAAAATTTTACGGATCCGCCTACTCAACTCAGACAAGACATTAAACGGTATGTAATCTACCTAAGTTGTTGCTTCTTTTACTTTAAAATTAAACCGAATTAAACCGAACCCGCAACCTTCTGCGTCTCAGCTGAACCTTAGGCCACTACGCCACAGAGGTCTCCAAAGAGGGTAACAAACATAAAACAGACAGAGACACTTTTAAATTTATAATAATAATATGAATATACAATATTACACAAAACACTTTGCAACTTCTACATTATATTGCGTCTTATGTTTATTAATCAAATAAACTGAAGCCTAATTGAACAACTTTTGCACTTTGCTAAAGTAACGCGGTTTTATTTGTTCAAAATGTTGAAATTAATTATTTTACTTTTATTTCTGTAGAAACAAAAGGCTTTCGTGTTCAAAGTTGGTTTGTGAAAACCTCAAACTTATATAAAAGCTTATTCAATTCGCTTTCTAACAGTACACAGATGTTTATTACTCCCCGAACGTGTAAATAACGGTGTGTATCACTTCTTATCAGCTTCTACTGTAAAATGGACTTTATAGCGTCGGATTGAGATAAAATTCTGGCAAGACAATCTTATAGTTTTCAAGTATATAGATTCTACTGATATTATAAATGTGAATGTATGTATAGATGCTCGTTTGTTACTCATACACAAAATTACCCTTGTTTCCAGACGAGGTAGGCCGAGACTACGGATTTCCACTTAGTACAGTCCTGAGATACTTCTTTTGCTTCATTCACTCTCATCACATTCCTCATTATATGCATTTTTTACTAAATCACGCTGAATAATGGCTGAACCGATTTGGAAGAAACTTAGTATAGTATAGATGAGGACTTGGATTAACATATAGGCTACTTTTTGTGTACGTATCACGCAGGCAAAGTCACGGGCAGCATTGAATATAGATTGTAGTATGATATGTGTTATTTTGACAAATGATTTTGAGCTTTTGTTAACAGATTTAAAACTTCAATATTGCTTGCATGGGTCCTAGAGATTTTTGTAGGTATTTCTTCTGTGCTCAAGTTCAACTGACCCACTTCAATGAAAGTGCATCTAAGTTCGGGAAGAATTCTGAAACTGGACGACTAACTTCTGAAAGTCAGTTCTGGACAACTCTCTTGTTGGCAGCAGTGTAGCCGAGAACCAGTACGTCTACTTGCAACACAAATTAATATTAGTTCACTATAATATTTCACTTAACACCATCTATCTAGCCCAAAGTAATCAAAGCTTTTTAACCAGATGACTGATAGAATACTCATATACTTGTTAAACATTCACAAAATACTTTATAACAGACACAGAACAAACTTTTGTTTGTCACAAAAGGCCTTGACTGACGCCTAAACGCGGCCTATTAACTACGTAACTAGAGGAATTGGCACCTAAACTCAGACGTCAGAAGCTTCAAAATGATCCTTGTGGTTATACTGAATAAAACTGATTTGGATTTTAATTTGTTGACCACAGACTCATAGGAATAATTCACACGATGTAATTCAAGCTAACTTTCTGCTAAGTTTCCCGTCCGTACCATTCTTAAAGTCGGTCGGTGCAAGTTTTAATGAAGTGTCGCTGTCGCTAGGTTTGAGTTAAAAACTACGAGTGCCCGCAAACAGTCGCAAGTCGCAAGACCAAGAAGCGAAAATTGACGAAGTGCCACTCATATCAAAGGTGATGCATTTTTTAGCCGAATTATATGAGGTTCTTGTACAGTGTATGTTGTGTATGCATACGGCTTATTTTAATTTAAGCGTTTGTAGCGCGTGTACACAATGTGATTGATTGTATACAAGCGCTACAAACATCCAATGCTACAGGGTTAAACTTCTTCTTCTTCTTCTTCTTCTTATCGTGCCACTAGTTATTTAGAACCAGTGTGGTGAAAGGATTAAAGTGCACCTCAGAGGCACTTTTCGTGCATTTGGCACGTGTCAAATGTTCGAACTTTTTATGTTAAACTATTAAAGTACGAACTAAGATTCAATCTTACATAGATACCTACATCAAATCACGCCTTTTTCCGACGAGGTAGGCTGAGGTTATGAATTTCCACTTGGCTCAACCTTAAAGATACAAATAAGATTACCTACTTTAAACACAATCAGATCAGCTTACAAAGGTCACACACATTCACTGTGAGTATAAGGCGGCGCTGTCTATATGGTTTTCTTGTCTAAGGTCGCAAGTCGCAAAGTCGCGCGACTGGCTAGCGTTCGTGGCTGCTTGGAACGCGCACTTCGCTGCACTCATTAATTTACTTTTGACTTTGAGCTTTACTCCCTTTTGAAGAGTTAGTAGTGAAGCTTATGGGTCGATTACACATAACAAGTAGGTACAGTGGCGAGACAGTAAAGTGATACTCGAATCCGCCGAGGTCGGAAATGAGAGAGTAGGTGTTTATGTACTTGTCAAAGTGTTCATACGACCGAGCACTCGGCCGAGAGCAATGTCTCGCCAGTTTACTCGTTACGTGTGATCGCCCCATAACCTAGTCGCAATACATGGATTAGGGTAGTTGTTTTATAAATAAGCGCATCCGTACTCCGTAGGGCATATCAAGTAATTAATCTCGGCTTCACAGACGTGAAGCAATTTGTCTTAGTATGTAACTATATATGCATTTACACGCTAATATTATAAAAAAACAACATTGTAACCATGCATAGTGAACACTGCCAATTACACCTACTATCGAAAGACCTCTCGATTTGTATAATAAAGAACTTTAACGTGAGATATCCGCACCACTGTTTGACCACAAAATGGCCGTCCTTAATAAAAGTTTAAATTTATATTGTTCTTACTGGATCCGTGGTTACGGCACCTCTGTAGAAGAATCTGAATGAAATTTCTTATTATAATAACCAAATAGACATTCAATAATAATCAACCTAGTAATGTTGATTTGGTTGTTTAGTCAGCAGCTCGGCTAGCAACCCTACGCATATCCGCAGTAAGTTCGTGTAATTACAGCGCTAATTAGTGAAAGGCGGCACGTGTTGTGTTCACCGAGCCGGGTTAGCGCCAGGTCTCACCTGCACCTGCGGGGAACTACATACCCTCTGAGGGTCAAATATTACATTTAAAGGAATAGATATGAGGTTACCTTCATTACGGGCGTTCTTGTTTCTGTAATTTTGTTGTTGTAAACATATTTGAAATATTTCTAAATTAAACTGATATATTCACAATTGTACCCAGACACCTTAGATCTTCGCTTACATTATTAGGGTGTCAGCGGCTCGTCCGAATGTAATGTCATTTGGTACATGCAAAAATTTTGCACAGAAGTTACAAATCCGTACCCATCGCCGCTTATAGGAATTCTTATATTTTACACACAATTTATAGATTTGAGGATATGGGTGTTACTTCTTCACTTAATGGCTTAACAACGTACCTACAGCTCAGTGCACGAAAACTTAGGTGAAAATGCCATGTCACCATGCCACCCATCCAGGTAATGATCTCGCAAAACGTTCTGTTAGAAATGTAGCAAGGAGTGCGGGTTTGATGCTAAGTGGCGTCTCTAGGGTCAGCGTCAAATGGTTCTCGCATTCTCTGTGCTCTATGTTATCTCATCGCTCTTGTTAGTCCGTGTTTGTCTACATTAATATGTAGCGAAACTTGCCTTTTGTTAAAAACTTTGTTTACAGAAAATTTTGGATGAATGCTTATAATTCATTGTAAACAAACTCGTGTGTGCTTAACAAATTCACGTCCAAAGTTTCTACAAAAGTTGTAAAGTTTCGTTTATTTTATTCGGAGATGCAAATATTTTAGTAAAGATGTTTTTCGCTAGAATATGCTGTTTCTGTTATCTTTCTCAAAACATTGCGAAATAGTCGTAATTGTCTTGTAATTATTTGGATGTTGATCAAGTTCAATTATTTGAATTCGTACACATATAAATAATAAATAGTAAATAATAAATAATGCCGGGCGTTTCACACAGCATCATCTGGCCCTAAAGTAAGCAGAGCTTGTGTTATGGGTACCACATGACTGATATACTACTTATATACTCTTTTTTAGGGTTCCGTACCTCGAAAGGACAAAACGGAACCCTTATAGGATCACTTTGTTGTCCGTCCGTCCGTCCGTCTGTCTGTCAAGACACTTTTTCTCAGGAACGCGTGGAGGTATCAAGCTGAAATATGTATCAAATACTCAGGTCTACTGTCCCGCAAATTTTCGACACTCGCAAGGGAATCAAAACCTACAGGGTACTTCCCGTGAACTCAGAATCTTGAAATTTGGTACGAAGCAACGACTTATAGCACAGATAAAGGATGAATTGCGATAACCGTACATTTTTAGTTACATCGTATAATAAAAATATTTTTAATAATTTTAAACTTACTACCCTTTTTTTCATAAACGCGTAGAGGTAATAAATTGAAATTCATTTAAAATACTCAGGTCTATAATACCTTTAAGCTGTAACAAAATCAAACTTCTATGTAACGCAATCAAGAGAAACAGCAATTTAAGTCACATATATTCAAACTCGCAACTCGCAAGGGAATCAAAACCTACAGGGTACTTCCCGTGAACTCAGAATCTTGAAATTTGGTACGAAGCAACGTCTTATAGCACAGATCAAGGAAAAATTGCGAAAACAGTAAATTTTTTGTTATATCATCCAACTATGCCTCGATTGTCGTGATGGGTGAAATTTTACTTAAATACCTATAGGTTTGTACGGAACCCTCGGAGCGCGAGTCCGACTCGCACTTTTTTTTAATTATACATATTATACATAGAAACACCCACAAACACATAAGGAGCCCCCTGACGCGCACTTTAATACATTCACCACACCTGTCTCGAAACAACTAGTGACACAATAAGAAGAATTCACAAGGCCGGCGTAGCTCTGTAGCTGATTGCTACGAGTATTTTACGTCGTAGCAGTCGTAGCACATCGTAGCCCAAAATGGCGACATTATTGTATTACGTAGTCTCGATCTCACTGTAATTCTTATTTCTTTATTCTTTGACACTTAATGGATTGTTAACTCGCGCGTGACGTACGTGTCATAAATTTGCTACAGAACAAATAATATGTAAATAATATTAAGGAGACACCTACCATATAATAATAATAATAGTCTATCCCCTTCACATTTTAGAGTTATTTCATAGTAATATTTGATTATTTCACTTACATACATGGCCCAAGAACCAAGGACGAAAATATACGTTAAAATTAAGTTGTCGAGAAGCCAAGAAAATCCTCTTTCTTCAGTTTAGAAAGCTTTGTATGTCTAGAAAATAACTATTAAACTATGTTATGGTAGGTAACTAACAACACCGGTTTTATGTGTGTTCTTTGTTAAATATAGTTGTAAGGGTTAATGCTCTTAGCTGTGACGCGATAATGCTTTTAAAACTTTGAAAAATAATTTCATATTATACTGGCGTGTGATCTTTTGCTGTCCTCTACTATTACTAGGTCTCATCGTGTTCCTAGTTATTTCGAACAAGTGTGGTGAAAGGATGAAAGTGCGCCTCAGAGGATCCTTTCGTGTACTTGGCACATGTCATCGAACTTTTTAGGTTTTACGACATGCCGGTTTCCTCATGATGTTTTCCACTACGGGCGGAGAGCACTAGTCATCTAGTGGCATCTGATTCGCATTCTGATTTTATGATCGTAAATTCGAAACCGGTGCTTCACCAATGGAATTTTCTGTTCCTAAAATTCATGTACAGCGCACATTAATGAACACTGTACGAAAATATCGTGATAAAACCGGCATATCGTAGAAACTAAATATTTTGCAACCTGTGCTAAGTGCACGAAAAGAGCCTCTTAGGCGCACTTTAATCTTTTCACCACACTGTATCAAAAGAACTATAGTGACACGAAAAGATAAAGACTTCTTATTTCGTATGAGCCAGTGGCAATCTCTGCTGACGGAGTTATGAAGCCGCTCGAAGGCCATGGCGTAAGATCTTTTGAAAAGGCGGTACCGATAGCTTGACATGTCCTCAGAAGCACGAAAGCGCAGTGAAAATGCTATTGCGGTTACCCATTTGAACACTAACCTCGCAGAAATTTGCTACTTCGTTGATCTGCTAGGAACAATTAAGTTAGGTTTAACACGAGTTCTTTACTAATGTTATTCGTATCCATGCTCCATACTAATATTATAAATTCGGAATGTGTGTCTGTTTGTTAGTGAACGGATCTTGATAACATTTGGTTGGAGATAGATTATATCTTGGTGAAGGATACTTTTAATGTATGTACCATGCATTCGAAGCCGCATGCAGCAGCTAGTTAGTATTATGGTAACCTCACCGATATGATCCTAAAGCCTAGACATCGGTAAACAATTTCTATGTAATATGTAACATCATAGCTCATTATCATTCGACAACCTCTGTGGCGCAGTGGGCTAAGGTCCGGCTGAGACTCAGAAGGTTGCGGGTTCGATTCCCGCCGCGAGACAAATGTTTGTATGATCTGCAAGTATTTGTTTTGGGTCTGGTTGGTTCTATGTATAATATGTATGTATTTACAAAAAAAAAAGTATATAAGTAATATATCATTCATATGGTACCCATAACACAAGCTCTGCTTACTTTGGGGCCGATGACGCTGTGTTAAATGTCCTGCATTATTTATTTATTATTATTTATTTATAGCTATTCTACGTGTGTTGTCGGTTCGGTGAGGTTGCATTACCCTTACCCTTGTTTGTCTGATACCTGAACTCTGAAGATATATGGATTGGAATGATTTGCCGTCGTCTGTCTTTCCTGAAAACTACAATTTGTGTCTCTTCAAGTCAAGAGTGAATAGTTATCTTCGTCGGCCACATCGTCGCTTAACATCAGGCGAGTTCGTGGTCAAACGTAGGTCTATCTATGATAAAAAAAACTATTCCAAGTTTTAAACTAATTTAACTATTTTTTTCCGTGTTTAACCCGTGTTCCGTGTTTTTCAAACTTTGATGTGTCGTCTTACTAAGAAAACTAATGCATATTTTTTTTATAAGCTCATTGGAAATGACGTAGGCCACCATTCATCATTCTATTTTGGCCTCCTCGATATCCTCATGAGACCAAAGAGTATGGTATATATTCTATGGTGGAAGCGCGATACTGTGTGTAGTACACACTAGTGGCAAGGAGGGGTAACTTCTAAAAATCTACAGCTCGTGGTAAAGCGCTGAGCCACATACGAATCGCCGATGACCAGTGCTGAGCCATGAACTAGCTTACGGGAAACATGCTCATCGCGTTAAAATGTTCATCGCGATTTCTTTCATGCTGGAAAAATCTGCATAATTCTGCCTAATAAATTAGAGACGTAGCAATTAAATTAAACACTATGAATTATTTAAAAGGTAGTTAAAGAATAACAGTGCCCATTACCAGCAAAATAATATAAAGCAAAATAAGTATTATCCATCACTAGTGGAACGCCCTGCGACTTAGTTTGTGTGCAAACTGCAGGGTAATAAAATGTCCTGTCATAAGCTATCTATATCTTTTTACCAAATCGAAAGGAACGATTGAGTAACATTTTAACCAAACATTAAAATGTTATGTAGATTTTTCTCTTAGTATAGTTAAATATATCCGAGCATTTGTTCATAATCATGCACCCGTTCTCTCTTACTTCGGTAGTTTCCTTTGCAATGAAAAATGTACAGGTCACTAACGGAACACCCCTTCGAGCTCTTTGAGACCCAGTTCTCGATTGAACGGTAGTTCTGAATAATAATAAATGAATCCTTTGTTCAAGACTTGAGGTCTTCACTTACTATGCTGCATCGTTTAATACCAAATGAATGTTCGATCGATATAGTTCAAGTCGATTGCGGCACACACAGAATGTTATTGTATACATTTTTACTTATATTTTATGTATCTATACCTATTTAAAGCAAATTATGTCTCGCAACATTATTTGATTTGTTACTTATACTTACTAGCTTCTATCCGCAGTTTCGCACGCGTGGGTCTTTCATATAAAATAGCCTTTATTCTATGCCATGTCACAGATTACATCTACATACATCATTAAGTCCAAATTCATGCTGCCGATACGGCTTGATTGAGCCAGAAGTACTTATGAAGATACAAACAACCCAGACATACCATCGCATTTATATTATTATTAGTATTAGTAGGATTTTTATAGTATTTACACGATATGGTGCGTTTAACCGCTATCTCGCCTGACTGGAAGAGATTGTACTGTTTTAGGTGGAGCACGATTTCCTTAAAAACCTATTTACTCGCGACTTGGGATGCCCGGATTGTACTCTAAATACAGACCCTGACAAAGACGGTGGTACTCATGATAAAAGAGGAAGCATAACGCTTCCACATCGCTTGAAAACAGCCTAGGTTTACTGTAGTGTCCGTACAATCTTTCTTATTGCTAGAAGTCCAACAATTACCCGCAGCCAGAGCGACAATGTCCTCTTTGATTACGTGCTTCTTGTCTCAGAGGTGTCTTAGATTAGATTACTTACAACTTCTTGTTATAGAACTGAGTATACCTTACAACTAAACTGCTTTAAGAGATTCGCTTGTAACCTTGACTGTACGTGTGCGTTTAGCTAAGTAGTAGTACTTTAGATCTTAACGTAACTGTAGCTATAAATTCTACTAGATTGTCAAAATTTTTTTAAATAGAACTTGAATACATTGGTTTATGATTTCATAATGTTTTCTATTTATTTTAACACGCCACATCTCATAATTTTACATATTTACAGACTTTTTTTATGCAAAATACCCAGAACTTATGCTCAAAGTTGACACGGTTGGCTTATGTTTGTAATCCGAAACAGCAACACATTAAAAGCTGGATTAGTATGCAAAATCTGGGGGGGTTCGTGTACGGCTTATATTTATGTAATCTCGCCGGTAAACACATGGTTAGATAATGTCATGCCAAATCGCATCAGTTACGCAGTGATAGCGCCCAAATACAATTATGTAACGTATTGTCTACTGCAGTATGAGGGCAAGTGATTGCTTACATCTGCTGCTATTGTCTGTATTTGGAGTCATACAAAAAACTTTAAAAACATACTGGGCTAATGTAACGCGACATTTTGTTGTACAGTCCAAAAGTACCTAAACAATAAGTTTCGTCTTTCGACGTGCGTGTATCAAGGGACCTTCCTGCCTGGGTGAAGATGAACTGCATCGCGTCTTTCCTTTTTATTGTATTCTTAACAGATTTTAAAACAGAGGTGCTTTTTGAACAAATATGCTAGTTAGCAGTATTTAAGTTAAATCAATACAATCACAATACATTATTGGTGAATGTAGGTGCCAACTCCTCCTAATCCAAGTCGGAGAAGAATTGTCAAGAAACTAGCCTTGGTCCTAGAGATTTTTAGTATCATACTTCTTATAACTAGCTAACTACGAAAAACAAATTTATTTATTTATTTATTTTTTTATTTAATACAGTTATGATATAAGCTTACAGTTAAAACCAAAGTGCTATCTATCTTAAATTAAAGCTTCAATATATTCTCAAGGAATTGAAAATAGCGGAGAGACTGTCATTAAAAATATCTAAATGTTGAACCTCGTGTACATATGCATTAAGTAAGATAAGCGCCCTTAGGGTTGGTGCGTTGTTTGCGTGATGGGTACGCGGTGTGTGGCATGCAAACAGAGGATGACGACGTCTGCCGCAACGCACGTAGTTGTCGGGAGCATATAGTGGCATCATGCTCAGTATAGTCGGATTATTGACTTTGCCACGGAGAATCAGGCAGTAGTGATAAGCCAATTGTAACTTACGCCTTAGTTCGAGTGTGTCCATGCCGACCATACCAGAAACGATTAAGGATGGGAAAAGATAGTATCCGTACTCTCTTTTATATACATATCTAGCAAATTTGCGTTGGAGCCTTTCAATCAATAACGTATATTTGTCCTCACGTGGATCCCACACTATAGAGCCAAATTCGAGCTTGCTTCGAACGATAGCATTGTAAAGCATGATTGCCACTCTTACATCGCTGAACTGAGAAGCAGTCCTCATTATGAAACCTAGGTTACGGTTAGCCGTTTTGCACATAGAAATAATGTGATCGCGGAAGTCCAGACGAGTATCCTCATGGAGACCTAAATCTCGAATACCACTAACTCGCTCTAATGTGGTATCTGCCAAGGTATAAGGTGTTCATGTAGGCACTTACAATTTGGTAAAAGTGATTGATTTCCATTTTGAGACGTTAAATGCAAGTCTATTACAACAACTCTATCTTTCCAAAGAATTAATGTCTTGTTGGAGTAATTGGCCATCAAATTCATTACACGAATAACAAGGTAACAGTTGTTTATACTTTGCAAATCTGTCAGTTAACTGTCTGAGGTCAGATCAACATTAGGCAATGCATTCTATTCACTAATATAGGCTTATCATTAATATATTATACTCCTAAAATCATGAGCCTTATCTATAAAATAAATAAGCACGTTAAAAATTGTTTCTCATTTTGAGGGTACGTGGTTCACAAAGCCTGCACGAAGTACCTACTCGGGTGCCGCGCCGCCGCCGCAAAGAAGCGCCCGGTTGCTTCTTCAAATATTTAAAGCCTTTACGTTAGAATTTGAAGATATATTTTATCTTGTAAAATAAAGGATGTTACATGAGGCGAATATTACGGATTTTATTCAAAGGCTTTGTAAAATTATAATGGCTTTCGTCTAAGATATATTCTTTGAAGACTAAAATTTCTACAGGGGTCTGATAGTGGGCCACTATCCTGTCCTCATGGTCGAAATAAAGAATGTTAAGGTTGTGGTAGAGTTCTTAGACCGCCTGAGCTAAGATAAGTCATTTACCTCGGTGGGTTCATTCAAAAAAAGGTGCCACGTCTAGATGCAAAACTACTTGGCAAGAAATGCTCCTGCGAGTGGATCTGCGAAATATCTGTTGTAGTTTAAACATTAAGCAACTCACTTAAAATTTAATCTTATTTGTAAACACCAAAGTCAGGTTAATTAGCAGTTGAAAGTTCCTCGCATAATGTGGAGTTGAGGATGTTGCGAAACACCGTGTGTACACAGCTTAGCGTCACAAGCTCGCTACTTTGTAATACGTGTGTACGCGGCTTTATATCTAGCACACAAGCGTAGGAGGCTTAAGTGCAGGACGGATGTAATATACCACAATATCGGCAAGCTTTTGCAATGTGCCTGCCTAGATTTGATTGAAAAATGAATTTCCTTTACTTGATTTTACTCATCCGTCCTTCCGTTTTCATCAAATCGTCCAGTGATTGCGAGGCAGATATTCTCACAAACTTTACAATTTATAATATCAGCAGTAAAAGCAGACAGATCAATTTTAATATCAATTTGAATATAGCCATCCTCGTGATATTGGAGCGCTCATTGAGCCGCGAAGAGTAGCATCTCGAACTCTCCAAGTCAGATGATATCGCAAGACCTACATCCAGAAAACTCTAATTGATTACTTGCAGAATTAACATAGAATAACATAGAATTAACATAGCATCTTTTCAATACTAATTCTATAACCACTTTCTATTTAATAGAATAAGTGTAAGATTTAGGTAGGTACTTATGCAGTTTTTAGGTAAGTATTTTGCAGATTATAAAACTGCAAAATACTCTATCATCTCATTGTTATAAAAACAAACCATTTAAACCATGTAAATCTAAAGATATATCACTTATTCCCCACAACCTGACGGAAGCAGCGGTTATCGTTTAAGTTTGAATGCTTTTCAAAATGCTGTGTGCATGTGCACTCCGTGTGCACTGACGCATTCACATAAAAAACCGATTCTTTCTTGTCCACTGTGACCAAGGGCGCCATCACATTAGACGCTGCAACAGCAGATGCCATCAATGCGACTGACGGTCATCAGTCTAGTCGCGAGTCGCCGGTGGCAACCTTTCCCGAAGTCTGATCTGAAAGTTTGCATACTGTCAAGTTCCATGACTACACAATAAAATGTAATATTGTTAAATAAAATAAAATATTGGTAGTGGTGGACTTTTATTTCATTATTGACGTGTAAATAAGTCAATAACGAAATAAACGTAGGTACTCGGATTATCTATCTATCTACATGACAGTGAATTGATCATCATCAGTAGGATAGGAAATGTAAGAACAATGTGTTTCTTAAATTGATAATAGTAGACTTTGCTTTATCGCATAATACCAGCCCTATAACTGCTTTCTGTGTGATGCGAGCGTGTACTAGCTGTAAAACAGCAATTATGTGGTTTTTATGTCCTCTTTGTGACTCGCAGCGTCAGCTGAGTTTGTTTTATTATTCATTTATCTTGCTTCTAACTACTAACTGGGGATCTTATTACAGAAACCACTCCGACTCGAATAAAAGAGTTAGCGTCGTCGGATAGCGCTAAACGTAGTGTTATTTCTACTGTGCCTAATGAGTTTAATGTTAATTATAATCGTCGTAGCCTCAAGTCTGTTTTAGTCCTAGCGAATACACCTACACAATATGTGAGTTGTTTAAGTCATCGACTAACAATATATTTTATTTTAAAATTTGAAAATCTTTCTTGTTGAACATCTTTCAGGGTGAATTAAGCAACTAAGCATACATGTAGCATTTTTTATAATTATTTGGATTATTTGATCTAACCACAAAGATTATTTTATCTGTCATTATAAATCAGGTTTTCTTTTCTTCCAGGGCATCTTCCGTCTGGCCTGTGAGCATGTTCTCCGCACCATGCGTCGAGGCCGAGAGACGCTCCTCACGCTGTTGGAAGCCTTCGTGTACGACCCTCTGGTGGAGTGGGGGAGCGCAGGCACGGGTGGGGGCAGGCGGAGGAAGGGCAAGCGAGACGTGCGGGCAGCAAGAGACATGATGGCAGTCAGAGCTGTGGAGCTGAAGCATCAAATGGGAGAAGTCACGTGAGTATTAAGACGTAAAAACTGGTTTGAGACATTGTGTAAGTACTAAATTGTTTCTGCCATTTTCAACAAAAAAACATGAAAGTTACAACAAAACCGTGCAAAACTAGTATAGTTTTGCACGGTTTTGTAGTACCGGTACCGGTATAACAAAATTTCAAAATTCAATATTTATTTATTCAATAAAATCACAAGGACCACTTTGAATCGCCTTCTTACATGCTAGTGAATCTAGGTGCCGGTTCCTCCTAACCCCAGTTCAAGAAGAATCCGGCAAGAAACTTGTTTAACAATGTATGCCCTAATAAAATTCTTATAGGCATAGAAACAACATGTGAACATATACATTTGTTCCATTATTTACTGTCAGTAAATACTTGATGTATGGCGCTCACGAACAATACATAAACAATACGTTTCCTTTGCGATGAAATATACTTGTACCTACCTTGTAGAAATTTGATACGATGCTTACACTTGGGACTTAGCATGTTATGGTATTGTATATTGGAACTTTTAAGCTAACACCTCAGTTGATGAAAGAAATAAAAGCCTCGATTCATTATTTATGTTTAATTAAAAGTAATTGAACCGATTGCCATAAAATAAATAGTTCGGAAATAATTGCCGTATAAATAAAAGACAAATAAAAATGTGTTCCACTAAAAGCACTTTGATGAACATCACCAACTTCCTGTTAAACGTTGAATTATTGACGAGAACGACTTCGTTCACTGTTAAAAATTCATTATCACTCGCAAAATGTTGTTTCAGGGACCAATTTTTAGCGGTTTTACCTGAAATACGTCAGTGTGCTGAAAACTGGCTCAAAGAGAATGAAGAACTTAAATCAGTGGAGACAAGACTCCAGAAATGTCATGAACAAATGGCATTGATCAAAGAAATAGAAGCATACGGACCGAATCTGAACAATCATCCGCTCTACGCCATTTCTCAAAAATATTCCACGTATAAACAAGCAAAGAACGCTGTCGAGGACTCCATGAAAGCCCTGGTCAAGATCCTTAATGATTTTGATACGCAAATAGAAACCTTCTCAAACACCACCGAAGTATTAAATGGACCGCAACTTCTCAACTGGATACAAGAGTTTGCCACACCTGACGAAGAGGACAAGCAGATATTCGATCACATCAAGGAGTTCCTTACAAATGCTGGACAGAGCTCGATGATAACCCAATGCGAGCAGGCTGAGATTGAACTCAAACAAGCGATGAAGCAAACCTCTCACCTCATCCGATCCTGCTTGGAATTACTCACTCAGTTTGTGGCTGTATCACAATACTACCCTCAAAGCCACACGGAATACCATCGCATAGTCATGTTCAGGAAATTCCTAGCTACAGCATTGGAAAGCAAGTCTCCTGAAGTTTGCAGGGAGATGTCAAACCAGGTCACGGCAATAGTCAACTCAGATAATAGCAAAGGAGAAGCCTCGCAACAGATGATTGCGTACGGTTACAAGCTTCAAGCTCTCTGCGCCGAAGCGAACACCAACCTAGCTAAAGCAGCTGAAAGACTGCAGCTTGAAGGTGGTCCAGAAGGCTTGGCGCTTGCTCAGGAAGCTTACATGGAAGCGAAGGCTAACATCTCCAACTGGGTGAGAACAGAAGAAGGTGCAGCATCGTCTCTGGAATGTGTAGTGATTGGGATGCTTTGCAACTTGAATAGAAGATACCTAATGCTTGAAAATGGAGCGCAAAGTGCTGGAGATTGCCTCGTAGATTTGACATCGAGGGAAGGAGAGTGGTTCCTTGATGATATGAGCACGTTGTCAACGCAGGCAGTGGAACTGCTGTCACTATTACCCTTGCAGTCAGCGTCTACGGAAGATGCGTCGTTGGCAGTGGCAGTAGAATGCGTCCGAAACGCAAACCTACTGCTGGCAGACTTACAGCAGTTGAATTTCAACTACAGCACAATCATTCTACCGGAAGCGTTGAGAAAGATTCACTCTGAAGATCCATCGACGCTGATGATGATCAACGAGCTGAACGCAGTCATCATGAGCACACCGATGCAATTGAACGAGCTGCTGTCGCAATTGGAGATTCATTTAAGATATTTAGTTATGGATATGGAGGTATGTCAAAAATAACTATTATTATGTCATTCAGTGAAGACGACATGTATTGTAATGAATGTTATATCAAATTAAATTTTATCATAGAGATCGATTTCGTTAAACATCGTTGTTTTCCAGTCGCCAGCTGCAAGTGCAATGGTCGTAGCTGGTGAGCTGCGAACCCGCTACGAAGCCCTCCTCACCACCACTCCTGAGCACGAAGGTCAGTCGGGCAGGATGCTGCTGATGGGCTTCAACGGACTCTTCGCGGCCGTGGAGTTAAGGGCCAGGGAGCTAGCCGACCACCTGGCGATACCCGTGCCTCAGGCGTGGAGGAAGATCGATCATATCAGCGATGCTATGCATATGTCGGTGAGTGAGATAAGTACAACCTCAAAGAAATCCGTTAGGTATTTTAAAAACAGCTGTTTTATCGCAGAAGATTGAGTTATTTTAGGTAAAGGCCCAAGAGTTGGATTAACACCGCAGGCATCAACAGAAGCAGCATCCACATGAATAACAGGAAAATAGCGATCACAAACCCACTTACAAGCTGTCAAACATAGTGATTCTATCTCTCGTTCGTAGTGTCATCAATGCGGGAACCGTTAAACGTTCGAGGCTGATCATCCACATCGTTCCAAATTCTAGGCTGCCCTGCAGAGTCCGTCGGTACGTGCGGTGCTAGAAGAGGCTTTCCTGGTGCGGCGCGTGCAATGCATGGCCGAGGTGCTCGCGCAGTGCGCGCAGCTCGCGTGCCAGGCGCGCCCCGCCCCCCCCACCGCACTCACCACCCCCGCGCCTCTCGCCGCGACCGCGCCCGCGTCCGTCGCGCCCGATGACACCGCGCTCTTGAAGCCCGTCAAACGGTAAGCCGGTTTCGGGATGCGCTCTCCGGGGATCGTTCAGTTTTTTGATTATCGCGTTTCCGGAGCATCACTCCGTTCGCTAACTTTACTCTGGTAATTTTAGGTTCACGGCCGAGTTCGTGGCGCGCAATCTGCTAGGCGTCCATTCGCGCGCGTTGGCTTGCGTGATCTGCGCGCTGCTGCGCAGACGCAGGCTCGATCTGAGGGCCGAAGTGGAACAGAAGGAGATCGGTGAGTATCTCGCTCGTCGTGAGCTGTCGCGTTGCAGCGGGCGGGTCGTGTACGTGTCGGTGCGTTGCAGGTGCCATGTGGAGCGTGTCGCTGGAGTCGCTGTGCGAGAAGGCGTGCGGCGTGGCGGGGGCGGGGGCGGGGGCCGGGGCGGGGGCGGGCGGGACAGGCGGGGAGCGCGCCGCGTGGGCCGCGCACGCGCTGCTGGGCGCGCGCCTGCGAGTGGCGGCGGCGGCACGCGCTCGCGCCCTGCACGCGCGCCTCGCCGCACGCGCACGCGCACTGCAGCACCGCGCGCAGGCCATCAGAGAGGTAAGGGCTGCGGGGGGTGGGAGCGCACCTGCTGGGCCGCGCACACTGAAGGCTTCCAAACACGATTACAATAAGAAGGACTTGTGTTCAAATCCCAATCTAAATCCACCCGATCTAGTTAGCAAACTACAAAAACTTAATACGTACATACATGATGTTCTAAACTATGATTGAAAATTTAAATGTTATACGTAGGTTCGGTACCCTCTCAGACGCAACTTTTGCAATAGACCGTTTTATTTTCTTTACACGTTTGGATGGATAAACTGATATGATTTCCTAGCTGACCGGTAACGGGCAAGAAGCCAGCGCGTTGCTGACGCGACGTTCGAAGGAGCTGGCGCTGGCCACGGAGCGCCTGGTTGCCGCGAACGCCAAGGCGCAGACTTTACTGAACGCTGCGCATCAAAGGTAAGCCTTTATGCTATCGTTTTGATCGATGTTTAAAAAATACAACTATTGTTTAAAAATGTTGTGTTATGAAAGAAGTTTCTTCTTTTCTTCTTTTAATTGAAGAGTTGTGCGTTTGTCAGTGAATTATGCAGCTCTTTCTACATGTTACTCTCCAGCGCAGCCTCCTTTATTTATTTATACGACGCGATAGCTACCTTCTCCATAATTTGGCTCATGTAGCTGATTAATGGCCTTTCTTTCCTCTCATTCCTTGAACAATCTGTCGTGCAATTATATGCCTTCATATTTATTCAATTAGAACCATTCTTTAACTATATTTAAAACTTCTGTCCCTGTTTCTATCTTTTCCATTCTTCTCCAACACCACACCTCAAATGCCTCCAGAACCTCGCTTACCTTTCTAGGTCATTGTCCAAGTTTCTCACCCATACATCGCTTTACTCCAAATAGTATTTTGCCCTTTTGGGTTATTATCCACGTCTCTCACCCATACATCGCTATACTCCAAATATACTTTTGACAGATTTTGATTATTGAGAATTAAATTAAATGTTTCTCTCAATTAATGTTATCTATTGTGATTGTGCTTGTTGTAAAAAAATATGTTTGAGATGGGCTTAATATTTACGTTTTATTAATGTTCGGCTAAGAAGGTTATTGTCTGCAAAAAATATAAGTTTTATAATTATCCCATATAATTTAACCTTATATAAATTGAGTCTTTCATTAAGCGTGTCCTATCTTTAAATTTAAATAAAACAAAGTGTGTGTGATATATTATCGAAATTATTTATTTATTTGAAAGATGTAGTGATGCCATTATGTGTGGAATATGACATCATTCAAATGTCCGCCACGGCTTCTCTGGGTGGAGCGCATGCGAGATATCCAATTTTCCATGACTTTTGCGCATAAATCAGCTCCAGTGCCCATTCAGCGAACACACGTCGTTATCTATGGTCGTTTACCTTCAATTCCTGGGTGAGTTGAATTTTATACGGGTGCAGGCCCAAGTCACGACGCAAAATTCGCCAAGTTGTGGTCTGTGAAAGGCCGAGTTCTTGTGAGCGACGCGAAATCGACTGCCTCGGATTCTCCTGCACACTCTCACGGACAGCGGCGATGTTTTCGGCAGACCTTGCGTTTCGATGTTGGTCGGGTGTTGGTCGATCATTTACCGAACCAGTGAACTCAAATTTATCCACCACACGACGAATAGTCCTCTCGGTAGGACGATTATGGCGACCGTAAAATGGGTGAAGCGCGCGGTGCGTTGCCCGAACAGAACACTCATTTTGATAAAACAATTTTATCATTTGCACGTGTTGTTGAATGCTATAGCTATCCATGATGATTTGGCAAAACAGAATGAATAAATTACAACCAATTTGACAGATGTAGCTTCAACAAGATGGCCGCTACCAACTGTCAAAGTTCGGACGTGCCTATTGGAAGACCCTTTATAATAGGTTGAGGAAAAAGTTTCTTCGCATTTTTTAAGAAAATTGAAAACATTTTTTAATATAGTTATTTACATTTAACTAAAGTATGTAGGTACCATTTTGTTCGATAACTTTTTGCCATCTTGTAGGTAGGGACATGATCCCATTGCTATAGAAATTTTGGGACTTCCGATCAAAATACCGCGACAAGTGGTTTTGGCAGTCCTCTCGTGATGTTAACCTGACACTGCCTAAAGAATTCTGAAGAGACCGAAACAGGTGAAAATCTGAAGGTGCAAGGTCAGGAATATACGGCGAATGCATTAAAACCTCCCAGCCAAACTCTCTTAATTTTTGCTGAGTGGCTAAACATGTGTGAGGTCTAGCGTTATCATGATGAAAAACCACACCCCTTCTGTTGATTAATTTCGGCCGCATTCTCTCAACTTCTTGCTTTAATCTCATCAGTTGTTCGCAGTAGAGTTCAGAATCGATGGTCCTGCCTAGTGGTAACAGTTCATAATGAATAATGCCCTTCCAATCCCACCACACACACAGCATCACCTTGTTGCGAGTTAACCCGGGTTTCGCCACAGTCTGTGAAGCCTGGCCGGCCTTTGACCACGACCTTTTTCGCTTCTTGTCATACGTGATCCATTTTTCATCACCAGTTATCAGCTTCTTCAAAAATGGTTCGGTTTAAATGTACGTCGTAATAAAGAATCACAAATGAGTACACGGTTCATTAGGTTTCTTTCAGTGAGCTCGTGAGGTACCCAAATATCGAGCTTTTTTGTGTACCCAGATTTTTCAAATGCGCCAAAACTGTTTTGTGGTCAATTCCCAGTTCTTCAGCTACGTCGTAACTACTGATATGCCGATCTTGCTCCACTTTTTCAAAAATAGCATCCATTTTATCTGTAATAGGGCGACCAGAGCGACGTGCATCTTTGACATCAAAATTTCCGGATTGAAAACGCTTAAACCAAATTTGTGCTACTCTCACAGACACTGCACTAGGTCCATAAACATCGCAATTTTTTTTCGAGGCTTGCGATGCATTTTTACCTTTTTTGTAGTAAAATTTTAAAATGTATCGAATTTCTTTATTAGATTCACTCATCTTGACAGTACGAAAAAAAAAATCACACATATTCCTAATTTGAATTTGGAAATATGTTCTTTAAAATTTAAACCTTTAATTATACCAAAACCAGCCAGATACAAATAGTATAGCCAAAGAGATTTTATTACAAGTCATACATACTATAATGCGAAAAGACTTTTTCCCCAACCTAATTTATAATGTGTTAATTAATAATTATCTTTGGATATTATTGTGAATCAGTAAAACTATAACCAGAATTTAGTTGCTCTGAAAAGAGTAAATTTTATTTTATTACATAAGCTAATTTTAACACTTTTACAAAACATTTCTTTAACCTTAGTTAATCACAATTTCACCTGAAAAGAGAAACAACATTTAAAGCTATTATTTCACCTATTCAGACATTAAAATTACAATTTAAATCTTACTTGCTTTACATAACATAACCTCCATAATCTAACATGCTGTATCAATCCGTCAATATGAAAGACAGCTCCATAGAATGACACATGTTCACAGATAAATTATACATCAGAGTTATTACGCGGTAAATTCAAACAGTAAAAACTAAATGAAGTGTCACGCACTTTGTTTACACATATATATATATATTACATCCGTTTTGCTCTATGGTCGATTCAATAAAAACTATAAGTATGAGTGGGGAGAATAAGCACCCTTGCCTTACTCCTTGCTTTGGATTTAGTCCTTCGAGTATTATACGAGTATCGAGTGTTTCTAAAGTCTGGTCCTATTGTTTACCTTTTTTATTAATTGTTTGTTTTTTCCATCGACTCCTTCTAGTGTACCTAGTTACATTGCCTGAACCAATTAACCAATCCATATTTATAGCCAATTAAGCACTTACAATGTTTATTTCTCATTCCTAATAATGCTTACGCATGGTCGCCGGCCCAGACGGCTGATGTAGCAAAACCACAGTAAGATAAACTAGAGATTGTCTGGTCATTCTGTCTTTGACCACTTCATGTATCGTTTCGTTAATATTAAATAATCTTAATTCAATTATTTTATATTTTTTAAAAACATTTCCTCGCTTTCCCCGAACAAGTCTGGCGCAGCCTTGTGGATTTTCCACGATTTTCCCGGATTTTCTTCGCTCGTGAAAACCCCAAAATCGGTGTCGCGAAAATTGAAATCCGTATGAAAACCGACTATACGCGGACGTGGAAATAAACGAACCAAATAAATTACGACTCTCGAACGGTAAAAGCGTGTGAAAGAAGTGAAGTGTCAAAGTGCGGTTTCAGGAGGACATGGGATCGAGCAGCTTGTGAGTAAACCTTTTCACTTCCTGTATTGTATATTCCTGTGTCTTTTCCACCTTCCTTTCTCGAACTTAAATTGTCGAGCTTATTAGTTGCGTTTATCTGATTTTGTTTGCATTAAAATTGGCAAATTGATTTGCACTTAAATAGGCAGATCTGTTAATAGTAATTAATTCGTATTAGTCATAAGTAATATTAAGTCGCACTTAAATAGGCAAACTAGTTTACACTTATATTGGTAAATCAGTATAGTAATAGTAAAAATTAATATTTTAAAAATGGAAATTAAGGCTATTCCTAAGGAAACCTTATCGCTTATCCCTAAATATGACGGGGACGAAAATTTATTAAATTTATTTCTAAACAAATGCGAGTATGTGATAAGTGGAAGCGCGATTAGCGGAAACGCAGCGCAGAGTTTGTATCTATTTCATGCTATTTCTAGCAGACTTACTGGTAGAGCCGCGACTCTACTAAGTGACCATCCGAATATCTGTACATATGCGGTATTGAAAGATTTACTTACCCAACATTTTGGTGACCCTCGATCGGAAGAATGTATAGCAATCGAGCTAGAATCTCTAAAGCTAAAGCAAAACGAAACGTACATCCAGTTTTGTCATAGAATTCAGAACGTCCGTAGTTCATTATTTGCTAAAGTGAATAGACTTACCGATGAAGGAATTAAAGCAGCGAAAATGATAGTTTATAATAACACTGCGTTAAACGTGTTTTTGTATAACTTACCAGAGGATATGATTCGAATCGTACGCCTTAAAAGTTGCTCTACCTTGGAACACGCCTTAAGCATAGTAACCGAGGAGGTTAATTTCAAGTTCCAATACGATGCTAAAAATAAATTATTAAAACAAACTCATAGTTCATCAAACTATCAAAATACACAGAAACCTTTACCGGTCGCTCAAGGTTTTAAACCAGCGCTCGACTATGTGCCAAATAATTTTAAATTCGGTATTCCACAAAATCCGAATGGATTCCGTCCAAACTTTATACAACAATTGAGGTACGCGCCGCCCACGCAAAGTTTTAGATACGGGACACAGCCCCAGCGTACTTTCGGCCAGCCTATTACGCAACGCGCCCCATTCCAACACGGCGGTTATAAGTTTGGTATTCCACAACACCAAGGTTATAAATTTGGTATCCCGCAACAGCAAGGATATAAATTTGGCATACCCCAACAGCAAGGTAATAAGTTCGGCATTCAGAACCAACCTTTCAACCAAAATAAATTTGGTGTACCGAAACAGCAGGTACAGGAACCTAGATTACAAGAGTCTGACGTTACAATGCGCACAGCGCCGATAAGACAAAATATGGTAGCGGATGATTTGTATTTTATAAATGATCCTCCATTTTGCGAAGACTATAACCCCGACTATACAAACGTGTATGACTATGTAAACGAGAATGTAGAGTACCCTTCTGATGAGTGCTATTACATGGCCAATCACGATGAAACCAATTCCGTACAGCCGGAAAACATCAACCCGGAAAACATCAGTTCGGAAACTATAAGTCCGATTTTTCAGGAGATAGCCTCGAAGGATGCGGTGAGGTAATTAGTTTAAATTATTGCGATAGTATTCTAAAACTACCTCACGTCATTATACCAGAAATAAGATCAAAGTTTCTCATTGATACTGGTAGTAGTAGATCTTTTATAAGCCCTGTTAAAGCCAACGAATTTTTTAGCGAATTCAAATACTACGAGCCGTTCACAGTAATCAGCACACATGCCCAGAGCATGCACAATGAAGTAATACACATACCATTGTTAAAAACCTTTAGGAGCGCACTGGCTCATAAATTTTACGTTTATGATGTTGACGGACGCTATGACGGTTTAATAGGATCTGATCTTTTATCGAAGTTAGGAGCAAATATCGATATGCGTAACCAAGTGTTACTAACTCACAACGCGAGCATACCGATTATTTACAATCCACCGTATGAAATCTATGTAGCACCACGATCTGAAACTAGAGTTAGGATTCCCACGAACTTACAACACGGAGATGCGATTTTAGATTATTTACAATTCCAAAAAGGCGTTCGTATGCCTACCGCTCTTGTCAAGTGTGAGAACTATTTTGCAGAAACAGTTATTCAAAATACATCCGATGTGAAAGCTGTTATCACGTTCAAGGAACCTTTCGATGTTACGATATTTGAAAATGAGGAATGTAAGGTAAATTTTGTGAAAGACGAATGTATGATTGATGAAGTATTGAAAGAAAATTTGAGAAAATTGCGTTTAGAACACATGAATAAAGAGGAGCGTGAAAGTATTTTCAGGTTGTGTCAAGAATATCGTGATATATTTTATAGCGATAAAATACCATTGTCCTTCACGAACCAAGTGAAACATAATATTAGAACGACCAACGAAGACCCGATCTATATACGGCCTTATCGACATCCGCCTGTTATTAATCAAGAAATTCAAAATCAAGTAGATAAACTTTTAGCAGACAACGTAATTGCAGATTCTCACTCACCTTGGAGTGCACCAGTTCACCTGGTACCAAAAAAAATAGACGCATCTGGTGAAAAGAAATTTAGAATGGTGATCGATTATCGACGCCTAAATGAAATCACAGTCGACGATAAGTACCCGTTGCCTAATATTACCGATCTGTTTGATAAAATAGGCAGATCCCAGTATTTTAGCACAATAGATCTTGCTAGCGGTTATCACCAAATTGAGGTAAATGAGGCAGATAGATCTAAAACTGCCTTTACGACACAATCAGGCCATTATGAGTTTAAACGGATGCCGTTTGGCTTAAAGACGGCCCCTGCAACGTTTCAAAGGGCCATGGATAATGTGCTACGAGGTCTTCAGGGTATCCATTGCTTAGTTTATCTTGACGACATCATAGTATTTTCGTCTAGCTTAGAGGAACACGTTGAGAAACTACGTAAAATATTTAATCGACTCAGAGAAACTAATTTAAAAGTAACACTAGACAAATGCGAATTTTTAAGAAAGGAAGTCCTTTATCTTGGTCATAACATCACCAAAAATGGCCTTATGCCTAATAACGACAAGATTAAAGCAGTTCAGAACTTTCCATTACCAAAAACGTCTACTGAAATAAAGAGTTTTCTTGGTTTAGTAGGTTATTACCGGAAATTTATTAAGGATTTTGCTAAACTTACACAACCATTAACTTCATGTCTAAAAAAGAAAAATAAAATTGATAGCACTAAACAAGAATACATAAACGCATTTGAAAAATGCAAAGAGCTTTTGACCAATGCACCGCTCTTACAGTTTCCCGATTTTACCAAACCATTCGTCCTTACAACGGACGCATCTAACTTTGCGATCGGAGCTGTCTTATCACAGGGACCTATAGGTAGCGATAAGCCAATAGCATACGCAAGTCGTACTTTAAACGACGCAGAAACGCGGTACAGTACGATAGAAAAAGAGCTTCTAGCCATAGTATGGGCTACAAAACATTTCCGACCGTATTTGTACGGCAGGAAGTTCTTAATTTATACGGACCATAGACCACTAACTTGGATAAAATCTATAACTGAACCTAACAGTAAATTAACACGATGGAAATTACGTTTGTCCGAATTCGATTACGATATTAAACATAAAGCAGGAAAGCAAAATTGCAACGCTGACGCTTTGTCACGGGTTAGAATTAACGCATTAGGAGATAACGACGATATTTCAATGAAGGTTAATTTGGATAAGAAAGAACAAAAATTAGAACGTCATATTATAGATTTAACTGAGGAAATTACACGATTGAGTAAAGAACTTAACAGCACCTCTCGCGCCTCTTCGCCACGTGAGCGAACGCCACCTACGATAGTAATCTCATCCGATTCAGAGAAAAGTAATACATCAATAGCTGGTAACGGTAGACGATCGCACTACTCAATTCCATCATTGGGTAGTACCACTGCATCTGCATCTGAAGGAAGAAACGACAGCATAGGCACGGTCCATTCAGCTCTTGATCTGGATACAGATGGTATGCTTATTCTTCAAGAAGCCGTAGATAGTAAGCCAAACCAGATCCTCGTTCATAGCTGGAACAGAGACGAGTTATCGGTTAAAGATTTATCTAGGAACAAACAAAAGGTATTAGAGATCCACTTACCTTTAAATAACCCAGACCTTATTAAAAGGTTCCTGAAAGGATATATTAGGCCTAAAATTAAATATTTCT
This sequence comes from Lampropteryx suffumata, assembly GCA_948098915.1. Lineage (NCBI taxonomy): Eukaryota > Metazoa > Arthropoda > Insecta > Lepidoptera > Geometridae > Lampropteryx > Lampropteryx suffumata. The sequence continues at coordinate 1,643,469 of OX402560.1, forward strand.
TTTATTTTGAAGACCCTTTACATCGCAAACAGTTTTCAGAGGCCTCCATATTTCTATTTCAGAAAGGAACTGTGAAATTTTACGAGTGTACCAAGAGAGTAATTTATGTAGATAGTGAAGCTGAGCAGCGAGACATTGTACTTAAATACCATGTAGGAAAAAATAGTCACAGGGGAATTAAAGAAACGCTAGTACATTTAAGACGTACATTTTATTGGAATAATATGGACCAGACGGTGGCCAGTATCTTAAATGCGTGCGAACTCTGTAAAAAAATGAAGTATGATCGTAAACCATTAAAACCTGAATTACAACTATCACAGACTCAAATTAAACCATTCCAAGAGTTATTCATGGACACTTTCTCAATTGATGGAAAACATTATCTCACAATAGTTGACGCCTTCAGCAAACTAGGTCAAGCATTTGAGATCAGCACTAAGTCTACCCCTGAAGCTGTTCGGGCTCTGATAAAATACTTCTCCTTGTATGGAACTCCTAGTAGAATCAGTTCAGACCCTGGTACTGAATTCAACAACACTCTCATGAAAGAAATGTTATCATTTTATAAGATCGAACTTCATATTGGTACCCCTCATAATCCCAACTCTATGGGAATAGTTGAAAGATTCCACTCTACTATTATAGAGATATATCGAATCGCCAAATATGAACAAAAGATAACTGACGCTGCATCAGTCATGAGTTATGCAGTAATGTCATATAACCATACGATCCACTCTACCACAGGTCTCACTCCATTTGAAGTAGTTTTCGGCCATACCGAATCCAATAGCGCGTTTTATGTAGATTTTAATAAACAATTTACTCAACAATTGGTAAAAGAACACGTAAGAAGAACTAAGCATTTATATGAGTATCTAACAGATAGAATAATCGATAAAAAGAAAGCCGTTATAGAGAAACGTGGTGGAGAAAAAGATTTCGACATAGATATAGGCGATACAGTATTCATTAAAGGAGTCAATACTAGACGCAGCAAAGATAAACCGCGATTTCAAAAAGCTCAGGTTGCCGGAGCTATAGAAAGGAACGTTGTACCAGTTATAACACATAACCGGAATACTAAAGTTCCCATTAAAGACATAAAGCGCCCTCCACAGGTTAATTCTTCTGGTGGTCCAAGTGATCCGAAGCCAGGCCCTTCATCTGCAGCCGATTGACAAGAACCCGGGACTGCTACCTGTAAAGGAAGGTCAAGCTGTCGTTAGCCATGATACATGGACTGTTATTAAGATTTTAGATATAAGGTTTCTTCACCAAGAACTAGAGTTAAATATAGGTAGCTATGTAAGACTTAAAGGACAAGTACAAAACTGTTTCGAGACCAAAGCTTTTGATATAGACTTTATCGAAGTACAGTCACAAACAGATTACATTATGAATATAACTATAGATAAGTATAAACAATTGATTCCATCGGTAAGAGCTAAGCGTGGTTTTATAAACCCTATCGGTTCATTGATCAAGACGATCACAGGTAATCTTGACAATGACGACGCTGTGATGTACGAAAAGTTAATTCATGAAGTAAAGACAAAACAAGACGCAATAAACAAGAAAATTACAATCGTTACTGAAATGATGGGTACGTTCACAAAAATAGCGAACTCTACTATAAACAATTTCATTCAGATTGAAGAGAGTATTGAAGATATTAAACGCAGTTTAAATGAATCAAAGTTATCTCAAACTAGTAATAAAATTATTCACATCTATAACGTTTTTATACATAACTTTCAGACACTCTACATAAGGCTGAATGAGATTGAAACGGCTATTGCTTTTGCTAAAATTAAATTGTTACACCAATCAATCGTAGACACAGATGAATTAGTATTATTATTAAAGGAGATTGAGAAAACTAATAGATTAGTGTTTCCAGTTAAGACTGAAAACGTTGTAAAAATAGAGCAGTGTATAGAGATGAAAGCGTACATAAAACAAAATCAGATAAAACTCATTATGCATATTCCTTTGATTAGGAATGAGGAATTTAATTACATTAAATTGATTCCCTTACCTATCCATGACACAATCAATGACCTTACCTCTCTTATCCTGCCCAAATATCCTTACGTACTGGTGAAAGGGTTGAAAATAACGCCGCTCTCCCAGCCTTGCCGCGAAGTTGATGAATCCCGCTTCTTATGTTTCGAGAACGACGCATTACCGCTAATCGAAGATGATTGTATTACCGAGCTTATGAAATTTTCTACAAATATCTCGAGTTGTCATCCGGTTCCGGTTACAATCAATGATGTAAAAGCAGAACTCATACAGCCAAATCGCTGGATCATCTACGTGAAAACCGAAACATTACTTACCAGGTACTGCGAAGACGAGATTACACAAGAACCCATAAGTGGAACTCATCTGTTAACTTTAGATGATGATTGTCAAATCAATATAAAGGAAATAAAGCTTAAAAGACACCAACGCCAAGGAAAAGATATAGCATATACAAAACTTCCAGTTGCCAACTTGCCCAAAATATTGGTCAGCCCATCTGACATGCAGAAGAAACCTGTCGATCTCAACGGTATCGACCTTACTGATGTCCAGTTCCTGAATTACTTATTAAAGAACAGTGAAAGTGAAATTATCAGTGATAATAAAAATCACGATAGTGCTTTAGATTATAAGAGTGTTAGCATAGGAAATTTTGTGTTTTGCGTTTTATTAGTTATATGTCTTTTGTTTTTTGGATTTAAAAATAGGATTAGAAACTTTTGTATTAGGGAAAAGACTCGAGATAATCCTCATCCTTCAGATAATCTCGAACTTACGGAGGGAGGAGTTACATTGCCTGAACCAATTAACCAATCCATATTTATAGCCAATTAAGCACTTACAATGTTTATTTCTCATTCCTAATAATGCTTACGCATGGTCGCCGGCCCAGACGGCTGATGTAGCAAAACCACAGTAAGATAAACTAGAGATTGTCTGGTCATTCTGTCTTTGACCACTTCATGTATCGTTTCGTTAATATTAAATAATCTTAATTCAATTATTTTATATTTTTTAAAAACATTTCCTCGCTTTCCCCGAACAAGTCTACCTTGTCAAAACTACTTTTTGTTTTTGACAACGTAGCTTGGAATCCATAGATGTTTTGAAGTTATCATAACTTATCTCTTTTACTCCTATGAACAACTTCGAAAGTGACATTGATTTTAAAAGAGATAGCAAAACAGCTTCACTTGTTAGCTTGGTGGTGCCAACTCTTTAATAATTACCATGAAAAATTATCAATTTTGATAAAAAAAACTGTGCACTAAATGAATGTGTCTAATTTAAAGCTGATTACGTATTCCTTTTTATATTACATCAAACAAATATACAAACAAATAAAATCTTTTCGTCTTAAGTTATGATAAGGTTTCAGTAGAGAGGTGGAGTCGGTCTAATATACTTGCTTTCAATGTTACGAAGTGTAAAGTTATTACCTTTACCAGATTAAAAACTCCAACGGAAACGATGACGATGTACGATGGCGTACTCTTTGGTAGGGTCTGCATTGGAGAGGGTAAATGAGATCCGTGACATGGGGCTCATTGAAGACACACAGCTTAACTTTCGTGAGCATATTGTATCCATGTGCAATAAAGCAAACAGAACACTGGGATTCATAATGCGTACGGCTCCTCAATTTTGTGATATTGGTGTTGGGATTATGCTCTACAATGCATTTGTTCGTAGCAAACTTGAGTTTGGTTCTATTGGTTGGGATCCGCGTGAAGCAAAATATAAAGTGTTGATAGAAAGGCTTCAGCGTAAATTTGTTTGGTACGTCTATAAGTATGGCTAATATCCGTACCTATACCCTTATTTATTTGTTGCTGGCATGGTAGGTATGGATACGCTTGAGTTGAGACGCAAACTATGTCTGGCCTTACACTATTGTTTCATTCTGCATAGCAAAGTAAACAATCCGGCTATATTGTGCAGCATACCACTGTACGTACCTAATAACTGTACATGCGCTTTGGCCAACGGCGTCGACACCCGTTGTTTGCCTATCACGTAACACACACACATCACGGTAAGAATGCGCCAACATCAAGAGCGCTTAATTTGTTAAACGCATTCGTACACGAGTTCCAACATATAGACTTTGATGACAGACTTTATATTATATGTAATAATTTAAGAATATGTTTAAGTTTTAATTAAGACAGCGGTTTGGTGAATACTGTAAGTTATCTGTTGTTCTGAAATAAATAAATTCTAAATTCTAAGATAGGCAAGGTTAGATAGGCAAAAAGTATTCCAAAAATTTCAGCAAAGATGCGCAATTTACTTCCATCCTTAGCCCTCGCATATTACGTAATATGGGGTTCGATAAAAATGAGTAAGTCGTGCGGTCCGTCCGTTGCAGAGTGAAGTGGGGGGTCGGCGCCAACCCCTCCCTCTCGGGCGCCTTGGAGGCTCTGGAGGCGGCCTGGCGCGGGGCGCATGCGCGGGCCGCGCGCCTGGCGACCGTCGCACGCGCACTCGCCGGCCTCGCGCGCCTCGCGCCTCTCGCCCGCGCCTGCCCCAAGGGACCCCGCACCATGCTCACTGCCATAGCGCACTGGGAGAAGGTAACTACGCACTGCTATAGGCACTGCCTGGCGACCGTCGCACGCGCACTCGCCGGCCTCGCGCGCCTCGCGCCTCTCGCCCGCGCCTGCCCCAAGGGACCCCGCACCATGCTCACTGCCATAGCGCACTGGGAGAAGGTAACTACGCACTGCTATAGGCACTGCCTGGCGACCGTCGCACGCGCACTCGCCGGCCTCGCGCGCCTCGCGCCTCTCGCCCGCGCCTGCCCCAAGGGACCCCGCACCATGCTCACTGCCATAGCGCACTGGGAGAAGGTAACTACGCACTGCTATAGGCACTGCCTGGCGACCGTCGCACGCGCACTCGCCGGCCTCGCGCGCCTCGCGTTTAGCCGTGAAAGAGTAACAAACATCCTCACTATCATTATATTTCATAATATTAGTAGGATAGTGTAACTACAGTTTTAACCCATTGTTATGTATAACTCGTGGAAGAAAATTTGTAGGCGTTATTATAATTTTTAAACATACTCGTTATAGATAGCTTAACAGTTTATGCAATTTGCTTCTTAGGTATTATAAGTTTGCGAAAATATTTTTAGGTATTTGCCTTCTTAGACCTTTGACAGTTAAGGCATCACACATGTTAGACCTTTTATATTTTAGGCACAATGGGACTTTAGTCATATTTCTGTTTAGATTTTCTGTAAAATAGTCATTTAACATTTTAGGAATTTTACTTCCTAGGCATTTTGGAAATTAGACTTTCTGATCAGGAAGCAATGAAATAAGCTTTTTAGAGGGTGAACGGTATAAATAATGTTTTATGTTTGACATTATTATGTCATTGAATAAAGATAGCATATTTTAACGCCACAGTAGCGAATATTAGATCTCCAGTTAGTTTTCAAATAGTATAAATATAATGTGTTTTTTACTATCATACTCGCTATAAATTAGACATGTGTGCGTTCCAGGCTTGCACCCTCACGCAGAAGTACTCGCTGGCCGTGTCTCCGACAGAGGAGTCGCTCATGGAGATGTTACATCCGGAAGGAAATATCGACACGCAATGGGTTCGTACATTTATTAAAGACTTTTAAGTATTTATTTAGATCCTGCTCCTAAATATTACACATACAATTCTGGGGTGACTATAACTACTAATTTGTATAGTGTTGTGAGGTCCGAGAGTAGTTACATGTTTGATTGTTTTCAAACTGGCCTGTCAGCTCAGATGGATTTTTATGAAATAAAATTTTGATCACATTTACTTTTGTATCAATCACGCCTGTTTCCTGAAATCTGTAATCTGTACCTACTCCAGGTCAGATTACGGATTTCCACCTGCCCGGTTCATCCATTCTATCTACGCGCCCGGACATTTCTCAATCTTGTAATGAAATGAAAAATATTTATTCGACACGGCACAATACGAAAAAGACTTAAACGTAGAGGTATATCCGAGAAAAAAAAAAATGGGTAGGTATCTACGCTACCAAGCTCGATAGGTGACCGGCATTAGATGCTCGTAATCTTAAAGATAAGATAGGTTGCCATTTACCAGAGAAAATAAATAAATAATCCCGGACATTTCACACAGCTTCATCTAGACCCACATGACTGATATCCTACTTACATACTTTTTTTTTGTAAATGCATACATATCATACATAGAAACACCCGAGCCGAGACAAATATTTGCAAATCATCCAAACATTTTTCCCGCGAAACATCGAACCCGCGACCTTCCGCGGCTCTGCCATACCTTAGCCGCCCACTGCGCTACAGAGGTTGTCAGAGAGATAGATCTCGAGCACTTGTAACAAAACAATCAACTTACAACAACCTTAGATTCTCAGCGTAATCTCAATCGTTCCTCCGGTCCGCAGCGCCAGCTCGTCAGGTGGACCACGAGGTATATAAACGGAGGCTGCTCAATGATTCCAGGTGGATAACGTATCTGCGCTGCTGCGCGAGATGATCCTGTCCCTGGAGGCGTCGGGCGCGGCGCTGGCGGGGCGCGCGGCGGCGGCGGCGGGCGCGCTGCACGCGGCGGCCGGCGTGCTGCCCGGGAGCCCGCCCGCCGCCGACGACGTGCGCGCGCCGCTGTTGCTGCTGCAACCCGTCAACGATGTAAGCGCCGCTCCCTCTTTTAACCGATCCCGGGTTTAACATCCTTCCTCGCGATTTCGCGAAAAGGGACGGAAGGGTGCAACCGGAACCTGGGGGAGATGCGCGCCATTCGATCCGGGCGATGACCGGGATCGAGTCGGCCGGCCGTTGGGACGACCCCGTTTTCCGGGAGCTCGGTCCGGTCAGCTAACGGGATGCGAGGGTCACGAGAAGGAGAAGGGGAACCGGCGAACCGGACCGCATCGGCTGCGCGCCTTAGGTGCGGCGTTGCGCACGAAGCGCGCTGTCATGTAACTTAATTCGGAATATTGCTTTAATATGCTCATTATTAAGGTGAGATGACGGATGTTTCGCACCGGATGCCACCGCTGGAGGGCTCACTTGTTTTTTTTCCAGGGTAACAACCCGGCAGCCGAGTATCTGAACCTGGAGCGCGCCGTGGCCGACCAGCTGCGCGCCATCGCCGGCGTGGGGGGCGCGGGGGGCGCGGGGGGCGCCGGGGGTGCGGGGGGCGCGGAGACGGCCCCGCTGTCGGAGCCGGCGGTGCTGGCGGCGGCGAGCGCGGCGAGTGCGCTGACGCGCGACCTCCCCGCGCTGAAGAACGCTCTGCTCGAGTTAGTACCGCACGTCCTGCACGTTCTATTATATTTGTTCGATGCGCATCCAACGCTTTTTCTAAGTAGGTCGCCCATCGTCCGTGTCGTTCGGTGTCCGATCGAACAGCGAACGATCCGCACACGTTAACATTTATACCGTATTAGTTATATTAGCGTAACGTGAGGAATACAATATCCCATTGTAGCATTTGCCATATTATGTAACGCATGTAGCAAAACTTGTAGAAGCGACTTAATAATAAGATTAGAGTGATCTATCCGTATGTATTTATTAACTTAGCTTAATTAACATGGCATGGTACGAATTACATTAATTAAACATAATAATTATAATGATCAGATAGATAAAAAATCAATAAAAACAATACGCAAGTAATAATCTAGAGTCAAAAAAATACAAAATGTCGGGAGCGATATAATAAGATGTATATCCAAGTTAAGAAGGACGCTCGCAAAAACGCAAACGATCGGTCGATACTTGAAATCGGATATCAGCAAAAAGGTCACTGTTCGGATTGATGTCCAGAGGAGCGTTAAATATATGTAATTGTTGCAGAGTACACAGCAAGTGGCCGGCAGAGAACTGGACCAGGAACAAGTTGACGCGACAGACGGCCGTCACCACCAGGCAAGGTACAGAAACTATTCAACAATCACAAGATTCACTTTGAAACAACTTACGTAATAGGTACATTTAGGTGCCAATCCCTCCTAACCCAAGTCCGAGAAGATTTGTCAAAAAACTCGTCCTTTAGGGGGATTATGGAACTCTTGATACAATCAATGTCTATCAGTTTCGATTAGCAATCGGCATCAATGTCGTATCAATTTTGATTGGCAATAGGCATTATTTCATTCAATCATATACGATGTATTTAAATGCTTAGTACGCTAAACACGGTTCCTACCACGATCGTACTTTTTAAATTGGTCGAGTTATGCATAGTTTGACACCAACTTCACATTGTAACTAGCGATAGAAGCCGATAGAAATCGCAGCGATAAGATCCGTATTATCAATTCATCAATAGTAACTGAAAGCTATTAGTAACAATGTTTTGATAGTATCAAAGTTCCATAATCGCCCTATTGGTCTTTGTATGATCATTCTTATGACTAGCTTAATTACGAAAAACTAATAAAAGGTCACACTAGGATATACATTGCAAATCTGTCAATGCACTGTATGAAGGCTGAGCAACATGAGGCCATGCATTCTTATCAAAAAAATAGTAATTCATGTTATAATACGCTTTCTTCAAAATACTGATTTAGTTGCATTTTTAGGATGTTTATTATAAAAGCGCTCCGTGTTCCCCATAAAGGAGGTTTTTACTTTTTCTAGCCGAAATTTAGGGATGAATAGTTTGTTTATAATGTTATTGTTGATATTCTAATATTGTAATATTGATTCTATGAAAATAACTATTTTCCTGAAAAGTCTACCCTTTATGTATGCTTTAAATTTCTTAATAGGTAGTTTAGTTGCATTTTCAAGAAGCTTATTGTATCTGGAAGCGCACCGTGTTCCCCATAAACGACTTATTCACTTTTTCCAGTCGAAACCTATCGATGTATAATTGGTTTCTATTCCTATTAACGATTCTATGAAGGTCACTATTTTCTGAAACCCATCTCTTTTTTTTATGAGTGTGTTTCAATTTCATATATATTTTGTGATGAAACGTGAGAATATTAATTTCTTTGAATATTTCTCTCAAAGACTTTTGCAGTTTTATTTTGTAAATAGCACGAACTGCTCTTCAAAGACAAATATTGCTTGAATATCGGCTGCTTTTCCCCAGAGAATGATGCCATATAACATAACACTATGGACGTATCTGAAATGACTTAGTCTAGCCGTAGCTTCATCAGTAAACCACCGTATCGTGCGCACAGCATTTGCAGCCGAACTTGGTCTACAATCAAGTGTTTATTATTTTGTTTTTTATTTATTTCAATGCTGGTTGGGCTACGTATTTGACAAAGCAAATTTAATGCATAACTTTTTTTAGTTTTAGATAAAACAATATTTACAGTGAACCAAATAAGAACTGACAATAGGTATTATTTACGTTATTGCAAATGTTGGTTTTGGCTCTTATCAACTTTTAAAACTACTGAAGTATCGTCAGCAAGTAATACTATGTCACAATTATCTTTTGCAACAAAGTCTTTAACGTAAACCAGGAATACAAAAGAGCCAAGTATCGAACCCTGTGGCACCCTATATCAATAAATGATCCTGAAGACCTCTCACCACTCACGTCAGCGTTTTGGACTCTATTGGATAGATACAACTGTTTAGGGTAAATCGTCCGATTTTAGATGCTATAATATATTAACTTTGAGGTTAAGGTTGCTTGACTCACACAGTCAAAGACTTTGGATAGGTCATGGAATACTCCGATGGCCTCAAACATATTCTTTAAGAGCATTTTACTTACATCAGCTGCGGATCGACCTTTAGTAAATCCGTATTCATTACTATATCATTAAAATTATAGTGAGATAACAATTGATTAAGAATTACATTTTCAAAGATTTTAGTTAACGCGGGCAATATCGGACAATAATTAGCGGGATATTTTTCATTTCCAGACTTGTACAAAGGAATGTTTATACTGTATTTCATAAGTTCGGAAAAAAAATCCTCATCCTCTTACCCACTGCTAAAGCCCGAGCCAATATAGCCTGTTGAAACGAACCAATAGTTCATAGATTAATTAGGAACGGTAACTAATCTACGAACTATGGAACCTTCTGCAAGGTTACTCCTTAGGTGGCCGCAGTTGCATTTTTATCTCAGCACTTCAGTTTTTCGAGAGACAAGCAAGCTGGTAAGCTGTTGGTCCCGGCTTTTCAATCGTTTTTAAGTAAAGACTGAGGCATGACATAAGGCCCTTGGAGCTGTGTTAATAAACTCCCTCCCTCCCTCGCAACTGACTGTTATACTCTGACTCTGACATGACGATTAAGGGAACACACCGACGATCAGATAATTTAAACGGTGGCTTCCCAAATTTTGTGCGCCTATTTTTAAAAAATAAATGCCACCCACACACGCCAATTTTTAAAAAATAATAAATAAAAATAATTATTATTATTATTCCAAAAAAAAAGCTGGGATGTCGTTTACAACAATGGCCTTAAGAAAGTCAAATTAGAACACATCCACTTGCGGTATGTTCTCGAATATTTTAACGGGTAAAGACATAATGGTATTGGGACGATATTCTTTAATCACTTGCTCGTCGAGGACAACCTCGATTATCGACCTAATTTTGCCTGCGAAGGCGGAAGGGTCACTTTTGAGATCTTCAACTGAGGATATAGGGGGATTAGCGCTCCTTTTTCAGGATAAACCCGGGATTAGCTGACAGTTAGTTGCGTGTTTCAGGCAGTAGCACCGGCAGCGTCGGGGGCGCGGGGGGCGCCGGCCGCAGCGCCGTGGGCGCCGGCGTGTGGCGCCGAGTGCGGCTCAAGCTGGAGGGCAGGGAGCTCGACACGCACGCACGCTGCAGCCTGCAGGAACAGGTAGGGAGGCGCGGGGGGCGGGGGGCGGGGTCTGGAGTAGACGTGTGCGCCATTTGTGTGCGGCGTGTGATTATTACTTAATATTGTCACACGCCACCGAAACAAACCTGCGGTCGGCTTGCGAATGCCAGTTTGCGACTCGCGCCCAAATCGTAAATGTGGAACTATTACTCTGGTCATCTAAGGAGCTCGACGTATTTATCTATACCCTGGCTTCAACTCGCAGGGGCAGTTGCACCTGGGTCAGTGGCGCTGAAGTCTTGGCGTTAGCGTTGGCCTTCATGGGAATTGTGCGCTTCCTGATTCCACATCTGCGCAGTTAGGAGCACTCGAGAGTTCCCTCGGTATGGGCCACCATGGTCCTGGAAGGCGTTCAGATGCACTAACGTCACCAAGAGTTCTTTCACGCTCTTCGTCTGCACGTCACGGGTGATCACATCGTTTCGGAAGTAGCGATCGCAGGTCCGCTACTTCGTGCACATCCGCAGGGTAAAGCTCTGCACGGTCTGCAGCATGCGTCAGTTGATAGCAAAGCGAATCGGAACAGGATGTAAACCTTGGTTCTAAGTGAGAGATGCGAGGAGAGGACGAGTCGGAGCTAGTCTTGGGCAGTGCGCGTTTGGTGTCGGGCGCGGTTTGCCTGTGGGCCGATTTTCAACGACCTGTCGATTTCGATTCTGAGGCGATCGAAATTACTTCTTCCACTTTACATCCTGGCCCCGAAGCTGTAGCGGTTGCAGTGATGTACGATGGGGTATCACAAAGAGTGCTGCTGTCTTCCCCACGTTGACGGGTATCCACTACTTGTCCAGCCAGAGCGGGAGGATGTTCAGGAGGAGCTGCATGCGCCTATTGACGATGGTTGGGCTGCGCAAGGAGGCGAAGTAAGCGCTGTCGTCCGCGAATAAGGCCAACGTTACACCCCTTTCCTCGTTTTCATCCAGTTTCCGCGCAGAGCTCTTCTGCCAAGTGATAGCACGCACGTCAGCTGGGGTACTGTGGAGTGCGTGCTTTTGAATCCTGTGAGCGCAGAGGTTGGTTTCGTATTCGGATGTTTGGTCAATGGTGTTCTCCCAACCCCCTACGCCAAGCTGATACCTCCGTGGTCAGGGGCGTTCAGATCAGCTTTGAGCCCAGAACAGCGTGAGGGCGTTTATTCTCGGCACAGTTCTCTATTTCGCTTCAACTCTCGTTTGATGTGCCGTGGCAATTTTTTCTCCTTCTGAAGGCTTGTCGTTGCCGTAGTCGCCTTGATGTCTTCTCATTGGCTTGCAGGATTTTCGTGGTCAGTGTAGTGGCTTCTAGCTCAACTCGGGGTGGACTGACGGCCTACGTCTACTGATTACAGAGTTCTTAAGAAGGCCTCCTAATCCATTTTAACACCTGTGGCCCAGTGTTTCCAGTGTCAATCCCAGGACTTAAGACACCTCCCACTGAGAGCTGTAGAGTACCTTGAAATGACACATCCGCGGAATAGAGCGTGTTGGCGAGAATATCGGATGGGCTATACACGTTAGTGTAAATGTCGAGAGAATTTGGTATACTTAAGTACCCGAGAGAGACCAGAAAATGCAAGACCATCCAATAGATTGACGACACGTCGCTTTTGCCGACCCAGAGGAACCCAAGATGTGGATTTGCTATTCTATTAGAACAGTTAGAAAATATATTTCCACACGTTTCTGCCCTTGCTTTAACTATGGTGTGCCTGCCACAAGCACATCGAGTTAAAGGGTTTTTTATTAGCTGATCTCGCTTGAGCCCAATAAGGGTAAACAAAATGACATTCCACGACAATTATAAACTTAGATTGAAATTATCCTTGTTTCATTTGTTTAAGCATAGTTCCATAATTGACTAATCCTAAAACTATATTCAAAAACAATCCGCGCCGCCGCGGAGCCAAAATGTGCAGCGTGCCGCCGCCGACATTTATCAACTTGGCGCACACGTCTAGTCTGGAGGGTAAAAAAAAATCGGCTCCAAGCCCCTTATTATATCTCTGACATATGAAACACAGAAGGTACCTTGGGGTATGCTGTTCGCCGACGACATTTCTCTAAAGAGAAGATGCAACTGAGATAAAGAGCAGGTTGGGAAAATAGCGGAATGACCTGAAAGTAAGCAGGACCAAATGCGGTTTTAGCGGTCCCATGACATTCTCCCCCTTTACCTTAGATGCTGTATTATCCGTCTTCTCCGTTTTCCGTTCACTCATCCAGAATGACGGCGAGATAGACCCAGACGTACAAAACAGAATGAATACGGAATGGATGGCAGGAACTACGTGTGATCCGCGGATGCGCTTAATCCTAAAGGGAAAATCTTTAAGACGATCAATGACCTAACGTAATGTATGGATTGAAATGTTGGGCAATCGAGCGAGAGTGCATGCGACGGAGATGCGAATGTTGTGATAGATGTGCGGAGTGACGAAGATAGATAAGAACTGATTATATTCAGAGGAAGTTTGAAAGTACTGTCTGAAAACAAAATATGAGGAGATCAAATAGGTTATCACCCTCGCCCTATTATGCCCTCTGACCAGAGGGCATGTCATGCGGAGAGAAAAAAGTACTTTTTTAAGAAAGGTAAAGGATTTGTATGTGGATGGATGCAGGAGTTGAGGTAAGCCTAAGAAAAGATGAATGGACTGTGAAAGAAGGAGTGAATATGGGGATGACGAATAGAGGAGACTGGACGAAAATAACCTATGTTCCGAACGTAGGATAAGGGACAGGGAGATGATGATCTTTAGTTAATACTTAAACAGCAGCAATAGTACTCAAGCAGTACTAACTCAGCGATCTCATTCCAGGTGGACTACATAATTAAAGAAGCAACAAGCTCGGACAATCTGTGCATGATGTACGAAGGCTGGATGGCGTGGGTGTGAGCGAGAGGACAGCTCTGTCCCCCTCGGCCACGCCCCCCGCACGCCCCGCCCCCGCGCCCCTCCCCCGCCCCGCCAGTGCCTCACGGCCCGCGCGGGGCTGTGACGTCACGGACCGACGGTCGGCAGGCTGCGGCCTCCGACGGAGAGCTCCACGGGGCGAAGTCACGGCAGGAATGCCCGACATCTTACGATCGCTCTTTATGTTACGGCCCGATGGTTGCTCGATCGAGCAGCGATCCTCGAAATAACGCGACTCTGACGACCGGTTTCACTTGTAAGCGAGCTGTCGAACGACGGTCGGTATCGACTCGACCGGGCATCGGTTATGCTGAGGTTCAACGGTTCAACGGTTAGTCATGTAAGCATCGGGCGGATAGAATAGTTTAAACTCGAAGTTTTTAGTTCGTTCTTCGTTCTGAGAGTTAGGTATGGTGATAGACTCCGGTCTTGTTCACTCGATGGTAGGGAGGCTTCGTAGAACATCTGTACGCCATAGATTCGATATTAACGAATAAGGCTTTTATAAAAAAATATAAAACGACAAAAAAAAACGAAGTAAATAGGCAGATTATTAAGTAACCGATGATTCGCTGGCCGTTTAGGTGCCAGGGATAAATTCACATGTCTTTAGGTTACCGATCTGATTGACGAAGAATTTATCTGAAACTTTGACACGACGTGCAAGCTTTGTATTGCGTAATACTAAGGCATCCAAGCTGCATATTTTAGTATGTTATATTCCGTAGCTGATTCACTAAAAATTACGTTGCCCAAAATAACTAGCAACGCTGTTCAACATATATGACAAAATAGTGAATTTATCTTGTAGTCTATCAAAACTAGCTTCACCCCATCAACAATTAATAACAAACGACTCGTGTAACATTAGATTATAATTAGGTACTTTAAATTTAATCTTAGTTCATTTTCTGTAAAACCTTAAAGGCATTTTCCCAATATTAGCAGATTCATTCAAATATTTTTCAATATATAAAGTGCTAACGGACACTACGCAGCCAATAATGCAATCAATTAATATATTTGGCGTACGGCGTCTCCTTGAATTGATAAATTTACATATTTTAATAATGAATATGGCTTTTTTTATTTGTGTTAAAAAAAGTCTAGATTTGTACCAGCTTTTCTGAATTAATATCCTTACGAGCTGTGTCATTTATTGAAACATCTAGCCTGACCTCTAGATTTCATAACACGAGTCAAAACACTAATGAAATTATGGTTCTTACATACTCAATGTGCTACTCAATGTGCACTCAGTGTTAGCAGATAATGCTATTCTTTTGATGATAATTCTAATGTCTAAACAAATAAACTTTTACAGAAAATGAGTTAACAATCATTAGGTATATTCTCTCCCGCAGTAACACTCGAGCAAGCGGCGTATGTATGTTAACCCTCTTCATGTCATGTACTCTATCTAGCGTATGTCTGTGAAGGTGAATGCATTGTCTGTACTTGTAATGACTATCTTTGTGGACTTATCAATCGCACCTTCCAAGTTTGATCAGCACCTATCACGAGGTTAATATAGTTATGTGCTAAGACCGATTATCCAAAAACTAGTTTTTTTTTCCATTGGATCTTGGTATGGCTACCATTGACCGGTTAACTTGCACGAACTTTGCTTGGTTCACTCAGTTAGTGCTAGCCTATGTGTGTATTTCTTAAATAATGATAATAAGTCATGTATAACCAGAAATGCATTCACCTGTAGTATAATTGTATCGCTTTTTCCTTAATTTTAATAAATGGTGTATGTATTTTAATTGTGCTGTTTTAATTTATAACTACTCTAAGAAAAATATGTCCGCTGGGTATTAGTCTTGTTTTAAAAAGGATACTGAATAGACACTTCGAAACATACATAGGTAACTGATGATTTTTTCCTGGTTCCCTGATTAATGGCATATTTCATGCATATTTAACGTGTGAAAAGGGCCAAATTTCATAAAAAGCAAATCCGTCATCCGTTACTGAAGATGGAAATGACACTACATTTCCATTCATTCTTTCCTCTCTAAAGTTTTAGGACATTAGCGCACCAACAACTTATTTTCTTCCAGTCCAGTAATAATCTCCTTAATCCTTTCCAATTTGGTCCCGGCCATAGCACTGTATCAGCCCAGGTAAATCACGGATAATATACATACGGTATGGATGACGAACAACTCACTGATCTACCACTTCTTGATTTTAGTAATGCCATTAACAGTGTTGACTTTGATACTCTGCTAGGAATTTTAGCTCTCTTAACATATCTCCTGAGGTAATTGAGCGGTTTCACAGTTACCTGCATGGTCGCCCGCAACGTGTCCACATAAATGATTCATACTCATCCTGGTGTGATATTAAAGCTGGTGTGCAGGGCGGCGTTCTATCACCAATACTTTTTGCAATATTTATTAATAGTAACTCTCAACGACTTTCTTCGTCTTATCACTTCTATGCAGACGATCTCCAAATCTAGGTAGACTCGTATATCTTTATCCAAGTTTCATGCGACCATTGATGCCATAAAATTTAACATGCGTTGCATTTTGACCTGGAGCAAACGATATGGTCTCTCTCTCTGTCAATCCAGATGAAACGCAGATCATTGTAATGGGTAGCCCCTCTGACAGTTGACATGTCCCTCAGGTAATCTTCGACGGCAAGTGCATTCAGCTGAATGACTCTGTAAAAAACTTAGGCGTCCACTGCGACAAGTAAATTTCGTGGCGACCGCTCTTGACTGAAGTCAGTCCCAAGATGATTGCTGCTGGGGCTTCTCTCAGGTTTCGGAATTTTCTAAATAATTAATTTAAAATTGCGCTTGCACAATCCGTCCTTCCAAAGCTTTATTATGCTGAAGTAGTTACTAATCTATTTTCGCCGGAATGCTCACATTCTCAATCTTCTTTATAATATTCTGTACTCTCTTTCAACTAACTTTTATCTCAAGGAACCGTTTGAATTTCTGCATCTCTCTAACCCTCAATCCTAATAAAGAATCAATCTTTTTACAGCATTTATCTCTATACAGAAATTACTAATAATGTTTTATGACCATGTTTTTTCAAGATGGGAAGAGTCTTCGCCTTTCTGGTATCAAGCGTACAGCCTGCACTGTAAACGACTTTTCATAGACTTTTCGGGAATTTTGAGTTGATTAGTATCTGAGGAGCGCAAGGATCCAGGGTTAGAAATGTAGAAATTCAAATCGTTCTTTGAGATAAAAAGTTAATGGAGAAAACAGAATATTATAGAGAAAATTGAGAATGTGAGCATTCCGACAAAAACGCATAACCAAATGGTTAAGTTCTAAGCCCGATGTTATTCTATATTTTAAACGCATATCTGCCTAATTATTTAAAAACCTCTTAGTGTTCTTCTTTCGTTCGTTCATCTTTATGGGGACGATGTATGTATAAAAAACATAACTACCAATAGCACTCCTTCAATGCTATTTGAACAACCGAGGATCGGGGTTTAATGGATTGTGACTAATATATATTTTGATATGCTAAGCGGAATTCGATAATCCTTAAGACTATAAAATCTTAAGTGCTAATTCTGGGAACAAAATCTCATATAGATAAGTACATTGTCATGACCCGTCGGTAACAATTGAAAATGTAAATATACTCATAAAAACTACGAATCTAAGACGAGTTAATGTTTGAAAACACATAAAAAGGTATGGTCTGGTCAGGTATGGTATACCTAAAATATTCAGAAGACTTGCTATGCGACCTATTAGTGCTAGATACCCTAATCCACCCAGCGCAGCAAAGTGGGTATCTATATACCGACTGGGCTGCGCTAGGTGCAAAGGCATGTAAAAACCAAAAATCCCATTCCAAGGGTGCATAACGCATATGTAAGATTCTGCATCCATATACGTCGGAGAGAGCATGTCTCCCTCTTCAAAGTCTTGAAAATAACTCGACCTGGCTATGGCTATTTAATTAACGTGCTACGAGATTATTAGTCATCCTATATTTGTACTGAACACTACTCGAACAACACCGAGATTGTTGTATCTGTTGTAATATTTTTATAAGAAAACAACAAAATTAAATTTGAATAAGTAATTATTTATTTACATAATAACATAATAATATAGGCATTTTGATAAAATGTGAAGGAACTTAACACTCGATAAATTGTATGGTCATCTATTGGTATGATAAAAATTACATGGAACCCAATTTGAATTGCAGTCTATATAATTACCACAAATTATTTATATTATTTACATAGAAAATACTCATTAATATTCCTCAGTTGAAATTAATAATTTTGAAAATAATACTAACAATTTCTAAAATGACTTAATGTAATTTTTTTTTGAGACATTTATTTGCTTTAATTAAAAAATGCTTGCAGATTGATAAAGATGGAATTACATAACTAGAGCAGTAAGTAACAAGGGCTGATTTATCAATAGCCAAATAAGTCTGAGATAGTCTGTGTCCAATTTTACAAATGTCATACATTCGACATTTTTTAAATGAGCCACAGAATAAGGAATCGGACCATGGAAAAATCAACCCTTAGTAAAATATCATTATAATGAACTCTTATTATAAACATATTGAATGGGTTAGGTGTCTAGGCACAATGTATAAGCACATTTTATATCTAAATGCAACCCACTATTTTCATATCAACGGTGCTGATACAAGGAAAAGCTCGGACCAAGAAGTTCCAAGTTTCTTGTCAAATTCACTAAGGACGATTCAAAGTGATCCTTGTTATTGTATTGTATATCAGAGTCCGTTAAATCAGTCTACAAAAACATTGGGTTAAAAAATATATTACATTATAAAGTACATATACTATATTTTTATCGGCTCGGCACCGCTACAATGGCAGTCGTAAACTAAATTATATTTCAAAAATATTTGCAACAAGTTTAATTATACTCGAATATATGTATGTTTAATACTCTAAGTATATTATACATTCTTCGACATCATGGAACAAGGAACATTGACCTAAAACATTAGGTGATATTGAACAGCAAAAATTACGACAAGATACCATGTATGTTTGAACAAGCATTAGTACAGTCGGTCTATCTCGTAAAATATTTTCTAATGTGGCATTAAATCTAGTTGCCATCTTTATTAATTGACATTAAAATGGCAAGGACTGATGGTTTTGAGATAAATCAATTATAAATATCAAAACTGAATGTTTTATCGATCATATCTTTTTTTTTGCAAGCGTAAAAACACAATTTAATTCATCTACAAGAGAACGAATTTATTCTTTTCTCACTAGTAAATCTTAGCATGACAATGTTACATCATCTTGGACACCTGATCTGACCATTTACGAGTACTATTACTCCTAATTTCGTATGAGTCAGCGATCGACTCTGATGAAGGAATTAATAGATCGCCGAAAGAAATTTGTCATAGCCTACCATCGTTTGATAAACCAGTAGCAACAACTTAAGTTATGGGTGAATAATAGTACAGTAGTGAGACAGTAAAAATTTGCCGAGAGACTCGACGTAGCGAAGCGTTAAAATCACAAAGACCACTTTGAATCGTCTTCTTACATGCTAGTGAATCTAGATGCCGGTTCCCCCTAACCCTAGTTCAAGAAGCATTCGAAGCTCGGTTATACGAGCGAGAATTCGATCTCGCATTCGTATTCACTGTGTCGACATCGCAATGGATCGATTATTCGATTATTATAAGTTAGTTTAAGAACCTATTCGCCCACTTCGATTTCTCATTTTATTAAATTCAGTAGGTATGTCAGAAGTAATAAATAAAAAAAAACAAAAACTTAGCAAAGTAAAGTAAGCAGAGCTTTTGTTATAGGTACCACATGACTGATATACTACTTATATACTTTTTTTTGGTAATACATACATATTATACATAGAAACACTCAGACCTGAGACAAATACTTGCAGATCATACAAACGTTTGTCCCGCGGCGGGAATCGAACCCGCAACCTTTTGCGTCTCAGCTGGACCTAAGCCCACTGCGCCGCAGAGGTCGTCAAGATGTAAGATGTAGTAATATCCTAGTATGTAAGACGTTTCAAAGTGATTGATTGTATTGAATATAAAGTATCTTTTGACTTGACTTGACTTGACTTGACTTGACTGTCTCACCACTGACACTGTAATACTAAGCATCAACCCATAATTAAAACAGTTTTCAAAAGCTGTTCAAAAGTTGACATGCCTTTCGGCGTCACCAGAGCTGACTACTGACTCTGCACTGTACTAGAAAATTAAAAATAAATAAAAAATCTGGCTAATTCACACACACATAGCCCCCAACTAAGCTTAGCTTGTATTATGGGAGCTATATGACGAAAAACTTATATATTTTAAATAATTTACACCCAGAACAGAATAATAAATAAATACCGGACATTTTACTCAGCATCATCTGGCCCCAAAGTAAGCAGAGCTTGTGTTATGGGTACCACATGACTGATATACTACTTCTATACTTTTTTTTGTAAATACATACATGTAATACATAAAAACACCCAGACCCGAGACAAATACTTGCAGATACGAACATTTGTTCGTATGATCTGCAAGTATTTGCACCCGAACCGGGAATCGAATCCGCGACCTTCTGCGTCTCACCCGGCCCTTGGCCCGCTGCGCCAAAGAGGTCGTCAAATAGGAATAAACATAAGTTGTTCTATGTTCATCACACAAATGTTTGTCATGGGAGAGATTAAACCCCCACCCCACAGCGCAGAAGTTAGACCAACAGAGCTGACAGGTTAGTTAAGTAGGAGTAATAGTACCCATAAATATTCAGCAAGGCGATTATGGAACTCTTGATACAATCAATGTCTATCAGCTTCGATTAGCAATAGACATTATTTCATGGATTATTATGAATAGAAACCGGACGTACGTAACGTTCAGTTTCTATTCATGTGTTACAATCAACATCAACTTTCTGTAACCTACAATCAATAGTATTTGAAAGCTGTTAGTATCAATGTTTTGATAGTATCAGAATTACATAATCAGTTTACACGTTACAATCACTGCACTGCACACGTTATGTATCCACGTATAACCGGGCGGTCGTATAGTTCGTTCATCACGAGTATACGAGTACGGCTATCGCGCAGCTCGTTTGAGCGCGACGAGTTCGTCCAACTGCGCCTTGTATAGCTGCGTCACATCTTGTAGGTCCAACTTCAGCTCTGCTACTTGTTCCTCCTTCTCACCGTACATTTGCAGTAACGCATCGTACTGCTCCTGTACATTCTGAAACAAATAAATAAAGCTTTGATATAAAACATATCGGATAATAATAATAATAATATTTATTTAGCATTCAACAAGAAAAAACAAGGAAAAATGTAAACTAACTAAATACGTAAGTACTAGTTAAAAATACAATGGATGTATTAAATCTAATTATACTAGTTATACATGTTCATTAGCAGCTGTGCTAGGTAAACCTGTGTTACAGCTGCTATACTTCCTTTACAGTATGCAACACTTGGAACTTGGATACTTGGATACTTGGAATAATAACATTCAATGTATAGATACGTAGGTAGGTACCTAATGTACCCACTCGCAAGTAACATTACCTGTAAAGTAGCAAGTAGCTTCAAAACAAAAACATAAACAAAATCTACCTACATTAAATATATCTACGTACGCCGCGCATGGAGAATTCCCCGGTACAGGAAAGGAGGAGACTTTTTTATTTTTTTTAATAATCTATTTCTATAATATAGAAAGGAAATAGGAAATAGAAAGGGCTTTGAGAGCATCACCTTTAGTACCGCTCCCTGGGACCTCTCAGTACGAAGTAAATATGATTTGTAAGCTCCTCCCCACACAATCACACAATATGTCAGCAGTGAGTTACAAAGGGCGAAATAAATAGTTTTCAGTAAATCAGGCGAGAGGCGCCTAGGCTTTTTAAATACTGGAATTAGTTTACGTATGCGACAAGTTAGAGTTTTTGTATGCTCTTTCCAGCTCAATAAGTCATCAACGATCAACCCAAGATATTTTATGGATGACACTTTCTCTAGAGAGGTACATGTGCAGGAGGATGGTGAGTCACAAATGTGAGCGTTAATATTTAGAGTATTGGTGCTAGGCTTACTTCGAGAAGTTTTAGCAAATGTAAGAAATTTTGTTTTACTAGTATTTAATTTAAGCAAGTTCTTTCTGAGCCAAGACATAACCTCCTTAAGACCGATCTCAGCGATCATTGAAGCCCTATGCCAATTTGGTCCACTGAAAACCAAGGCTGTATCATCAGCGTACGCAACCAGCTTACCACCGCCAATTCCAAGATCACAGAGATCGTTGACATAAATTAAAAATAACGTTGGGCCAAGAATGCTGCCCTGTGGCACACCATAACTAATCGGAGTTTCGTCACTGACTAGATCACCTAGCCTAACACATTGCATTCTGTCAGAAAGATAACTTTTGAAAAGCTCAAGAGCAGTACCCCGAATACCCAACCTGTCCATTTTGTTGAGTAAGATTGGCACTGACACAGTATCGAATGCTTTCGATAGGTCAAGGAAAATACCTATACATTTATTGTTTTTGTCAACTTCGCGAACTATATAGTCGGTGAGAGATAACACAGCATCTTCCGTTGATTTTCCAACCACAAACCCGAATTGATTTTCCGAAATCAACCCAAATTTAGTTATGTAAGCTCTTAATCTTTTATTAAAGAGCCGTTCCAGGATTTTAGAAAGCGATGTTAGGATCGATATAGGACGATAATTTGTGATATTGTCCCTTTGTCCACTCTTATGTATTGGCTTGATTATTGCCGTCTTAAATTAAGCTGGAAACACTTCTAGTTTAAAACTCAAGCTGCAGATGTGAACCACGGAAGGAATTATTAATTGTTTTGTTGATTTAAGAACCTGCGAAGAGATACCATCGTATCCGACAGTGCAGGCTTTTAGACTCATAATAGCAGTTTCTATTTCAGAAGAATCAGTGTCAAGTAGGCCAAAGGATTGCAAAGAATTAGATAGTTTTGAGGTAGAGGAGGAAGAAGTATTATCACTTTCAGCTATCTCTTTACCAATAGCGTCTGCTAGCTCTTTACCAATATTTGCAAAATAATTGTTAACACAGTTAATCGACTCTATTGGTCACACCAATAGAGTGACAAACATTAGACCCACAGGGTCTAATGTTTAAAAGGTCATTATCAGAACCACTATCTATCTTAGAACGAATATTAGCAATGTTTTTAATAACTTTCCATGTCTTTTTACTGCCAGCTTTGTCTATCAAATTCTATCCTAACTTTCCTCAAAATATCAGAGCAAATATTTCTTTATCGTTTATATGTTTTTATTAATACCAAATTCTTAGGATCTCGCTTAAGATTTCGATGCAACTTATCACGGTGTTTTATGCACCTTAACAGTCCTGGAGTGAGCCAAGGTTCCTTTAGTCGCTTGCGGCATGGAACTAATTTAATGTAGGTATTTTTATCAATAGCTTTATTTAAAAGTTCTATTAGCAAACCTGTTGCCTTATTGACATCTTCAGTAGCCAGTATTTCATAGAAGGCGTTTTCATCTAGATCAGAAGCAATTTTATCATAATTTATAACACGATGAGAGTTAAACCTATTTCTGGGCGTTGAATGGTTACCGAGATTTATTAGAATGGTGTAATGGTCTGTTATAGTAGTTGTAAGAACAAGGGTTGTAGCGGAAAGCTTAGTTTTTAGGAAAACATGATCAAGTGCACTATGCTCTCTAGTTGGCAATGAGTGAGCCGATAGAAGCCCATGATGTGCCATCAGGTTTAAGTAGTCTTCACAGTCAACCCTTGGGTCTGTATTAGATATGTTAATGTTAATATCTCCTGTGAAAATGATGTTCTTATAAGATTTTAGGGAGTTTAATACATCATTCATGGTGTTAAAGAATGAGTCCATAGAGTGGTAGGTCTACGGTGGTCTATAAATAGCAATTATAGCGGTGTCTTTCCCTACGGTAACTACAAGGCAGTTACACTCGTGTGTGAGTGGTTCTGTCACTAAAGATACTATATCATTTCTGACGTAAACAACGACTCCTTCATTTTGAGTCCTGTTTAGTTTTGGAATTAAATCCACTTTAGGAAGCCAACACTCTGTCAGAATTATAATGTCGACATAAATTTGTAAGCTAGATAAAAGCACTTTCATTTGCGGCAAGTTACGACCAATACTTCGTATGTTTTGACATACGATCGTAAGCTGCATATTAGAGAGATCTAAGAAGCGGCAAGCGTTATCAGCATCACACTGAAAAGATTGTGATACAGTATACTCGTCTATTTCAGTCGCTATGTCGTTAATAACCATAATGGAATATAAGAGAAGAACAAAATTCAAACATTTTTGAGGCACAGGCATCTATCTATGCCTGATAGGAGATTGACAAGTGTGACAGCAAGATAAACAGGCAAATAAACAAAGTCATACCCAAATTCTCTGAGGGGACCAACGTATACTCGTAATTGTTCTGAATTTAATATATCATGTGGTAGTGGTTCTTTGAGTTCTACTCATAGGAATACTGTTAACTTAAGAAATAATAGTAAATATAGAACTGGCATAATAATAAAAATAAGTGGTGATTGATCTTTGAAATGTAGATCTAAAATTATTGCTGACTTAATAAATATTTTTAAATATATAGCTAGCATAATCATAAAAAATGGAAAAGGAATCTAGTACTCAGCATTTTGGATTAATTCCCAAAAACCTTACAGGTTAGAGTTGGCGGTTAGAGCCCTGTTGCGGAGCCCTGAGGCCTTCCATCTGTTTCTCTTCCTTAATCCAGACATGTGGGACTCCTTCCCTCTTGCGCAGAAAAATTCTTCCATACGAGCACCAGCAGAATTGAAAGCCATTGCCCTTCGCAAAGTCTCTTGCTAGCATAAAAAGTCTGCGAGTTTTAGCTGTCAGGTTTTCTGCCACATATACCTGAGTTATAGGGTAGCCTAGGTTGCGTATTTCATTTCCAAGTTTGGTGTGGTTCTCCTTCATAACTCTTCCTTGCGAAAGGCAGTGGTAAATTTTACAACTATCGGTGGATTTGCGTTTGACTTTACGTTAACTCTATAGGCGTCCTGGATCTCTGACTTTTGCAAATCGAGATCAAGAGCCTAGGATATGACGAACGACGAAATCCATGAGACACTATATTTTATTACAGTAGACAAAAAATGTTTCTTTGTGAAAGCAGTTATCTCTGTCGCCTAAAATGATATACCAGCTCGCTTAGTAAACCTAAGTATTTTTTATAATTAGATTCAAAGCTGATACAACATTTCGTTTAACAGATAGAAATAAAATAGAAATCCTTTATTTCACGCCACGTTACAGATACATAAAACTTATTAGATACAATCTCTAATAATCATTTAGAGTGTGCTACAGGAATACTCGTATCTAGGTTTATTGACCTTCGTACATCTGTTGTAGATGATTTAGGTGGCGTCAGTCAAGTAATAGAGCAGTTATTTGTAATTAAACACCTTCTTTCTTGACTAAAAAGACCTATGCAAGGTTGGCAGCCACGACCACATTTACTACAAATAAAAGACCCAGGAGTTTGGTCCGTTTATGCGCTAAATAATCGACCCAGGCATTATCGCGTGCAACAGCGCCATCAGTTACGATTTACTCTCGGCGTCACGATTTTGCGAAGACAGCGCATGTGATTGTTATTAAGCCTCCATTCTTGTTTGGTATACGATGTCCAGTTTTCAGCTCCGTGCGGTTTGCCAGGTTTTTGTTGTCCCATACTTTTGTGCTAAGCTTGTTCGACACTGAAGAACCAAGATAACAGAAGCTACCCACAACCTCCAAAGGTGCACCGTTACATAAAGTGGCAGGTTTTTCAGTGACACCTTGCACCATCACAACCGTATTTTTCGCATTTATTGTCATATAAGTCAGCCTATACGCATCCGCAAATTCGTTGCTTGTATTTTAAAGCTCTTGAGATGTAGATGCCATATATGCAGCGTCGTCAGCAAATAACAAACTGTCAACAAAGAAATCTTGACGATGAAGATGGGATTTGAGCAAAGCTATGATGTACAGTTTACCATCGGATCTTGGATGTAGGTGAATATCTTGTTGTGTATCAGCGAATGCAGAATTCAAGAGCAACAAAAATAATATTTCGAACAGTGTGGGTCCTAAGTCCTAATACACAACCCTGACGCACTCCACACCTCATTTCGAATAGCTCAGATGTTTTGTCATTAAATACCACTTTGCCTCTCTTATCATGGAAAATCCGATTTTAAATTTTGGAGGACACCCTATCCTCCTTAGGGTATATACAAACCATCTCTACTGTCTGTGTCGAAAGCCTTGTTAAGGTCGACGAATGCAGCAAGTCTTTTTTTGTTCTCTACATGTCTCCGGTATTTGCCGAAGAATGAATATCATATCCGACGTTGAGCATCTAGCTCGAAATCCACACTGTGATATATGTGAATATATGCGGTTTGCGAGTTTCTGTAGTTCTCACTCAAGATGAGACGAGCAAACAGTTTACCCACAATACTTACAGGGAGATACCGCGATAGCAGTTTCAGTCACCACGGTCTCCTTGCCCTTTAAACAAAATCATAATGTTTGCGTCACGCATATCCTCAGATACACATTCCTCGCGCCAACACTTCACGATCAGATTGTGCAGTAAGGGTAGAACGCATCGTACCGTATTAGTTCTGCTTCGATACCATCTTGGCCTGGACTCACATTTTAACTGCTTGATAGCAAGATGAAACATTTATATTTATAACATTTTATTTATATTCTTCGTCTTGATAGAGAGTATAGTTCAGTGTAGTGTTCTACCCAACGGCACACCTAACGTTCATCATCATTAGTAATAATAGAGCCATCAGATTTCTTTTTACATGAATCCTCGCTAGCAGATATTACATTTGGATCCCAGGTGTCTATTTTGTCTTAGGTTTTAAACATGCAGTAGTCCGAGAATGGTCCATAAGATAAAGATGGAAGATCCGGAAGATGTCGTGTGATGTGACGAATATTCTTTCTTTTGACCTGAGCGAGGGCGTTTTCAGGATACTTTGCGTATTCCCTTCCACTTGAAGAAGGTATTGGTAACAGATACCAGGGACCAAAATTCCAAGAGACGTAGGCCGTTCTTGTTCAATTTTAGAAAAGATCTTTAGATTCCACTGACGACGTAAGAGTGGGTGCGTAAAAAGAAATGATGATGACATAACCGCAGATTGTTAGCATCTGTAGCACCAAAATGCATTTAGAAAACCTCGTGGACCTTAAAAAAAGTTAAAGTAACTCATTGCGTGTCGCGAACTTAACTCCATGCTCACGATGATAACAGAGCTTTTCCCTTTCTAGAAAAACGTGAAATTACGTTCACGAAGGGAACCTTTATCTGCAAGCCTAATCTCCGTTAGGCGGCAATCAAAATATTTAATTTAAATAACTCCGTGTCTATGACAACTGATTCGCGAAGATGTACGTCGCAGTTAGGACTTCCACTGGTGTCCGGAATGCCTGGTGTCCTAGTGTCCATAGAATTTTAAAGGGGTCCTCGTCGTAGGTGAGACATAATCAGCATCATCTGTCTAGTTATTATTTTAGTGTTTTCTTCACCCAAAGGAAACAAAACAGCACCGAGACGGGCTAAAAACTTACTGGCTCGGGGGCTGCCTGGCTCGAAGCGGGCGTTAACAACTCAATATAAATATAAATAATACCGGACATTTCACACAGCATCATCTGGCCCCAAAGTAAGCAGAGCTTGTGTTATGGGTACCACATGACTGATATACTGCTTATATACTGTATTATTTTTGTAAATACATACATTTTATACATAGAAACACCCAGACCCGAGACAAATACTTGCAGTTCATACAAATATTTGTCTCGTGGCGGGAATCGAACCCACAACCTTTTGCGTCTCAGCCGGACCTAAGCCCACTGCGCCACAGAGGTCGTCAATAGGCCTACGATGGACCATCCCACTGACAAGAGTGACCCCCGGCGCCCACACTTCGATCTACCGTACGTCCGTCTGCGCGGGCTTATAGCCGGTCACCGCCACTCCCCGTGCTGTTCATACACTCCAGCAAGCCGAGGTGGGTAATAAGCAACACTAACATTATATCCTGAATAAGTTTATAAAACAGCACACCTTATACAAAACAAACCGGCAGGTTAAGCGCACAGCCGATGCGTTCTCCTACTTTTTTCGTCACACACCCGCACCCGGACTAACATGAAGGAAAATGGGTCGGTCCCATCTGACGGGCAACCGGAGCACCGTACTCGCGGCGGGGGAGGTGCATGCCGGTGCACGCCACTGCCTACCTGCTGGTGGTCGAGACGCGCCTGCGCGTGCGCCAGCGTGTCCTGCAGCGCGGCCCGCTCCCTCAGCAGGCGCTCGGCGCCGGCCGCCTGCGCGCGCAGCTCCCCCTCGCGCCGCCGCGCCAGCGCCAGCGCCTCCTCCACGGCCAGCGCGCTGCCGGACCCCGCCGCCGTCCACCCGCCGCCGCCCCAACTGCCCTCCTCCTGGAATGCGACATCCCCACGCCCTACGATAGATTCCGTCTCGGCAACGATGTGACATTCTCGTATCATCGTATTGATCCGTGTAGCTCGCGATGGGAACACTTTTTTCGCTAATTACGAAATGTTGGTTTGGACTTTCTTTTGGTTGAAATTGAGTCTTCGCAGGGAGTGGGATAAGGGGACCTGCGGTTTTACGTTACTTCTGTGGGAGATTCGTGTTGATGGAACCGCTAGTTTGATTTCGCGCAAAAGTGTCGGGGATTCGATAAAGCCGAGGAGATTGTTGTGCGGGAACGTAAGGTCAAGGTAAGGCAGGTGATGACGTCTGTGGCTGTCGATATAGTCAGGAATATATTTTATGCTTAAAGTTTATGATGAGAGTTTTGTTTTTCGAGCGATGTGATATACTTATATTAGAGGTTCCAAACCTGCGAAACGTCCTGAAGGAGGTTTTCGCCATGTTCAGGACGCCTCGCAGACAAGCCGACAGTTCGCTTCGCGTGACTTTATTAATTTTGAAATTTATTAAAGTGGAAATCTTTAGCCGCCCATAGAAGGAAACCAAACATTATAATTGCCTTAGCAGTGATTTTTTCCAACATCCGGTATGTTGGAAAAGATCACTCCGATCAAACAGCGAAAGTAACTTGATCCACCTCAGAGTTAGTTATGACTAGAGTTTGACCATTGATACTGTAGCCAAACGAGAGGGTACAGTGATCTAGTAAATGTGATGCAGAAGCATTCCTTCACATTAAGATCAATTTTGTTTCTGTAAAAAAATGTAGATTGTCCAAATCGCGATACAGGAGTAATAGTTCAGCGGGAAACATAATATTTTTCAAAATTTTCATATCGTCGAAGAACTGAATAAAATCCGTATGATTTTATTTAAAAAACTTTAAACTCGGAACTACTAAAATAGCAGTTACGTACCGATTGCCAGAGCGAGTTCGAGAGAGTATCTGACGCCACCGAGTGGGGCGGAGACAAGTCACCTCGCGACGACAACTGCTCCTGTAACATAATATTCATAGGTCACGTTAGTAACACATTTGATGAGAACACGTCACTAACGCTTTTGTCAAGGTCACAGTAACACGTTTGCCAAGGCCACACTATTGATGTGTTTGTCAAGGTCGTGTATACACGTTTGCTAACGACTCGACATTAACATTTTTGTAAATAGATACATATTATACAATAGAAGCAGTCCTCGGTTCGGAGCCGGGATAAATACGTGCAGATCATACAAACACTAACACGTTTGATAAGTGCATGGACTAACCCGTTTGTTTTAGGTTGATTCCCGCCACGAGACAATTTTTTGTATGATCTGCAAGAATTTGTCTCGGGTCTGGGTGTTTCTATGTATAATATGTATTTACAAAAAAAAAAGTATTTAACTAGTATATCAGCCATGTGGTACCCATAACACAAGCTCTGCTTACATTGGCGCCAGATGATGCTGTGTGAAATGTCCGGCATTATTATTATTATATGTTAAGATCACGTCAGTAGCACGTTAGTCACGTCACTACTTTGTCAATGTCACATTATAAGCATGTTCGTCGAGGTGACGTCAGTAAGTACCTGCAGAATAGAGTTTCGTTTCCTCTCCACATCCAAAGCTTTGGTCTCGGCCGCGAGTCGCTGCTCTATATCTCCGAGCGTCTGTTTTATCGTAGCCAGTTGAGTTTCGTAATCAGACTTCACATTTTCCAGTTCAGCTGACTTACTGTAAAAACATAATTAATAGCTCATTTTATTAACTCCGTATAATTAATATGTTTTTAATATCTTTTAAAGCGACTCAATTATCGAATCAGCTATTTTTGAACCCACCTGTGGCTACGTCAATAATATCAATATTTGCAGATGGCAGCACAAGCGTGAGTGCCTTATTTACATTTTGTTTGAAGTTGGAGCTTGTTACTGTTAACTTGATAACTGCAATTTGTAGAGTTTGCTGTTGAACATGTATTAGCTATTTGAGGTTCGATTGTTTCTGAGGTGTGTTGTTGTGTATTTTTTGGGGTAAAACTGTGGTTTCTTCATAAATTAGGGGTGTGTGATCGTACCGAAAACTTCGGTGCAGATTTTCCTGTTTCAACTTTTTTGTTTTAGTTATTTTCCCCAAAGGGAATATTATAATATAAATCATTTATTCAAACAACAGAGTCCACAAAGTGTTAGTAAAAAACGTTATTCTATGTATTACATAGAATATACATAATAATAGTACATAATAATAATATTAATAGTTCATAGTAATAACAAAAACCAAAACTCGAGCGGGCATTACAATAGTCGCTTATAATGTGTAATATCTGATATCTCAGAAAAATGGGTTGGTACCATCTGACGGCCAACTCTATCACCTTGCACCTTGCTCAATTGGTAAAATCAAAAACCGCGCTCGCTCGTTTGGTTAAATCAAATAGCGCGCGCTTCCTCAGCTTCCTGTTACGTATGTAACAGGAAGCAGAGGAAGCGCTTATTTAGTTATTTTGAGTAAAGGGACGGAAGTATTTCCGTCCCTTTACACAAAATAACTTCCATATACTGCATAAAATCAACCTATGGGTACACATCAATAACTTATTAACTAAAACAGATTTCGTTCTCTGGGAGAGCTTCTAGATCAGAGGACATGCATCATTTTTTGCAATTTCTTTTAGTAGTAGTGAGGCTGTCTTTTTCTGGCAGATGGCGTGAAATGTGTCTGTGTATGCACAGTGAACATGGCTGAAGCACTACAGAAGCGCAGGAGTCGTAACAGAGTCTTAAAAGCATTATAGAATTGAAACCGCAAAGCATTGTAAGCCTTTTAAGTATGCTGAAACCATTAAAATAGTATATTTAACAGCGTACATCGTTAACCTACCGCCCAGCATATTGGACCTGACTAACAATGTTCTGCGTTCCTGCTCCATATCGGCGTCGTTTTGCAGGTTGTCGGTTACCAAATGTCCGAGGTACTTATATAAATCTGAGCCTCGGTTTGCAGTCCGGAGTGTAACACTGTATGTATATTAATAACAATTTCGAAAAAAAAAACACAAATAAATATGCAATTTGTCAGCTAAAATGTCTAGTAAGGTATTGTCGATGATGCGACACCTAACGAGATAAAAAGGCATTGTACGTGATACATATCTTATTGATATGTATCACATAATGTTTTGTCGATGAAGCCACCGATACTGTTTAGAATGACCTAGAAAATCTTCAACTATAATTACGTTTTAAAAACTAAAAAGAAAACCGACTTTAATGAATGAAATTTTAGACCATAGATAGATAGATAGATAATACTTTATTGCACACCAAATATACAAGTAGAAACAAAAATAACAATGTTTTGTTAGTCGGTAGTACAATGGGCGGTCTTATCGCTATGTAGCGATCTCTGCCAGACAACCATAGGATGGATTGAACAGAACCATAATACATTTTTAGTGAAAAGTAGATATATATTGTATGTAATTATATAATATGGGTTGGCCAAATAAACGCACTGCTCCAATGAGATAGCGAGGTATCGGAGTAAACGAAAATATCATCAATACACAATTCTAAGATTTTTGTTGATACATAACATAAAAAAATAAAAATTGTTTTTAGTCTTATCAAGATAGCTCAATATAATTAATTTATTCTATTAATTAATAATTTTCTGTTTAATTGATAATTCAAGAAATTCAATTCATCCATTATTAGTGAATTATAATTTTGGCACTTTTAGTAAAAATTAATCATCATCATCATAACAGCCTTTATAAAGTCCACTGCTGAACATAGGCCTCCCCAATAGATTTCCAGGAAGAACGATTTTGAGCCCTCTCCATCCACTGACTTCCTGCGATCTTTACAATGTCGTCAGTACATCGGGTGGGAGGTCGTCCTACGCTTCGTTTTCCTGTCCTTGCTCGCCATTCGAGAACTTTTATTCCCAACGGCTTTCAGTTCTGCGAGCTATATGGCCTGCTCATTGCCACTTCAACTTGCAAGTTTTGAGTGCTATGTTGGTGACTTTGGTTCTTCTACGGATTTCTTCGTTGCGGATTTTATCACTTAGTGAAACACCCAACATAGCTCTCTCCATAGCACGTTGCGTGACTCTGAGCTTGTGTATGAGGCCAATAGTTAGCGACCAAGTCTCAGTTCCATATGTCATCACTGGCAACACGCACTGATTATAGATTTTCGTCTTGAGGCTCTGCGGTATCTGTGACGAGAAGCTTTGTCTTGAAGTTGTCTTGAAGTTGTCTTGAAGTTGGACTTGCCTAGTTGAATCGTTTGACCCAAATAGACATAATGGTCTACAACTTGGATTATATCGCTCCCAATATGTACAGGTACGGGTGCAACATGAGCATTTGACATGATTTTTGGCTTGCTGATGTTCATTTTAAGACCCACCTGTTGGGACACGATATTAAGGTCGCAGAGCATTGTGCCAAGGTCTATATCGTCGGCAAATCGAAGGTGAGTGATGTGTTCACCATTGATGTTGATACCATGTCTATGCCAGTACAAGAGCTTGAAAATATCCTCCAATGCAGAGGTGAACAGTTTAGGAGAAATAACATCTCCCTGTCTCACCCCTTTATGCAATGGATAAAGGATTTAGGATTTTGGAGTTCCAACTGAAAGCTCTCGGGGTTTTTGATTTGGGCAGGACTTGGGCGAAGAGTAGATTTCATCAGACGGAACCTCTCTAGCTTTACGTTAAGATTTAATGAGCCTTTAACCATTCGGTGATCACTGCCGGTTTTGACCCTGTTGATCACTGAGACATCATTAAATATTTGCTTTTTTGTAGTCATGATGAAATCTATCTCGCGTTTATGTTCACCGGGGTGAAGCCACGTCCATTTCCTGGACGACCGCTTCTTAAAAAAGGAGTTCATCATAAAGAGTCCCTCCTTTTCCATGAAGTCGGCCAATCGCTGACCCCGTTGGTTCCGCTGTCCAAATCCAAATTGCCCCACACTCAGTTCATCGCCATTCCTCACACCTACCCGCGCGTTGAAGTCCCCCATCACAACCGTAAAGTGTGTTTTCGAGGCTTGCATGGCATTTGAAATGTCATCATACATAGCCTCCACTTCATCGTCTGGACGTATCGAGTGAGGTGCGTACACCTGTATGACCTTAAGCGAATACCGTTTGGTTATTCTGAGTATAAGGTATACCACCCTGCTCGACACGCTTTCGATCTTTACTATGTTGTTAACGAGGGATTTGTAGACGAGAAATCCGACACCGTGCTGATAAGGTTGATCGCCCTCCCGGTAGTAGAATAAGTTGCCGGAATTTATTTATTTTGGATTATCGTGTCCTCTCCCTCTCTTCGGACTTCTGATAACCCTATAATATCCCAGTGCAACTTATTTACTACTTCTTCCAGCTCTATCAACTTCTCGTCGGTCAATGTGCGTGCGTTGTATGTTGCCAGGGCCAGGGGTCGTTGGGATTGGTAGCTGGACCTCTGCCGGAGATTCTCCGCACCCCCTGTTCCGCCGTTACCTTGGCCGCCACCTTTGCCAGGAATAGCGGAACTGCCGGGAACTGGGGGCCGTCTTCTAGTTGTGTTCATCATATGGGGGTTTTGCCATAGTCACCACGCTTGGCAGACGGATTGGTGACCGCAGGTTCAGTATTTTGTGCTCGGGGGGTGCTGCTGCCCAATCCCCCGATGTGTGTTCCCTTAGTCACCTTTGACGACATCCACGGGAGGAGATGGAGGGGTCCTATTCTATGCCGGAACCACCACGGCTAAAAATTAATAATCAAAATGATTTAATCAATTTATTTCAAAAAGTCCTAGTATTTTGCCACGTCAACCAAAATATTTTGTATTGTCTGCTCTTGAGTTTTTTGATCTTAATCTTGCAGACTGTCGAAGTCAGTCATATGACAACGCGAACTATGTATCAGGAATTTATTCAGGTTTAAAGGCGAGAATTCATGAAATTAATGATCTTGCAGAACACGCTCCTTGTGCTGCTCATTCTATGAATTTAGTTGCAGTTCACGCAGTAGAATGTACGCTAGAAGCGGCTTCGTTTTTTCATACAGTACAAGCTTTATACAACTTCTTTACTGCATCGACGCACCGTTGGGAAGTTTTACAATAACATACTGAAAAAAAGATTACGTTAAAATCGTTATCTGCAACTAGATGATCAGCTCGATATGAAGCAGTTCAAGTACTCAATCAACATTTCAACGAAATAATTGAGACTTTGATTATTTTTGAAGAAGATACCGAACAAAATGCGATTACAAGACAAGAAGCTAAAGGGATTCGAATTCAATTAGAGCAACTTGAGACAGCATTTATGCAGATACTTTGGTATTTTTTACTCTCAAAATTGAATACTGTTAGCCAAAGATTGCAAAAAGTTGATTGTAACATTGCTGAAGTGATCGATGATTATCATGGTTTGATCAAAGTTGTTGCTGATACGCGAAATGAATTTGAAATCTATGAAAAAACGGCTTTAAAAATTCGGAAATTCAAGAATATAAAACAACAGTTTCTAGAAAAAGAAAGAAAATTACATGCTGATGAATCACGGGATAGAGATCAACTGTCAGGTCGGGACCATTTTAGAGTTAATACTTTTAATGTCATTCTTGACAATCTGGATTCTGAATTGCGCAAAAGATGTGCAGCATATGAAAAAATTCAGGAAAAGTTCTCAGTTATCACTGAATTTGGCAACTTGGATAATAGAGAAATTCGTAAACGAGCTGAACGTTTAAGAAATGTTTATTCTTCAGATCTCGAGTCCTCATTAGATGACGAATTTGTGCACTTCCATGATTATTGCACTGAAAAAATGATGGAACAGAATTCGCCTTCCGATCTTTAGAAATTGTTGCATGCAAACAACCTGTACACTGAGTTTCCAAACGTGGAAATCGCCTATCGAATATTTATGACATTAGCTGTAACAAACTGTAGCGCAGAACGATCGTTTTCATGTTTGAAGAGAGTTAAAAACTTCTTACGTTCTACAATGACTGTTAATAGACTCAATAGCTTAGCTA
Source organism: Lampropteryx suffumata (assembly GCA_948098915.1). Taxonomy (NCBI): domain Eukaryota; kingdom Metazoa; phylum Arthropoda; class Insecta; order Lepidoptera; family Geometridae; genus Lampropteryx; species Lampropteryx suffumata. The sequence continues at coordinate 1,678,883 of OX402560.1, forward strand.
TTCTATGCATCGAATCCGACGTACTTCAACGTTTAGATTGCGAAGATTTAATCGACCAATTCGCAATTCTAAAAGTCAGACATGTTTGCCTGTGAAAAAATTGATGTAATATAATTATGAGTCGTGATTTTTGAATTTTTTCATACATTGTTTATTAAAAAAAAATAGTTTAAATAAAAATATCGCTTATTATGGAGGTTCATATATAGCGTAATTTTATAAAGAAAAGTAATTTTTCTGTGTCATTGATTTCAGATAATAATTGTGGCTTCCATAGTGCACACCAACTGCTAAGTCGGAAGACAACCTACGATGTGTATCAGCTAAAATCTCCGCTACTTTTTAAGTTATAATGTCGTAAAATATGGAAAAATATAAATGTATGTTGATGTAAAATAAACTGATAGTTTCAATAAATAACATTAGTTTTCATACCTTAAAAAAATTAATAAAAAATCAGCATGAAAACGTGTTTACGCGTATTTCCCCCCTTAAGTAAGATTCTAGTATTGGAGCGGATTTTTTTCCGGTGCCCAGGGGTGGCATTAAGTTTAAATCCGGCCCTGCCCATGCTTGTCCAAGATTTTAGAAAAGGTGGTGTGGATATTGCTTGTTTAGCATTTAGTGGAGTTCAGTATCTTGTTTCAGTGTCAGTCCGGCTTCCGCAGAGATATCACCACAACTGTCCTTTTAGATGTCCTGGATAAACTGCTAGCATCTCAAGATCAGGGTATGTGCAGCGTACCGGTTATACTTGTCTCTTGCATGCTATGGTTTTACGCTAAATTAAATTAAATTTAACAGTTACCTTAATGACAGGTGGCAATGTGTTGAGCTTCATTTACAAGATGATTTAACCGTCCGTTCTGCCCTTCGGCGTAGTCGTCTCAGTTCCATCTTTACTAAGTTGACAAAGGATTCAGCTTCATCTTTTTAGTTAAAGAATTTCGATGCCTTTATCAAAACTTGAGTTTGTGTTTCATTTTATATGATTGTGTATTTTTGTTCATCTCGCTTATAAACTTCCACAGGTCTGATCAATTGAAATTTAGTATCAAACTGGATACCAAATAAAAAAAAAAACCCAACTAAAAGTAGGTATACGTTACGTTGTATGTACAGCAGAGGTATCATGTTTCGACTCAATGCAATGGTCGCAATGAATACGTTATTGATGATCGATAATGTTGATGTGGTCTGCAGCCCTCCTGCAGCATCAGCTCAGTCAGGAGTCTCACGCACCTGAGGAGTGAGTCCCGTGCCTCGGCGCAGTCGTGTCCCGCGCGCTGGCACGTAGCCGCCAGGGTCTGCAGCCGCGTCTGCGCCTCCTGCAGCATCAGCTCCGCCGTGCCGAGCCGCGCGTTCAGCTCGCACGACTCCTCGCGGGATACCTTCTCGCGTTCCGTAGCCTTAAACACAGCTTTCTCTAGCTCCGCTGAAATAAAAATAAATAAATATTAGTGGACGATGCGTCCAGAACCATCTAGACATTAACTAAACATAGCTTGTATTATGGTGACTAAATGACTGATACCTAATAATATGTGATTATAAGATAGGAAGGAGGGTAGTTATGTAGTTACCGAGTTGTGTGGCGTGTGCGCGGTCTTTGTGCAGCGCCGCGCGTTGTAAGTGCGCCAGCTGGGCCAGCACCGCCCCCGCCCCCCCGGCCGGCTCGCCCCCCGCCCCGCCCCGCGCCTCCAGGGCTGCGCAAGCCTCCCGCGCCTCCGTGAGCTCCTCGCGCAGAGCTCGTTCGCGAGAGACCCAGCGTCTCTCCTCTGAACACACGATTTCTTATCATTTAACTCCCAATTCCAAACGTCCATAATATGATTAGTAAATGATCTAAAATCCCTACTAATATTATAAATGCGAAAGTAACTCTGTCTGTCACGTTTTCACGCTAAAACCGCTGAACCGATTTTGATGAATTTTGGCTATGTCCATGGATATGTGCCAAAATTTGCCTATCTCCTTCTCCAAGGAGAAGGACATAGGCGTTTTTTTGTGTAGGTACCATGCGTGCGAATGCGAAGTCGCAGGCAGCAGCTAGTTATATATAAATACAATCCACTCAACACCATCTAAGCCTGAACTAGGATATCACGGGTACCAGAATACTGGTACTGATAGAATAGGTACTTATATATTTTCAAATACTTAATAACAGGCGCACTCAGCACTTCAGGTACGAAGCTACAAGTACTTCTGCCTTGGCGGGCAAATTCCTAGAGAAGTGTCACGTCAGACGAAGAAGAGTTACGCGATGAAAGAGAGGCACTTTTAGGTATACATAATGTTAAGCACTAAGTGCTTGCGCAAACTGAATTGCACTCTGTTGCGTCCGTAGCAAGAGTTGCTATTCATATAAATATTTCAGCAGAGTCCGTCTTCTGTACTTATAATAATAAGTATTCTGTGCAAACACAGAATAAACAACTATGTTCATTACACAAAAGTTTGTCCTGGAAGGGAATCAAACCCTCAAGCAACAGCATAGCAGGCAGAACTACTACCAATTTGATTAATTAATATATTTATTTATTGTTAAGGAAAACCAACAGCTAGACACAATTTACTAAAATAATTACATAAAAATAAATAACAGGTTTCCGCTGGTAGAAACATAACAACAATAAAAATGTGAACACAAGCTTAAATGCTTACATACCTAATCTAACACATCTTGTTCAATCTGGGTCAATGTCCAACAATTTACTAACATTGTTCAGGGTTTCATTAGCTCGCACTACATAAGAATTCTATTTAATTGACCGAGCGAGCGCGAGTGTCTCCGTTTCAGCTTCGGCGAAAATGCTTTCGTATGTCAGTCCGGATGTTCTCCTCTACAGGTCGCATTTCTCAACCGATTCTCGTGAAATTTTGTGAGCAGGTTTTATAAGTATATAGATTTTTTGTAGATTCCGTTTTTGGAAATTTTTCAAAATGGCGGATATATGGGGTTTGAAAACGTAAAAAACAATATATTTAATTCATTTCGATAAATGGTAGCGAGGTCTACAGCTTACAGAGCCACAAGTAGAATATACGTTTTATTCGGCAAAATGACAAGAATCTCTTTGAATATGAATATTATGCAGCTTCTCATGACCTGTCAATATCATTACATAGTATAAAACAAAGTCGCCTCCCGCTGTCTGTCTGTCCCGATGTATGCTTAGGTCTTTAAAACTATGCAACGGATTTTGATGCGGTTTTTTTAATAGATAGAGTAATTCAAGAAGAAGGTATAAAACATGCATAATATAGTAGAGAAACACTGATAATTTTGGAGGTTTCTTATGTGGTGTCGTAAATAAACTATTTTTTTTGCGCTTACATTGCAAACGCTGGCTGAAGCCTACGAGATAGATCAAAATAATGTACTACAGTATTGTACACCTTAAAAAGGTCTACACAAAAGTCCGCAATGGTATATGTCTATGTCTTAGTCTATGTTATTTTCTTACATAATGTTGTATATAAAGACATTCTGTATTTATTATTTAGTATCTTATCTATATTTATTATTTATTTCTGTATTTAGTATTTGTATTTAGTATCAGCATTGCACCCGTGCGAAGCCGGGGCGGGTCGCTAGTAAAACATAAATCGACAAAGTTAACAACCGCTAGTGAATGCTTTCGGAATGGTACACTGTAGAAGGAATTAGTTATTGTCAAACATGAATGTTGCGAGAAGATGATGGAGAGCCCTTTCCATTAAGACTGTTCGTCATCATAACATTGTTTCGTTAGCCTAGTACACGTCTAGAACATAGAAATACTTTGTGTAATACTTTACGAGTGTAATAACTTACCGCTGACCATGTCTGCCCTCAGCTGAGACAGCTCAGCTCGCAGCCTCTCGGCCTCCGCCTGCGCTGTGTTAGCCTTCTCCTCCAAGGCAGGCCTTTGCCCCTTCAGCCTCCTGAGCTCGCCACTGCTTCGCTGGAGGTCGGTTAGTTCTGTCCGCGCCGCGTCAAGAGAGGCGCGTGCGCTTTCGAGACGTTGGTTCGCGTCGTCTAGGGCACTCTTTGTCTGACAAAGCATTCAAGTTATAACTAACTAGCTTCTGTCCGCGGCATCACTTAGTACCTACATAAAAAGTAACCTATATGCTTTAACAGGTCATAGACTATCCCTCTATCCTAAAATCACTTAAATAGCTGGCGTGGCGACTAAGTACGCTCTGTCCTTGTCATTCTAATGTCAATGGATAAAGATAGCAACAGGTTTAAGCAACTCATAAGCTAAAGAGTTATTATAAGATAGGCCCTTATTGTATACCAAGTTTGATTCAAATCTGTCTAGCTGTTGCGACGTGGTTAAGCCACGAACAAACGTCAAAACATCCATATAAACTTTTCATTTACGGTTTTACTTATAAAACCACTCAAATTGAACACTGCGTAAGATTCGCTCTGTCACTATTTATCACTATCTGACAAAAAGGGAGGGCACTATTTTAAACAGTGATTAACTTTTGACACGTTTCTAAGTAGAGAGGTTAAAGTTTATGTGGATTAGTAAGATCTATTTACATGCATATTTTTAGAATAATACATACTTATAACAATCACTAAATAAACAGAAGAGCTTTAATCAGAAGATATCATTCTACCACAAAACCCAGACCCGGAAAGAAACATCAGGCCTTTCAACACAATAATCTCGCAGAATACTAGCGCCCAGCTACCTCCGAGAGTTGTCCCAGTTTTGAGTGTATTTAATACCATGTACTATTGTTGTCTAAATAAACCAATATATAATTATTATTTAATGATAATTTCAGATAGCAAATAGGAACATAAATATTAAAAAATATGCTATCTTGCAAATGTGACATACAACACTTGCGCATCAACTATTTGTACATAAGCAGTTGTGATTTGATAACAAAAATGATAGCGTAGATTCGACTGTATCAGCCGACAACGATCATAAAACTTGTAATTGGATTTGAATGAATCATTTACGCACGAGTATGTAGATATTGATAATACACATACATGTGATTACATATTTAAGTGGTTTACCGACAGACATTTGACAAACACAGCTTTTCTCATCAAATATATAATCACCTACCTAATACCTAATGGCCTAAAGGAGCCCATCGCGTATACAAAATGATTTCACGGTGTCTGGTAAAAACATTGCAGGACTTGGCTCCTATTTGGCCCAGCGTTGGCTTTCAACGTGGCAATGCCGCAAGTGTCTTGGAGACTCTGCCCTCTGGCAGTAATCTGGATCAGATGACCTATCTATCACACGACCCTTAGATAACTCAACTGATTACATGTATTTTATATTATTCTGTACATTTATGTAATTCATTACTGTAAGTATATAAAAGAAATATCGGTTTCCTGACTAATTATATACTTACTTGTGGTGAAGGAACACATCGTGAAAGTATTGACATAATACTCGTATCTTCAAAAGACTATAATTTAGAGCCACTAAGAAAACAGATGTCAGAATGCTTTTTACCTCCAACAAATCAGATTCCAATTTCTTATTGGTTGTAGTGAGTCGGTACACCGCTTCGATTTGGTTGACCTCAAGTTCTTCTTTCGCGGACATTGACCTCTTTACTCTGTCTAGCTCAGCGTTTTGTTCTGCTATTTTATCTCTGGAAATAACAAAAGACACTCATTCATACATAGTCCTGACCCCACGCTAGGATTCACTTTGTTGTGGGTATCAGAACCTATGAGTATGATAGTGCAATATAGATAGTTTGGATTATGATTGGGTTAGACGTGTTTGCTGTATGCAATTCTATTGCTGTATTAGACTAATGGGGATTTGACAATCCGGGAATCAGACGTAATGGAGAGACAAGACAAAGCAGTAGCCTGGTCATAATCGACCAAATGGCATATATTGCGTACCTATGGAATAATCATCATATCATCATCATATCAGCCTTTATGAAGTCCACTGCTGGACTAGGCCTCCACAATAGATTACCAGGAAGAACGATTTTGAGCCCTCTCCATACACCGACTTCCTGCGATCTTTACAATGTCGTCAGCCCATCGGGTGGGGGGTTGTCCTACGCTTCGTTTTCCTGTCTTTGGTCGCCATTCGATAACTTTTACTCCCCAACGGTTATCAGTTCTGCGAGCTATATGGCCTGCCCATTGCCACTTCAACTTGCAAATTTTGAGCGCTACGTCGGCAACTTTGGTTCTTCTACGGATTTCCTCGTTGCGGATTTTATCACGTAGTGTAACACCCAACATAGCTCTCTCCATTGCACGTTGCGCGACTCTGAGCTTGTGTATGAGGCCAATAGTCAGCGACCAAGTCTTAGTTCCATATGTCATCACTGGCAACACGCACTGATTGTAGACTTTCGTCTACATAACATGGAATATTATACGTATGGAATAATATAGGCACAACGAAATTGGTTCCGAATGTAATAAGCTACCTATTTCCTATTTTTGTTTGCCTAAAGGCCCAAATTACCTCAACCCCTTGATGACCTGTTCATTATCCTTCTCTTTGGTCCTCAGTTTCTTGATGATGTTGGAATGCTGCAGCTGCTGCTTGGCCAGCTTCTCGCCCTCTTCGTGCAGTTGGGATATTATATCGTCTTTCTCTTTAAGTGAGTTTTCTAGATCTGTTGAGTTTTTGGATTTGAGGTTGTCTAACTGCTTTCTTAGGTTATCCTGGAAGTGGACTAGATGTTAATATTCACATTGAAAGTGATCATTGTAATTTTGTCAAATAAAACCATTGCATTTATATTCTACTAGATGTTACCCGCAACTTTGTACGCGTATGCTTAGAACCGTTATTTTTATTTTTGTTAAGAATGCATTCTGTGCATCTAAAAAACATCTCATAAGTTTAATCCCCTATTTTATCCGCTTCGGGGATGATTTTGCAAAAACGTTGAGACGTATTCCTTACGTATTACGTTCCAACGTATTTCTTTATTTCTTACATTCATCTGAACGGAACATTCATATTTAGGCTTTTGGGCCTAAATATGTTCAGATGTTCAGATCCCTAACTTAAGAAAATATGAGTTAGGCAAACAAACTTTCATCCCCTATTTTACCCCTTTCAAGGTTGTTTTTTAAGACAAAAAGTAGCCTATGTTCTTCCCCCGAATGCAATCTTCTTACCAAATTTCATCAAGATCCGTTCAGCCGTTTAGTCTTGAAAACGTAACTAACAGACAGACAGAGACACTTTCGCATTTATCGTATAATTAACGTGTTAACTTTAGCTCCACAAATTTGTAATGAATCCGTAAATGTGTTATCCCCTATGTTTATTTTACACCCTTAACGGGAACATTTTTACAAACTTTGAATACCATATTTATTTATATCTAATCAACACCCTAAAATTGTATGCTTCTAGTTCTGAAAATGACAATACTTTCATACAACCTTTCATCCCCCTTTTCAATCCTTTACAACACTTTTCCTATTAAAAAGTAGCCTATGACCTTTCTCAGGCTTTAGACTATCTGTGCACCAAATTTCATTTAAATCGGATCAGTAGTTTTGGCGTGAAAGCAAGACAGACAGACAGACAGACAGAGTTACTTTCGCATTTATAATATTAGTAAGAATTAATAATGAGCCTCACAACTCAGTTGGTAGTAGCTCCTTTTATGCTGTAGGTTGTGGGTTTGATTCCCTTCCAAGACAAACATGAATTAGATGTTTAATAATAAATAAATAATAATTAATAATGCCGGACATATCACACAGCATCATCTGGCCCCATAGTAAGCAGAGCTTGTGTTATGGGTAAGTACCACTACCACATGATTGAAATACTACTTTTATACTTTTTTTGTTGTAAATACATAGTTATTATACATAGAAACACCCAGACCTGAGATAAATACTTGCAGATCATACAAACTTTTGTCCCGCGGCAACAGAGAGTGCCATGTGCAGTTCAATTCAGCTCGAGCAAGGACCTAGCGGTTAACATTATGTATACCTACATAGTGCATCTCTTTCTATCACGTAACTCTATCTCGTCTGTCGCGACACTTCTCTACGAATTTGCCCACCAAGGTGTGCTAGACGATGTGATGAGTCACTTTGTTCGTATGAAACTAACTGTCTAACTCTGGTGATTTCATTCGGCTGCTCGAAAGCTTAAGATCCTAATGGTGAAGAAAAACATCGCGTCTAAACCGGCATAGAACTGGGTCGTTATACGAAAAAGGATAGGCGAAGATAGAGAAGGTTTTGTATTATAAGTATGAATGCTTTAACCCAAACATGTTTTCACCTAGGTATAAGTAACTACCTACTAACGGTATGTGCCGTGCTGATGACAATCACATAGGTATATTTAAAGATAAGGTACATCGTAAATCTTATCAAATCATAGACGCCGACGACTCAATCAAATAAGAATTTTAACTTACGTATCTAAAGTACAAGATTGATGTAGGTGAGTAGGTACAGACCGAGTAATATATTTACCTCCGTCTCAGGTGAGTAACTTCAAGGAAAATCTGTCTAGCGATTTGGTAGATAGGCTAGCATTATTTACGTAGGTACTGCGCAAGTATGGTATTAACGTTCTGTAGTACCTATGCCAAGGAACTCAAATATGATCGTCAAGTCTCAAGGCTAATGGCCTGGGACTGCAACCAATTCAACATTTGATTTGAGTGAAACTAAAGCATTAGAATGAAAAATTTACCTTTTCTCTAATAGCCTGTTGAAACTTCTTCTCTAAAGCCGACATCCTCTGCGTATAATCTTCGGTTATCACACTGATATCCCCAACTTCATGTTTAGTCATGAGAGATTCTACCTGCGTCTTCAAATCGGCATTACTCTCCGCCAGTTCTGCGTTACTCCTGCTCACTTCCATCAGTCTGTTCTCTCTGGCGTCTAGAATCTCTGCCATTTCACATAACCTCCTCATCAGCCTTTCGTTTTCCGAACCTTGACTTTCATCGCTCGTATTACTTTGAATAGAGGTCTCAGATAATTCCCTTGTGTGACCCCGGATTTTCGTCGCTAAGGATTTGCCCAGCACAAGGTCTACAAGATTAGGAGAGGTAGTACCATCAAATTTACCATTTTTATGAAAGCTGTATTTTGCTGGGCTATTCCTACTGAATCCATCACCGTTTGGGCTGGGTATGATTTCTATATCTGAAGATGTGGCTGTTTCTACCTCATCTCCGGATGTATGGCCTGAGGTACGATCTGAGCCAATTTTGACTAAGTCACTCTTACTATCCGAGCTGATAGGTGATGTGCGTTCCTTTATGCTACCATCTTTGTGTGATGAAGCGCTGCTGCGGGAACTACATTGTTGCTTTTCTACTTTTACAAATGTTGAGCTTTGAGATTGGAGCATTTCTGTTGATACATTTACATTATAAAATGAAGATGAATCACTAAGTTTTTCCATTAAATTGTCATCTTGATCTCTTTCAGATTCTTTTTTTCCTTCTTCTACAGTGCTTTCAAGTATGAGACTGTCATTATCAGCATTCAAAGTTCGATCAGATGAACCATCATTTGAAGAATTTTCACTTATTAGTTTTTGTGGGATTATTACCTGTTCTAAATTCATTAACTCTCTTTCCATGCCTTTTCTAGGCTCAGATTTTACTAGTTTTGACAAAATATTACCTTTGTCATCAGTGTCTAGGACAGTTGGCGCAGTGCATTCAGATATAGAGTTGTATGACATTGTATCTTCATCATCATCAGCCACTAAGCTGACTGAATCAGCTGTTTCCGCTTTTTCTGTGTTATCACCAATTGGTGAAGACTTTTTATCACTAAAATCACCCGGAGACAACATAGAAGAAGAGCTGGTAGTTTGGTCACTAGTGTAACTGTCAAATCCAAGGCATTCAATTGAACTTGGGCTGACAAGACTGTCAGGCAATATTTCTACAGACTCAGAATTGTGTTTCTGTCCGCTACTGCACTGTGATATTGAGTGGATTGATGCTTCTGAATCAGGAGTGGTCTTCAAACTTTGTGATAGTACTTCTACAGACTCTGAACTGTGTTGACTTGACATCAGAGATAAAACAGTGGACCGGGACGAGTCTCTCCTCTCTTCTGTAGCAGCCTCATCTTTTTTAACCATTTTGCATTCAAGCCCTTCACTTTCAGACATGACCAGTTGGCTTTTAGAAAACAGATCATCGTGACTTCCAAATTGAGAGTCGGCTATCACATTCATAGACTTTGCCTTTGGGGGCCTCACTATAGCTGAATCAGATTTGGGTTGTTCAAAGAAAGATCCTGCGAAGGAGCCCCACATACTTTGATTATTGTTTGCTGATTTCGATGGGCTCTCGGTTACTACTATAGGCTCTGTTGATGGACTGTCACTTTCTGCACTTACTGTCAGACCCCAGGAGGCAAAAAAGTCATCTTTTTGTGGAGTGCCGCCTTGACTTTGAGGAGCCAGCTGATGGCTTGGTGATTCATCATCCTGTTCCTCGCTGCTTTCGTCCTGGATGTCCAAGGCCTTGTCGATTGTTTTCTGGGCCTCTTTCAGCGCTGTTTTAGCGAGGTTCGTCAGCCCCGAAGTGTCGAACCAACTCATGTTTGGATAGCATCAGACGGATTCACCGAGACACGTAACAAAGCAATGTTTTGAACACCAAATGAATCATAAACCCACTGCAGTGTTGCATAAAAACACTTCACAAACACAATATTAGCACAGGTGACGTCCAGTCCATTTTGTTTATGTTTTGCATTTTCTTTCTTTATTCGCAATTTATCCAGTTGTTTTGTCAGTCTGTCAACAGATTATTACTGGAATTTTGCGGAGTTATAACTAACTCACCGCTTACAAGTTGAATTTAGGCAAAATGTTTTTTTTCAATTGACACTACAATAATCACAACGAATGGCAAGTGAACACGATTTTTTTCTGACACTTCATTCATATCACGATCACGAAGAGATCGTCATTTGACTGTTTTGTAAAGGCGTGTAGAGACTAGCTAGTATTTTCGAATGATGCACCATAGCTCCAGTGGCGCAATTGGTTAGCGCACGGTACTTATAAGACAGTGCTCGTGAGTAATGCCGGGGTTGTGAGTTCGAGCCTCACCTGGAGCATATTTTTGCATACCTATCTCGGTTTTTATTTTTCTTTTGTGAGCGACTCCACGCATTGTAAATCCATTAGGTCTTTTCATAACGCACTTGACGAAGATTCAACATTTATACTGTGCGATTATGTTATATGGAATTCAAATGAAACAAGCCATTATACGATTTAAATTAATTTATAACAAAACTTAAACATTATATACATTTTCATATCATAATATTTCAACTTTGAACTCATTGAATCTGGTTTTAAAATTAGGTGTTTTTGATTAGTAATCATCTTGTAATTTGGATTTTTTATTAACGGTAATTACTGTACTACTTATTACGGTAGTAACAAGCAAGTAGGCGTAAAGCTAGTTGAATTAAATAAATACCATTCGAAAAAATGGTTTCCTTAGGTTAATATTATAAAATACTTTATGTTACTAAGTATGGTAAATATATATCGTACAGAACAAAATGCCAGTTTCACTTCTTACAAGTCCATATTCTTCACATTACCGGAATGTTTGTAATCAGTTAATAAACAATATTTTAAATAAGGAACCTTTACACTATTATAATAATCTATGTACCTACAGGGAGTGACAGGAAATTAGTGCGGATTCTAGAAAGAGTACTGATATTAGTCCACGATATGACGCACCGGGCGACTGCCGCTAAAGGTCCGATTCACATTAAAGAAATGAGTGTGATTTTACCACGATACATAAATAGAATCATTAAAGTTACTGACTTATCTCGTTATTAACTAGTTTACACAAAGTTAAAAGAACATTCTATGCTCATTTTACACTTTTACGTATAGTAAAAGTACAAGTAGACATTGCTATTATTTTCATATTGTATTTAGTCTTAGTCTTAGTCGGGCAGCACCACAGTGAGTTGCTAGGGACTGGAAAGAGTGACATAACACGGAATATCCCTATACCTCCCTATACCCAGCAGTGAGTGCAAATGGGCTGAATATTTATGTTTGAAATAGTACATAGTTTTTTATGCGTGTGAGTTTTTTATCATTACACTTATTTTGTTTCCTCTAAGGAGACTCAACTTCCTGGCACACCCTGTGTTCCTTCACATAGAGTAAGGTTAGACAAGGCCCGTGTTGCCCGCGTTGCCCGCGTTGGGCGGGTTTGGCTGCGTGAACATGAACGATGTAGCATTCTGTAGTAACTGCAAATAAATAATCTCACGTATTTATTATGTTCGTGAAGTTTACACAATACTACAATAAATACACATTAGTTGAGGCTAGGACCAACGGAATATTAATAATATTAATACGGACCAAAGTGAACTTCATAACTTCTACAGGCTAGACTATACTCAAACAGTGCTCGGACTAAACATCTGAAACTTGGTCGAAACAGTTCAAATAATTAGGGACAATTGGTTCGTCAAGCAGTGCTGACTCGAATGTAGCTTCTTCTTATCGTGTCCCATGTTATGTCAAACCAGTATCGTAAAATGATTAAAGTAGACCTCAGAGGCTCCTGGAGCACTGAGGACATGTCTTCTAATTATTTAAGTTTAGTGCGAGCTCCGGTGATTTAGTAGTCCGCCTTCCGATACTAATATCCGATATGCAGTGGGCCAAGGCCCGGCTGAGACAAAAAAGGTTACGGGTTCGATTCCCGCCTCGGGACAAATGTTTGTATGATCTCTAAGTATTTGTCTCGGGTCTGGGTGTTTCTATGTATAATATGTATGTATTAAAAATAAACAAAAAAAGTATATAAGTAGTATATCAGTCATGTGGGATCCATAACACAAGCTCTGCTTACTTTAGGGCCAGATGATGTTGTGTGAAATGTCCGGCATTATTATTAAGGCCGTGGGTTCTGGTCATGCACTAATGGATTTTTATGTTAAAAATTTATGTGCGCTGTACAAGTACTCTCAAACGGTAAAGATAAACATTGTCAGGAAACCGGCTTGTTGTAGAACCTAAAAACTTCCAAAACTTGCCTCAGAGCCTCCGAGGCGCACTTTAATCCTTTCACCACACCACGATTAGAAGATTTAGGTTCTACGACATGCCAGTTTTTTCACCTTGTCCCAGATCTGATATAGGTCCGGCCACCAACATCGTCTCTATCGTCAACTACGCCTGGGCGTAGTACACATTTTGGATACAGAGTTAAAAGTACATTGGCGTACCTTATATAGGCGGAGACCGCCTTTATGTACTCGTACTAATAAGTATTATGTGGCTCAAAAAGAGTATATAAATGACTACAGTACAGCAATGATAAATATTTCGGTGTGTATAGAGTTCCCTCAGCTCTGAGGTTACACATTCGATATACATAATCCAAAGTATTGTATGTAGATAAGTAATCATTTAGGTCCATACCTGCTTCTTCATGAACTCTGTGGTAGCAGACTTAAGGTCCTGTTTGGCGCCGAACTTGCATTTAATATAACCGAGCAGATTTGCGCCGGTCAGAGTAAGTGCTATAAGGACAACCAGCTGAAAAGAAAAGTAGATTAACTTTACATATACTTGTAATTCTTGTAAATAAATAATAAATATTGGAGGACAATGCACACAACACCGTACAAAACTACGCATAGCTTTTATTATGCGTTGCAGTTCCTTACCATCCATTTGAACCGAAGCCCGAAGAGGCAGACAACGAAAAACAGAGACCATACCAGGGGGCACAGGATTAGACCCATCCAGAACAGTCGACTCTCGTTCTGGTTCACTCGGTTCTGGAAACAACACATTTTAGATTCATCCCAATATTATTATTTTTACATAGTTATAAAAAAAATAGCCAAGTGTGAGTGCGACCATGAACAAATGAAGGCTTCCAAAGTCAATAAGGATAGGAATGACTTTTGGTCAGGGTCCCAAACACACTATTCAACTTTAAATTAACAATGATTTGGCTTATTCCGTTTATCCACCCTAAAACAGGGTGGATATTCGTAATTCATATAATATCTTTCTTCCGATTTTCTCCCCTTCCTATGTAGCTACAGTCATTTACAGAAACATAACACAAACATCCACATGTAGTCAAGTTTTTGGAATGCATGCAAAAAACGCACAGTTCTTAGCTAATACGTCTACTGCAGCAAAAAAACTTAAAGAACGATTGCAAATATACATTAAAAATGAACGTTTTTATCCAGGATACACAACTACGTCTCCTCAATAATGAAATAAGTGTTGGTCATTATCTGGACATATTGCAAAAATTATAAAATACTACCAGTCCCGCCTCGGCTTCGCATGGGTGTACTCTTTTTTATTTGTTTTTAGTTATTAGAGAAGTAATAATTATTTTTGTTTAAGTGAAAAAGTTATTTATAGAAATACAGGATGCAAGTTTTTATTTAATAGATAATTTTATTCAAACTGTACTTGGGGTAAAAAGTCGGAAGAACAATCAGAATATGTGAATTCCGGTTATCCACGCCGGTCACGGTGGAAAGATGGACACGCGTTTCCGAGTATCAACCTTTGGGTGGCTGTTTTAGGGTGGATAAAAGGAATACGCCAATGATTTAGTATATTGTTAATTGTAATTTAAAATAAAATAAAAAAATAAAAATTAAAAAACATTTATTTAGCAAAATTCCGACACTGGACTGATAACTTCAAGGGTCCTATCTATCTTATACACACACACTACCTAATGTGTTGTTTAAATCTGTTGCCATCTCTATTCTTTGACATTAGAATGACAAGGACAAAACCTATTTATATTTAAGTAGGTTTTGTCCTACTTAAATGTAACACTATCTAATAATGTGATTTTTTTTAGATTACCCCTCTATTAACCTTAACAGATTAACCATCTTGTTATTCTTTAATAACATTTAACTATTGAATATCTGCATCGAAAAATTGTTCAAGAATCTTCGTAGTATCTTAGAAAGTCCTGACCAACTATATGCCACACGATGAGGACACCTCTACATCTCTCCTAAAATCAATTTTACCAAATGTTTATTTCATAATTTTGTAGAGGCTACTAATATGTATTACGAGTATGATGACTAATAGTCTGAGAGAAAGTACTCAAACTGACAAACATACAGACAGACTTTAGACTTTAGAACCCTAAAAATAAGGCAAATACACATCATACATTTCTAAGGTCGGCAGGTAGGCAACGCGCGCGTAATGTTTGTTTGCCAGCTTAGATGTATAAAAAAAGTCAAATAGGAACTTACTTGTCTTGCCTCAAACACCCAATGCGATTTCCCCTCGTCATCAACATAGTTCCACCACCTTAAACCAACCAGGAGACGACCTGGAAGAAGAAACAACAGACAATCAAAGTCTAAACAGTTTTATAAAGTACAACCTCAAACACTGCGCCACAGAGGTCGACGTAACAGATAGGCTATTACGTCGACCTCTGTGGCGCAGTGGGCGAAGGCCACTGTTTATATGATTTGCAAATATTTGTCTCAAATCTGGGTGTATTTGTATATATATATTTACAAAAAAAATGTATAACTAGTATTATCAGTCATGTCGTTCCCATAACACAAGTTCTGCTTACTTTGGGGCTAGATGATGCTGTGTGTAATAATGCTGGTTAATTATTATTCACACAAGAGCGTTTTTTATATTCATTTTGCATCTTCAACTTCTAATATGTCTTGCGTCAAACATATGCAATATTGATTGTGTTAATATTGTATCCTCTTGCTTCCCTTTGTATAAGAAATACATATTTTTTGCAGCAGGCTACTTGTTAGTTTAAGGAATAATCACAATCAATAAATAAAATATAGTAGGTATCTTAAATATTTTACTTCAACTTTCTCATTTCAAAGTTTTTTAATGTTATTGTTAATGGTGTAATTTAATTATGGTCATTTTTAGTATAAAAATGGTCTAAAATATAAAATAACTATCATCTTACTACGTCATTTTTAACGTCATGTTGACGTCATTTATAACTTCTAGAGAACAAACTAAATATTTATAACATTATTTTTTTTATTTTTTTGATATTTATTTTCTCAAAACTTATAGGTACTTAAATAAGAAAAATTGGTGTGGAAAAAGCTTAAAGACCAATTTGAATTGTCTTCCACACTAGGTGTTTGTTACTTTATGATTTTTACTTCTTTCCTTAAATATAGAACAAACTGGGTCATCATCATGATCATAACAGCCTTTATGAAGTCCACTGCTGAGCATAAACCTCCCACGATCCTCACAATGTCGTCAGTGCATCGGGTGGGGGGTCGCCCACGCTTCGTTTTCCCATCCTTGGTTGCCATTCAAGAACTTTAAAAAAAAAGTTCTCGAATGCCCATTGCCACTTTAACTTGCAAATTTTGAGTGCTAAGTCGGTGACTTTGGTTCTTCTTTGGATTTCCTCGTTGCGGATTTTATCACGTAGTGAAATACCCAACATAGCTCTAATATAATATGTATGTATTAAAAAAAATATATGATATAAGTAGTATATCAGTCATGTGGTAACCTTAACACAAGCTCTGCTTACTTTGGGACCAGATGATGTTGTGTGAAATGTCCCGCATTATTTATTTATTTATTTAAACATACCACTTATGTTCTTGACAGTCCAGAAGTCAGCGGACAGCAACAGCACCACAAGTACGAAACTGGCGATGAAGGAGTCTGAAAACCACCCGCACAGCACATACACCACAATGGCTGCACTCCGGAACACCCAATGGAAGAATACTATATATGGGTGGCTGGAACAGTTGGGAGAGACTATAACAGTTGTTACATAAGACATGATGGTGACGTTCTGGAGTCTTAATAACTTGGTCACCAGGGTAAGCTACTATCTCAAAGAAATTGTACCTGGTTTTTTTTTTTTTTTTATAATAATAATAACGTTTATTTGCGCAACATACAGTTAAACTTAGATTACTACATAATAATAAGCCTTTTTACTTAGTTTTAGTTACATACATAACATAATATATAACATAATATATATATAACATAATATATATATAACATATATATATATATACATGTATATATAAAATAAAACATTACATTCTATGTGCCTCTAAACTAAGTTTGTAACTTGTATTTTAAAGGCCAAGGAACACAACATAGTACATTATAATTTGTGCACAATATGGTGTTAATTATGGTCCTTTGACACTTAAACTATGTGAAACACTTGTGTTTTAGGTGTCAATCTCTTTACATTTATGATAAGGTGCTGATTGGACGAGATTTCGTCAGTACGAGTTTAAAACATATCTATATGATTCTTGTGAATATATTAAATTCTAATGAAGTTTAGCACTGCCATATTGGATACTCCTATTCGTGGTCTTCAAATCAAAACAAAGGAAACTAAAACCTAGCCAGTAAATGCTTGTTTCACCCAACACTACTTGCATCCGGTAGGACTACAAAGTATCAAATGTAATCAAAATATTCTTTATTCAATAAAATCACACGGACTATATGAATCGTGTTCTTTTTACATGTTAGTGAATTTAGCTGACTGTTCCTCCTAACCCCAGATCAAGAATCCAGCAACAAACTTGTCTTGTCTTATCACTTTTTTGTATGAACCTTGCCAATTTTGTTATGAATGCTGAGTGTAGTTGGAGCAGTATACTCACGGAAGATGTTTATTAGTGTTGTCCTCGTCCCCAAAGGCGATGGTGTCGTCATCCAATAGCGGCACCTGCGGCACACCCGGCTGTAATGGCGCCACTACATCAGCTCAAGCCGTGCAAAGCAAATTAACTTAACAAGCTTTTTAGTGATGATAAGGAATCTTCAGTGTTTCCAAAACTATCTCTGGGTGATAAACTTTGGTGGTGGTCATTTTGAGGCAAGGTCTTTAGTATGTGTTTATGTTTATTTATGCTTTGTTAGCTGACTAGCTAGATATACTTAGCTAGATGAAACTATAACATATTAGGTATTACTGGAAAAAATAATTAGTTTTTGCTGTAAGCTGCTCTATTCTGTTTACATTAGATCACTTTTGAAAGCATTTTGTGAGAGGTAGATGAGATACGTGGACAGGCGAATTGGAATGCTTGATAGTGGCCCAGCTGTATTCTGTAACTTTCGGTTCATACTCGATGACTATAGAACTATGGTAATTGGCAAAGTAACACAGCAGTTTAGGATCACTAAAATCTAGCGTAAATTACTAGAAATAGGTAGTCTCAACGGAGTTACTAGTAAATTGTAGGCAAGTTATTTTACATTGTTTGAATTCAGTAAAACTCGATATCATTGTAAAGCGAAGGACTTACAGTAGCCGAGGCCATGGCTGGGTTATTCATATTCACAAAATTGAGATCAATTTTGACTATTTTGAAAAACAATCTGTTTACTTTTTACTCGGTTGTTTGTTCTACAATGAAAAACATACTCCAAGAAAATGAAACGTTTGACATTGACGTTTTAAATGTTTTGACATTTGTATATCTGTTCAATAATAGGTTTAATTAACTTCATAGGATAAATGCTTTTTTTTTAAATCTAATAGCTAAATAAATTCACGTATTATGGATTTTTAAGTTATTGGTCCCAAAGAGTTTAAAATTACATTTCAAGTGTTTTAAATCATGTCTACCGCCTGCTTTTGTAATTTGCAGCATGTTATCTGTCGGTTTCCGAACAACCCATTGCGCAATTACATTCATTTGCAGCTGACTTCACGTCACGTCATTCGAAGCTGTCAAAATTTTGCAGGAAGGCGCATGCAGGCTGTTTACAATTTCGCGACGTACTTTGTGTTTGTTGTCGAAGTGTAATTTCTTGACCAAATCTCTCCTAAAACCGCGCACCGTACGATGTCTTCCTTCGGTATCGTAAACTGGAGTCGTGCGCGTTCGTGAGGCTCGTTTTGCGCGTGACGGCTGATTTTGCGTAACGATATGGGCGCAAAGGCGAGCACTGCCAACGGGGGGCAGAGTCCTCGAACGAGGACATTCTCGACCAGCTCGAGCTCGGAGGTGGTGTCGGGAGGCGCCGGGTTCAGCCTGCTGCGCGCTATTCCCGGGATTCAGGTTTCGAGCGATAGACAGCGCGCACGGTCACTTTCCTCAGTGCCGGATCTTCACGCGTCTCACGAAGCTATAGCTATTCCTGCGAACTCTGCGAGTTACGAGGCCTCGGCGGCGGCCAGTGCAGACACCGACTCCAGCTCGAACGACGAAGTGGGGCCGGTGCCAGGCACGTCCTTGGCTCTGGGACGTGTGTACGCTGCCCACTCCCTGCCTTCACACATCTGGTCTTTGAATGGTGAGTATCTGATTGCTTATCAACTACCTGCTTACACTAGTATTTGAATGATAGTAAAAGTGGGTGGGTAGTTAAACCTCCGTGGCCTTACCACCCCACAAGTGTATTGTGCAATATCTGCAGACTGTTCTTTGCCTCGCTGAGTAGGTATTTATGTAATGAAGCAAGACCTTGGAGTTTAATAGATACTAGATGGGATCTTTTATTACAGGTAGCTTTTTTGGACTGCCATGCCACTGTCATTTATGTTGGAAAACATCATGTTTAATAATAAAGTAACATGCTCCTACACAATAGTACATTTATCTTGTACTATTAAATTATTCAATGAGTCGTAATTTGTGAAAATCTTAATATTATTTACCATATATGATGGAGAATGATGTGATCTATCCATTGTCAGGTTATTCTGTAGGCATGTTTGTATTAAACAACATAGGTATTATTGACCTAACACATTGTGTGAAACAATAAAACAAATATTTATGAATGAATAGCAAGTCGAAACAGTTTCCATTCATAAAATGATTGTCTTATCCGAACTGTTATCAATTTAATTTGAATTAGTTAGCATTTTTACCTAAAGTTGGCAATTAACTGTTTTGGGAGATAACACTGTAGTTATCTCTATATCATACACAATTCTGCGGAGATTGATAATAATTAGTACCTAACTTCTTTGAGGCAATCCATACTGATATTATAAACTAGTTTCTGACCATGGCTTAGCACATGTCATACTTTGTACTAGTACCTACATCAAATGTAGTCTTTGTCCGGCCCCAAGGTTCAATCTATCTCTATAAGAAATTTAAGCAAAAACCGTTCAGCCGTTCTAATTTATACGTCACTAGCTGCAGCTCGTGGCCTCTTTTCATGAAGGTACTATGTGAGTGACGCCGCAGTCAACAGCTACAAAACATTAAACAGATGGACAAATATCTAGTACTACTTCACCAATCTATTCCTAAACAGTTACCTTTAAAAGAAATTCGACAGCAACAGCTAGTATTAGTATGGATTTGAAAATGTCTAGGTCTGTTTGTTACATTTTCAGAGCTCAGAAGAACAGGCTACTTTTTATGTATGTACCACATGTTCAAACTTGCAGGCAAAAGCTAGTAGAGTTATATTTTAAGTGTATTATTAAGTTTACTATTTATTTACCCAAGTGCTTAAAATAAAATAAAACTTATATTTTATTCAATAATATCAAAATGCTGACTGTCATATTATTTTGTAAAGAAACAAATCGTTGTATATTTGTTATTCAATAAAATTACTTAATATTATAAAAAACCAGCTCGAAAAAATATTGAGCCATTTCTCTAGTTTACCGCGCCCCCGCTAGATGTCGCTATTGAACACTCGCGCGACCGTCTAGCCAGCTCTCGCTGTCGTAGATCAGCTGCTCCCGTCTATAAATCGGGACGCCGGTTCCTGGTTGCGCCTACGCAGCTTTCAGTGGCTTTCAGTCCTCAGTTGTGCCCGGTCCGCCGCAGAGAACACTCGTCATGTATCGCCGTCGTTACCGCACAACCCTCGGGTTAGGACTCGGTTCCTCCTTCTCTTCATCGTTTTCTACTACGCTATCATTCAGAACTTCCACGCTCACGTCGTCTGCTCCGCCGACGGCGACGGACACCGTCCGCTCCGATGCCAAAGCAACAGCAGCGAAGTTGAAATCGAAGTACGAGAATGCTGGTACTGCACAAGGTTTGTGTTTTTGTTTTTACTGCCCAAAGTATTGAAAAATTATCGGTGAATTCACTTATTAGTTTATGAAGAAGGATTTGTGAATTTTGTTTGAATATTTAACCTATTTTTTAAAAAAATTAATTTAATTCGTTTGTTCGAGTTATTAGCTTAGGAGCTTTCAAAAAGTTCATGGGACTAAAATGAAATACTTCCCGTTTGGTCTCATTAAAAATGAAGTGGGTTTTGTTTTTAGTTTTTAAAACGCAATTATTTAACATGCTGAATGAGTTCTATTCTGCCTTCAAGCACTGTGTAGTAGTTTTCGAATAGTCTCTAGTTGCCACAGTTGAACAAAATTTTAGCAACTAGAACAGATATAGTACATTTTGTAGTTCCGTGTAGCAGAGTGGGCTAAAGTTAGGTAGGTAATGGTTTAATGTAAACATTGTAAAGCCTAGTTTTCGAATTTTCTAGTGGCTTCCGGATTGTCGAAACTTAGAGGCATTGCAGCTTATATTCTCTAATGTGTCGCCTTTGTTGAGTTCAAGTTCAAATACTTAGACATTCAATTAGACTAAGTATCTTGTCAATAATGTCTAAGGTGCACTAAGTCAGATACATTAAACAAAAAATATCAACTCACTTTTCATTATTGCCTAATGGAATTTATTTTTGAGATCGAGTACATCGAGTACGTTTTTCGGGATAAAAAATCATGTTCTATTCGAATAGAACATGACTTTTTATGTACAAAATTTGATCTGTAACGGTTTAGCTGTTACAACGCAATGGAGAAACAAACATACAAATTTACGCATTTATACAATTAATAGATATAGTTATATCAATAGGTATTAAATGTGATTAATTTGACGTCCTCTGTGGCGCAGTGGGCTAAGATCCGGCTGGGACGCAGAAGGTTGCGGGTTCGATTCCCGCCGTGGGTCAAATGTTTGTACGATCTGCAAGTATTTGTCTCGGGTCTGGTTGTTTCTATGTATAATATGTATGTATTAATAAAAAAAGGTATATAAGTAGTATATGAGCCATGTGGTACCCATAACACAAGCTATGCTTACTTTGGGGCCAAATGATGTTGTGTGAAATGTCCGGGATTATTTATTTATTTGATTATACAGCAAAAACTGTTTCAAAGATTACGCGATATCATAACTTTTAAGCTCCCACCTCAACTTGTCAAAAACTCTATGAATTAATAATGTTATTCCTAATAGTTTTTTTTACTTGGAAAAAGTTTTTGGAGGCCTTTGTCTTCTGGGATGACTCAGCCTATAAATAAAATAAATATTTATATATTTTTGACGTCTTGTTCTTTCTTCGCTATCCAAAGCTATATTAATGAGCGAACTAGAAGAGCTCAAAGATCAAAACATTCTAAAGATAAAAACATGAATTTCGGTTATGTGACATTTTCGTAGTCGTTTGATCCAGTTAAACTTTAGAAGCTGGTTAATCGTACGACTCTACGTGTGCTGGTGAATATTAATAAAGTCCCTGCAACTTGTTTTATGAGTAACTGGAAATTCTGCATTAGATGGCACCTTCATTTGTAACGAGTTGTCTTTGAATTATCTATTCAAAGAAAACTCGTACATATTCATAATAAATATTGCCGGACATTTCACACAACATCATCTACCCCAAATATAAGCAGAGCTTGTTTCACGACTAATATACTTTGTTTTTGTAAATACATACATATTATACCTACATAGAAACACCCAAACCCAAACACATTCTTGCAGATTATTCAAAAATGTATTCCGTGGCGCGATTCGAACCCGAAACCTTCTGCGTATCAACCGGGCCTTGGACCACTGCGCAACAGAGGTTGTCATGAGTCCATATTTCACATATCCTCTTCACAGAAATGACCCCACTGCTGGGTCACTCAAATTGGGTCAGTAGGAGTTACAGATTTGTGACATTTGATTGCGTCCGACCACATAAATTCACGCTGAAACTGGCAGAAACCTTGCATCAGTCTTTAGGAGAACGAGGTCTCCTAAAGACTGATGCATATCAATCGTCAAGTTGTGGCCAACTTACGCCTCTCAATCTCATCTGTCTCATTTAACTCCTTGCTCGGGGAAACGAGATATTTCGAACGTTTTTTTTTTGTAAAAAAAAATATTGTCGTTTCCTGCCAAAATTCAAAGCTAAAGTTGACTCCTTAACATAAGATGCTTGTTTATTTATTGTCCCTCCAATGTATTTTCTATGTACGCCGGATGAAGACATACTTCTCTGTCCCGTAACAGTTTCCTCGACATGTCTATCAATTTCCTTACAACAACATTACAACATATTGTCTTTTCTTTTGTGTTGTATTTTCATTTGGTCTCGATTGAACTTATTGAAATATTTAGTAAGTAATTTATTTTCTTTCGGTAAGTACATCTATAGTAATTTATGATACTTTTTACTTAAATTTTTTGATTCCAATCCCGGCTTTTTAGGTTAAAGTGCTGAAGATTAAGATAAACTTATCTGTATAAAGCAAAGTTGTAACTTTAAAGTTCTTGGAAAATGGCAAAGTGCATGCGGGTTAAAGTAAAGACACAGGCTTACAATGTATATTGTATCTTTGACCCTTTTATATCAATCTTATAAAATGGTGTGTTGTTATTGGCTGGCCTGTCAGCTCAGTTGGTAGTAGCTCTGCCTTCTGCGCTGTAGGTTGAGGGTTCAATTACCTCCCAGGATAAACATTTGTGTGAAAAGCATAGGTGTTTGTTCTGTGTCTGGGAGTTATAAAGTATCATAAGTACTTATGTATTTAAAGTATATAAGTATTCTATCAGTCATCTAGTCACCATAATACAAGCTATGCTTAGTTTGGGACGAGATGATGTTGTGTGCGTTGTCCAGTAATATTTTATTTATTTATTTTTGCGATGTATTTTACAACGCGATCCTTACACTAGGATAGGAACAGAAATAATATCTATCTTTCGTAACTTTCTCTCAGATACTAGTGCCAGCAACGCGCTGTAGGCCGGCCAAGGTTTTATAAAAATTTCAATCGATGCTACTAATATTATAAATGTCAAACTTTGTTTGTTTTTTTACTCAGTCGTGTAATAATGACTCAAACGATTTCATAAACTAGTAATCAATTAATATTTAAATATTAGTAGATAGTTTGCTCAGCACGATCTAGCCCCAAACTTAGAAAAGCTTGTATGAGAACAACATGACTGATACTTAATACGGTGCCAGAGAAAATCAACTTTTGTTTGTTTTTAAAATAAACTAGCGACTCGCCCCGGCTTCGCACGGGTACAATGCTTATACTAAATATGCCTACTACCTACAGAATGTCTAATATGATTAGAAACCTTTAAAATTATTAGTGTTTCTCTACTATATTATGCAAGTATTATACATATAAACCTTCCTCTTGAATCACTATTAAAAAAAACCGCATCAAAATCCGTTGCGTAGTTTTAAAGATCTAAGCATACAAAGGGACAGACATACAGCGGGAAGCGACTTTGTTTTATACCATGTAGTGATATTATCTATATTTTCAATATTTTGCCTCCTACTTCTTCGTTTTCAAATGTTTTTAAAGTAACTGTTAGTTTTATAATTTATTTATGAAATAATGTCTGAAATATTCAATAATCTACATCTTTTCCTAAATTTGACGTCACTTTAACTTGCAGCTTACACTAATATGCGGCAAGTAAGCTAATTAAAACATTGTCCGTTTTACTTTTTTTCTGAATAATGTTATTTATATAATATAAGGTTTTTTAATAAAAAAATTTGGGCGCCGTGAATAATCGTCAAAATAATTAGATCAGGGAGTCGTATAAATTATACATAAAACGTAATACTTAAAAAATGAATTATATCTAAACAGGACAAAATATATTCATTCATAATCATAACACAAATGCTTGTCCTATGTGGGAATCGAACCCACAACCTATAGCGCAAACGGCTGCCAACTCCAATTCTCAATCCTCAATCAATATTAGCTTCTGCAATGATATAGTCCTAAAAACAGTTGTTACCACCTGGCGGTTATTTGGCACTGCCCCGTCCGTATCCGGATCGTTCAACTGCTCCACTGACTTGTCCCATATCTTTAAATAGTGCGCACGCGCAGCGCAGAACAAATAGTACAAACGTACAAAGATTCACTCTTACCGCATTAAAACACTGTTGAATCTGTGTCGTGCGTGCATACGATTTTGAAGCTTTAAGTCGGTATATGACAGTTTCATTTGTTTAGGCAAAACAGAACGAGAGGATCAGGATTGTTGGAGTAGACAAAACCAAGCCACATTAACGTGAACGCGATAAAGCTTGGTATTATTAGAGTGACACAGGCAGGTCTGCGCATATGTCTAGTCGTTGCGAATATTGACACAGTTATTGCTGATATTCGATATTAATGTAGACGGTTATGCTGTTGAAATAGCTATTCAGGCTTCTAGGAAACCTATTTTTGATAACTAGCCCAGGCATGTAAAGCGATAAAGATTGAACGACTGTAACAGATTGAATTTAATGTCTGAAATATCTCATATTTCATGTCATTGGTCATGATTTCCCATCAATATACGAGTATATTAACTGCATTATGGGTTTCTTCGTCAATCTTGCTATCATAAAATGTGAAAAACCACTAGAATTTTAAGTCCTTATGTGAATAGCAACACTTCCTGCCAGCTCGCAACGATGCACACTTATTTTGATAAATGTAACTGCAATGAGACAAGTTGCTTCCAAAACGCATTCGAATACAATTGCACAAGTATCAAACGATCAGGGTTCGATTCCTGCTTGGATCCCTGCCAGTTCATGTTTATCTAGCAGCAATCAAACGCCCCGCAGGTCTGTGAACCTGATTATGGTTGCCAGTAGTTGTCTTTCTTCTTTGATTGATGATTTAATGATTTCATTGTGCGTTGATGGCATTGTTCGGAAGTTGCTGTTGAATTGGTTATGCTTATGCTGTTATCTTATTTTGCCGTAAAATTTTTAGTTCTGCGTCATGTCATTGTTTATCAGAACTGCATGGAATTTACAGTTCCAATTAAGACAATTCCCAGAGATCTTGTTTGAGTATAATCAAAGAATCACATGAATTTTCCGTATAATTTATTGGCGTTACACTGCAATAAGTTACAAATGTTTGACAACAAGAGTACTCACCCGACTCGAGTAAAGGGAGCACAAAGAAGGAATGCTTGCAGAAGTGAAACGCAATTGAACGTATCATGTCTTCCAACTCAGTGGCAGAACATCTTTTGTGACGTAAATAGCATTGTCAATTGATGCTACAGATTCCAGTTGACACGTACACACAACACATTTGAACACAGTAAAACACAAAAGGGAAAATGTGTCATGTTTTTTTGGATAGACAGCTTTAGTGCTGTTAGACAGAAAACTTGTAAATATAAAACATTTATTTGGTGTAGTAAATAAAGATCGTTTTAATTAGTCAGAACAAAGACTGTAACATACTACAAAGATCCATGTTTCTTTAACAGCCCTAACTAGAGGATTGCACTCACATCCTAAAGCGAGCGAGAATTAAAAATTGACCACAGTATGTCCACTGCCAAGCGCGAGACCCTTCGGACCAATCTCTTGAGAGAAACGGAAGGGTCATTGGTCTAATGAAATCGTTTCCGGTACTTCTTGAACAGAAAATTTGGATTGTTGCTCGAGGGACAAAATCCAATTTTGGATTGGATGTTATCCAAAAGTGTTTATTAGAGTTTTATTTTGGATTCTCCGGAATTTGTGAAAAATATTCAGTTCCCCGAAATCTGGATTAACAATGGATGAATGCTGAAAAATACCCGTCATTTCAAATTCAATTGTGAGCGTTGATCTCTGACTGAAATATCCTGTATTTTCCGTTATAAAACTTAAGAAACATTAAGAAAAATGGAATTTACCTACCTACATTATGTGTAATAAAAACTTTTTGAAGAAGAAAATGTTTTCTCTAGAACTAACCTACCACAACTATAAATATTCTGGAGCGTTAGAAGATTTACAACATAATGTGCTGTTGGTGATTCGTACCAGGAACAACGTGACGATTTGCGCATTATAAAACCATGCTGCAGTCAATAACCAATCAACTGTTTATTCAGTGCTATTTTACTATGGCGACAATATAGTTGCATTTCCAACACAAACTATATACGCCATAGCTAAAATCGCCTGTCACATCAACACCACCTATCCAATTTTATGTCTTTAACATGGTTTAGAAAGCGTCCTAAAGTATTGAAGTGGCTACAGGACTGCAGCGCCGGTTGTTTTCTAGCAGCTGTAACACAGGTTTACCTAGCACAGCTGCTAATGAACATGTATAACTAGTATAATTAGATTTAATACATCCATTGTATTTTTAACTAGTACTTACATATTTAGTTAGTTTACATTTTTCATTGTTTTTTCTTGTTGGATGCTAAATAAATAAATATTATTATTATTATTATTTATAAAACAGTAAAACAGTGTCTGACAGAAGGCCAGCTGTCTTCGTGCGGACCCAGATATTTTTAGCCTACTCAACATACAGGCTTGAGGTTGCCTGTGACCAGCGGATCGATCAGCTGTTGTATTGTCTATAAATAAGAAAGTATTGAATTTTCCGACTTGAATTCGTGTCACGAGTACGAAAGATACGAACCGCTTTGCTTTTCATCTTCGTGAAAGGTTCGTTTCAGATCATAGCCATTTTCAGCTCCAAGTACAAGTTTTCAGACAATAGATTTCTTAACAAGAGTTCTCCTTTAAGAGTTTTTGCAAGCTCTTCAAGCAACGCTGATTCCTTTCAACCCGCAGTTCCAACTTCATAAACTTTATGCGGCTAGTCAACCGTTGCATTCGCCGAAAAAATCGGATCTATTGTGATTACAAAAATACTTTGGAGGATATCAAGATACGAGTACATACAAACAGTTGTTAGCTTTTTCGCATCGTGCCAGAGTTTTTATGTTATTATGCGACGCTATTTTTCGTCTTTCCGCCTGTTCATTTTCGTAACTGTTTATTTACGTAACTAAACTGAACTCTAAAGTTAGACTTAAAGTATATAATGCTATTTACTGTATTGTGTTTAACTATATTAAGATGATCAGGAATATCTATAGCAAAGGTTTGGCGGTTAATTATTGAAGACAAATATTTAGTATTATCAAGAAAGGCGAGCATAGCCGCGGGTGATGAAGTAAATAAAAAAGAACGCAAAGATTAATTTATCTCCGAAGAGTACGGTTTCCTTGGCAGTGACACAGCGCCCGGCCCGATAAACTCGTATACGTTTCGATTAACGCTGTTAGTGCTAAATATAATCGTGATGGTATACCGACGTCACTATATTGAACTAGCTAATGAGCAGTTTTATTCACTGTCGTTTGATTTCAATATATATGGAACTGCCGGTGAATTTATAAATATAGAGAGATGGCGTAATTTACTAGCGCACTAACTGGAGCTTCATCTTTTTTGTTTAGTTTGTTTAGATAAGAAGGATCATACGAAAAAGCGTTAGGAACAAGAATTTCTTGTTTAATTGTATTGAATAAAATTGTTTTGAATTTGACTATGGTTTATTCGTTGGAATTTTTAAATTATCAAAATGACAAAACAAAATAATTCCTTTTTTATATTTTATTCAAATACTTTCCTTGTACATTTTCCTTATTACCTCTTTCCTCATTATTCAAATATTGCAATCGAAGCAAAAACTGAGCTCCGAAGTCCCCAAGTTATTAACAGAATTGCCCGCGCCAGACATTTTCATTTGGAATCGGTATTTTCAAACTCCAATTTGCAAACCCTTTTAGACTCAGTTAGAATCAGGATAGCTCACTTGACTTCGGGCATAGAAAACTTATTAGTTAGTACGGTTTGGGCGGTTTGTTCGTAGTTCGTACAGTCGTAGGTATTATTATTCAGCTTGCGCTACTGGTTGGCCGGTTGGTTGGCTTTTAGCATTTGCAAGTGGTTTTCCGCTCCGGACTAACTTAGTTGCTGTAGTTGGGTTAGAGGTTTAACAACTTGTGATGAGAAAAATGTTTGTAGCTTAGCTCTAAATTACTTTTATTTAATCTTGTATAATTCTAGCTGGTATAATATTATATCCTGTTGGGTATTTTGTTAATGCTGAAATGTTTAAGAATAGTTAACTTATCATATCATGATTTTCGACTTCAACTGCTTCAAACGGAAACTGACGTGAAAACATTGCATGTCGATGTGTTATTAATTTAGAATCTATTTACCCGTATGGACGTTTCAAGGCTCGCTCTCGTACAAATGTAACGAAGGATAATTTCTACAATAATCACAGTAAAATTTATTAAAAAAGGTTAAAAAGGTTAAACCTTAAAAAAGGTTTTATAAAGCACATAGAAAATAGATTTCAAAGAGCGTATGCAGAAGTAATGAAACACGTTTAACGTCTACTTGGACTATGTGGATGATTGCGGATTGCAACAAGGTGCGCTGTATTAATTACTCCGTGTTCACGAGCTAGAATACTTGTCACTGTAGTTACGGTTCTGGATATTACATCCATTGTTACTATTCTGGCACTGTGAGGTTACTTACTGAAAGCATTATTTTAATATTGGTTTATAATGGTACTACTACTAGTGCCTTCCATTTCTGTCAGCTATCATCTCAGTACTCACGCCTTTCATACTTATATCCATTGCGTCTAGAGTAGTCAAAATGATCTGAAAAACGTAAAAGCAATTTGATATACGCAGTTCGAATCATCATATTGTTGTAAGCACCCAAGGTGTTCAAAATATCTTACTACTCATTGTTTCATATTTATATGAGCAGTAAGGGTGATCAAAATTATCTTAACAAACAAAGCTCTCTATGTTTGGTGTATATAAAATGTACCTTCTAAAAAATAAAAATAATGACTGAGTTCATGTATTTCCATTCAAGTATTCACTCAAAAGAGTTTGCATACTACCTTTGAGAGCTTTGTTTGCTAAGATAATTTTGAACACCCTAAAATATTTTAAACTACTTGTGTGCTTACAATATCAACAATATGATGATTCGAATTGCGTATATCAAATTGCTTTTTTGTTTTTAAAAACCTTTTTGTTTACTCTAGACGCTCATATCATTTTGACGCTGACTGTACAACTGTATTGTTAATCATCATTTTTGTGTGTTATCTTGTGTACAATAAAGTGTTTATTTATCTATCTACTTCGTCTGTCATACAATCCATCAATTTTTTCTTTGGGTTACTTTCTTCTGTGTCCATCCACATTCATATCGAACACTCTTCTCGTCACATGACATTCGTCTCTCCTCATAACAAGCTCTTACCACGCTAACCTATTACTTCTTAACTTATCGGTCACTGATATCACTTTCAGACCTGTAAATGTAACTTCAGAAAAGGTATACTTGCAATATGTGTTGTTAATTGTAGGTTAGGTATGTAAGCTGATATTTATGTTGCCATACATCAGTCCCTTTCTGCACCTTTGTCTTAGTAGCCGACTGCCGTCAGCTTGTTGAAGATTTATAAGACTCAGCCATGCTGTACCGACATGAGAGTTTGCGAGATAGGAAGCCATCTTGAACAAAACAAAACGTATTGTTCCGCGTTTACTTTTTTCTCTATGCTTGGCTCGACAATGCAGTACCAGACGCAAGGGGTAATAAAGTACACTCTTGATAATGCTGCATTGTCTAGCCCCTATCCTAATTTTAAAAAGACTTTAGAGTTTTTTTTTTTTTTTTCAAGTAGACTTTCGCCTCAAAATGACTCGCTAGATTCAAATGTAAACGAAGAAACGCAGTTATAAAATTAGCAACCGTAGATACATCTAACTGTATGACGGAACAACATGATTTATTGGACCATATTTTTCCATAAAATTTTCATATTAATCCAATAATAGGTACACTATACACACATCGCTTACACGCTATTCTGGAGCGCTGCCAAATTGCAATTTATTATTTGACGCAAAACGCCAACCAGCCAGTTTGGTTAGATTTATATAAAAACTGCCAGATAATTGTGATGTCTACTGCTACACATGATTTATGAGTTCGGTGACGGCTCTGGAAAGGTTTTTTGCTCTTATTATTTAGACGAACTCAAGAACTTAATTTGTCAGACGCAAACACTTATCTTGACATTTCATCTCACAGGTAAATTACCAAATCACAAAAACTCAATATTTGGATATATGTATTTGTTAATATTTATACAAAATTATTTGACCATGTTGTAGTTATGCAATTTGTGGATGGCAAAATCTTCAGCATTCATGAGATTGTATGAAAACCGAACTCGCTTCTTACAAATTAATTCAAGTTTCAATATATATTATATTTATATGATTTGTATGTCAGCTATATAATGAATGATGATGTGGTCAATTTAACTAATAGAACCATATATACATACTATCGAAGAACTCATTGCTTATTTAGGTTTTGTCAGACCTATATCAAAACATTAAATAGATGGACAAATATTTAGTACTATTCGCCAATCTACTTTGGCGGAGTAGATTCGAATCGATTGGCGGAATAGTATTAAATATTTGTCCATCTATTTAATGTTTTGTAATGGATTTCCGCTAAGTCACGCCTGAATGAATTATCTATCTTAGACCTAAATCATTTACAACCAGCTATCCATCACTACCTCGTCCAGTAATACGATGAGACCGACCTTGACATTCATTGATCGACTGTGACCTTGAACTGGGCGACCGCTAGAGTTTTATTTACGTTTCCCTGCATCAGCGTTAGATTTTCTGTTTGCGTTTTATTTAAGCCTAGTTCAAAGACCTTTCCAGGTAAGTTTGATATGTTCAAAAGATCTCCTTATAAGTATGATGCGTAATAAAATCTTGCATAAAACCGGAATGTTTGCTGCATTGTAGGTATTATTTTTATAATATTGATCGAAGGGTCATAAAATACACAATTTCATTGAGTGTACCTTACAGTTCTACTAAGTTTTAAAGAAACTATGAGAAGTGGTTCAAATTAATCCGCAACACTTAACTATTTGCGTTATTTATCCAACCAAAACTCTTGATTCAAAAAGCTAAGAACTTTGTACTACGTTACTTGCTAGTTAGTCCATTCCATTATTATCTGATATGAATACAAATACAAAACTTTCT
Organism: Lampropteryx suffumata; assembly: GCA_948098915.1. Taxonomy (NCBI): domain Eukaryota; kingdom Metazoa; phylum Arthropoda; class Insecta; order Lepidoptera; family Geometridae; genus Lampropteryx; species Lampropteryx suffumata. The sequence continues at coordinate 1,711,116 of OX402560.1, forward strand.
TTATTAAATAAAATCACAAGGACCTGTTTGAATCGTCTTCTTACATGCTAGTGAATCTAGGTGCCGGTTCCTCCTAACCCCAGTTCAAGAATCCGGCAAGAAACTCTTCTGGTCTTAACACTTTTTTGTATGATCCTTGCCAATTCGTTACGGATGCCGAGTCGAGTTGGAGCAGATTCATCCCAAGCTTTTTTGTCATCTAAATAATCAGATATTTTATAATATGCTTTAATAGACAGTTTCTGTTTAATTACGTTTTTAAATTTGCCAATCGAAATATCTAACACGTCGCTTGGGACCTTGTTACAGAAGCGTACACTTTGCCCTATTAAAGGCTTATTAACTTAGGCGAGTCTAACAGTGGGAACAGCGAGTTTATCTTTATTTCTAGTGTTAATACTATGATTATCGCTATATCGATATCGATATATTTTTTTATAAATGAACATTTATGTGCACATACATTAAATTTATAATCGTATATATACTGACAAGGCACTCTCATGATACTTGTATTGAATGTTTGTTATGAATGTTTGTCTTTATTGCAAAACCTATTTTAACAGGTATGTAAGGTTGTGAAACCTAAATTAAATTACTCTAATATGCTCGGGAGCTAGTTATTTAACTGAAAGCGTTCCAACTCAAATATAGTGGCCTTGTAAAATTGGGCTAACTTGCTATTTTTGATGCACCGCACATTGTTACGCGGAGAGCCTGGTGTGGCGGCTGCACTCGCCAATAGACACTGAGCTAGATCGGATGACATAGAACTCTATTAATTTACACCATAATCATCAATGATTGTTATTAATCATGCGAATCAATCAGTAATGCTAAACTCTTCTTTATCGTTGCTGACACTGTTTTCGTTAGTTCAATTTACGAGTGTCCTATAAATTCATCCTGTTCCACTATTTCCTCAATCGACGTTTTCAATATAAATTTGAAAGTGATTTAGCAAAGCGTTACCTCTATTACCTCAACTGCGCTCAACTCTGTCTGGTCGTTTGTAATAAAACTTAAAGCTTCAAAGTTTAAATAGATCGCCGGGATGCTGAGAAAAATTTGCAAGATAACTTACGAATATGATGTTGGAAACTATACTTTGCCCACGCAGACTCTGGTTCTTTTTCTCATCTCTATTTTTGCTTAGTTTTCATAAGTACTTGTTTGTATTACTTCATTTGAGTTTCAATCACTTTATATAAGATTAGTAACTAATTGCCGAAAATGAACCTATCACACGACCAGCTTCTTTACAATAATACATTTCAACTATAATTCTTACAGATGGTCGTGTTTACTTCGTCTGTCAACTTGTTATTATTTTAGCATGTCTTTAGAAGAGCTATTTTTAAATACCCCCACATAAAAGTAGGGCATACCTACGCTGACCCACCCATTCAGCCAAGCTTAAGATCTTGATGGATCGTCTACTTGACGAGACTTAAGCTGAGCTCTCATTAAATAATGCTTGGAGGGTGCAATTTTTATCTAAGATGCATCGAGATTGTGCAGTATGTTATTTAGCTAAGTTGTAAGATTGTTCCATGGTGAAAAGGAGATGGTTGCTATTTTAAAGTATTGTTTCGTATGAATACTAGTACCTGCTACTACTTTCCTATGAGTCAGTGTCCAACACAAGTGACATAGGCCGCGTCAACGACGCGACGGAACTGCTTGAAAAATTAAATTTGCAAGCGGAAGCATTGTTTTCGTTATGGAAATCGATTTCTATTCCTGTTTAAGTATTTTCAAGTGGTTTGATAATTACGGATGAGATTTGGTTGACCTGATTTGTCTCTTTGTTGTTGATATAGCTGAATGATTAATAGTTAGGTAGTTTCTATGTAAAACATAAATAACATAGCTCATATGGTAATCTTGTTCATTTACTTCCCGTTCTACCCATGCTCCTGTTGCGTGGCGAGGTTAAATGAAAACAGTCAAGCGCCTTTTAATAAAGAAATTGCAACTCGGAAAGAGATTTGATTTACATCACTGTTAGGCATCACATAACGTAGTTTCCGTAGTCTTTTAATGGATTCATTTATTGTACTCTCTTTTCATTGTCTCTCTGTTGTTGCTCCGTGCTAAGCTTGAGGTGTATGATAGGCCAAACTATAAATACCATATAGTTTGGTAATATATAAAATATAATATATTCCATGTTGAACATAAGAATATCTATAATACTTTTAAACGAGCAATTCTTGTATACCTATGTATATATATAATCTGAATCTCGGAAACTGCTCTAACGATTTTCATGAAATTTAGTGTGCAGGTGGTTTAGGGGGCGATAAATCGATCTAGCTATGTTTCATTTTTAGAAAACGTCGTTTTACACGTGTTTTATACCGAGCAAAGTTAGGTATGGAATTATTAATAATTCCATACCTTACTATAGCAAAAACACCAATAAATATATTTATTAAAGAACTTAAGTCCTGATTACAAGCTTAATGTGCTTATAATATTTCTGAATTAATAAAATTATTTAATTTTTATTAATAAATATTCCACAGTGACGTTTATATTGATTTATTATAGTGTTATGTTTTTTAAATTATATATTTCTCAGTTGATATGAAAATATTGTACTTACACCATTTACCAAATGGTAGCGTAGTGAACATATCAAATAAATTAAACCTGTAATTCACCTATGTTCCACAATAAATGAATTATAAATTATGAGATCTTAAATCATAGGCAAGACTTATTAGATGTTCTAGCTCTAGTCTAATCTAGAACTCTAAATGAAAGCAAAAATGGTTTTCATCTACTTGGTTTCTTTCTTAATTTCGTATCAATCTTTCGCGCGTGCGACCTTGTAACTACTGCTGTTTATTTTTACTTCACGTTTTTTTAAAGTACCAGTCTAGAGCGGCTTCATTAATATGCTTTTTAATCGGCTGAAAAATACGAGTCGACGAGATTCATTTTCATCTGGTAAGTAGGTTAGGGTATCATTTTAAATGTGCTTGAGCTATTTTGTATTGCGAATGTTTTTGTTAATTTTATATACGTCGTTTTTCACTTGTCCCTCAAGTGAGCTCTTCCTTTATCTATCCGCCCACATTACGCTGCGAGTACTATAACTTTAATAGTAAAAAGCAGTATCCTCCCACTAGCTTTATTTTAGAGTACTATATTTGTACATCCCTACAAGCAATAATAAAATCTATACCTATAAAAGAGCTTAAACTGACTGACCGATTCATCATCGCCGAGCCGAAACCGCTGAAGCTAGAAAGCTGAAATTTGGATAGTAGCTTTCGTTTATAGCAAAACCACCTAGGATTTTTAGAAATTCAACCCCTTAGATAGAGAAAAGGGGTGAAAATGAATGTATGAAACTTTTTAACGAGTGGTGCGATTTGCTTGAAACTAATGAATAAGTAAAATGCAAAATAAATGGACACTTGTTTCAGGACTTTTCAACATAACCCTTACAAAGGAGTAAAATGGGCTGTCAAAGTTTGTATGGGAATTTTTTAATGGGTGGTGTGATTTCTTAGAAACTTGGTTTGGATACTTAAAATACAAAATAAATGGACACGTGTATCAGGATTTTTCAAAATAACCTTCATAAAGGAGTAAAATGGGGTGTGTATGTTTGTATGGAAACTTTTTAATGGATGGTGGGTGTGATTGGTTTGAAACTTATCAATAAAATTTAGCAAGGAGATAAAAAGCATCCTGGAGAAGGATTAAAGCTACAATTCCTTTCAAAAAATGCGGACGAAGTCGCGAGCAACAGCTAGTAAAACATATAACCCATCTTTCACACATTTCCATCATAGTAAGTATTTTATGCGTATATTATCGTGACGTCATTATCAGAATTTTCCGGTATCGTTTACGTCATCACGGGTGATCTTGAAACTGTATTTATAACCAATAGAGCGTAATATTTGTTTTAACTCTGAACAGATGCATTTGTCTCCAGAATATCTAGGTAGATCATCATTTGTGTGATTTTTTTGTGTTATATTGACCGATATTTCCGTATACAGCGTTACGAGTATAATGTCGCCATTTATTTATGTTGACGCCAAGAATCATAATAAATAAATAAATAATGCCGGACATTTCACACAGCACCATCTGGCCCCAAAGTAAGCAGAGCTTGTGTTATGGGTACCACATGACTGATATACTACTATGATGCTCTCGCTCTTCGAAACATTTCAGGAAATCTCTTGTTTATTTTACGATCACATTATTTATTAAGTATATACCGAAATGTTCTATTTGAATAATGTTTTTATATCATTCCTGTTTTATGAATTAGTCCGCTTTTTATTTGAGTAATAATTTTATTTGATCTGAAATACGTGTTTATTGATGTTGCACAATTTATAGATTCTTTTATGTTTAAATTAAATTATCACATCACTTTTTAATTTGTAATATTATGACTGTATTATGTGATCACACAAAAATAATACATGCGTAGGTATCTGGAAGAAAAACACCCACTAAATTTCTTATTCCCTGTCTTTTTCTAAATATCATCAATCCAAAAGAAATGGAAGGAAATAGTGGGTGCTAAGAATATGTAAAGCTAAATCAAACTTCGCTTCAGCTAGACAAACATACCACGCAATGTACAATACATTGCGTACAATACAATATAAACAGGACGTTTTGTAACGTAGTGAGTGTTTGTTTGCTGCTTTAGAGATGTAGTTTATCAGAATGATGAAGTCGCAAGTTACCGGCTGTTACTTAAATTGAACCAGTAGCGGAACTCTAACGACCTATGTGGCGCAGTGGGCCAATGCCTTGCTAAGTAGCAGAAGACCCCGTGTTCACTAACATAAAAAATATATAATAAATAAATAATAATGCCGGACATTTCATACGGCATGATCTGGCCCCAAAGTAAGCAGAGCTTGTGTTATGGGTACCACATGACTGATATACTACTTATACGTAGGTCACACTATAAGTTTTGCGTAACTTAAAAAAACAACATGTGTAAAACCAAAATATTATGTTTATTGCTTTTAAAAATTCTCTCCTTTACATTTTAAACATTTTTTCATGCGATCGAACCATTTTTTAAAACAGAAGGACCACAGATCTGAAGGCATGTTTTCTACATGCTGATTGAACGCTATCACTGCCTCTTTGGAGTTGGTAAAAGTGAAACCTCTCATCAAATCTTTGATTTTGGGGAAAATACAGAAATCACAGGGTGCTAGGTCGGGGCTATGCGCAGGATGGGTGACGAGTTGTACTTTTTCGGAAGCTAAAAATGACTTTGTTTTGTTGGCCGTGTGTGAAGAAGCGTTGTCATGATGTAGGAGAATCCGGCTTTTGGGTCGTCTTTCGCGAACTTTTTCTAACACCCTGGGTAAACAAATGGTAGAATACCACTCGGCATTAACACTCTTTTGATCTTCAAGTGGAATTGTACAGATGGGACTCGTAGCTAAGAAAAAAAACGCGATCATTTTTTTACCAACGTTTCTCGCCTGTCTCACTTTTGTTGGCCTGTTCTCATTTTCAAACACCCATTAACTAGATTGCTTTATTTTTTTCGGGTTCAAAACAATAAATCCACGTTTCGTCTCCTGTGACAATGTCATAAACAGCATTAGAATGTCCGTGGTCGTACTTCAGTAGCATCTGTGAGCACCATTCCAGGCGAGCCCGCTTCTGCTCCGCTGTCAGTTCATGAGGGATCCAACGACAACAAAGTTTCCGAACTTTTAATTCTTCGTGTAAAATTTTCTGGATTTTGCTCATACCAATCCCCAATAGTCCTCGAATTGTCTCATAGGTAATCCGCGGGTTTTCTTCAATTAGCCGCTTAACAGTAGCCACATTATTCTCGTTGACGGCAGTTGAAGGCCGCCCTTCACGAAATTCGTCATGTAAAGAAACTCGACCTCACTCAAATTCAGCAAACCATCGCCTCACGGTGCTCAAACAAGGTGCTTCTCTCCCAAAAGCATTTTGTGATAAAAAACAATTGACAAATTATTTCCAGCCAATTGTTTTTTTTTATTACTACGAAGGTTGCAACGTTTAAAAAAATATAACATTCCAAATTCAAATAGTTCCGATTAGTTAGAAGTGCAAAACTTTTAGTGTGCCCCATGTATACGTTTTTTTTTAATGATATTAGTAGTATTTATATCATTCATGTGATACCCATAACATAAGCTCTGCTTACTTTAGGGCCAGATAATGCTGTGTGAAATGTCCGGCATTATTTATTTATTTATTTATGTCCCCCGTGATGCGAAACTTGAAACAAATACGTGTTAAACACATTATTATAAGTTTTCTGATAGCGAAAGTTCTTAAAAAGGATTTACGAAAGTTCTCCAAGATGATCTACCTTTGCACACACACAGCCACGGTGTGTCTTTGAAAATTAAACTGATTTAGAGCTGCGATTTTTGGCTGACTATCTATGATTGACATTAACAAGATTATAGAAGCTTATAGTTCAATGACGTTGCTCTTATTTTATTTGGGAGTAGTCTCCTTTTCGACCAGCCATTCTGTCCTAACGACAATATAATCAAATCGAACAGTCGTAATAAAATACCTTATTCAAACCACTCTCGCCAAGTAACAGTACTTGGAATCGAAATACAGGTTTAAGTTTAGATGGCTCCACTCTATTTCCTAACTCTCCAAGCTGTCGCTCGCAGACTGGTTGTAGCGAACTTGCCAACTTCTGAATGAACGGTGCCCAATGTTTGCTTTGCAATTGTAATATGAAATCTTGTCTTGTCGATATTTGCTTAGGTCTGTCCTTGGAGGGTTTACCAAACGTTATTCACAAGTTATAGCAACTCAACAATATAGTCAAATACATATTGTATAATAGTTATGTTTTCTATGATTTCAGACAAGTGGGAGATGAATATTATAAGCATATCTAATTATTTACTAGATACTTGCATTAAGTACCTATTCAACAAAAACAGGTGGTAACAGGTGGTAAACAGTGTGGTAAGTATTACCACACTTTACCACGCCACCACGTAATAACGTGATAGGAGAGAGACGGAAGCCTGTTTTCGGTGGACAATGCGTTATTACCACTGCATCTATTTTACGAGTACCTCGACCTCTGCTTTAAATATTCAGTACAAAACGGTTGCAATTGTAACAGTGTTATAAATAAAAAACACCACAAGACATTTAACTCTTTATTCTTCATCTACGTCGGACCTTTTAATCCTCATTTTATATTTTTTTCTACTCTCCTACTCTTTTTATTGTCTTTTTCAACGTCGCCTACCCACCATTTTTTTCTAAAAAACCATGTTGAACTAACGAGTAAAATTATCTCCCAAATCAATGTAATATTATTCGTTTTATTGGGTCTTATTGAACCTAATTTTAATTTATTTTAAGTCTTTCCTTATTTACAAACGATATAATTTATATTATTCAATATATATTCTAACACAATACAGTAAACAATCACGGCCTTACTTATAAACGTCTCTCAATTTCTGACAAAAGTTAATCACTGTTTAAAATAGTGCCATCCCTTTTTGCCAAATAGTGAGAGGGTGAATCTTAAGCAGTGTTGAGGCTGTGCTCAAGTTGATAGGCGTTCATATCAAGTAAGGCAGTATATCTAAAGCTAGTTGTTTGACAGATTTCTGGCTAGAATTGTGCTATTGTACTTAGCGAATTGGAAGACGAATCGCTTTTGCGATTCTTTGTCAATATAATTCAGATATACCTACAACTTGTGAACGAGCAAGGTCACTTCGACTGGATGTCGCATGTTTTTATTTGTATGTTTGATTTGTGAGATTACTAAAGAGATGGTAAAATATTTAATTGAAACCCATCATTCTTTGTGTTTATATACCAATTTCTTTATCATTTGCGGCTCACAAAAACTTGTAGGTAGGATATCTCTGCAAAGATGTGCCTGTGTCTTAATATCTAGGATACTATTTATGTCCGGTTTCTTTGCCAATAACAATAATATTGTTTTTGTATTGTTTCGCTGTTCTGTTCTACTAGCTAAGGATTAGTAAGTGATCTCTGAGCTATGCTATGCTACTTGATAAAACCGCTTACTAGCGCTTTTTAATATTCATGTCAGGATTTAATTAAATTGAACCACCATACAGGCGGTCCATTCACACAACATTACGATCTCAAACTAGCTTTAGGCATAGCAGATTCTAGACAGATTATTTTTGCACCATGTTTATTCAAGTTTACTCAACAGCTATGTCTTAAATTTTGAACGAAGCTGGTCACAGTGGTCACTGCCCCGACAGGTACTCGTACGATGATACGATGTCTACTCGCTTTGTCCTTGTGTGAGGCCTGTCTGCGTGTTTTGTTTTAGCAAAAAGCTATTTTTAACCTCTTTGTTCCAGAAGAGGTTTTATATCTGTGATATTTGGTTAGGATTTGGATACACATAGCCCCTATATTTACTCAAATATCCGGTCGAACCAAAATAACTGGAAAGAAAAGCTTTACGTTCAAAAATAGAAGACTTAAGGTCTACCCTATAATCACACATTAACTAATGTTTTATTTAATTATGTTGCCATCTCTATTCATTAACATTAGAATGACAAGTCTGAATTGTAATTTAAGGCCACGCTAGGATAATGTAATTCTAGAATTAAAAGTTAGTTGATAATACCTACGACTGAGAATCCAGGAGTATGTTTGTTATTTAAATGGTGGTTCAAAATATAATAGTATATAGTTAATAGTATACAAAAACTAAAATATAGTTAGTTAATAATATTTTAATAATAGTTTAAAAAAACTAAAAAACACGCTTTATATAGAAAACCAAACTAAAAAATAGATTTTTTTTTTAATAAATGTAAGTAAGAAAAAAATTTTAATAAAAAAAAGCCGGACTTTTTAATTTTTTTTTTAAAGTTTATTTTTTATTTTTTTTCGAATTATTGCATTGTCATCGGTCTTCGACAGGTGTGCAAAATTTGAATGAAATCTGGCCGTTTAAAGTGGGTAAAAATCGCGTCCTAAGGAGTCGGTTACATACAAACATAGGTACATACAAGTGAAGCTAATATAAAGCGTATAAAAACCACCGTTCACAGAGGAATCAACGATGATACAAAGGGTTTACGATTCACGAGGTCAGAACATTGTGTGTTCATTGAACCGGGATATGGGCAAGGAGATTCAAAACGACATTTTATGCTAGCACTATATTGCAATAATATTTCACTCGATTAGCCTTGAAAGTTAAACCACGCAGTATGTTTTGTATCTTATCTGCAAAAAGTTCAAAGATTTTAGCATTTTCCTAGTCAGTGTGGCACCTCACCAAAACGGCCACATGTCGTAGAACCTAAAAATTCGTGTGTCTATTGCACGATAAGTCACTTGACTCCTTTCACCAAACTGGTTCAAAATAACTATTGACACGATAAGGAGATGATGTGATTATAAAAACAAGTGAAATAGCCTTTAAGTCGTTATCACATAACTAAAGCCCCCTCCAAGCGACTTGGGGAGAACTACATCGTTTGAGTAGGATGTACCAACTCGCTGTGCTCAGCATATACCTACAAAACTTATTTTTAGATCGAATTATGACTAATAGTTAATTATCATTTTTGCAAGAATATCACCCAAAATAGTGAAGATACTGTTTGAGTGATAAGACAACACTAGCACATGTACCTACATGTGGCTGGAAACCCTCGTGGGACTCCACGACGCTTGCTATCTATTGATGTTATAAATTCTACTATCTTTGCGTTTTGTTGTCATTTTGTTCCTTATCAAAAACACTTTCGTGTCTTGCTTAACAAAACATACACGACACATTAAACTTTCCACGATATCCTAAAATGTGGAAATTGATACGAGCGTGAGATTTATTTACCGCTTTTTCTTGTAAGGTTTTATAATATTACATTTATTTAAAACTATAAAATCTGCTGTCTGGTTTCCATAGTACAAGTTTAGTTTGGGACTACACGGTATTATGTGAATGGTCCAGCAATATTCGTTTATTATTTATTTATTTATTTAAACACCAACATAGTTAACTACTTTTGAATAAATCTTAATCGAATTCCTGTATCGCGCAGCGCCTGATGCAAATTCAGTTGCAATGTGCTACAAGAATGATTGCTATTGCAAATTCTTAGGCGCATTGAACAAGGATTTATTTATAAACGCTTTCGAAGATATTGCCGATGTAAAAGCAAAAGAGATTAATAAACTTTGAAACAGTGTATTGAAATACGTTATTAGAGAAAAGTATAACGGTTATGGAAACTATCAAAAAAATAAATTGTACCTAGGAAAAACATTGACTTTATTTCCAGGTGCTTTTGCTATTCGTTCGTAATGTAATCCCACTCAACAGTACGATCTTAGGATATTGAGTACACATGAGTTATAAAGATTCTCGTTAGTACATTGCTTTAGAAATTTGAGGACACGATTAATTTCTATTTAACTTGTTTCAGGTAAGTTCAACATCAACTTCAAATCTAGCGGTTCGTGACGTCCGTCGCGTCATCAGACATTTCTAACAATTGTTCTACGAAGTAGGTAGTATTCACAGAAACTCTGACGGTTGGTTGACTCAACTCAAGTGCTAATTGTTAGTAAAGTACTGGAGTGTGACTTGATTTCACAGAGATCTACGACTTACTTTGAGGTACTTTCAATAACAGTAGCTATGACGTTAGCTACGAAGATACGTGTGAGTGGCCTCTTTGAGGTTTCTGCTATTTTACATCGACAGTTTTATTCTTATGTATAACTAGTTTCAGAAAGATAGCTTACTTGCCTACTACAGTAGTAGTTAGTACTGTTCCTCGAGGGTAATAGCTGAAAATCAGTGTTTGCTTCCTGAGCAATATTATCGCTGAGCCTTTTGAAATTCTGCAACACACACGTGCCCGTACTTTTAGTTTTTATGTATTTAATGCCTTAAATTTTATGTTGTTACCATTCTGTACTGTGATTGTAGGTATGTTCTTGTTTATCAAATAAAATAAATATTGTTAGAATTCACACAACACCATCTAGCTTTCAACTAAGCATAGCTTGTATTGTGGTAAAAAATTGAAATCAATTTATTTATCTACCTATTCGCGTCCTCATTGTAGTGCTTAATATAATAGGTAACGATCGGTTGCATAGCATTTGTGATTCTTTGAATTCGGTTATTTCTGTTCAAATCCTAAATTCGAACCTCGCCATTACAGTACCTAAAACCCTTATTATTTATAGAGACATGTGCCAGGTGCACGAAAGGAGCCTCTGAGGCGCACTTTAATCCTTTCACCACACTGGTTAGAAATAACTAGTGACACGATAAGAAGATTTGTATTGAGTTTACAAGATGCATTTCCCGAGTTACTGTTTTCATTTTACGTATCTCTGAAAAGGCATATAATACTCTATACCTGGACTATGATTGGTTATTGAATACAAAACACGAACAGATGATTGTATCTGCATCCAATCACGACTAATGACAGGGCATTGTTAATGGTGCAATTACTGGCTCTAACAAATGTTGTTGAACTAATTGATTGGCTTGCAATCAGCTATACTCTGTATTCTCTAAGCAACATCCGAGTCATGCCTTTCAAGGACATGTTAATTAGATTACAGATTCTATAGTAGAACTAGTGTAATCTAGGCCGATGTAAGCGAGTATAGTTTCTGTTAACGTTCAAAAAAGCATCAGCCCATTTTTCAAAACCACAAAAGCTTGTATTAGTTCTCGCCGCAAAACCTCGATCTACTAAGAGTTCAATCGCATCTATCATGTTATTCAAAACTAATTATAAAGTTTCTGAAACAAGTGCCAACAAACACATTTAAACATCAAGCGTACATTCTTCCTGACTCGACCCACACAACGGATTCCAAGTATAATAACAAAAACCATGCTAAGTAATCATAATAATAAATATAATAATCTATCTATATATATGTATATAAAAGAAAGTCGTGTTAGTTACAACACTTTTAATTGAGAACCGCGAGACCGTTTTGAATGGAACTTAAAATGAATATAGTTAGTAACATGGATTAGGATATAGGCTATTTAGGGTGGCCGCTAGCGCCATCTATAAATATTTATCCGTAAGTTTGTTAATCTCTGCAATTATTACAATAATTTGAATACCTATCTTTTTTTTTATAACGATAGTAGTTTAACCGCCCAACGAAGTGGCCACGGGTCAGCTACTAAATAATAAGTATGTAAATCCCACAAAACTTTTACACCCATCATAAATTTCAGTTTAATATCGTCGACGCTTGGATATAATCTATATCAGTCTTAAATAACTTAATCACCATCAACCTATTGCAGTCAACTGCTAGACTAGGCTGAACTAGGCACGTCGATTGACTGCAACAATAAACATAGCATTGTTTACGTTTCCCTAATCATCATAGAAATAACCTATTTCCAACTGCCATTGTTTGAAAAACTATGACATCTCTACCTCGAAATGTTTTAGAATTTATAGACTGAAATGTTGGCAGTTGGCTTTAAAAAGATTACGGTTTCGTTGCTTTTCTAGCTGAATTTAGCTAATTAACTATCCTCTTACAAAGGTCAAGAACAAAGAAGTTCACAAGAATTGTTCGTGAATATTTACCTATTTAGTTCCTAATTCTAATTGGCAGCTTGAAAAATAAAAAATAACGTTAATTTTTTGACCTTGCAGATAAAAGGTTTTTTATTGATGGAAACATTATACTCCTAACACAAGTACGCCTACATCTCAACTAGAATTCCAATGTCTTTTATTAACAATCTTTGAACTGTGTACAATGATTATAAACTGCTTAGATCAAACAAAAAGTTTAGAGACCAGTATCCAAATAAATTAGTACATAATAATAGACTAGATCTAAATACAGTTCATAGACTTTTCGGTAAAAGTGGTCCTCTCCAAAGCTTCTGATGACGAAGAATAAGCCGTCGTCGGTACTTGACACCAATCACATTACTTACAAACACCTACCCCGCAAAGTTACGAAGCAAGTATTGTAACTTGAATGTCTTTGATAGTTCCATCATGTTTATGGTATTGCGTTCGTGTGACCTTATTTATGTCAACAACTTCGTCACAACGTAAGTACCTACACCCATAATTATAGATATTGTCATTGACAACATTCTACCTTACATACACTTCCAGACAACTCTTGAAGGTAAATGCACTGTAGTGTAATATAAAATTCTAGAGGTCAATATGAAGACTATATTGTAGGTGAAAACGGCCATTGGCCCCAGAGCAGACGCCAGAAATGCTAGAATTAAGATATCTTATCTCCTATTCACATTTCGTCACGGAAACATGCACGATATCTTGATGATAATGTGCATGTTGAATGAACCACGACACGTATCGGAATACATAAAACTGTAAATTGTATTCGTGATCTATCAATATTAACGTCTTATAGACATGTTTCTAGAGAAGGCAATAAACGAATTATCATAAACGCTTCAAATTTGTCGATATGTACGCCGGCTAGATTCACTGCATCAATCCTGCTCATGTCATGTATGCAGTCGATGCATTGAAGACAGCATCATTGTGTGTCCGCTTAATGTAAACAGACCGTGTCTGGTGCATACGCACCAGCTCTGCAGCCAGCGGTACCACCAGAAGCAGGCCATCTCCCTCGCGCAAATGTAGGTCATCACAGCTTATCGGTCACCGGGCTTCGGCTCGCGGCTCCTCAGTACAGTGCGAGACGCGACTGGGCGCGCCAGTCGCAGTGACATGAGCCCGCGCATGCGTACGGCACAACAGATAAACAGCTGATTGACAAACTTGACGTTTCTGCTCTCAATTTGTGATCTCAAGTGCTGTGATAGATCGTAAAAATGGGTCAGGCTTTCGGGACCACCAGCTCTCACAATGGAGAGAGGCAGTATACCAGGAAAGAAATCGGTGAGTGGAGAGAACCTGTTTGCGCTCTCTATTATTGTTACGAGTTTTTAATCTATGCAATAATGTAGGTAAGTTAAGTACTAATAACAAAATAAATCGAAAGGTCGGGCGTGATAATTCGCGTTTCATTTTATGTTGGCTCTACATTATCTTTTTAAACAGATAATTTCATGAGTATTTAAGTTAACTGGTTTATAAAACACTAAGTACTCTCTGCTCTGCTGAATCGTATTCGCAATAACGGATTTATCCTACATCTGCAGCCAGTCGCGATTTATGAGTAGGCAGAGATCAGAATCTCAACGGCTGTTGTTTATAAAGAGGTGTCACTTCCTTCTTAGAATGAAAGGTAATTTTCAAGAACATGCGCCAGACAGCTAAGTCATTCATATACGAGTATATACATAGGTATATAGTAAGTGCTTTTTCTAGCTTGGCATGTTTTAAGAAATCTATACCTATACAGTTCACTGACAGTTTTCTGTCTGATATATAGCATTATAATACGTTGTGGTTCCCATAACACAAGCTCTGCTTACTTTGGGGCTAGATGATGCTGCGTGAAATGTCCGTCAATATTATGTAGTATTACTTTCGAATGAGCCAGTGGTCAAAACTGTAGACGGAATTTTTAGGCCGCCTGATTGTCTATTTAAACACCGATAAAATTGTAATGCTTGTTTATTTTCTGCTAAACTAATTAAACAGTCGTAATGTAGTCGTGACGAATCAAGAACTTCGAGAACGTTGTATTTGCATTTGCTAAGCGCAGCGGATTGTGCATTCTTTATATACGTAGTTATTACATACACAATGACATCCATTAACGAAGTATTTGCTTAGTTATATTGATCAGTTAATGAAGACTTCGTCACTGAGCGTTTTTTAAAGTATCAAAAACACATTTGTTGTATTATAATAAGCACGTGAATCCCAGTTCCTCCAAATTTTAGAGAAGATTTTCCTCTACCGACTTCTAATCAAGGTCTTGTATGTTTCGCTTTAATTATCTGTGGGACTAACCCTGTATAAGATTTTGCGTAACCCTGGGCCTTCCCTGCTTCTAAAGTTATTAGCTCAATATCACTTTATTTACAAGCATCGATAACCGGATCTTGTTTTCCTTGGCGGCCATGTTGATGTTTTTATAAGCCATATTTCTTATAACATTGAATATGTATGAAATGTATGAATATTTCAATGGAGCTGATGTTGCATTTTCGTAAAAACTCTTACGAGCGATTAAGATACAAGCACAATTAACTATAGTTCAAGTATTTTTTACACCTACTGGTTCTTTTAGTTTCTAGTTTTTCTGGTTCTTCATAATCGATTAACAATCGCCTTGTTGTTTAATACCAATTATTCATTAGTATTTGACGTTGTTTGCGCTATTTCATAAAAGTTGAAATAAATAAACTTAAAAAAGCCGTGAATTATGTGTGGAGATAAGGATATAACAAATGTTCAATAAATGTTTTAATGTATCTTACAATACAAATAACTATACATCACAATTAGGAAGAGCGATATTCTCCTAATACAGGTATTTTATACTTAAATAGAGGTATCTAATACGGCCAAGTTTTGTGACAAAGTATAAAGATAATACATATAGAGTAGCTGCTTCGTTGGTAATATATTGAGTATGCTCATATGAGCCGTTTTGAGTAAGTATTACCATGAAATCACAATTCAAGATTATTATGTGGATATGTGGAGCGTCTTGCAATAAAACGGTGTATGTTTTCAGAATCTCATACATATTACATTACTTTCTATGAGGAGTTGCATTATTCATGTAATAATGATCGACAAGCGAATTACCTATATCAAAGGCGGCTCACATGCTTTCTCACACAGATACTAAGCTATAACGTACAAAGATGTTTCTTGCTAGTATGTATCTTTATATTTTTCGAGACAATTTTTTTTCATACATTTAACAAAATGAAAATTTTATTTTAATTAAAATTTACAAAAGTAAAATTATTATGTTTGTAGGATTACTAGATCGTCGCACGTCGATCGAACGCTTGTGTACGGCTTGTGTAAGCCGGTTTGTTCTATGTATACGTTTCGTAAGCACAATTGGTTCGCAATCGGACTCTGCTTGCAGTAGACCGGTCGGTTGTCCGAGAACGGGTTACGCAGGGTGCTATATTAAGACCGCAGGTTTATTTTGCACTGTTGCTTTAGTCGCTTCTGTATCGTGTATATGACGTTATAGATTTTTTTGAAATTGGAGTTTCCAGTTATTTTTTTCATTTTTGCAAACAGTATCTAAAGCTTAAATTGTGAATTTGCTACAAAATGTCCAATCAATTCAATAGAAGCTACTTGTGTTTAGAAGAATTCGTTTTGCAATTTGTCTTAAAGCATATCTCTGTTCATTCAGCAATTTATACTTCGACGAAGCATTATTTTGATTGTAAATTCAATGATCGATATAAAACAATGGCTACAGAAGTAGGCGATGTAATGAATACCGATAAATCCGTCGATGAATATGTATTTACACCGACTTTGAACTGTTTATGTATTCTGTACATATACTGAGCCTTGAAAAACTTCGCACAAAAGGAAAATTCCTTTGTTGTGTTAATGTTAAAGTGGTCTTTTATAGTTGTATCCGAGTCAGGAAGAAGCTATTTGCCCTAACACTAACACTAATTATATCGGAAGCAGAAAGTATAATAGTAGGTACGAGGGCGGATCAATAAGTCCGTGACTTTTGGAATAAAACACAGTTTTTTTGATAAATAAATAATTTTATTTTTCAACGTAGTCTCCCTTGAGCTCTATACACTTTGTCCAACGCTTCTCCAATTTTTTTATCCCTTCCAAAAAATAGGATTTGTCGAGGTCCTCAAAATAGGCCTTTGTTTGCGAGATGACTTCATCATTGGAGTCAAATCTTTTTCCACCAAGCCATTTCTTCAGGTTTGGGAACAAGAAGTAGTCACTCGGAGCCAAATCTGGAGAATAGGGCGGATGAGGGAGCAATTCATAGCCCAATTCCTGGATTTTTGCCATGGCAACTGCACATGTGTGCACCCTTGCATTGTCTTGGTGGAAAAGAACTTTTTTCTTGGACAAATGAGGTCGGGTTTTTTTCAAATCGTCATTGAATCGGTCCAATAAGTTGGCATAATATTCCCCATTGATTGTTCTTCCCTTTTGAAGGTAGTCAATGTGGATTATGCCGCGTGCATCCCAAAAAACAGTCGCCATAACTTTATTGGCTGACAAACCCACCTTGGCCTTCTTTGGCGCCGATTCACCCTTAGAAACCCACTGTTTTGACTGTTGTTTGGTCTCTGGTGTGTTGTGATGGATCCATGTTTCGTCCACGGTTACAAAACGGCGCAAAAACTCCTCCATATTGCGATTAAACAACGCCAAACCTTCCAGTGAAGTTGTTACACGATTGCGTTTGTGGTCGACTGTGAGCAAACGCGGCACCCATCTTGCGGAAAGCTTTCTCATGCCCAAGTGATCATTCAAAATTGAAACCACTGAGCCATGCGAGATCCCTACGGCTTCCACAATCTCTTGCACTTTCAATCTTCGGTCGGCCAACACCATATCGTGAATTTTTTCGATTGTTTCGGGTGAAGAGACCTCAACTGGGCGTCCAGGACGTTCGGCATCTTCAGTGCTTGTACGGCCACAACGAAATTCAGTAAACCACTTTTTTACCATTGAAATCGATGGTGCAGAGTCCCCATAGTATTTATCAAGCTTAGCCTTGGTCTCGGTAATGGTTTTTTTTCGCAAAAAATAATGCATAAGCACACGAAATTCACTTTTTTCCATTTTTTCCTCAAATTAGTGGGTAGTCTGATAAAGATAGCTGTCAAACACAAACTAACTGACACAGCAAGTTCAAATTTTGACAGGAGTCAACTGACAGATGCCTGTTGACAGGAGTAGTGTTGCTTTTTCAGTAAAGAGGTCAGAAATTCAAAAAGTCACGGACTTATTGACCCGCCCTCGTATTTCCTTGCTGTCATATTTTATTTACCACAAGGTGCTTACAGGTGTTTTAAACTGTAACTATCTTCATAAAAGCGCTTAAAATATGTGTCTATTGGTATTGTCAACCATTTGAGTAAACGGAACATATTTGTTAAACGTTAAGGCTTGCGGGATAAAAGTTTTTCGGCGGCCACTGGCTTATGAAAATAGTATCTAAAGCGACATATCGAATGCTAATCTTTATATATATAATTCTACTGTACGTGTGTATGTCACTGAACTCCTCCTAAACGGCTGGACCGATTTTGATGAAACTTTTGTTTGTGTTCAAATGTATTCGAGAATGGTTCAGATTTACAATTAGATATTTTTTTTAAAACGCGTGGACGAAGTCGCGAACGTACTGAATGAATTACTAGCGTCTGAGAGCAATTCAATGAAATGCAGAAATAACTAATGAATTGAAGGAATGGTAGGAAATTTTGTAATTAAAGTATTTTTAAATAAATAGACATGTACATCATTCAATTCATCTAATTAATTGGTTCATTCGTGTCACTCTATGGATAATCGTCTACACTACAATAATGAAAGGGTCGTGACGGAAAAATCTTACCCTTTTTTTCGCCTATCCGCCATCCGCCAAGTTCGTGCCGTGCGATAAGGAACTTCGTTCCAATTATTCATTGCTAGCTTTCATGGACTGATTCCTATATGAATATAAGAACGGACTGTTTCATTAGTTTACTGACGGATGTTACATTATATTGAAACCCGGCAAGACAGATCTAATAAAATGGTTGTGTTTGAGGAGTTGTACTTGAAAAGTTATATGGTTTTCTTTCAACTACGTAGTAATGTTATCATTAATCACTACAAAACCGATCACAAAGGACGTTTTTAGCTTAGAACCAAAACATTGCAGTAATGTTATATGAATTCTCATTATTGCACTGTTTTTCATTATTGCGCTGTTTTTGACTTTTTATTTTAGTTATAAATTTACCACAGAGGTTTAATATCTCCCATTAAGTTTAATATAAAATGTTTGCATTCGATCAAAAAGATACTGGCTGATAATAAAAATCGGCTGAATAAAACAGACTTGGTGAAAAAAAAAACAAATAGCGCCCACTTTATACCATTGTAAAACTTTGATTCTTCATATTTTTAGTTTGAGTAGGTACGTATATTTTATCACAGTAGGTAGATTGGTAGTTGAAAGAAAAGTAAATTACGCACCTTGCTAAAGAGAGTAATTAATGCACTCGTGTTAATTCAGTGCCCTCGCTTGCGCTCGGGCACCAACATAAAACTCGTGCATTAAAAACTCACTTTGCGCTTGGTGCAACAATCTACTATTGTTTATTTGTGCGTTAATAACTTCAACTAACTTTAACCGAAAAATGTCGTTGAGATCGTTACTGATTATACCGAGCAACCTAGAAAGTATGATTAATCAAGCAGCTTGTGAAAGTAATTGCAATATATTTTGGTATTTTTTCCTATATGGTTTCTTTGTTGCTTTCCAAACAAGTTTTTAATGCCCCAAAATTAAATTAAAAAAAAAATCGTTCATTTTTTGCAACTGATGTTATTTTGGTAATCGTTGCTATGTTTGTCGTATCACTTGCGAAATGGTGCTATATCACTGGTTTCTTATTGCATGGTTCAAGGCTATACACAAGGTTCACATCGTCTTGCACACATTCAGTTTGCAATACAACGCTCAGTGTTATTCATTCATGTTAACAAGTATGTCTAAGTCCTGCAGTTCCATTTTGCTTGTGAAGTCTCCCTTAGTCGAGATGCTTTTCAATTTGAAGTTCCAATCAACCATTTCCTGAGTTGTGCCTACCTATATTGTCACATAAATTCAGTGGCGTGCGATTAATTCGAGTACCAATCGTTTTAAGTTCTTTGTTCTCTGAATCATCTGGTCGTCGCCGGACGTTGGGAATGCTCCTGCGCAATTATATTAGGGCTGTTGAGAAAGTATAATTTAAGTACAATTACTCACTGTTAAACACATTCTCATACACTTGCAAATTTCCACACAGTAAGTGGATGACTGACAAACGTTTATTTTCGGGTCTTTGTCTTACTGACCAGTATCTAAAATATGATTCCAGACTAATATGAACTCTAGACTATATGACTAATGACTATATGACTAATATAAATTAGTCTAATACTAATATGAATAATATGACTAATTATACCAGAATGCAATATGATACCACCCAAATCTCTTTGAAATAATGCTTTGAGTGGCTTTTGGCTATATAATTTTCACTCAAAACGGGATATTTACTCATGATATATGAGTTTTTCTGCTTCTCGATATTTCGGCACTGATAAACTCGTTTATCTCGTGATCATGGCGCATGCAACTGTGCCGAAATATCGAGAAGCAGAAAAACTCATATATCATGGTAAATATCCCGTTTTGAGTGAAAATTATGTGCAAAACCATGATAGTTTTAAAAGTTATAGGCTTTTGGCTAGTTATTATACTTTGCAGATGACGTTATTATCTCACCCGAAAACGATACATTTCAGGGAAAATGATGAGGTCATCTACTTGTGATAGTCCGTTGAGGGACCGTTCTGGTGCCGAGAGCATGGCAGGTTGGCAACCCTGTTGGGCAATCCACTTCATCCGAACCGTTACAATGTTTACTGTCAAGGTTCACCTTGTTAGCACTCCGGCTGATGTCGAAAGTGTTAATATTACTGTATCCGCCAGTCGTGCATCTAATTCTGGGTTTATTTGAGTACGTTGAGTGAGTGGTAACGCTGGTATTCTGCCATAAGTAACGATTGATTAGCATTGGAACTTGAAATGTCACACTGATTAAAAAACGAATGAAAAAATTTAACTTTCGCACGACGCTTATGAAAATAAAACAAGATTTTTTGGGAAAGATGGATTGTAAAAAGTTTCTCCGAACTTATAAGTCAAGATAAGAAAAGCTTTTTAATACCACTTATAAATTTTAATTCCACTTTATTAACATAACTATAAAATAAATACGGCAAATGTCAAGTTACTTCGATTCAAGTACTGTAGGTACATGTTCATTTATAGTGCCCAGCTCAGTGAAGTGCGACAAGACTTCGAGGAGTTCAAGGAGGTCCGCTTGATGGGGAATACAAAATGATGATATGAAGGAGAAATGCAATACCGACTTTATTATAAGTTAGTTACAATACTTATTTGTATTTCCATGTAGTTACACCTACATACTCATATATTTGGTTAAAATATTATTGTGTTTGTCAATTTATCAAGTCTTCGCCAAGCAAGCGAAAGTAGTGGATCTGATACTTCGATCTTTAAAAATATTTGCATTAATACTGGTTCTCATTCTCATGCGTTTGAATTGTTTTAGTTGCCAACAGATCTATAATACAGACTCAACATATTACGTGAGACTTTAGCGTATGTTTAATATTCGTCCACAATGTGTCATTTACATTTGGGTTCGTACTACCTGCTGCTTCATTACATAATGCATAATTAAATTCAGCTGAAATGTCTGACCGCGCGTCAGAACGTTCAAAACTAGTTTCAATGTCTTCAAAGTTTAACCGCTTAATTTAACATTTAAATCATTCCGAGTTAGGTAATAGTTCAGGTGTATATTACATTAATTTGTTAGTATAATGGGTTATTAATCTGTAAACTAATAAAATGTATTCGTTTAAGCATTATCCATGCCTCTGGCGTATCGTAGACAGCACCAGTGTCAGTGTAAACAAGTTTTTTTTTACAAGTAATTTTACTACTATATACGTTACCTACTGTACTATATTATTTTGTATACAACAGCCAAATCTGATCCTGCTGTAGATATTATAAAAGCAAATAATAAAATATGTGCATAATTTTCAGTAACTTACAATAATAACTCTATACACAGAAAAGGCCGGACATTTCACAAAGCTTCATCTAGCCCCAAAGTAGGAACTTGTGTATGATATATATGAACTTGTGTACTACAAGTATACGTTTATTTAGAAATAGGTATATAATATTATACATAGATAAACCCCCAGACCCAAAACAAATACTTGCAGATCATACAAACATTTGTATCGCAGCGGGTATCGAACCCATCTGCAACCTTCTGCGTTTCAGGCAGGCCCACAGCGCTACTAAGGTCGTCAAATAGATTTATCATTATTATCTTTTAGCTTTAATTTTTTTTTTGATAATTAGTAGGTACCTGATTTTATACGCTTATTACCTATAACTACCCTTTATTTCAATGATAAACCAAAAGTGAATGCCCTGATGTAATTAATTTTAAATTATTCTCTCTAATGTAAGTAAGTATGTGCATAAATATCGGTTTCCATGACTGGATTGCGTTAACGTTTCACCTTGAACATAGGTACGTATAACTTGAGGCTAAAAGTAGTATATGATCAACTCGGACCGAATATTTGAATTGGTTTGAGATTGACAACTAACAAAATGCATGTAAAGCTTACTTATCTGTTGTAACAGAAATTAATTGAGCTTAGGTATGGAGAAATAATTACAAGAATAAACCTAGAATCTTTTTTACTTGAGACTTAGGAGAGTTACTAAGTTGAACAACGTGTTAGATTTGTCGATTAGCAAATTTAAAAACGTAATTAAACAGAAACTGGTGGCAATTCGGTTGGTTCATTTCTAAAATTAGGAATTGTCAAAATTATATCTTAGTTAGTCATAGCATTTGTAAAACCTATTCGGTTGGTACCATCTAACTAAATTAGGAATGCTTAATTAAATTAGATAAAATTTAATTAGGATAAGTTAATAACAGCAGAATACCAAAGTTTCATTTGACAGTTCTAAACCAAATTAAATCTACTAAATCTAAATCGACTCGGCATCCGTAACAAAATTGTCAAGGGTCATAAAAAAAAGTGTTAAGACCCGACGAGTTTCTTGCCAGGTTCTTCTTGAACTGCGGTTAGGAGGAACCGGCATGGCACCTAGATTCACTAACATGTAAGAAGACGATTCAAAATTGTCCATGTGATTTTATTGAATAATGATTGTTTTGTATTTGTATTGTATTTGATGAAATAATTAACTTCGGAGATGTTATCTTCACACTCTTTAAGTATATATTTTTGCAAACAATGATAATGTTATTGAATTCGTTAATGAATAGTAATCCACAATGATTTGCTTAATTGAATTAATGTTCGGCAAATTCTGATCTCTTTAACCTACCACGTGACACCTCGCGTACAACCTTCGCATTGACTTTGTCGAAGCCCTATTGGAAGCCGAATAACGATACGTGGGTGACATCAATCGTTACAGCTCTAATTTTTAGGCTTATAGAATCACCTGCTCGCAACCGGTGTTTGATAACGTAATTACATTTGCGGCTTATGTCTCGAAGGTTCGTCTCAAGGGTATGTTCACAAGTATTTAAGTGAGTATTATTTGACTCACTAATTCTTTGCTGATTCTACGCCTCTACGAACGAGAGAGAGGTTTTAACAGATCTCTTAGACTATGTTTACCGCAGTTATAATTTGCTCGGCTACATGTCTACCACAATCGTTAAGCTATGATCGAAGCCTTTATGTGTCTCCATCGTCAGAGCTGGCTTGGCCCGTGACGACTAGCTCATACGAAAATGAAGCTGCATTCGATCATTGCATTCAACAGTCTGTATCAGTCATACTGAACTGAAATAAATAAAATATTTATTTATATAATTAAATATCATTTATATAATGTTACACCGAAACTGTTGTTAAGTAAAAAACCTACCGATACGCTCGGACGACGACTTATTACGTTCTAAGTGGAAGGTCATGAAATCGTATTAATCATCTGAGCTCTAGGTCAGTAGATTTAATAATGTTTTGTTATGCCCAGTTACCTGTACGAATTGTCTAGACGATACGACCTTTTGTGACATTGTTCATTTTGCTACGATGACTTCCAGAGCTGTTGTGCTAGGGACTCATAATTTGAAGCGTTCCATAGTTCCAACCAAGAGGCTATACGCTTATTAATGTTTGAACAAATCTATCTGGTTCTAAAGTCCACAGTATGTTGCTATTGCATATCCTGGGCAAGGCAAGGCAAGGTGTAGTAATATCACAGCAATCGCATTTCATACGTTTCTAACTCAATCACACATGACATGACGCAATCCATCTCCAAAGAGACAATGATGGCGATATACAAAACATAAATTAACTACAATGTTGTTGATATCGAGGCGTATATCAAACTTTCCATTAATTATAATTTAATTCAATAATAATTATGATAACAACACTAAATCATATGACAAAATTCAAACAATGTAGTGTAGTTAGCAGAACTCGAAGAGATACGGGTAGATATCAATAAATGTATCCATAATAATATGTATGTACGTGTTTCTAAGTCAATAATATGATATTTATGATATTAGTTCGCAACTAAAATACAAGATTAAACACTAGTTACTACAATAATAGTGTCGTGAATCAAAGTTTTTATGATGTCACTAACGTTTTAAGATGAATAAGCCTTAGGAAGTACCGGTCATATATCAAATTGATATAATAATAGTCTCTGAATATGACTTCGCAAGCACTTCGTGTAACTTTCTAGTTTCTAGTACCTACCTACTCATTGAGAGCCGAACCAGTTACATTTCTAGTAGGTATTACTAGTTTTCGGACAAATAAAACTAATAGGCAGCCAATCTCGTTCGACTTTTATATTCATACGTATTATAAATTCGAAAGTGCCTCCTGTCTGTTTGTTACCTTTTCACGCCTCAATGGGTGAATGGATCTTGATGAAATTTGGTAAGGACATAGGCTACTTTTTAACCGACTTAAAAAGGAGGTGATTGTCAATTCGGTTGTAATTTTATGTTTGTTACCTTGAACTCCCTCATTTATTCATCGTTTAGGAACATTATTTTTTCTTTCGAAGGGTATGCTTCCCGTTTCATCCCATTTAATTTATAAGAAATTCCACCAACCCTATAGGTAACACGTCCAATACATCAATTTTGTATTGGACTTTTAATATATATGAAGAATATGATAAATAATAAAAAAAATGCAACCCTATAAAACATAAGATACATTTTTTATGGAACTTATCTGTCAGGTGCTCTCATGACGCTAAGGAGTTTTAGCAACGAAGATTGTTTTAGCAACGAACGTATTCGTTTTTAAAACATAATTATTATTTGGTACCACGCGTGCAATTCCACTGGCTGAAGCTAGTTTTATAAACTTTGTTTCAAAATAATTATACCTACTGAGTCTTAAAATGTATCTCCATACAAGGTTGAATTCGTAACCTCTCGCTTTCGGCTGGTTGCTTTGCAAAGATACTAGAGTCGCTTCGCTGCTACTAGGTCTTAATGTTAAGCATAAAACAATGCTCACTTAAGAGCTCATATGTTTACACACTATTTTTATGCGGAAAATGATAAAGTCGTGACGTTTTTTCAACGTACTTATTATGAATGATAACAAACATATCGCTGTGATAAACAAGAAGCATTGTGCCATATAGGTTGTATTGACCCTAGACATTATTAGCAAGTCAGTATTTCCAAATTATTTGTTCTACGAATAAAGTGTTCGTGATCGAAATGAGTAGTAACAAAATATTTGGAGTATACTCCCTACATGCAGTTGTAAGCGATTACAAATTCAACAAGAACTTAAATAAATAATGCTGGATTTCACACAGCATTATCTAACCCCAAAGTTGGCAGAGCTTGTGTTATGGGAACCACATGCCTCATATACTAATAATATACTTTTAAATATACGTACATATGATACATAGAAAAACACCTAACCCGAGGCAAATATTTGAAGATCATACAATCATTTGTTCCGCGTCTCCTGCGCTTCAGGCAGGCTTTCGTAAACTGCGTAATAGAGATCGTCAAAATGCCAATAGTACCTAAGTAAATGATGTACCTAGCAACATATGTTTTGCAACGAGCCAAACACGCCTACTTTACTAAACTTGTTTTAGAAAGTCTATGCTTCGTAATTGTATACCTAGACTTAGACCCAGTGTAGAGTTTCAAAAAAGAACATGAAATTCAAAGAACGGCTTGTGTAGAAATTTAAAGAGCTGTTACCCGTATGGGAAGGCAGTCACTTTCGATAGTTATAAATATAGCTTCTATATATAGTTATAAATTCTTAGCTTCCAATCCACCTTTAAGAACTCATCCATTTGTCCATTTTCTTTTGATGAAAATATGATGAAAATGAAAATTTCAGATGATGAGTCTGTTGTCGATGTTGATCTATCTAATTAAATGTATCATGGATTTTAGCAATTAACCATGTCAATAATAATGTTTATCGTAATTTTTATGTTGATTTATAAGATTAAAACTACAGTCAAACGAAAACACTGTCTATGCTACGTCGCATTTGCGAGGAAGGTAAATAATGTTTGGGGAAAATAATAAATGTTATTGTTTCTGCTATCTAAATAGCATATAGGGTAATATTTTTATTTATAGAAATGACCGATATGATCAATCAATTTAGCTGCAGCCATATAGAACTGTTACTAACTGACTGGCTGACTAACGATCAGCGCACGTCATAACCTGTTTGTACAATATTGTTATTGTGCGAGTGAACGGATCTCACTAAATCCGTCATTTAAGATTCATTTATTTATTGAAACAAGTTATTACAGAAACCCGGGAGGATGGATCCGCTCTTAGAACTAAATCGAAAACACGGAATTAGCATAATCCGGTTTTGATTACGGGAATTCTAATCCAAAAAAAGAGTGCATGAAATTTTAATGTAGAATGTTCAAATAGAGGATCGGGCGCTACACTAGTGTTTCCATTAGACACGATAAAGGTTCAATCACGTTGCCTTGGCGGTGCGTTGGCGCTGTGTTGTTGGTTCGATGACGCGTGCTCAACAATTCAACGCTTTGTTGTATGTAATCTTATTTGCAAATCCTTGTTTTGAAGTTAAAAGGACACTCACAAAGGGCTTGATAATATACCTTCAATTGAACTTAACGCGTGGGCGGCAGATAACCTCGGAAAATGAATGTGTGCTGCTGTGTACCAGAGGACTACAATTTCAAATTTAAATCAACGGTATTCAATACAATCACAAATATCACTTTGAATCATTACGTATTTGACGTATTTATTACGTATGGTGATTTTATGTATTAATTCCGAGAAAAATTGACTTGAATGAAACTCGCACTGGTCTTAGCGTTTTTTATGATCCTTCTTATAACTAGCTTACTAATGCCTGATAGGAGTCTCTCAGTTCTCTCAGGAGTCGCAATTTAATCCTTTCACCATACTTGAAATAACAAGTAAACGATAAGACGAACCTAACCCAACCGCTAATATGTGCGTATCTGGAGTCAACGCCTCGTGAACCGAAATGGATCATTAAAGTCCAGGGTTGATGAGAAGTAATGGACCTAAGATGTTCTTGTTAGTTCTAAATGTGAGGTTACTTTCCCCTTATGGCATAGAGGTAGTATATCCGTACATGAGAAACAGAACTTGTCTCGCAAGTAACCTTCGTAAATTCAACAAGACCCGTGTGATTTTACTGACATTCCTGATTCCTGACTGACTCACTGACATAGAAAACGCACTGTCGTTGGTCTGTTGTTATAAACTGTTGGTCGTAGAGACTTGAAATTTAGCGAGTATGTTCTTTACAGCAGGTAAACACGCGCTTTAAGAAATAAATCCTGAAATTCCTGGATGTGCCCAGGAATTACATGATCTAATTCCACAATCTCCTTTTCACAACAGGACAAACAGACGTACCTCTCAGTACGATTCATACCTTCTCAGTCTACCACCATTACGAACAGAGCGCTTTACTTCCACATTTATAATGCGTACAGTTAAGCATTGAAATACTTTGCCGTTGTCTGTCTTTCCTAAAAACTTCAATTTGGGTCTCTTCAAGTCAAGAGTAAAAAGGTATATTCTACATCTTCGTGCCACATCGTCGGCCGCATCGTCGCTTACTATCACACCATGAGGTCTATGATAAAAAAAAACAATTATTAAAAGGTGCCGCGGGGGTTAAAGTTTGTTTGAAAATACTATCAGCCTCCCGCGTGGTATGTAGCTGAAAATTTGTCTGTGTCAATCCAGGTCTACATCTATATGTAAACGTTGCATCCAAGTCGGTTCATCTGTTAATGTGTGATTGAGTAAAAAACGAACACACACTGACTTTCACATTAATAATATTAGTTGGAAATGTTTGATCAGGCTATGAAAGCATTTCCTTAGTGCGTTCCAGCGGACGTCTACGTTATTAGCAATGATGATAACTACTATCATATTGTATATAATAAGTACTCGTCATACTTCCTTGGTTACGTTTTCTTTGATGTTTAGTGCTACGTCTCGTTAATAAGTTCCTTTTCCGTCGTAAAATGACCACAGTTTATAGTTAAACCTACCCAATAAAACAATATTAGTTACGCCAGTACTTACTGATAGACATCTACGATTATGAAGCGGATTGCACAATAAAATGACGTGTCTGCGCAAGCGCATTGTAGCTGCAAACAGATGATATCAACGCTATTATCATGTGCTTCATCTAATTGTTACTATTACAGTAACTAACTACCAAGATACCGTGGAGCACGATTCTAGGCTTCTTATGCCGATACTACTTCTTTTATGTTAGTGGAGGTAGAGAGTTTAGAAGACCTACGTGGCCTAGCGGGTGGCTTGCTGACTGAACCGAGATATGCGATTTAAATAGTAGATTCGCTTGGTTTTGTAAAAGCCACTGTTACCTTGTATGAGTTTAATATTTTTACAGATAAGAACTAAGAAAGATCATAGAAAAAAGCCGAGACGAGTTTCTTGCCAATTCTTCTTGGATTTGGATTAGGTGGAATCGACACCTAAATTCACCTACAAAGTAATAGTACTAAATAAATTATTTTTAAATTTAAATTGCTCCTCAATGAACCACAGCGCACCAACTACACAAGAGTACCTATGGAAATATCCACGGAGAAAGAAGAATTATATTTCACAAAATGCAATCTCAGTTGAGTTTGCACTAACGAGCTAGCTCTAAATGGATTGCCGCCGCAATCGATAGGGCGTGTGCTATGCTTTTTTTTATGAGTGTTTCTGTAAAACCTGGCCGATAACGCTGGTTTCTGACATTTTCTAGTCTCCTGTGGTGACTTGCCAGGACTTTTGTTGAATTTTTTAGGGATCCGAAATCCACATGAATTTTTTAAGTCTCGGTATGTCCATTTGTCTGTCTGTCCATGTACCCCTAATCAGAAATCTTGCTCGCAGACTATTCGTTTTAATGTGGTTCAACGGTAATGCGTATTAGTGGCTCCTACAAAGTTATGAAATAAAATGTTAGAAAAACGACGTTTTCGGGGTACAAGCTACCCTACTAAAATATAGTTAATTGTATATATAAGTTGAGTATTCTGTCAGTCATCTGGCTTTACAGCCATTACAAATCAGTACCTTGCTTTGAGCTAAAAAGTCCAATAATATTTATTTTGAAATCATCCTAGTCAGGTCTAGCGTTTCTTGTTCCTTGTAAGTTAGCTGATGCAGCGCGGATGTAGTTCCCGGTTCCAGGCGCAATTACCGGCGAGGCTCCAGCACCGCTCAAGCCTCGGCGATTAATCCCAACTTATTACAGTTTTATTCCTATTTTACCGTTTAACGTTTCATGGGATTACTGAGATAAAGACGGATCTATTTTATGATATTGCCTTTGCCATGCAGATTGTTATCTGTTCCAATGAGGTATTTAGGTCTGAAGAGATAAGGTATACGTACTTCAGATAGCCGATTCGTATTTAAATTCATATTGCATTGTCTTCGCGAGTAGTTTTAAACTAACTGCGCATTTTGATTTTAAACTGGCACGTGGAACCTTTTGCGGCTGTAAAAGTTAGTCCATAACGGAGATTTGGCCACCTTGTGACAATAATAATTTCAATTTATTTACAGAAAAATAAAATAAATTCGTACTCGTCTCTGTTTGTAGGTACATATGTTGCTGTCTTTCTGTTTGTTTGTTTGTGTGTTTGTTACCTTTCACAGCTAAACGACTGAACGGATCTTACAAACTTGACCATGTTAAATGTTTATTGAAATTTGATGGGAAATTGATTGTGTCTTGGGGACGCACATAGACTCCTTTTTAACCGACTTTATCAAAAAGAAGGAGGTTCTCAATTCGTCGGAATCTTTTACCGATTACTCGAAAACGGCTGAACCGATTAGAAAAAATTGTTTTTTTGTTTGAAAGGGTATACTTCACAGGTAGTCCCATATAAATTTTATCAAAATCGGTCGAGCTGAAAATATAACGAAAATCTAAAAATTGTATACATCGATGATGTTTTCATGTGTTTTCATACCTCGCTGTCTCATTGGAGCGGTGCGTTTATTTGGCCTACCCATATTATATATGTACAAAATACATCTTCTTTCCATTAAAAATGTATTAAAGGCTCAAATTTCATTCAATGAAGTCGGTTTCTTTTTAGTTTTTAAAACGTAATTATTATGTAGGTAATATGCGTGCGAAACTGATGGCAACAGCTAGTATAACATACATGTGAAAGAGTTAAGCTATCTAAAGACCATTTAGAACGGTCTATAAATAGCTCAACTGATCCAGCTCACTGTCAGAGGGCAGCGTCCCCAAGACATCAAGAGCACTGACGTTGACCTCGGCACCTAAATTCACCTAGCATGTAACATAATTCAAAGTGATCCTTGTGATTGTTCTAAATAATCAGTTGTGAATTTGAATATCTTGGACGTTCTCAATACAGCGCAGGTATCGATAACATGATTAAAACTTTCACATATTAACAATTAGCTCTCTCACATAAGTCCTTACTTCCGCTTGTTCGAAATAATAAATATCTTTGTAATACCTGTATTCGCAAATAAAATTGAGTAAACATTAATTTCTTTTTTCAGGTATGTAATGATTTCGTTGACCAGATCCGTATCCCGTAATGGTAGTGAGTATTAACACCGATGTTTTGCCTCGTCGTTATCGCATTTAACACACAATGTGTGTTTAATCCAGAGAACATTATCTTAAGCTTTACAAACAAAATAGACCCATAGATACGAGTAGGTTCTGAGATATCAACAAATAATAAAATATAGCCAAAACAAAACCAACTCATGGCATTTAAATCTAAGGGCCCATCTAAACGCTTCGCGACACGATGCGACGCGATTTTGCCGCACGACCAATTTCCACATGTCGCCGTAGCTATTAACAGTTGACGACGTGACATTACCTACTCGTATATATAACAAACGTTACGTGTAGAGAGGCACGTCTTTCTAAACAAAGTCTCTATTTTGCAAAACAGTTGCGATATCGGTGCGATAATCGTGCAAAAACCTACTCTATTTCGTCATCGTCATTTCGGTGTATCAAAATCACTTCCGAGTCGAAATCGCTTTGACTTGAGCACTGGTTTTACATTACGTTTGTATACTGAAATATAGATCATTCCCAGTTATACAGTTATCAGTACAACTGACTGAACTATTGAAACAAAAAATCTTTTGTTAAATTAGCAGCGCAAGTGGCCATACTTGTGTAGGACCAAGTATAAGGAAAGCAGAATCGTTAAGAGGTTACTAGCACTCTAAGTATTTCCTCTATATATAAATCAAAATTCGCCATCATTAGTACATATCGCCATATCATATCTTATAATGATAAGATATAAGTTATCTGTAATCTATTAATTTGTACCTAAAGCTTCCTAGCGCATGAATCATCATGATTGTATTTTCTTCTATAACTGAAAATTTAAAAACAAACCATGGGTAATGTAGGGGACACCTTCTAAGATCTCTAATAACGGAGATCTTGGAGCATGTCCACAGTAGTATTTTGCACAGTACCTAGTTAGTATTCAGTTTGCAAGGCCATGGCCGCTTATAGAAATACTAAACAATAAAACACATCTTCGATTTTTTGTAATTTAACTTGATACAATTTTGCACATCATTTTTAACCGACTTTATCAAAAAGGAGGAGGATCTGAATTCGTCGTTTTATGTACTTATGTTCACCGATTACTCGAAAACGGCTGAACAGATTTGGAAAATTCTTTTTTTGTTTGAAAGGGTGGTCCCATATAAATTTTATCAAAATCGGTCGAGCTGAAAAATAAACGAAAATCTAAAAATTGTATACATCGATGATGTTTTCATGTACTTTGATACCTCGCTGTCTCATTGGAGCGTTGCGTTTATTTGGCCTACCTATATTATATAGGTATATACAAAATACATCTACTTTCCACTAAAAATGTATTATACGCTCAAATTTCAATCAATGAAGTCGGTTTCTTTTTAGTATTTAAAACGTTATTATGTTGAATGAACTATAGCTGGAACTGGGAACTTAAGATAATGCCCCCAGCTAATGAACTTTTGTATGGAAAAAAATACTCTTTTTTACCCTTATTTATTGGCTATAGTTTTAAGAAATATAAATGCTATGTATTTTCAATATTTTGCCTCCAACTTCTTCGTTTCAATTTGTTTTTAAAATAATTGTAAATTTTATACTTAACTATTAAATAACGTCTAAATATTCTATAATCATCGTCTTTTTCTACGTTTAAACTTGCAGCTTACACTAATAGGAAGCTAGTTTAAACACTTTTTACCCATTTTTCAGAATGCCTTTTTTTCTGATAAAAAATCGCGATTTAATGCCTTAAGTGACTGGCAGCTTAATATGTTCTTAATTACAGAAGCGCTCACTTGTAAATGCCACTAGCAATCTCATCCAGAGTTAAACTTAGCTGGTTAGAAACGAGCTAGCCATGCCACGAGAGCTCCAAAGGCGACGTGACGGGGGCGATGGCGCGCGGCAGCTAGTAACTCTCTGTTTGACGGCTCAACATCAAAGCCATTGTAATTGAAGAGGAAATCGACTGAATTTTCGGCTGGTAATCTGGATGTTGTTCAATATCGGAATTTGTTTGAGCGAAATCATTGGATGATTGGACTTTCAATGAGCTTTGAATCGACGTACTGTTGATTTTAATAGTTTTTTATTTAATTTTTTTTTGTTCGTTGCAAGCGTATATTGAGTAAAATAGATCTGTTGAATTATTTTCACTTCACCCATTGTGTAGAGGTCTCATTTCTATACAAGTCGACGAACTGTTAACTTTGAGAGTTTCAACAGATTGTGTGAAATGGTTCTTTCTTACTTCAAATGTTCTTTTCCAAAGTCAGTTTGGAGAAATATCTTCTACTTACTGATGAGAAACACAATGCGTTAAGAGATCTCCATATGTCTTAAACACAAACAGAGCTAAATGTGTTCTGAAGAATTGTTTATTTCGTTTGGCGTAGATATGGATGTGGGATATGGCGATATAAGGTTAAGTATTTTGCGCAGCTGGCTCCTGCTTATCTTATCCCACACTCTATGATGTTTCTACCCGTATTTATTCAATAAATACAAGCATCTGCCTGCGGTACTCGCATTCATATATGATACGATAAAAACTGATTTAGTGTTAATGTTAAAGCAGATTACATTGATAAGGTTCAAGCTTTTAATAATTAGAGTATTAATATAACGCTCAGGGCACGTACAAAGCTGTAGGCACTATATAAAACAATAATCAAGACGCCTGCTCTATTGCCTTGCGCTCAAGTTCAGTGGTGCCGTATGTTTACAAAATTAAGCTCTTAACAAGTGATTTACACCGCCTCGGGGCGGGCGGCGGCGGCGGGCGGCGGCAAGAATTTATTAAATCGTCCATCATCTCATACTGTGCGGGGCCAAATGCTATGATAACTTTTAATAAACGGTGCCTGTTTTTCTTATTAACGAGACTAAAGGTACTTATACCTGAAAATACTGAGATAGCCACAAAGAAAATTCTGGTATAACATCAGCCGGGCCAATATGGAAATGGTTACTCTCAAAACTGAGCTGACTGACTTGTCTGGTTTGATTCCTTTCCAGGATATACATTTATGTGTAGAACATAGGTGTTTGTTCTGTGTCTGTACGTTATCAAGGATCATAAGTATGTATTTAAAATATAAAAGTATTCTAACAGTCATCTGGTCACCATAATACAAGCTATGCTTAGTTGGGCCTAGTTGGTGTTGTGTGCATTGTCCACTAATATTTATTTGCTTCATCAATAATGCAATATCATCGACGTAAGTAAATCTTTTAAAATGCAGCGTAGCTCAATATTGTCCCTGGTGTTGACTATAACAGCGGCTAAGTCATCGCATAAGTTGGGCGACCTCTAACATCCGCTACCAAAGCGAGCTATGAGCTCACACGACTTATGTTTTAACAAATAGCTCAAAATAACAATGAGACGGCCTTGGTACCCATTTCCATTATCATCTTACAATGAGGTCTTTAAAATTGCTAATTGGATCGATAACAACGCCGTATTAAGATGCGTCTGACATTGTGTTGGAGAAGTCTATGCACAATGGGTGCAGTGCTGCGCAGTTCAGCTCACTTATAAGGCCAGATGTTAGCCAAATAACAGGTTTAATAACGCTCTATTATGCAACAAAGTCAAAGTCAAAGTCAAAAGATGATTTATTCAATACAATCACAAGGATCACTTTGAAACGTCTTACATACTAGGTGAATTTAGGTGCCAATTCATCCTAACCCAAGCTCGAGAAGAATTGGCAAGAAACTCGTCTTGGTCCTAGCGCTTTTTTATATGATCCATCTTATAACTACCTTAACTACGAAATACTAATACAAGAGAGTTTATACATTTCAAGTGTGTCGGTTAACTGTCTGACGGCAGAGCCACATGAGGCCATGCATTCTTATCAATAATATAGTCATCTATATTATAATAAGCTTTCTTCAAAAGACATTTAATGTATGCTTTAAATTTCTTAATAGGTAGTTTAGTAGCATTTTTAGGAAGCTTATTATAGAAGCGCACCGTGTTCCCCATAAATGACTTATTAACTTTTCTAGTTGAAACCTAGGGATGTATAATTTATGTTTATTCCTAGTGTTGATTTTATGAAGGTCACTATTTTGCTGAATCCCATCTCTATTTTTATGTGTGTATAAAAAATTTTCATATATATATATTGTGAAGCTATTGTGAGAATATTAATTTCTTTGATATTTCTCTCAAAGATTCTCGTGGTTTCATTTTATAAATGGCACGTATTGCCCTTTTTTGAATTACAAATATTTACCAATATCAGCTGCTTTCCCCCAGATAATGATGCCGTATGACATAACACTATGGAAGTAACTGAAATAAACTAGTCTAGCTGTAGCTTCATCAGTAAGCCACCGTATCGCACGAACTGCATATGCAGCGGAACTAAGCCCACCAGCAAGTGTTTCAATTTGTGGTCCCCACTGTAGTTTTGCATCAATATTAAGACCTAGGAAGATCGTGGAATTTACAAGATTCATTGCCTCGCCATTTATTTCAATGTTGGACGGGCTATGAATAACATTTGGCAAAGTGAATTTGATACATTTAGTTTTTTTTTAATTAAGCAAAAGATTATTTACTGGTTCACTACCAGTTAAGAACTAACGATAAGGATTCATTTACGTTATCGCAAATACTGGTTTTACCTCTATCAACTTTAAAAATTAAAGACGTATCGTCTGCAAATAAAACTATATCACAAATATTTTTTACAAAAAATGGTAAATCGTTAACGTATACTAGGAATAAAAAAGGGCCTAGTATCGATCCCTGAGGGGGTACCTCAGGGATCGATACTATATCAATAATTGATCCCGAAGACCTCTCACCACCCACGTCTACTTTCTGGACTCTATTGGATAAGACATACATACAGATAAGACTGTATGAGGTCAATCGCCCGGTTTTTAATGCCATAATATTTTAACTTTGTGATTAGGGTTGCATGAGTCAGAATAAAACTGCAACTGCCCAACTGCATCCTGTGACTTCTCCCAGGCCTCAAATATATGCTTTAAGAGCGCTATACCTGCATCAGCTGTTGATCGACCTTTAGTAAATCCGTATTGATTACTATGTAGCAGGCCGTTAACGTTAAAGTGGTATAATAACTGATTAAGAATTATTTTTTCAAAGATTTTACTTAAAGCAGGTAATATCGATATCGGTCTATAATTAGCGAGATCACTTTCACTTCCAGACTTAAACATAGGAATGAGTTTACTGTGTTTCATGAGATCGGGAAAAACTCCCTCGTCGATACATCTATTAAAAATATAAGCTAAACATGGTGCAATATCTAAGATAATGACACCCAGCACCTTTGTAGACATTCCCCAAAGATCTTCTGTATTTTTTATATTAATTAACTTGAATGCTTTTACAATACTAGCCTCGTTAACGTAGCTAAAACTAAACTCATTCTTACATTTTGCAACACTGGATTCTAATAGAACGGAAGCTCTGGAGGCTGAAGAGTTTAACGATTTGGTCACTATTTTTGGTATATCTGAGAAAAAACTATCAAATGCATTCGCAACATCCTGTTCTTTAGTCAAAATTGTACCATTTATATATAATTTGAACTGTATATTGCGAGCCCTTGATTTACCTGTTTCATTATTAATTAATTTCCAAGTTGCTTTTATTTTATTTGTTGAATTTTCTTACTTAGCACTGTGTTGGTGTCAAACCTTTTATAAAACCTCATAGGAAACGAGCTAAGTATACTGGGTACAACGAATTTAAGGGAATCTTAAGAGAAGAAAATATCCATAAACATGAAGGTTTAGGTATCTTGAATGGCCCTAATATTTTTGAGAGATTCGTTAACGATTTCCGGCCTTACTTAAAAACGTCTCTTAACTTCACTTTTGAACTTTATTTTAAATAATGTAAGATAGTGAGAGGGCGAATCATAAGCAATGTTTAGGTTGATAGGCATTTATTATTAACGACCTCTGTGGCGCAGTGGGCTAAGGTTCGGCTGAGACGCAGAAGTTTGCGGTTCGATTCTCGCCGCGGGTCAAATGTCCCAGACCCGAGCAAATACTTGCAGATCATCTGCAAGTGTTTGTCTCAGGTCTGGTTGTTTCTATGTATAATATGAATGTATTTACAAAAAAAAGTATATAAGTTGTATATCTGTCATGTGGTACCCATAACACAAGCTCTGCTTAGTTTAAGAGGCTTGGCTTCGGCTTTTGTAATTGAATAAATAAATCTATGCGACCGTTCTTTAATGAAGTCGGGACTCGAGTCGGAACGGTTTGGACCTCAGCCAGGTAATGCTAGAAATTATGTGTTTGTTACTGCTTACCTGAGTTATAGCCACAATGGACAACATAGCCTTGACCTGGTTCGTTTTATATGAAAACTAGACATTTTAGTACATATCTATCGTAAAAGTTAAATAAGAGCCGTTGCTAAGAATCCACATTTAATGTTGCTACTTTTTTCTAAAACATTTTCTGGGAACTTTCAGTATGTTATTTATTTATTATTTTATTTATTTATTATTTTATTTATTATTATTGCGTTGCGGATGTTGCTAAATCATACCTTAGCATGGCTTTACATGGAGTTTTATTCTTGTAACGTTAGTCTGGTTAGCTAGGTAGGTACAATGTATAGAGCTTGGATAGTAATGTAAGCCTCGCTGTGTTTACGACGCCGAACCTCGGCTTCGGAAATTACACTCGCGGCCACTGTAGCTGGAACACTTTGTTTACTAAACAAGGTTTTCGAACCAAAACAGAAATTTCGCAGAATCCATTTGAGATTGCCGTCAATTTACCGTTCGTGTTATTTATTGCAGGTTTGTGCAGTATACTTTTGTAGGAATACTTTTATTAAATGAAAGTATTTCAGTAAAAGTAGGTTGCTTTATTTTCGGAAATCTGCAAGCTAATAATTAAATTAACAAGCGTGTACGCCCCACGGCTTATTTGAATAAACGAGTAAAAGTTTGGTTTGTCGAAAAAAATGTGTGTTTATACATTTACCCACTATCACACAATTTACTGGTTTGTCCTTGCCATTCTAACTTCAATGAATAGAGGAGACAATATATTTAAACAACAGATAAAGGAATGTGTTGTTATACGAACCTTAGTTTCATAGTTTATCATTATTTAGAATTGTCGACTGCTCCTTTGGTTAGCTACCTCAATTAGCTAATCTCTGCCTCTCTGTGATCGCTGAGAGTCATGGTTGTAGTGTTGTGGAGTTATCGTTTCGATCACTATATTTTGCCATCTGCGCCATACAATGTTCTCCAATTCCATGAATTTGTCCCGCACTGTACCCCGCCCAGACAGAGCATAATAGTCTAGTGCACAATTCATGCAGCTTTATCTTACTCGTACCTATATAACCTGCACTACTCTACTAGTTTTTAGGAGACTTATATTGCATAAGTTACACGCACAACTTGCTCTTCTTACAACTCCATCCGTAAAATGGGTTGAATTCTGGTATTAGAAACAGCTGGTCCAACTTATTTTGGGTACACTCCCAAATAACACGTATATTAATGTATACTTCACTGACCTCTCAGCTGAGTTGTTAGTAGCTCTGCCTTCTGCGCTGTAAGTTGAGGGTTCCCTTCCCAGGACATGCATTTGTGTGAGTAACATAGGTGTTTGTTCTGTTTCTGGGTGTATAAGGTATCATAAGTATGTATTTAAATTTTCATATTAATAAAAATGTATTCTATCACTCATCTGGTCACCGTTTCGGGTGTTGTGTGCACAAATGGTGGTGTTGTCCACCAATATTTATTATTATTAATGTTATTATCTGTTCTCAATCCAAAGCGAGGAATTGATTGCATACGATTGACGATTTTATTGCATAATGGATAAAAAATTGCGGAAAATTCGTAAGGGTTTAGGGATGACCGCTTTTTGTAGTTTTATGAATGTTAGTTTGTCGATATCAAGGGCTTCTAAATCATTATAGAGTAGAGGTGATGTATATTATCAGAAGGTGTATGTTATCATAGAATACATTTCGGTGAATATGCCCAGGAATTACATGATCTAATTCCACTATCTCCTTTTCACAACAGGACAAGCAGACCTACCGCTCAATACCATCCATACCTTGTCAGGCTACCACCCTTACGAAAAAAGCGCTTTGCTTCCACATTTATAATGCGTACAGCCAAGGATTGGAATGCTTTGCCGTCGTCTGTCTTTCCTGAAAACTACAATCCTAGGTCTCTCCAAGTCTGGACTAAATGCTTCTGGCCACGTGGTTCGACCGCATGGTTCGATCAATCGGACTACGTGAACTTTTTTTTCCAGCTGGTTCGATTAATCGAACCATGTGTTCTTGAGACTCCTCATAGTCCGATCAGTCGGACTACGTGAACTTTTTTGTCCAGCTGGTTCGATTAATCGAACCATGTGTTCTTGAGACTCCTGATAGTTCGATCAATTGGACTATGTGAACTTTTTTTCCAGTTGGTTCGATTAATCGATCCTAGTCGAACCTTGTAAACTTACAATTACTTGAGCTAAAAACAACAACACAATGACTAAGCATGTTTCAAGATTTATTTTACAAAAAAAATATTATTTTTGAACCCTACGGCCGCCATATTTTTGTAGGTACCTACATTTATTTACCTTTTTGTAGTTATTATAAATATTTACGGATATTTATCGGTTTATTTACCTATTATTTACCGACAGAGTGTAAACCTGTCGAAACGTCGGGAAAAATAGGTAAATAAACGCGATAAATACCCGTTAATATTTATAATAATGTGTTCTGATCGCGTAAGTTTAAAAAACTTTTTGTAGTTTTACATAAAGGTCTTCTTTACATCGAGCTATATTACCTAGAACTATTTACCTACAAAAAGTGACCCCTTCCAAGCTAATCGTTCTAAGAATAATCTTTCATCAATATTATTATTACTAAGCATTATGCTGGTCTTCAGTATTAATTCATCTCGTTTGATGGATTCTCTACGACGTTTTTCCAAAAGTCCGCCTTTCATTTTTAATACATTAAAATTGAAATCTCTTTTCAACACTGTCAAAACTTTAATCAAATTTGGTGTTTTTTTGCCAACAAGGTCGTTTATTTTTCCATGCCATCCTTCCAGGCAATTATTTGTACGGAGGAGTTCGCCGTATACGGACCACTTTTTTATAAATTCATTAATTTTTGAGATTGAATTATGACTTTCTAAGGAGATTTGATAACCCATTGCATTGAGGTCGGTAGTCGGACTATGAGAACATGGGATTCCTTTATGTTTCCATGAATCGAACCAGGTGAACTGGTCATTGTGTTTCGACTAGGGAGTCGAACTACGTGGTCCTAAGGTTTAGTAGTTCGCCTGGTAACATTATAAAATCGAACCAGCTGGAAAAAAAAGTTCACGTAGTCCG
This sequence comes from Lampropteryx suffumata, assembly GCA_948098915.1. Taxonomy (NCBI): domain Eukaryota; kingdom Metazoa; phylum Arthropoda; class Insecta; order Lepidoptera; family Geometridae; genus Lampropteryx; species Lampropteryx suffumata. Next base: position 1,751,477 of record OX402560.1, read on the forward strand.
ATTGATCGAACCATGCGGTCGAACCACGTGGCCAGAAGCGACTAAATAGGTGTCCATCGTCGGCCACATCGTCGCTTAACATCAGGCGAGATCGAAACGTATCCGGTCAAACGTATCGGTCAAACGTAGGTTTATCGATGATAAAATAAAAAAATAAAACTTGAAATAGTGTACAAAAAATGTGAATCCTCTTACCCAAATGTAAATAGCAATTGTAAGCTTATTCCGTATTCGTAATTACTCGGGTAAAAGCGGACGTTGGTGTAATGTGTGTATTAATGCCAGAACCATGAGCTACGAGTATGACTCTCACCTGGCATCGAGCGATCGAAACGTCGAGACACCACCGTCTGGTCTGAGAGTCTAGCTTCTAGAGCAGGGATGGCACCTTTGCTTCCGGTTCCATTGTTTTCTGTTCCTAATAATTTTTAAATGTGTTGATGTTTTTGTTATTTTTTTTTATCTACGAAACTCATTTTGATAAGATGGCGATTCTATTTAACAATATAAAAGGTTGCATGTGCCTCTGACCACCCCTACAGTACAACACCTTTAAGAAATCGGGAAGTAACATAGATCTACTGTAATGTCTTTGTCTACTTGAATAATTACAGTCGTGCGTCATTTTGTCTCTTTTTCTAAAGCAATGAAAATAAGCCATACGTGTTTTATTAAGAGAATATTATTTCCAGTAGCCGTAGATTTACCACCCCTGCGCAGACTAGACTTCCGTATTATTACTTAGCTGAAACTGCAGATATTTCACGGCGAGGGGGTAGCTAGGGGGTAGTTTCGGTTTCCGGTCAGATAGTTGAATGGTCGCTATAAGTCGTTCATGAATTAGGATAATGTTTTAAGATATATTTATTGTAATAATATAAGTCACAGTCGTTTTATTTATTAATGTTAAGTAGGTATGTTACGGTTTATTTATTTTTTTATGATTATATAAGTAATATATCAGTCAAGAGGTACCCATAACACAAGCTCTGCTTACTTTGGGACTAGACGCTGTGTGAAAAGTGTGGCATAATTTATTTATATTTAATAAGCATTGTCTTTGGAGACTAATACATGTTGCGCCACTGCTTAAGAAAGGCCAACAAATCCAGTGATACGAAATCTCAACAAAATTGGCAATTGCACTCCGCGAATAACTTCCATCACATTTATAAATCCATCCATCTTCAACTACTCCGCGTTTATTTTCGCCGATGACGTCAACCCATGCACTTACACAAACAATAGGTTTCTTGAACCTTACTCCGTTGAATTAGAGCTCTTAAGAAGCTGCTGGTATGCCTTTTGTGAACTCGTGCACTTGAAAGAATTGGTTATTTGAACCTTATATCCTTGATGTAGAGTTTAGATTGTAATGCGGAGCTCTTTCGAGGTTTATAGACCTGGTGGATTGTTGAAATATAAACAGTATGAGTTAGTGGTGGCATAATGATCAAAACAAAAAAGGACCAGCCCCAAAACAAGAAGGCATTAATGTTGATCTCGCTTTACTGACTGTCATCGTCTGGAAGCTACTAAAATTTGGCCATATATTCGTCCTTTTTTTTTATGAGTTGTCAACTCGTCTTTAATACTCGCACGATTTGGCGTTTACTCACAATGTTTTTTTGTTTGAGAGCATAATACTCTGAGGCTACAATAAATTGAGACGTTGCTCACATTTTGCCTTGTTTATTATAATCATCTCTCCGGTAGTTACTTAGTAATAGACGTTATCATCGTAAGGAAAAACATTATAAAATGTTAGATAATCACCATAACATGGGTATGATTAAACTAAGGCTGCGATCATGAGATTACTGCAATTTTCCAGTTATTTAATATATATGAATATATTATTTAATGATAGAACAAGCTGGCGTCACTGGTGAGTTCAATGTGGCTGGTTTGCACCAGGGGTCGGCCCATATTTGTTCCTCCTGATAATGGATGCTCTGACATCGGACATACAGGAGGAGGCACCCTGGTGCATGCTTTTTGCCGACGACATTGTTCTCATCGGAGAATACGCAACCGAGGTCCAGAATAGTCTGGGAAAATGGCAGGTCAAATTGGAGAGTGTCGGACTGAAGATAAGCAGGACAAAAACCGAGCACATGTTCTGCGACTTCTGTGGTCCATCCAGTTTTGCCCATATTGCCTTAGATGGTGTACACCTACCAGTCTGTTCCGATTTTCGGTACCTCGGTTCAGTAGTACAGAATGATGGTGAGATAGAGAAGGATGTAAGAAGTCGAATAAATGCGGGATGGATGAAATGGCGACAGGTCTCAGGAACAATTTGCGATCCACGTATGCTCCTTAAGCTTAAGGGGAAAATATATAAAACGATCGTAAGACCTGTCGTATTGTATGGATCTGAGTGTTGGGCAACAAAATGTTCACGGGGCTGAGATGCGAATGCTGAGATGGATGTGTGGAGTGACGCGAATGGACAGAGTAAGGAATGAGTACATAAGAGGAAGTGTGAAAGTGGCGCCAGTGAATGAAAAGATGAGGAGCAACAAGCTAGCATGGCATGGGCATGTAATGAGAAGGGAAGAATGGCATCTAACTAGGATAGTGCTTGATATGAATGTTGATGGATTTACGAGTAGAGGTAGGCCAAAGAAAAGATGGATGGATTGTGTGAAGGATGACATGAGTAAAAAAGGAGTGAGTGTTGAGATGACGGCTGATAGAGGAGAATTGAAGAAGAACACATGTTGTGCCGACCCCACATAATGTAGGAAAAGGGCAAGAAGATGATGATGATGATAGAACTGACTCTACTTTGGTGTATTTGTCACGTATCACGATCATTATACATTTTATAACAGTAAAATTATAAATTAAACGTAAGATTTATGAATTGTCACATATTTTATTAGCAAATAGCTTATGTAATATAGCTTATCTGTGATGTTAATTTGAAAAAACAAAATCATTCAAGTCCTTTGAATTTCAAGTTAATTTGAATAGAATTACCTACTGGATTAAAATCAGGCCTAAAATAAATAAATAAACACCAAAAAGTCAAATACAGTCCTGTCTCTACACTTAGATTATTATTTCATTACTTGGTCTATCATCATAGCAATCCTCAACCTGCGTTTATTCCACAAAGCACTGGCCTATTTCACAGGGTGACTAAGAAGGAACACTAAGAAAGAACAGCTTAAGCTTTTAGTGCGATTATTGTGGAAAAAAACATGTCTGGTGAGTACAGTGTGAATTATGAACGTAAAGCAGTCACAAACAAGGATAGACATACGTAAAGCAGTCACAAACAAGGATAGACATACGTAAAGCAATCACAAAAGAGGAAAGACATACATACTAGGACGGTATTGGAACGTTTTTAGGGTTCCGTACCTCGATAGGAAAAAATGGAACCCTTATAGGATCACTTTGTTGTCCGTCCGTCCGTCCGTCTGTCTGTCTGTCAAGACCCTTTTTCTCAGGAACGCGTGGAGGTATCAAGCTGAAATTTATATCAAATGCTCAGGTCTACTGTCCCTTAAAGCTGTGAAAACAAACTTCTAAGCCAACGCAATCAAAAGATACAGCCGCTTATGCCACAAATTTCCGCAAATTTTCAACACTCGCAAGGGAATCAAACCCTACAGGGTTCCTTACTTCCCGCGAACTCAGAATCTTGAAATTTGATACGAAGCAACGACTTATAGCACAGATAAAGGAAAAATGGCGAAAACCGTAAATTTTTGGTTACATATAATAAAAATATTTTTAATAAATATAATCATGTTATGGATTTCATATTGAAATAAAAATACCATAACTATGACTCGATGGTTGTGATGGGTGAACTTTTAAGCATGTGCTACACGGTTTGAAACCGCAGTTTCTACCAAGGTGACCTTGGTAGAACGTTTTCTGTCTACAAGGTTTGCAAACAAACCCCAAACTTCAGTCATTTTAAAACGCTCGTGCTGAATAGACGTGTGCAGAATGCTTCTAAGGCACTATTACAATTAACAAAGACGCCATGGCTCCTTATTTATAAAAATTTCTAAAGTTTGGAGTTTGTATTGCATTTTTGTGTGCATTTGAAGAAAAAACAACATTTTTTTGGGTCGAGTCTTTGTACTCCTTAGACGTTAAGTCCCAAAGACATGGTAGGTCTCTAAATAACTCGATGAATTCAGTGATAACCTCACGATCTTACTCCATAATATCGTGCGTGCGCGCAATACGTCCGCGCTCGATGCGTGCAGCGGTGCGACTGTGGTACGCGTGATTTAAAACAAGCGGCTAGACGGTTTGCAACCATCACTTCTGCCAGTGGTTTGCTGGGCAAGCCTTTCTACCAAGGGCGTTTAAAGGTCATGCGAAATTTAATTTGCAACCACTATCTACACGGTTTGAAACCGCAGTTTCTACCAAGGTGACCTTTAGAAACTGCGGTTTCAAACCGTGTAGCACATGCTTTACTTATATATCTACAGGTTTGTACGGAACCCTCGGTGCACGAGTCCGACTCGTACTTGGCCGGTTTTTTCCATTGGGGGACAAATACATAGCCGCGATCATTCAGTACACCTTTTGTGTCTTATCTCGTAATAACGTAATTAGTTAATGTAGCATTAAAGTAAGGTCCGACCTTGTCATTTTAGATTTTAACGTCACAATAGCTAACATTATAAATAATTTCAAGCTTATTTTCATAGTAGATGGTGTTGTGCGCATTATCCAACAATATTTATTTATTTATTTATCATCATCTCCTACAAAACATAGCTGGTTTCGTATGCAGTATAGACTTTCCAGGCTATCCCACTAACGAGCCTACGACTTTGCGTGTGTCCAGAAAAAAACATAATTCAATAGACTAGTTCAATAGACTGCAACTCTCCAGCCCTGACGTCATTTTAAATGTATATCCTTTCCCTGCGGCTTGGAGTTGTTCACTTTGCCATGATTGTAACCTAGTTTTGCAAGGCCGCATTTACAAAGAATCAGAATCAGATTGTTGAAGACTGTTTACAGCTTCTCGTTGCTGGAAGGTCCTTTTTTTCCGATCGTTTGCACGTTTAACAAACGTTTGTTTGATTGCCAGACATTGTCAGATAGTAACGTTTTATTCTTTCGCATTTAGTAAAAAGTGACTCCCTGCGACTAGGTGCTGAGACCAGGGTAAGGTAGGTAGGTTTTTATTTACTGAAGACAATTAAATATATTAGTAAAACAATTGCCTTTTAACCAACTGATAATTTGAAATTAAAATGAGATTCCCACAGTTTTGCTCAATTTATGGTTTTCTTAGTTTTCATTACCCTTTTTTTGTTTCAGGTAAGAATTGAAGGACAAGTTTTTAAGTGCTGTCAGGTTTGTTCGTTTTGTTTTTTCTGTATTTTATTAACCAGTTGAGAACGCTTTGTTTGTTCATATTTAGTTGTATTCTGACGGATCGAAATTTGATTGTCTCTGAATTTGTGTAGACCCACGAAAGGCAGAAAGGATCCGAATTAGTAATTCCAAAAATCTAGGTACTTGTAAATTCAGTGTAACGTTCTATTTCGATTGTAATCAACTTGGGTAAACCAATTTTAATAAATTTTCACAATCGCCCCTTTTAAATTCCAATTACATTCAAACCCAATCTTTAGGCTCCTCCCAACGTTTGCCTGCTCTATTGAAAGATGGACGCGACAAAGTAATCTAGGATCTACAATGGCATGGCTGCTTGCAACACAGTAGCATTTGTCGGGTGCAGAATTTAACTTATTGTCGACAATACCAGTTGTTTTGGAGATAGAAATAGTGTCCGACACGACTCCGATTATACCATAATTACGTTTTAAAAACTAAAATGAAAATCGATTTCATTTATATAAAAAAGTTTGTACTTGCGCTTTTTAGTACCTACTTTATATATATAAACTCCACTGGAAAGTCAATGGAAATCAAAATATCGAAATTTCGTTTACTTGGATGACAAATTTTTCTAGCTATTTTGGATTAAAAACTAAAACTGCTGAACTTTCGGGAATTATATCCTTTCATTATGAATAATAATTTTTCAAATCGGTTATTAAATTACGAAGTTATAAGGTATAAAAAAAGTCGGTTAAAAACAGTATCACCACTGGAACACAGCCTTGTATCACCTGAGTGTATCTTGTAAGAGTAAGCAGCTAGTAGTCATAGTCAATACATATTCATAATACCATTATCCAGAGCACGGAAGTAGTAATCATTCAAGTCGCGGTTGCACACCAACCGACTCCTTACCAAACTCAAAGATGTCGGCTTCAAAATTATAATTGTATCGTATCGTCCATATAAAAGTGCTTTTCGCTATTGAGCAACTGTGGCGCTGGTCTTATAGCGTACTGAGGTCCAATATACCCGCCAGCCCTGCTTTACGATACAGCTAGGATGGGAATACTTGTCGTAATGTTATATCGCTTTGGTGCTTTCAATAAGTGTATGAGATTTTATATAGCTGCAGTATGACTTTGTACTTATTCTAACATTTTAAGACATTTGTAAATGGCTAATGGAGATATTTCTTTTTGATATTGCTCTAAAGTTATATTTTGAATAGTCATAGCTTCATGTTCTTTTCCGTATTTATCTTATTTTACGAGACCTTTTGCCTATTAAACACTGATTTACTTCCAGTCTATTCAGATGATGGTTTAATTTTCCCAAACCAGCCTTGTAGTTAGAGAGATCGTTCCTTAAACTCTAAGTCCTTGCATTCCCGCGTTAAAATTCACAAAGGCCTGCCGTCAGCTCAAATTAAATTCATAAGCTGAATAATTCACTCAACGATGGTTTTAATAGTTGCATTCCTGAGGGTATCGAACTCGACACTCAGCACACTGGCGGCCGAGGCTTGGCACTCCGCCTACTAGCCGTGCCAGACTGTCGGCCTCGGGATCTTCAGACCTCGTCTGCAAATTGCATCGTTTAATACTTATTATTGGATTTAATCTAAACCCGTTTGGCTAAAACATTTTATTGTTAAAACTACCGTGCCTAGACCTAGTGCTCGCGCTTCGGACTAAGACTCCCGAAATAGAAACTGAATAGGCTTGTCTGTATTTGTAGATCGGTATGTACTTGATTATTCTCGCTTTAACTAAATAAGCAAAGGCAGTTTTAAACAGAAATCATTTTGACTGACTTCTAAGTAGAACATAAAAAGGCAAGTAGAAAATTAACCCTACAATGGTAAAGCTAAATTGTATAACAAAGCAAAAGTCACACGGCTCACAGAATGTAGTTCGTTTGTCACATGCGGCGAACGAGGCGTAAGCCAAAAACTATCAACACAAATATGAGTCGACATCCCCTACTTATTCCCCATATTCATGGCCTTGTCTTGCCAAAATAGCTTCCCTGTGACGGGGATGAAACCATTTCGTGCGATGTGTGATTTCATAAGATTGGAGGGGATGGGGTGATATTGCTGTGGCTCTGATTGCAACGATAAAGAGACCTTGTATTTTAGCTTGTTTACACCTTGTTTTCTGGTGGACCCTGTTGTTTTAGTAAGGCGTCTCTCATTCGGTTGCGAAGGTATTGTTTATCGAGGGAAGAAAGTAGAATTGTCGGATCACGTTAAAGTAGGTTGCAGAATTAAAACAATGCAATGGCTGACCTCAGTAAAAGCTGATAATGTAAGTAGTTTGAAGAAGAATACTCTTAGAAATGGCTTTTGAAATAAACCAAAGGACTCCACAGTCAATCACGAAAGTACTTGCTGCAGTGCTCTATCTCGCCATTTTCTTCAAGTTCCGTTGTTTGTTTTTAACATTCTCAGATTTAAGTTACGGAACATTTGAAGATCTGTAAATAAAATTCTGTTACCCAGGTCTGAGTTGTGCAAAGGGATTAGGTCATCGCCGGCCATGAATAAACAAGACGTTGCTGCTTCCAAAAGTAAACGCGAAAATGCTTCCTGTGGGAAAACGCTCCCTGTAGAAAAATGTTTTGGAATGAAATGTTGTTTTTCCTGGTCATGATTGCCTACACATGGAAGGACTCGTTAAAAACATCGGCACTAGAAGGAGCGATCTACATATAGAAAAAATCATGTTGAGCTATTAATACGAGAAAAAGAAGATATGTAGAGGTTTCCGAAGCTTCCGTAGCCGCGGTCCTATTAAAAAACTTTCGTCTTGTTGTTTTTAAATTACGAAAGTCAAGCTACTTTATTAGGTATTACATTCTTCAACTTTACAATTTAATTTACAATCTCTGTTACAACTTTTTATTCTGTTAGCTGGTGGTAGCTTTACCTTATCAGATCGAAATTCAGGCGAAATTAGTAAAAATAAAATAGAGACGTGAATTACATTAGTTACGTGTATATTTTGTATCATGCCAGTGGATTTAAAGCATTTGATTCGTTACCTATTCTCTCAAAGGTTGAAGGAAACCTCCTGAGGAGCCGTCCTTGTGCGTGTCATCGGTTAGCATTTCTATAAGCGGCGATAGGCTTGCAATCTGTTACCTAGGGAATACTAACTACTGTAAATAGATGGCCCAAAGTAAGCATTGCTTGTGTTATGGATACCACATGACTGATATACTTGTCTGGGTGTTTCTTTGTATAATATGTATGCATTTACAAACAAAAAAGTATATAAGTATTATATCAATCATGTGGTACTCATAAAACAAGATCTGCTTGCTTTTGGGCTAGATGACGCTGTGTGAAATATCTGGCATTGTTATTATATATATTTTTTTCTTTGTGAAGGGTTTTTTTAGAGACACTGCCAAACAATATATGTATGTAATATGTATGGATGTGTCTCTAAAAAACTCCTTTTACATATCCTCAAAAAGATAACTAGAGTTTTGAAGAGGTCTACCAAGCCTGAGTATACAGGCGAGAGCATTTTGTTTGTTTTGCTTTTGTCAGTGAGATAAATGAACTCGACTTTAGGTGGCACATGTATTTCGAATTTTTGGTTATGAGATACAAATAGAAGTATTTAATTTCAGTTCACAAAAACAAACCGATATCCACATGTGAATAATAAAGCGGGAGTAATTTATTCATTTGAACAATGTGTTTATTTGAATAAACGATAGCCCTGCCATTTCCCTGACCACATGACAGTGAGATGGGTCCCGAATCCGGGGCATGACAGTTTACGAACAACTAGGGCAAAGTCCATGGCTTTGCTTGTGATCAGCTCTCTAATATCCCTGTCTGTTTGGATTCTCATAATGTAATTTGTTGCTTCTACAGTATAAAGTCAGTTCAAAAAAAGAGTGTACTTTGAATTTGACACCGGACGATTCTTCTGTTATTAAACATTAGCTTAAGTTTTGCTTCTATACGAGTTCAGTTCCAGTAAGAGTCTTGTATCTGCAGCACAGTACTGACGTCAGCGGCGCGTGTTGTGTACCAATCAATTAGTCCAAATGTTAGCTGTTCCACGCCTGTGTATGCAGCGTGACGTCACAGGAACGTTGGGGCGATGCAAGTGTAAACATTGACACAGAAGATGTAAGGCCAACCTGTGCAGTGTTTCACTAGGGACAGCCAGGCAGGAATAGGAATAAGAGAACTTGAAGAACTTTAGTGATGTGATGGTCTAATCAGACATAAGGTGTGCTACAGAGCTTAAAATATTCGTCTTAGGTCGGGGTTGCACCACTCTGTGATAGTACTTGCTTGATGAAGCATGACGGTTGATGATACTGACTTTCCCAGAAATACAATTTATTTGAAAATGAATTTTATCTCAGGACTAGAAAGCTGATTCTGCACTGCAAGCCGTCTGGAGGTGCATAGAACTGACCTTACTTAAGTACTCGTACACAAGGTAGATACACTGGATGTAGGTTGTGGGTGTTGTGTATGGCGAACGGATGTAGGATTCATTGCTTTATTCAACGTTACTCATTATTATTATTGGAGTCGGTTAGAAGATCTCCGAAGCTATGCTCCACAGCATCGGAATGTTTAAATGCGTTAATGATATCATGTCCTGAACGTTTTCCAACATTCGACATTGTTACCATGCACGGACCTACCATAGCAACATTTTCATTGGGAAACACATGATGATTAATCAATTTTTTTTATTAAACTACAGGGCTTTTGTCAATGTATCTTTCCCGCTACGTTAGAAGCCAAGTCTCGAGATGGCTTATCCTAATAGACCGCTTAAAAGCCTCCGTCCTGGCACATAGACTGTGATATAAACGTCCTCTGTGGCGCGCGCTCAGTGGGCCAAGGCCCTGCTGAGACGCAGAAGGTTGCGAGTCCGATTCCCGCCGTGGGACAAAGTTTGCATCATCTGCAAATATTTGTTTCGGGTCTGGGTGTTTAAATGTATGTATGTACATACATATGTATTTACAAAAAAAATAAGTAGTATATCAGTCATGTGGTACCCATAACACAAGCTCTGCTTACTCGGAGGCCAGATGATGCTGTGTGAAATGTCCGGCATTATTTATTTATAAAAGATAACCCCGGATAAGTCCAGCGCTCTTTGAAGCACGGAAGTGCTCAAATATAAATGCAATCACCCAAATAACAGAATTTACCCGTAAACATACTGAAAGAGGCCGGAAAATGTAGCAGTTTTTCAACGGAGTTATTCAAGCGCTAATAGTGTAGTGAGAAGTTTTTTTGGGATCCCGTTAGCTGATGGAAACGACGCTGTACTTTACCTACGAATTTCGCTCGGGTTTTTCGAAAAATAAGACCTACGTTGATGAAGGCTGGATTTTTGTGAGAGGGTGCTGAACTGGAAATGTTTGCTTTTAACTTGACATCGCGTTGAGGTCACTAAATGAAGTTCGCATTACCCTGTTCTAAGTATGAGAAGTAGTCAGTATACAGAGTTCTGAGTATACAAGAAAGTGAGTACCTCCTGTGGATGTTTGAAAAGAACTATGCGTGAAGATTAGTCATATTTCTTTCTAACAGTTTAATTTCAACTATGCCTACGTTATGTTCAAAGTTAGTTAGATAGATTCACTTGCTCACTGCTCATTGAATATAAAATCGATTGGTAAGCACGTAATGACTTATATATAAAACTGGAAAGCCTTGGGGCTTGGCACGAAGAAAATCCACTTAGGGAAAACCACAACAGCCTTTCAAGTCGTCACATAAATAATGAGACTGTGCGCTTCGAGATAAAATTCCCTTGACTTTTTGTTATCTTCGTGACTGTTCTTTCTGGGAATGATCGGTATCCATTTTCAAAAGGAAGATATCCATTTTCAAGAAGGTGGGATTTGAACCTAACCTACCCTACGCAGTTATCATACAGGTCTTGTGCAATATGTATAAAGGTTATTATTCGGATCTGTCGTACCCGTTTCTCCCCAAATATAATGTAAATCTGGGATTGTACATTTTGCCGAAACGTATCGACTGCACGTCTACTCAATGTCCCTATTTACTTGTAATATTTACTGCGATTTCCTCGCTTTTCCGCTCCGCTCCCCTTCGAGTCAGTCAGAGTGAGTACAGTAGGTGGCTGGCGCCGGCCGCGACCGGACGCGCCGTGTCGCTCCGCGGTTTACTACCCTCGTGTTCTATTTTGAATAAGGCTCAGCTCGGTCGCTGTACCGTGCTTTTGACGGTTCGTTAAAGGTAGTTGTGTGATCTAACGGTGTACTCGTACCACTCATTTGCAGTGCTTAAATACAGGTCGTTATTAAAGCAAAGCTTAGGTGCGATCTACTGGGAGTGTTTTCTAGGCGGTTTTATTAAATTCCTGAACTTATTAAAAATTATCGTGATATTTCATGTAACATTCTCCTTAACAAACAAATTAATATCACGAAGCAATCTCAATGCTTATAATTAAATACAAAGTTTAATGGTACCCATATTGTATACTAGGTCCCCTTTTAATTCGTATAGCATTCATGTACCAGCCTTCATATTACATATTTGTAATGACATACATAATTAAAATTATAGAAATAAGTACCTACTTGGTACTGCTCATTTTCATATTCGTAATAATTTGTGGCTTATTCCATCTTCCAGTATCAGTAACTTTATTATAGAGTGGAATTAATGGGTGGAATGGTCAGGTAAGCCTCACCAGTAGTTGCTTACCCATATTCAGTGTTCTTTCAGTGGTTCTTTTATAAACAGCTTTGTTTTTAAATGAGCCTTTACAACCAACCCATGTAACCCATGGTACAAAAACCCGTATTGTAATAGGATTAAAAGATGTCGGAACTGCAGTTAATTGCACCAAAGAGATTCACTTATATATAAATTAAATATTGATTATTAAACATTGGTAGATCAAATTCCCTTCCTCGAATTCATACCAAAGCATAAAACGAATTAATATTACTTACCACAAAAGTCTTAAGGTATGTCAGCCATGAAGATACCCTGATTGAATATTGACTAACTCCCTCAATCCTATCTAGATTTAAATCTTCGATCCAATCAGTGGTTGCTCGTGAATAGACAAACAGACGAGCAATCAATTCGCGTTCAATATTAATATCGCGTTTTAATGTTTGGAGCGCTGGGAGCATGGCACCTTTATTGATTCGAAGGTCGCAGGTTCCAATCAGATTCGAAAATGAATTGGTGTAAAACTATGTGTAAAAGTATAATCCAAATCGAATGCCTTGTTGTTTCTTGTTTTTATATCAAGGGGTAGAAACTAAGAAGAAAACGTGAGGCGAAATAACGTAATCGATTTCTTGAACGTTACAAAACATGTTTTGTCTAAACTATTGGATTTAAAGTAAGTTGAATATCTTTGATGTTAATAACTGTTTAGGACGGAATATTTAATTAAATATCTTGTACACAAGTCTTAGCTACTAACGTATTAATTTGCTTGTGTCAGAACACCGATATAATATCTAATGGAAACCCAGACATCAAACTGAGTAATGAAAGAAACAATAAATTTATATTTAAATTCAATCGCTTTGTGAGTAAATCCTGAATTCAAGAACCCAATGATGCCACGTCTTTCATCTATTATCGTGTCCTTAAGCTGGCGGACTTCCGAGCAGACCCGTCAACTTATTACGTAACTCGCGACAGCAAGCGACATTGATGTCGCTACGGGAACTAATGCTGCAGCACTAGAACGGAGGTAATAGGCCACCCAAAACTATCAAAACCAACAACATTTAAAAAGCCGGGATCAACAGCTTAACGAAGCACGAAACGGTTTAGATGAAAATGTCACTGCAGTCAACCATCCGAGTACTGACCTCGCACAAAGTTACTTCATTTCGTAAGTGAGCTATGCCACGAGCGTTTTCACAGCTACTCTGACGCAGCGCCATTGACGCTAGCCACGGCGATAGACCCGCATTGATCAGAGTCCACCTCGACTCGCAATCGCTATGCGAGAACCTCGGTTTCCTTCATACTTAATTCATAAAACACTCCTTTACACTCCTGGGCTGTCGTGAAAAAATACACAAGTAATAGTTTGACCGTTATATTTAACATGCAAAATCAGAGCAACTAATTATGCATAGCATGCTTTTAAAATACATATTTGACTTTAGGCTAGGTATTAACTACGCGGTTTTAGTGCGCATCTGGCGCACAAAACTACCTAATACTGTTAACAATTTTTATAAACCTAACAATTTCGTCTTTTACTAAATCATGATTATTGTAGAGCAGACATATCTAACTTGCGGCCCGCGGACCACATGCGGCCTTCTACGCATTTGCTTGCGGCCCGATCCAATTTTTATTTCGCGATTGACCGATGATGCTCACTCACTTAGATGCAGTTTTAAAACTAATGCCCCACACGATTTCACGACCCGCAAATATGTATGTAAAATTTATGGGAAAAGATTAAAGTAAATATTTATTTTATTTAACTACCAATTAATAAACAATTAACGTCCTGTACTAGTAAATCTATACAATGAGTTTTTATTCTATATGGTTGGGTTTTGCGGCTCACTAATTCTACGGTCTTTATGCATTTAGCGCACCATGCATTTTGAGCTTGACATGCATATTGTAATGTTGAAGTCACTTATAATTAAATTAAATATTGCTGGATAACTCACACAGCACTATCTACGGCATACCCAAACTAAGCAAAGCGTGCTTTTTAACATGGAGTTTGAACCCACAACCTACATCGCAGAAGGTAGACTACTACTAACTGAGTTATGAGATCAATCAAATTGATGCTTACAAATAAAAATGACACCTCTTTCATTGTAAAATCGCGGTTTTAATGCAACTCTACTAGCGTGTTAAAGAAGCGTTGTGTATTCCGGGCCTTATTAGCTGCAAGCTGCTTTGCATGGACCTCGCGAGTTATCGCATGTTTTCTAAATGACCAAGCTAGTTGTTATGAAAGTTCCAAGTTAAAGTTAAGTTTAACTTTATACCAAACCTACTTTGCATTTTTTAAGCTTAGCTTATATTAAATTTAATTTAAATTTCTTGATGCTTTAAATTTAACCAGTTAAAGCGTGTATACATTATTATCCTTGTATTTAAAAATATTATGACAATCTGGTTCTCGTAGATATGCTTAGTTTGGGACAAGATGGTGTTGCGTTAAAATTTCTCACCAATATTATTATTATTAGAACATTATCAGCAACTGTATAATATGCCCACTGCTGAGCCTTTAATGTATTTCTATTAAATTTCATTTATATATAATTCGATGCTACCAACGGATGTTGGAAAGTTATATAATGTTATATTAACACTGCATAAAATGCAATGACGACCGGTCATTATATAACCTTACCTATAGCGTACGCGTACTCTCCGGTTTTACAAAACACGAAATCACTCCGATGTTAATGGCAGTCGCCCACCCTAACGATGATCGCACTGAATGTTGCATAACTCAGCTACGTCACGCTTCTAGGAATACCATTAAGCGGTGGGTTTTTAGATATAATCATATTATTATTACGACATCATTACCCTTGGTACGGCACATGTCTGTCATAATATGGAGTCCATTATGGGTGCCCTTCACAGAGGCCTTGCTACCTTGGTATAGGGATGGGAATCGCATGGCAGTCTAACTATTATTTTATAAGGTTGGCATTGTCTTTCGTCGAGTATGCTAATACTGTCGTTAGAATCTATACCATGGATCATTAACCGAAATGTTTATTTTATTACGTTACGAGGTATTGTTTGAAAATAATTCTTAGTTACATCCAAGTTGATATGAATGAAATTCGGACTACAATACCCAGGGTGTTTAATCTGTGAACCGGTTTCGATATACCGAAACTATAAGGTCGTTGAAATGTACGTCGAATTCAGTCGAATTGACATTTCCTTGTCAAATTCAAATTAATTGTCTGTTATAATAATAATAATACTGGATATTTCACACAGCATCATCTGGCCCCAAAGTAATTAGAGCTTGTGTTATGGGTACCACATGACTGATATACTACTTATATATATTTTTTTATAAATACTTACATATTATACATAGAAACACAGAAAGTTATGAAAGATTACGATACATTATCGAGTGCACAGGTAATATCGATCGTTACAAAAGAAACGAGTCGAAACGATGTAGTTAAGAGTAGGGGTTTTTACGAATATTGACCCGATATATCGTTCATCGATTTCAAGAGTCCGAGTCTACCGAGCCCTCCGGGCTTGGTAGACATTTCCTCGATGCTGAGATTGTGGAATTCTGATACCAACAGCTTTCATTTGTTTTTATCGATGAATTGGTATTACGGAAGGTCGATGTTGTTTGTAACACATGCTGTCGTATGAATAGAAACTGAACGTACGTGATTTCAAATTCAAACAGTGACAAGATGTTTGAAACATATTTTGTCAACCCTGAATCCAGTTGCAATCAAACGAATTATTGTAAATGGAACTTGATACTTGATTTGGTAATTGATGATGTAGGCTCGTCTTAACATTACTGGGCTTTCCTTGACCTGTAAATTTTTTTGAAAGGAAAATACTTCTAGATTCAGAAGTTTTTCTGAATCTAGAAGTAAGGGACCAGAAAACAGGAGTGCTACCACTACACGGTAAGATCAAATTCGTACTAATATTATAAATTCAAATGTGTCTTTGTTTGTTTGTTACTATTCACGGCTAAACGGCTCTGATGAACGAAGGCACGAAGATAGACTGTTTCTTGGGGATGCACATTACCATTTATGTTACCATTTATGTACCACGCGTGTGAAGTCGCTAGTTTTATAAAAATAAAACGCTACATACCATGACCAATAATATAGTTATTAGAATTTACTGGCTTTTAAGGTTATAAAAAATGTGTCCCACCTTAGGAATAGTACCTGCACCGCGGTGACACGGAAACTTACTCCAGCATAGCAACTTTGACGTTGATTCATTAACCATTATTATTATTATTATTTATTTTAGATAAATTCCATAGGTACTTACAATTCAATACATTTTGATATACACGGGCTTTACTCACGTATTATTTTTTCGATGGAGGCACCGACACTGTTTCGATTTATCTAGAGAATCTTCGCACGCCGTGCGAACAGTGAACTCGAGCGGCAACGAGCGAACCGCGGATCTAACTCACCCTGATGAATATTCTCTAGATAAATCGAAACAGTGTCGGTGCCTCCGTCGAAAAAATAATACGTGAGTAAAGTCCGTGTTTATCAAAATGTTTAGTACATCTCACGAAAGTTTTGAAAGTGAAACAATTTACAATATTAATACATAAATGAAAACAAACTTAAGCCTAACACTTCAAGATTAAAAACTAAAAGAGGCAGATACAACGGAGGTAATTATAATTGTTAGGACTTGCCTTTCATCTATAAGAAGCTTGAGCTTTAATAACCTGATTGTAATAAAAATATGTTTACTTTTATTACGTGGGCTGTATACCTGTTTGCCGTTATATAAAATATATATTATAATATTCCAATTATGTACATGTATAAAATACTGGTAGAGATATCGCAGTGTCTTGGAGACGCTCCCTTTTCCCCCTGGGATCATTATAAACGGTCATTTTTATTCAACATGTGTTTAATGTTATTGTATACTAACTGCTACCCGCGGATTCGCACGCGTGGTATCTACCTTCAATGTTATCTATATCCCTCTTCAGGATTCAATCTACTATCTCCATATCAAAATTCTAATACGAAACACACAAAACAAATATTATTTCGACAGACACTTTAAAATCCTACAAATATTACTCAGATATTCTGATACTCTCGATCGGGAAAAACTCTTTAAATATGAATAGCATGGATATTTCTGTAAAAAAATATGTATTGTAGCGTGGTAATTGCTGCACAATGATAGTAGTTACTTTGACTTTCCTACTTATTAGACGGATGAGGAATTTATGATAAAAAACGATGTTCAAGTAAATAACAAATGGCGAATGTACTCGTGAACTGGAAAGTACAAAAACCAGGGGTAGAGCGGAGGGTGGGTAAAATTAGCCAAGCAGCGCGCACATCGTCATCGTCATACGTCATCGTATTGTATCCTTATTGGTGGTTTAAGACGCGATTATTGAGTACCTATCTTGATCTCCAACAAATCTAATATATAAAATTCTTCTGTCACGGGGTGCGTAATCGAACTCCTCCGAAACGGCTCGACCGATTTTCATGATCCTTAGCGAGGATATTAGTCAGGGGGGAGAATCGAACAACATCTATTTTTCATCCCCCTAAATGTTAAGGGTGGTCCACCCCTTAATTTTTTTTTTTAATTTTTCAGACAAAATTTTTTGTTTTTATTTTTTTATGATACATCATACAAAAATACATGCAACCCTAAATTTTCACCCCTCTACGATCAACCCTTATTTTTTAAACATCATATTTACCTATAAAAATGTTTCCTAAAAATAACATACATGGCAAAACAACGTTTGCCGGGACAGCTAGTATAAATATAAAAACATAAATAATTCCAAACAAACAATGGTCAGACCAGACAATTGAATAAAGGTTGCATTGGCATCGGTATAAGGGCGGAAATGATCCGCCCGCCGGCCCTAGCCTCCGCCGGGGAACGACGCCGGAAAAGGAAATAAACTCGCCTCGGGCATTGAACCCAACTCTTTAAAGGTGGGATCAGACGGAGGACTAGGGAAAGTGTTCACTTGAGTGAAGATTCTTTTATACACATTAAAATGCTATGCTTACTTTGGGGACAGATGTCTGCTGTCAGATGTCAGATGATGCTGTGTGAAATGACCGCCATTATTTATTATTATAATTTGTTAATGTAATATATCAACAACCCGCAAGATAAGATAAGCAACCCGCTGCGAGGTCAATATTCCATGGATGACCGCAGTGGCATTTTCATCTAAACGCGTCCGTAATTCAGAGGGCAGGATAAACTGTGGGCTCCGTTTTTTTAAAAGTTATTAAGGCATGTCGGAAGGCCTTTGAACGAAAGACAAATTAAAAATATATCTATTTAGAATATACAAAAACATAGAAAATCGAAGAAGATGAAACAAATACAGAGTTGTACGAAAAGTGTACCGTCTGATTCCACCTTAGAGTAAAACTACCTCAGACAATAGACAGACGTATGTTTTATACTCGTAGGGTCTGCGTAGCGGGTGCTACGTAAAACGTAGTACTCCATTTTGAATGCTACGAGACGTAGTAGCTGCAACGCCATATTATTATTTTACTTTAGCTGCTACCCGCGGCTTTGCCCGCGTAGATAAACCAATATGTTTTACACCTGTTTGTCCATTATACTGTTTATACCTTCAGGTTTGGGTATAATTATTGTTATTTATTCCATGTTGTCTGTCCCCTCTCTGAAGTTTTGCTTTGCTGTAGTTTTCGTTTTGACCTCTAAGACCAAAACGTCACAATTAAGTTTTGCTAGTGTCTATTTTGTGTGATGATACACTTTATCTGTATTGTTATTATTTTATATATGTAATTATATCTCTATATTGTTTTATATTGTACGGACATCCGTGATTTCGCTCTGGGCTCTTGGTTCCAACGGAAGATCAGCGTTGTGTTGCTACAACACAACTAATGCTGAGTTGGACGCCAATTTGCGATGAGGCAGGTATAGATGGTCAATGCCGGGAGATACACACTTCTGGAATACTTTAACGTGTGTGTACTTATTTGATTGTTTAAGTTAAGAAGTTTTCTTTTTTAAATTAGTAAATAAGTATTTCTGTATCTCACATCTGCCACTGTAACTATGCATCTTTGTTAACTGTCTACACTGTCTACACGCAAATAAATATATTTTCTTTCTTCTTCTTTCTTTCTTTCAATATTGGTTGACAATGCTCACAACACCATCTAAACTAAAACTAAGCATACTTTGTAATATGGTGACCAGATGACTAATTATATATTTTTTAAACAATACTTATGATAGTTTAGAGATAAAAAGTAGCCTGTATGTGATTCCAAGTCTACTTCGACATCTATGCTGAGTTTCATCCATTCTGCTCAGACTGGCCTTTGAGCTGTTTTATCCAATCTGTTTAGACTAGCCTCGCAGCTCAGTAGGTAGTTGCTCAAGCTAGCTCTGCCTTCTGCTCTGTAGGCAGATCGATTAATTTGTGTATGTTCTGTGTCTGGGTGTTATATAATACTTCTGGTCACTATAATGCAAACTATGCTTAGTTTGAGGTTGTGTTTATTGCCCACTAATATCTATTTATACATCTATTTATTTGGTATTGTGCGGTAACAACAGACACATCAATACATCAATACATCCACACATCCACACATCCACACATCCATACTTCCATACATCCATACTAACTTTAAAATATATTATACTAGTAGGGTTTAAATATTTTTTATTACAACAGGCTCTTATCTGGCCCAGCGTATTAGCATTGCCATGCAATGTGGCAATGCCGCCAGTGCCTTGAGGACGCTGCACTCTGTATTCACATGTATTTTATATTATTGTATATGATTCTACACATTTCTGTAATTATTTAATGAAGTATATTTTATCTAGAGATCTTGAAATGATAACATAGGAGCCATGAGCATGGTTCGGCTCACTATGTTTGCGATATGTCTCTATACCCAGTTGTTGAACGCCAATGAGTTGAGCATTACTCCATCGGTCGTCTGCCTAATCACGTGCCCTGCCTAACTCTAGTTAAAGCATATTATTGTACTCATATTTATAGAATTAATTATTGGGTTTCAGTCGGTTTATGTGTGAACAAGCTACGTGTAGTTTGATATCGTTAACGATAGTAATGGACTGCCCTTATTGATCGACAAATAACTAACATTACCTAAGGTACATAACTATATTTTACATGTCCACATTTAAATGTCAACTCTACACAATCAAAATACGGTTTAAAATCTTTTGTTAACTCGTGAGGAAATGGGAGTTCGTGTAGGGGTGAAGGTTTTTGTTTGATCGTAATTTTATTTTATTGATGGATAGATAGAGTAGTATAACTATAGTATGTACTATCAGGCCAAGCGTACTCCGCATTTTATGTACGAAGTTACGAGTACTTTGATACACCCAACCTGTTGGGCTAATTCGTAGAGAAGTGCAGCGTCAAACGAGAGAAAGAGAGGCACTATGTAGGTAAACAAACAGACTGACATAATATTGGTATCGAAGAATGCATAACACAAGGTCTATTTTTAATCATCATGACATGTGAATACGATGCAATACACAGAGGTATGTTAATATCCCTGGAAGTATAAGTGCCTGTAGAATTGAAGCTAGAACGAACTAGATCGCAGTAGGATCCTCAATGACAGGATACATAAAATAAGTGGAGACGAGAAAATGGGGGTGCAAGAAATAACCAGTATCGTGACGTGAGCAAACGAAACAGAAATATTAGTAAATATCTATAGTTAAACAAACAATGTAACACACAGGTTATCATTTTGAATATCTTTCAGGTCAGAGAGAGTCAGAGTAACAGGTTAACAAAATATTCTTAATAATACTTAATAATGCTTGAAACGAGTACGATTCCCTTTTGATCGAGTCTCATCATCATGGCGATTATGGTACTCTTGAGAAAATCAATGTCGATTAGCAATAGGTACTATTTCAATCAATAGTTTGAGCATGACGTGCATTCGATATACATTCATGCTCGTATCAACCTTCCGTAACACCAATTCATCAATAGCAACTGAAAGCTGTTAGTATTAATGTTTTAATAGTATCATAATTACATAATCGCTTGGCATGAAAAAACTGTTAATATTTTGGAAAAAATAAATTTATTGATTATTTACCACCCTCCTGGTACACAGAATATACGTATATCAGTCATGTGGTCACCCATAACACAAGCTCAGCTTATTTTGGGGCTGGATGATACACCAGCATTGAAATTTCCGTGTGATATGTCCAGCAATATTTATTATATTTGCAGATTATGATGAAGGGCCGCATTTATTTTATACTCGTCCCGAATAAATTAACTTATTTTACTTAAATTAAATTGAATTAACCGCATTGGAGTATCTTTCCGTATTATAATCCCTATTTATTTATTTAGCAAAGATGTATACTTTTTCAAATGAAAGAGATACATGGACTTGATTGAAGATGCCAAATGAATAGAGCTACTGATTGTGTAGAATCAACATCTATTCATGAATAAATCGGGTCATAACTTTGAATTAAACTCTATTCAGAATCCTTTGCTTTGACTTGAAAATTAACTCTGAAATGATCTTGTACACTTGCTTCAAAAACTTTTATGACTTTGCTACAAATTAATAAAATTGCTGAACATTTACCCTGGGTAAATAATAATAATAATAATACCGGACATTTCACACAGCATCATCTGGCCCCAAAGTAAGCAGAGCTTGTGTTATGGGTACCACATGACTGATATACTACTTATATACTTTTTTTTTGTAAATACATACATATTATACATAGAAACACCCAGACCCGAGACAAATACTTGCAGATCATACAAACATTTGTTTCAACTTCAAAATTAAGTTGAATGAAGAATGAATAAAGGATTAATAAAGGATTAATATTACGTACGTTCGGTTTCTATCTCAGGTTCTATTCACATGCATGTGTTGCTATCAAAATCAACCTTTCATAAAATCGATTTATCAATAGCAACTGAAAGCATAGTAACAATGTTTTGATAGAATCAGATCAAAAGATACGTCAAAGATGTTATTTTACTTTCTTCTATGACATGTGTCATAATGATGTCAGTTTTGCCAATGCCAAATGTTTTGATTGTTTATGGTAAGACGTCACGAAAAAAATTGTGACTTTAATATAAAACTATTATACAGATTATTTTCGCTCGACTCACAAAAAACTCAAAACTTTTATCCTAATTTTTGACACCCGAATCAATAACTCTACTAATAAAATTACTAATAAACCCAAAAATAAGTGCAATATTTGCTTCGGAAGACGGCCATAAATAGTACGATTAAATTTTACTAGAAACCCCGCTGATTCTCTACAATAAATCTTTTCCAAAATGATCATAAAGCTAGATACAAGAAAATTACACTTGACTTAAGAGGGCAACACTGGTCTATTTACTGTAAAGACCGCGGAAGGCATGATAACTACCAATCAAACAAGTGAATCAAACCGTGTTTGGAACTTCTCGATGTTCGTGATATGATCAACTGCCGGAAGACGAGTAAATATTTATTTTAGGTTTGATCCAAAATATTTTTTTAGGCTAAAATATGGTGGTAGTTTTGTAGATGAGGTAGTTTTGTAGACGTCAGTGATTTGCCTCCATAATAAAATACTTGATGTTTTACCAAAAATCACATTCAGTCTTATACACTACGGGCGACATAAAATTTCACATATGCTTTCATATATCTGACAATCAGAAGCATTACTGTGACATGGCATTACAAAGACAAACAAAACTGATAAGATCCTTCTTCAGTATTCAACAAACTCGCGTGACCACATAGTGTGGGGTAGTTTCACCCCCTGCCCTTAACACGGGTTCTAATGATCATCATACCCCAGGGCCGCGAACACGTACCGCTAATTCGTATTAAGCCCATACAAGGTTATTTGATATTTTTCTTCTAACGTTGTTCTTCTGCAGTTATTGTTACTTTATGGGCTTATAAGAGTTTTCTTAGTGTTTACAGGAAAAGTAATAATATCAACCTTATTCATATTATAAATCTTTGATTAGGTTTTAATTCAACGTTTTACCTTTGTGGCTGTTATTCATACAAATTATTATTTTCTTTGTATTTCTTCTCAGTTTATAATTATGTTTATAATTTATCTGATCATCATCCATAATAAATAAATCTCTAAGAATAAGTACCTAAATAATTTGTTTAACAACATTTGTACGCCGTGCCGTCCATTCTAATTCATACATTCCTTTCCATCTACTAGTTGCCAGGAAGAGATCGCTCTCAAGCGATATGGCCGCCCATTGTACCACATAAGTATTCATACCATGTTTAAATTGTTATTTTGTATATTTACTATGTATTTTTTAATAAAGTTATATTCTATTCTATTCTAAATAAAGTCAAGCGAGTTAATGCATAAACCCCTTCAGTATATCATTACAACCGAAACCAAAGCAGAAGTTAAACAAATATCAGTATTTTTACCTGTGATTTCAGAATCTCTGGCTTTTAAATTTAGAGGTAAGAAAATCTCGGATGTGCTTTTTTAGATTAGCTGCACGCAACGCTTTGCGAGAATTCGTTATTTTCACGTCTTGTTGTATTTCAAAACAACAGCTCTGCCCTTGAACCTGGACATTTTCATTATATCAACGGAAGTCGATTCCTCTTAAATACTTTTGTTTTATGCGATTTAGTTGGTTTACCACGTCGTCGGTATGCTACTGCCAAAATAAACCAGAACATCTTTGAATTATTTTTCAACCCTGGACCCGTGGGGAACTAGAGCCCATCGCGTTATCAAAATTATTACACGGGGCGTCTGGTAAAAACATCGCGTGATATAAGAGTTGGCTCCTATCTGGCCCAGCGTGTTAGCATTGCCATTCAACGTGACAACGCAGCCAGTGTCTTGGGGACCCTGCCCTCTGGCAATGATCTTAATCAATTGGGCTATCTATAGCTCGTTTTAAACAGTCCTTAGATAACATAATTGTTTCATATGTATTTTATATTATTGTGTACTACTCTAAACTGCTTCTCCAACCAGATCAAATCCAACGCTTAATATACGAGTATATGAACCGTCATCGTCGTTAATTTATATTCACACGTCAATAGACGGTAGTTAGACAAACAGTTTAATAGTAGTAAAGCTCATGTGGGCGACACGGCAACCACAAATCCAATTAGTGCTATCGATTTCAATTTCGGGCTAGACTGCTTATGAATCCCTATTAATGAGAACATGACACAAAGCATTTAAATAGATTTGGCGTAAAGTAAAATATGAAGCCTCTCATGTAAATGTAGATCTCAAACAAGGTTAAGCTTAATAACTAAGGCGTTATAGATAGGGTGTAAATTAACTTTTAAACATCAAATAAATTATTATGTTGAGTTCAAATGGCTTACATTTTATTAATTATGCAATTCATTATAATTATAATGTAAAGTTTAACAGTTAATAATGTATATATAAAACGAGTTCTTTGAAGCAAAGATTTTGTTAAATATCTAATTAATTGAAAATACAACGTTATTCGTGTTGCAGTCTTCTCAAAAGTCTACTTTGCATTCCGCAATCAGAACTAACGCGGTTGTCAAATAATAATACATTTCACCGTGCATTCAGTATGTAATTACGAGCAGTCTATTTATACCGTGACTATTTGCAAATAGAAAATAGTATTTCAACCGTGTATAGAAACGTTGACGTCTACTGGCCGGTTCTGACGTCACGGCTCGCGTGAGGAATGATAGGAGCTTCGCGACCTCACACCGGTCAGTTGCGGGTTGATTGCCATCACACAACCACTAGTAACATTGCAACCGTCTCGCTGAGCGCACGCTCCTTATTCAACAAACTTTGAAAAATCAACAGGAACTACGTTCAGAAATACTATTCAGTTTTCGTGCACTGAAGTGTATTTAAGCGAACTTTTCTTATAGTAACCGATACTTTGTGCCTTTCGAGTATGATGTCGTGATGTGGATATGAGGTGAGAGTGCATTGATGGTGTGTGCTCAAGCGGTGCGGAGTGATGGGGATCATCATTGGGACGTGCGTGCCTGATGCGGAGCAGGACACCGGCGCCTACGGAGCGCAGATGAGAAGGCCTCCCAGGAGGATACTTTATGGTAAACAAGAATACCCCACGACTTTGTTCGCGTGTTCTTATTTTTTATACAAACAGTCACCAATATCATTCCCTGATGGTTATTTTTCAGGATTCAAAACCTATCTACAAAATATATCATATATTATCATAACCGATTCCGCTGTTATGAAGTCCAAACATTCAAATATACGCATTTATTTCATTTTCAAAAGTTGTACTGATTTGTACAATTTGATAAACACTTATTTTACTCTTGTATTAAGCCAACGAGCGGTCCGCAGATCAAACTCACCCCGATGAAGATTCTCTAGATGAATCGAAACAGTGTCGGTGTCTCCATCGACAGAATAATACGTGAGTAAAACCGTGTTAGTCAAAATCTATTCGCATTTATAATAATAATGTGAGGTGCGATAGTGTGATACAAGTAATAAACATCTGATAGAGATAGCCTCAAAGATCTGAGTAACTAGATATGTGATTGCAGCAAGCCACAGATCGGTCGTTCAATTCAACATACCACATCCCACCATTCCGCTTACTTGTACATTTTAGAGTTCCAAAGTCCAACAAGAAAGTTTTGCTATATCCGTCTGAGTCTGTCTGTCTGTCCGCTCGTTATCAGAGCTCTAGTTCGCAGACTTTTCGTTTTATCGATATGAAAATTTACACTAATAAATATCTATTAGTGTCCTTTGCAAAGTTATGAATTTTTCTTTTTTGTAGAATTTTTAGGGGTCCTTCATTGACTGATCGAATATTTGTATTCTTACCTTTTAATGCATACTTATGATACCACATACACAGAATACACATCGATGTTCATCACACAAATGTTTGTTCTGGGTGGGGATCGAACCCACAATCTGCAACGTAGAAGTCAGAGTTTCTACCAACAGAAGCGAGAGACCAATCATACCATATCACGCTTTATATAACTTAATTAATGTTTATTACCGTAAACTATTACGTTGTGTTTTTGTATGTGCTATTGTTACATTTAATTTTTACATTATTATTTCTCTTATGTGTGTCTCTTAGTTAAGTTACTCAATAATTATAGTCATAATCGACCAATAGTATCAAACTCCACTGACGTAATTAGTAGCTATTACGATTCAGTTTGTTTCAAAAACCCTCCTAGTTTGATAGACCTGGTAGGTTATGAAACTAACAATCAAAAATACCTAAAGAGGAATAAGTATCATTTTTACAAAAATATCATCTCTCTTCAAACTGCTGCATTTAGATCGTAAATACTTTTGTTATTGAGCTTAATCACGAAGGTACAATCAAAATATATTCATAACTAGCTGACCCGGCGAACTTCGTACCACCTCAGAATCAATAAATAAAAAAGCAAGCATTTTTTTCATATTTACTCACCTTTTAAACCTTCCCTGGACTTCCACAAATAATTCAAAACCAAAATTAGCCAAATCAGTCCAGCCGTTCTCAAGTTTTAGCGAGACTAACGAACAGCAATTGATTTTTATTATATACATTTACCTACCGCAAGTCGCTATAGGTTGGTAACCGCATTTAACATAGTTATATATAGATAACCTTCGGTGCTCTTGGCTTAGCTAACTTACTCGTTCCTAACAGATCAACGATGTTAAGCAACTTTGCCAAAGACCAGTACTTGGATGGGTGACCACTGTGGTTTCCATCTAAGCGGTTCCATAGAAGGTCACATTAAGGTACCCTGAGCAAATGACTTTGCCGCATGTTGCAGGCGCTCAAATCGCGATTTTATATAAAAAAATAAATTAATCAATCTAAAAAAGTTGAACGGACAATGTTTAAATTAGTTACTTCTTATAATTTGTGTAAGCTGTAAGTTAAAACGATGTCAACTTTAAGAGATGGTGATGATTAAGTATTTAAAACCTTATTTGATAGTTAAATTACAGAATTAACAATAACATTAAAAACAACGAGGAAGTTGGAGAGAAAATTGAAATTACAAACCATATATTTTTTATATTTAGTTTTCCTTCAGTTAACGAGCAGATAGCCACAATATTCCATACACATTAATATAATTACATCCATACAAAAACACCCGAGATAAATATTTATAGATCATACAAACATTGTCCCGCGGCGGCAATCGAAGCCGCAACCCTGTGTCTCCTGTAGGCCTTCGGCCGCAGAGGTGTTTATCAAAAAGTAATTTGCTGGGATATCGCCTTAAGCTATCGGTCCTGGCTTTTTAAAAGTTGTTACGCTATGACGGAGGCCTTCTCACTACGTCACCAGAGTTGACTAACTCGTACGCAAGTGCTTGTGTTATGGGTATCACATGACTAATATACTTTTTTCTAAAATACATACATATTGGTGGCAGTTCGGTTGGCACCAACCTAACTAATTTTAGCTAAAATTAGTTTTAGACTGTCAAATTAAACAATGTTATTCTGCTGTTACCAACTTATCCTAATATAATTTTATCTAATTTAATTAAGTGTTCCTTATTTAGTTAGATGGTACCAACCGAATAGGTTTTACGAATGATATGACTAACTAAAATATATTTTAGACATTCCTAAATTTAGAAATGAACCAACCGAATTGCCACCATTATACCTAGAAACACCCGACACAAATACTTGCAGATCATACAAACATTTGTCGCACTGCGGTAATCAAACCCACAACCTGCATCTCAGCCGAACCTTGGCCCACTGCGTCACAGAGGTCGTCATTTTTCGAACAGAAAAACCATTGATGCACGGTCATATACAAATAATACAATGCATTAGTGTATGAAACTCGCATCTGACATACCGCAAGAACTTACACATCCTTATGAACGCCTCTCAACTTATGAACACTGCCTAAGATTCGCCCTGTCACTATTTGTCACTATCTAACGAAAAGGGATGGCACTATTTTAAACAGTTATCAACTTTTGATAGATGTTAAGAGACGTGTATAAGTAAGGCCAACAATGTGTTAGCATGAAATCTTATTTAGTTTCAAGTCACGTTTAACATGACTGTAAAAATGGATTCCGCTAAAGTAATTTCAATCTTTATCGCAATGTTCATTCTCTTTTTACATTATTCATTTGCGTTCCTCCTATTGCGAGCCGTAAAAGCCTTAATTGCCTACCATTAGGTCTTCTTCCTTTAAGGAACACTGGATTCTAAAAGCGCGAGTCACCGTAGAACTACACGTTATTGCACTCATCAGCATTGCGGCATATATAAAACTTTCAATACACTGATTCTAAATAACTAGTGACACGATGATAGATAATTAAATTAATATTACTGGATCACGCTGCTCCATCTAGAGCCAAACTCTATAAAAACCAGATAATAAAGAGAATACATAGATGTAAATGCATACTTATGAAATTTACACGTAGACGCAGATCAAATATCTATGTTCATCATACAAATGTTTGTAGTTAGAGGGAAGCGAACCTTGATACCTCGATGTTTGTTCAGTCTGGGTTTTATAATAAAACCAATTTTCTTGGGATAAAAAGTAGTCAAATCGGTCCAGTAGTCTTTAAGTTTATTCGTTACGTACAAAAAAACAAATCTTTCCTCATAATAATATTATTGTAGATTACGTTTTAAAAACTAAAAAGACAACCGATTTCATGTATATAAAAAATATCATCGATGTATACAATATTTAGATTTTTGTGAATTTTTTTAAAACCGTTTGACCGATTTCGATAAAATTTTAATGGGAAGTAGGTATACCCTTTAGATTACTTCACCGATTACTCAAAGACGCCCGAACCCAAATCAGTTCAGGCGTCTTTGAGTAATCGGTGAACATACATAAAAAAACCGACGAATTGAGAACCTCCTCCTTATTTGAAGTCGGTTAAAAAGATTCATAAGTATGTATTTAATAATGTACTTTTCTAAAAAACGGAAAACCGGCTTCTTAACCTTAAATATCAAATAACCATTATAATTTCCAACCCTAATTGCGATACATTAAATTTTTGTCATCGATGCTTTCCGTCCGTACCTTCATGGTCAAGGTCAAGCCCATAGTCTGGTCAACTGACAAATTCCTATTAAGCTTTTGTCTGTGATCACCAATGCAATGCTTCAATAAATAAATAATCCCGGACATTTCACACAGCATCATCTGGCCCCAAAGTAAGCAGAGCTTGTGTAATGCGAATACATGAGCTGCTTGTCGTTGGAAGAACTTCACAGGGTACCTTCAAAGCCTAATGTCTGATCAACTGACAAGTATGCATAAAGTTATTGCCAGAGATCACCAATATAATGGTTTATTTGCGATACATGAGTTGTTTGTCATTGAAGAGTTCTGTATGGTATCTTTATTGTCCATTGTCAAGCTAGTTGACCATTGAAAGGTGTATATTATACTGATAGATATTCCCATACTATATTTACCAAAGTAATTACAAATTTGCGAATAATTTATACTTATGCATTGAGGAGTTTCAGATTTTCATCATGTTTTCCATCATCAGATACCTCACCAAACTAATATGAGATCTTTCAAAACTTTCATGAGTTGTACTATACATTTTGATAAACACGGGCTTTACTCACGTATTATTTTGTCGATGCACCGACACTGTTTCGATTCATCTAGAGAATCTTCAGGGTGAGTTTGATCCGCGGTCCGCTCGTTGCCGCTCGAGATCACGGTTCGCACATTGCGATGTTTATCAAAATGTATAATATGAGATCATTTTCATTTCTTTTTCCGATCATTTCAGAGAGGAGGTAAATCTTAAATGATAAAAAGAAATTACGAAAATCGGCTAATGATTGGCGGAGATATACATAAAGTAATATACGTACAAAAATATTCATACAATAAAAAAAAACAGTCGAATTGAGAATCTCTGTCTTTTTCTGAAAGGCGGTTAAAAATATATAAGTATTCTGTTTCCCATAGTACAAAGTATGCTTAGTTTGGGGGTAGATTGTGTTGTGTGCATTGTCCGCCAATATTTATTTATTTGTATTTATATCTATCAAATATTCCATGATCGCCTTGCAGATTAATTAAGTTGAAAACTCCTCAGTGGTTGGACTTGGACATATACAATACATGGTAGGCACGATGCTGAAAGATGCCATGACGTGTAGCTGGACACTAAAATTTCTACAGCTTTCATTGGTCGGATCGTCTTCTTGCATTTTACTATTTAAAGTAATAACCATTACTAAAGAGATCTTTAAGGTAATGGTCATTTCTAGGTCGCTCTGGTTTAACTCATCTGAATCTTAGAATTGCGGACTATGCGGAAATACATTACATTACAAAACATTAAACAGATAGACAAATGAGTCAATTGTTCCTTCTTCTTCTTATCGTGTAACTTGTTATTTCCAACCAGTGTGGTGAAAGGATTAAAGTGTGCCTCAGAGGCTCCTTTCGTGCACTTAGGTAAGCCTTAATGTAAGCTCTCGACCTTGCAGACAGGACCCCCAGGAAAGACGAATCAGTACATGCGGTGTCGGTTCGATTGCAGGTGCATAACGGCTGGCACCGAACCGGGCTTGTTTGATATTTTCCTTCTTTAACGCTAGCTCTTCTGTTAGTCAGCAGGGGGACTAATCCCCAATAATTTGAAGACTATCGCAGTCGTCTCCATCATCAGTCTCCAAGCAGCACTCAACTGGGATCAGTTCCACGTAGAAATCCTCACTCGAAGTGTTAATATAATTCAGCGAAAATTACCAACCCGATTTTACAGTCAGATGCGGGTGCTGAGCCATTTTTGATGATCCTTAACTGATCGTTGTAGAGTATAGCGGATGGTAAAATTAAAAAACTTATAAAATAAAATTTATTTTGTAAAAAAAAAAATGTCCCTAAGGATGCCTCATGGAGGCAAAACATGTGTCGAATTTATTTTTGAGTAACAGTATTAAATATTTGTTTCTATCTGTTTTAGGTTTTGCAAATATTTGTTTATCTTCCTCTTAACCCTTAGACCCTCTAAGGGTTACGAGGAAGATACCTTTTTGTAGTGTCCGATAACCACGCGTGGGATTAAGCAAACCCAATGATTTTGAGTATATAATATATAATACGTCCGTATGTAAATCTGAGCTTCCTTTCTACTAATATTATAAATGTCTGTTTGTGACGATTTTTAGACGTTTATATAATTGAATGGTGAGATGTTTGTCTGTTACTAAGTCACGCAATGATTACTGAACTAATTCGGATGAAACGTGCGATATAGATTTGGACTTGGAATAACATATAGCTACTTATTATGATATATTAATAATAATATCGAAATCTTTTTAATACGGACAGAAGCTAATAAAAATATAAACTCCTGACCATCGATATTACCTTAACTTGCGCTATATTATATCTATGTGAAAGCACCTTGGTTGAAAAAGCGTCATCCCCTCGAGGTCCTTGCCTTATCTGTGTCCCAACAAGGTTAGCAACACCCCTGTGCTTGTATCACACGACTCAGTAGCTACCGAGTAGCGACACGCGATCACTTGTTGATCGTGCGATCGATCCATTGCTTCTCAATTATAACATTTAGGTTTTAAACAGTGCGGTAAAGCACTGTTCGTAGACTGATGTTGCTGTGCAGTAGAGCTCTAGTTGTGTAGTGGTAACAGCGAATTCCGATCATTAAGGTTTGAACCTTGTCGTGGCCCAATTGAATTTCTTTACGAAATATGTATATGCGCGATGCCAGTGCTGTAAGAGGGAACCGGGATACTATAGAACCAAACATTTTAAAGTCGGTAATCGGTTACTGTTTCTATCAGCGCATCAGTATTATAATAGTATAGTATCTATAAGCGGCGATAGGCTTGTAACCTTTCACGTACGGAATACTAACCACTGGCATAAATGTTGACTTGTGCCAAAAGTAATCTCGGGATTACAGCCATGAGCATGATTTTTTGTTCTTTTTTGTTAAGGTGACCCTTATATAACGCTAGCTGCTGTGTTTAACGAATTCATTTCTCAAAAAGAACAATGTTCACTTAAATGAGTAGGTATTACAAAAAAAAACTTAAACTATCTTATCTATCTTAACTATTCTTAAAGTAATAACTGCAGCTAATTCTAGCTGCTGTCTGCAGCTTTGTCCGTGTGGTATATAGATAATAATATATATGTAGCTTATATTTATAGCTACTGCGTAAATAACCGAGATTGAACATTTTGAAAAACACGAGCTTTTACTCACGTATTATTTTGCCGATAAAGGCACCGGCACTGATATCGACACAAACATTTATATATATATACTATCTGCGTGTCGCAGCTTACTTCGCAGCTTCGCAGTTACTTTCGCATTTATAATATTAGAAGGGATTTATTTATTGGGATCTAGCATGTAGTGAGACGCAGAAGTTTTGACTCCCGCCGCGGGACAATTTTCGTTTGATCTGCTAGTTTTCAAGAGGGTGGCTGTTTTTCTATGTATACAATGTACTCGTATGTAAAAAAGTATACAAGTAGAATATAAATCATGTGGTACCTATGACACAAGCACTACTTACTCTGGGGCAAGATGCTGTGTGAAATGTCCGGCATTAATATTATTATTATAATAATCAGTATGTACAGTTATTTACAGTGAGCTGTGTTGTGATATTAGTGAAATATAAATACCTAGACCCAAGATGAACAAATAACAAAGATTAGACAAACAATTCTCGTATCTTAGCCCATTTTGTAAGTTATTAGATTTTAGAATTACACGTTTTATAAATAGATAAAATGCTTCGTGTAATGTCTTTGTCAGATACTAAAGTCTGATAAAATAATTTAAAACTATTTAGCTACCCACATTTAACTACATGTTATACTCTAATTTTTGGTAATAAGTAGGTACTTTTATATAGCTGCTGCCCGCGGCTTCGTACATAAAAAGTGGCCTATGTCCTTCTCTAAGGTCCTATCTTTCTCTATACCAAATATTTATCAAAATCGGTTCAGCGGCTTAGGCGTGGAAACGTAACAAACAGGCAGACAGAGTTACTTTCGCATTTATAATATTAGTAAAGATTAAGACCGCGCCGTTTGCAGGGTAATATACCCTGCAAACATTGTAGCCCTAGCATTTATTTTACTTGTACCGACGATGTACGTAAAATTTTACGTTCTCATCAAAGTTTATTTATTATTATTATATTTATTTATTAGATCTATAACATAACTTTAATGTATAACGCCTTAATGTTTGAATATCTCATTATGTGAATTGTAAATTTTTCAATTTCTTTTGAGTTAATAAAGTTTCTTCAAACCGTTAAATAATGAATGAGACATATCTCATCATTACGTCAACTGTCGCAAGAATGTTAAAACATACAATTGTCACATATCAGGTACCGTAAAACAGGATTAATATTGGAATCGAAATTCTCTCAACTGTTTCGAAGTCCTAACTAATTATGTTCACTTCAATCATCAACATTCCACAAAGCCTCTCATTCAAATTGAAGTTTTATCGTAAAGCCCAGCTAATCTAGTGATGGGATCGTACATCGATACATATCGACATCGCACGAAGTTACAGTTCTTTACGCCCGTAAATGTCGAGGTTTATGTAACAGCAAAAATACCTGTTAGCGTGTTCGTTACCAACAAGGACGTAACCAGAACAAGCGTAAGGGGAGCAAAATAGAGCAGGCTACACCAGAAAAAGGTCCCAACCCCTTCAGACGCTCCTGGTTGGTCCCTGTGCGCTAAGCGCGTGGGTGGAACTTAATCTGATAATGTATTGCAGGTTCTACAAACGTATGGATCTGTTTTTCTAGGCAGTTTAGTACCAATTCAATTTACTAGGAAAATAGGAACACATGTTTCTGTCACATGATGTAGGTCTGAAGGAAACTGAACCAGGAAAATGATAACGTTATGTGGTTTATAAAATGTATTTCATGTAAATGTAATTGTAAGTAAACAAAATCTGTAAATATTAGATATTCTCGGGAAGATGTATCATAGCAGTTGTAAATAAACAAAGCAACAATTAATATCGTATCTAGAACCAACAAAATCAACAACAAAGCATTAACTTGTAGTTATTTGCTATCGATCATTCCAGAAATAGACACATTCAATTAATTGTATTTACACACGACATGGTATATGAGAATGTTATCGGTTCGGGAATATTGTAATTTATAGTCTACATACAATGTGTGGAATATTACCAACACAAATATATATTTAATGCGCTATGTTTCTGCGTTAACAAAACCGTAGGTATAATGAATGTCCTGTTGGGATTTATAATTAAACAAGCGACCCGCCCCGGCTTCGGACGGGTGCAATGCTGATACTAAATATACTACAGAATGTCTTTATATACAACGTTATCTAAGAGAATAACATAGACTAAGAGGTAGACATATACCATTGCGGTCTTTTGTGTAGACCTTTTAAGGTGTACAAGACTGTAGTACATTATTTTGATCTATCTCGTAGGGTTCAACCAGCGTTTGCAATGTAAGCGCAAAAAAATGTGTTTATTTCCGACACCACATAAGAAACCTTTAAATTATCAGTGTTTCTCTACTATATTATGCATGTTTTATACATAAAAATCTTCCTCTTGAATTACTCTTATCTTTTATAAAAACCGCATCAAAATTTCTTTGCATAGTTTTAAAGATCTAATCATACATTGGGACAGACAGACAGCGGGAGACGACTTTGTTTTATACTATGTAATGATGGATAAATATTGTTGAAAACGATGTCAAGGGGCCTAGTCTTCAAATCGATAATTAAACTTACTCATTACTAGTTCGTTTCGATGCGTTTTGAACGATGGAAAGACCGACATTACGTCATCCTCCACAACAATACTATCCTTTGAGTTTGACATCGAAACAACTATAAATTTTGAATTCAACGACGTTATCATTCCGATATATCAAAATAAGTTTGACGAGTAAACGTCCTGCATAGCAAAGAGTGATTCGCATTTGGAAGTAGTTCTTAAGGATACACAAGTCAGCGGCACAAACTCGTTAGTGGGCGCAGCTAAAATGCATGCTATTTCACCTAGCTTAGTGTGAGAAAAGGATAGACTCGCACCAAGGATAGAGATGAGCAGTAAGGAGATAGCGTGATTATAATTTCGAGTCATATCATCAGATTAATCTATGATTTCTAAATAAAACGATTGCGTAAAAATAATTAATATACCTTTGGCTCAAGGGTTCTCATGAAAAAACTACTGAATGTAATTATAAAAAAAAAGTTATTTGAGCTCTTGAATAAATAATCTATGCTTGTATAGGAAAAAAAAATTAGTTTGCGTACTCCGTTTGTTATTTATTCACACCTAAAGTTGCGCTAAAATCAGTGATGAAAATCGATTTTTTTGAGTTTTGTATCTTTCAAACCCATATTATTTTCACAATTCTGTATTGATACAAGCATAGATTATGACAAGACAAATTTATATCACTTTTAGTTTTGGTTGTTCGTCATCAGACAGTGGCGTGATCACCCTTCGACGTTTGTATGGAAAGATAATCGACTTGTTCACTCTTAATGTTTTGGGCCCTTGCATAAGCAAATATAAATCGCGTATGTTTAAATGAATGCTTTATTTAGGTAGTTGTTAACGGGTAGGTATTTATCGCGTATTACCTTTAAATTAATTAAAATGCCCGTTAACTATAAGAATATAATAGTACTTTTGTCAAAGCTATTAAAATGTATAATCATTTACACATAAAGTCTTCAAGGTTATTTATTTAAAATGCACATCTGGTTAATTGAAAGTGTATTCTATGATCTGGCGGAAGTCTTCGAGCGATAACTTTACATAATTTGTTACGCCATCTAATTATATTAGGGACCTATTAGCAAATTATACTCACCTCAATACAATTATACTTATCTTAAAAAAAACAAATATAAAATATTTATTTCTCAAAACTTAATATGATACATTTCATGGGGTGGGATCCACTTTTAAGTATAGATATACCTGTGTTAGAGGGTCTCGCTCTTCCGTAGTACAGTTGTATACATTAAATTAGGTAAGTTAAGCAAAATAAGATAAAACAAATTGTAGGTTAAATTAAATTAATGTTAGTTACATTAATTAATGGTACTTTAGATTATAATTAAAGTAAGTTAAGTAATGTATGTACATCTCTATATATTAATACGTGAAGCAAAAACTTTGTACCCTTTTACGAAAATTGTGCGGACGGAGGAGTATGAAATTTCGCACACAAGTTTATTATGCATAATTATGCATAAAAATACATTATTAATTAATGAATTATGGTCGAATTAGGAGCAGTGGGCGACCACTAGTAGTATTAAATACCCGAAGTAAAACTGTTGGAACCATACTGCATACCTACTTAAGAACCGTGTAACACAATTTATGGCTATAATATTCTTATTCTAGAATATGAATCCTGTCCGCGAGAGATAAAGAAAATACGAATGCCTTATTGGTACTGGTAACGCGTAACGGACCTCTCGCAGTACTATTGCTGACTCTACGATACGTGTCCTATCCCTTTCTCCTATCTGATTCTAATGTACTGGTTACTATTAAGTTCTTCAATTTATTTATTTGTTGAAATTGTTCAACGGTATTAATTCCATAAACGTACAAATTATCAGAGGTTATTTGTATTACAATAAACACTTAATGTATTCTAATACTCGAACTTTGATTTGATTGTGTTCAATTATAGGTTATTTATTAAGTTAAAAGCAACAGTTACAATCAAGTTGGAACAATCAAAGCCAACAAGTTGATAAAAATACAATATTGTTTTATTCTCTTAACGAGCACACGAAAAAGATAAAGGTCGGATAGTTATTTGTATAACAGATCCTATTTCTACACATTGATGAACACGATCCAATCAACTCTTCAAACTATTTTTAGGAACACCAACATACATATAAACGAAGTC
Organism: Lampropteryx suffumata; assembly: GCA_948098915.1. Classification (NCBI taxonomy): domain Eukaryota; kingdom Metazoa; phylum Arthropoda; class Insecta; order Lepidoptera; family Geometridae; genus Lampropteryx; species Lampropteryx suffumata. The sequence continues at coordinate 1,788,630 of OX402560.1, forward strand.
GTCCCCCTTTCTAATAGAACGAGCCTTTAACTTCATAAATAGTGGCTTTGTGCTCATCGTCACTATACCAGCACTTTCGTGGTATTCACCAGAGCCAGTGCTCGGTTTATCTGTTTCTTTTTGCTGCTTTGTGCTCATCGTCACTGTACTAGCATCTTCGAGGTATTCAACAGAGTCAAAGCTCTGTTTATCTGTTTCTTTTTGCTGCGTTGTGCTTTCTTTGTGCTGCTGTGTGCTTTCTTTGTGCTGCTTTGTGCTTTCTTTGTGATTTTTATGTTTACTATGACCCTGGCACATTTCTTCTGGATTAAAACTATGATGCATATAACCTGGCGCCATCGGACCAGGTAACATGGGAGGAACTGGTCCCATGCCCATACCCATACCCATACCCATTCCCATACCCATACCCATACCCATGTAAGGGTTCATAGGTGGCGGACAGGGATACATAGGCTGCATGACCGGTGCCATAGGATACATTGGAGCTGACATCATTGGCATAATTGGTACTGGTATCGGTATTGGCAGGGGCGGTGGCGGTGGTGGTAGCGGTGGCGGTGGCGGTGGCGGCGGCGGTGGCGGTGGCGGTGGCGGCGGTGGCGTGGTTGTTTTCCGCTTGCAAGGCTTAAAGGTAGGACATGGCTTTTTCGTCGTAGTCGTAGTCGTCGTAGTTGTCGTCGTGGTCGTGGTTGTTGTTGTTCTGATTGAAGTACGCACGTACTCCTCCTCAGAGTCAGAGCAGGGAGCCTGGGTAGGGCAGTCATCGAGATCGGGATCAAGTGTTCTTTGACGCTCAAGATTCACTGAAAAAAGGAATTTTAACTTATCATGGGTTTGAGGATTTTTGGACTTGTTGAATTTTTTTAGATCTGTCCCAAGTTCATATAGTCAGCCAACGTTACTGATCATCATCTGATGACATCCAAAACTAAATAACTTAAATCATCAAAATTACATGTCCTTAATGATCGAAACGCGACTTCTCTTTTACCCTGTCTAAAAAACCAATTTGTTGAACTCGTTGAACTGAATCTACTTTCGTTTTCGTCCATTCGCTCCCTTCGTCTCGCCTTGCACTCTCGGCACATCGCGCAGTGCACCTCCAGCACTTCTGCGTCCACCATCTCATCGTGACACGTGTGGCAGGCGGTGCGGCAGTTTATCACTGCCGTGGCTGTGGGTACCACGATTAAAAGAAGAAGATAGGAATACATTTCATGACTGAAACAAAAACAAAAACTATAATGAGCCTATTTATTTTCGCTTTTAAAGTATTTTTTTTATTAGGGTTACTTACATACATTTTATTTTTTGCCATTCATTCCATTTATTATACCTACTTAACTAAAAACTTAGTAATAATAATAATAGAATATTAATTCAAAATTCAAATAAGTAATAAATACATACTTTTTTGAATTTTGAATATGATGTATTATCTTCCTTCTTCTTTTCGTGTCACTATTTATTTCTAACCAGTGTGGTGAAAGGATTAAAGTGCGCCTCAGAGGCTCCTTTCGTGCACTTAGGTAGGCCTTAATGTAAGCTCTCGACCTTACCGACAGTTTTATATTTTATAATTATAAATAATGTTTTATAACACCCAGACAGAACAAACACCTAGTCGTATGTTCATCATTAATTACACAAATGTTTATTTTTACTATATCTGTACATCAATTTATAATCTGGATAACTGATGTTTTGATTAATCTTACCACCTAATAAATACTGAAAAATCACATGTTTGAGAAAATACTGTCCATAGGTATGGATAAGGAACAAGATAAATTCTTCGAGTTTCAAAAAAAAGTTTTAAATAACTAGATTGTGTTAATTAGCTTCGGACTCCTCTCAAACCTGGAAGTTCATTACTTTTAATGACCTTATGATTATAATTTAAAAAATCTTTAGCCGAGGAGATCTTATAAGACTCGTAGTCGTATCCAAAGTCACAGGATTAAAAATATTCAAGAAATGACAATACAAATGTTGAAACAGGAAGCGACTGCGTGTGATACCATCTTAAATTACCAAGATGTCCTTCTTCGTTTGAATCAGTTGCCAACTCATTGTCATGTCCTAAAAAGGTGTTTGTAATTAAACCTCCACCTATAATATTATCACAGCCGACTTCATTGCTGAGCGAAGATCTCCGATTTAAATCCATAACCCCTTAAGTATAGAAGTCGAGTTATCGTGTCAAGAATAAAAGAAAAATAAGTGTTTTTTTTGTGGTTTTGAAAGAGTAGTTTGCCGATAGTTAGTTTGGACCTCGTAGTACTGAAAGGATTCGTTGGAAATCCAACTACTAGCCATCCCAATAAGGGCATTCAATAACAATCTATAATTAGCTGTCCTAATGAAGCATAGTGTTTTCTGTATGTGCAATAAACGTGTATCAGCAACAGTACGGCGGCGGGTAACTCATTATAATGTAGGTGTAGATACTCTACCTACATACGTGTACGTGACACAAACAAATGAAAATATGCTCCAGATGTATAGGATAATAGCCGTGTTGGGAGAGCATGCAATTGTATGGCATTATTTACGTGAATAGATGATGTTAAGCACAATTTCACCTGTTGGTAACAACCTAAAACATTTCTACCTTTTCCAGAGCCGAACCTTCACTGAGCAGTTGTTTTAAAATATTAAAGACTTGCACTTTAGCACGCTCTGAGGTTTTTCTTTCGCCGTATTTTATTTTTACGACATGTTGACGCCATCGCGGTATTTTATGGCGAAATGCGAATTTATGCCTATTTCCATGCGATAAAAACGTGCATATATAAATAACATGCGCGATATAAACGTATGTTTTATATTTTATTTATGATTTGTTCTTACTCGAACGAGCTTTACCTACTGCTATTTATTTATTTTGCTAAAGTATTTGTTTGTGTCATTATCATGTTTATATTACTGAGCCTATTACAACATTCAACATTGTCTAAGTAGGTACGTATGACTTGTGGTATCTATGTTTTTACTTCTCGTCTCGGGGGAAAATAGATAAAAAAAATTATTACCATTTTACTAAGCCTAGCCTACTTGTGTAAAACCATGGATAATTAAACAAGTCCACTGCAAAAGGCTATGCAAATTACCCTTTTAAAACGACTCCCAAGCGGGGGCTACAGTACAAGTCAATTATCCCGCTCGACCTCGCGGAAATATTTGATTCACCCCTTGCTGGCGCTGCCTGGCTGGCTCGCCCGAGATGTGGTCTGCTTCAATGCTTTTCAATTCCACTCGTGCCGTGCTTCATCGTGTTTTTAATTAAATAAAAGTAAACGAGCTCCGGAATAAGTCTAGCTTAGGTAATATCTAATTGCCAATGCTTGGCCATTGTAAACACCCTCTTTTTAGTCCTGTCCACTCCTTATATCTGCAGATCTTCTCACAAATTTACATAAAACTTCAAATTATATCTCGTTTCCCAATAATTATGATAATGTTAAGAAATTATAGCTAACCACTTGAAAATATTGCTTTGTTTACCGCTTAAAAAAGCGAACGATTTTACAAGTAATTAAAACCCGCGTAAACCACATCCATCTTATTAGCTCCGTAAACAAAGCGAAGACTAACGTAAACAAGTCCATAAAGTTCGAGTGAACATTTTGTGAAACACGGCAACCCATGGAGTACAAAAACAGGCAAGTCGCGATGGAGATGAACGATTTTGGGATGTTGGGTGGATTGAACTTTAGACCTCAAGACCTTTCTATGTGAGAATCCGTAGAGAGCCTATATAGCGGTAATAATTATAGCTAGGTAGTTGTGTACCTATATTTTAACATAGAGACGCATTTAAGTACTTACCTACCGTCCTTGTGTCCTGGGGTATGTTGAATTGGTTAGTCTGGTCACGCATAGCCACGCGCCTCGGTCGACTGCCGCAAGCGAATTGCTGACTGCTTAAGTGATAACAAACCATAGTTGCGAATCGCGACTGTTCCTTTCAAATCCTTAAAAATATCTACCGTCTGATTCTTAAAGGCTCGATCGCATGAAGCAGATTAGTCGTGAACGTTTAATCAGTATAGTACATACCTAAGTACGAGATTATTACCAGAGGAGTTCAGTCTACGTTTTTTTTTAGATTAATCTACCTATAGTAATAAAGACATTGAGAATTCAACGCGGTCATGCTCAAAGCCACAAAATACGTCTATTTATAAACAGTAAGCAATCGCAATGGCTTGTAACCTTCTAAGTAATGTGTCGACGACGTCAATAGTGTACTGTAAGAACTATGCATATAGGTATGGTAGGTAAATACCTACTACTAGTAGAGTAAGTGAACACGAATTCAGCCTGATCTTGAAGTTTGAGTCATCGGCCTTCGACAATACCATGATTATATCCAATGTATATCTTGGTAGTAAGATCATACGTTATAGTAGGGGAGCTCAAGAGGCTAAATGGGTATTTACTTGAGCGTCGTGGGGACCTGATGGATTGTAAAGATTGGGTGCTAAAAGAAACAATCGCAAAGAAATACTCGATATAATAGTTATTAATCTCTCAATAGTTTTAATTTGTCTATATTATCTACATAGATAATTTTACATGAAGAGAACCCATCTAGCTCGGGTGGATATGACGCGAACTCGTGAACACATGACGTGACTTGTTTCTGATATTTTTTTTTTTTTAAGTACTTGACACTAGCAATACTATCGAGTAACACTAGAAAATCAATGGAAGTGTCGAATAAAAACTTAGATCGTAAAAATGTTGTTTTTTATTGTTGCAGGTATAAAATGCCCCGTGTGCAGCAAGTTCGTGCTGCCGGACGACATCGAGTGTCATCTGGTCATGTGCCTCACAAGGCCAAGGCTTTCATATAATGGTCAGTATCACAATTACGACTATCATCAATTATATGTGGGCTTATCTAGTAATTCATCGAATAGCAGCCAGTAAAAAGTTAGCATTAAGTCCTGTGGAATCCCCAGTGTTTTTAAGAAGACAGCGAGGGTGATTAATCTGATCTAATGAAGAGTTATCTTGGAATATGGTTGTTTCTAAAAATAATATTTGTAGAATCCAAACAAACATCGCCCTGGAGGCGAAGGTCGATAGTGGTCATGTTCTATCTTTTGGGAAAGAGCTACAGGCAAAGGAGATATCCAGATGGATCCAACTGGGGTAGGCGGCGTTTGGTAGACTAGACGATATTATAATATTTTAAAATCACTCACAGTTCCACTATGTCTGTAGACCTATACAATCATGATGTGCTGCCAACTATGACTTACGGTGCAGAAACCTGTACGCTTACGAATGAGACTGTGCACAGGTTACAGGTTGTACATGGATTAGATTAGCGCAATACCGAGGTGGATGCACAAATTAGAGGCTTATCCCCAGCAGTAGTATAAGCCAGGCTGCACATGATGCCGATGATGATGATTTGTACAATTATGTCCAGTTTCGATCCCCAGGTTGACCAGCTGCTATATCCTCCGTTGTATCAATGCTAATGTTATTTCCTTGTGCGTTCCAGAGGACGTGCTAAACGACGCTAAAGGGGAATGCGTGATCTGCCTGGAGGAGCTGTCTGCGGGAGACACCATCGCGCGTCTGCCCTGCCTTTGCATCTACCACAAGGGGTAAGCCATCCTATTCATATGATATTTATAATGTGTTTCATAAAACCATAAGTTATTTTTGTTGAAATAATATCGAAGTTGTGTTGCTCTGAAAAAGAGGTATTTATTTTACTAGTGGTCGCCCGCTGGTCGAAATTCGACCATAATTAATTAATAATTAATGTATTTTTTATGCATAATAAAAAAAAAATATTAGCATTCTGCACTCCTCTATAAACTATAAGTGTGCTAAATTTCATACTTCTCCGTCCACGCAATTTTCGTAAAAAGGAGTATAAAGTTTTTGCTTCACGTATGAATATAATAATAATTAGGTAACACAATTTATAAATCTATTAAACCTTCACAACGCACGAATCAACTACACAATCATACCTGAAAAGAGAAACGATATATAAAGCTATTATTTCCGTTATCTTTTAACTTTATTTATTATTTATATCTTTCTATTTCAATTGTAGCTCGCTTCTCAGTCTCCAAGGGTTTTCATTCTTATCTTAACTCACATTGACGCAACAGTTTCCGATCTTGTTAACTTCATTACATATTAAAAACTTGTTTCTGCCGCGGCCTTATCGCGTGGTAAGCACCTAGATTAAATGTAGCCTATACCTACTTATGATATTCCTAGGCTAAAATTATATATATGTCAGTATACCAGCTGTTCTGAAAATGACAATACCGGAGACTTCCCAACTGGCCAAAAATTCTACCATCAGGAATAGGCCACATCATCTTTCTTCTTCATCCAAGAAACTTTACTTTCGTAAAAGTAACATACTCGAGAGTCCTTTGAAGCTGTAACAAAAGGTTTAGTGTGCGATACACTTGCCTTCTCTGCACTTGCATTGTACGCATCAAGTGGTACCCGAACCCGCGATACCGGCCCACAAAGGGCGAACAATGCATCGATACTCCGCCTAGGCACTGCAGATCTGGGTCACTAGATACGGCAGGGCCCGTTGTTGCTACGGAAACTGGTTTGCTAAATGAGCTTTTGTCAGCGCTTCTTTAGGGCCGGTTATATTACTGTTCCGGCTATAATGAAAAGCCCTGGACTGCTGGCTCAGAATATGTTCAAATCCCATTATTATTAATTGTTCTGTGACTGCCGCGCCGGTTTACCTATATAGAATAAGAATGCTGTTCACTAATATGTACTTTTCTTATTTCCAGGTGTATAGACCAATGGTTTGAAGTGAACAGATCGTGCCCGGAGCACCCCGGGGACTAGGCCCCAGCGGCCTGCGCGGCCTAGGCCCCGGCTGAGGCCCCTAGGCCCCCACGTGCCATGTCGCGAGTGATAATTTTATACAAGGAACAGACTGCGGCCCTAGGGCCATGTAAATAAACTTATGCTAGTGAGATGTTTTATCATTTAATGAATTGAACGAAAATAAGAAAAAAAACAAAGACACTATAGGAAGCGCTGTGGGAAATTCTCGGTGGAGTTAAATAATAATTGTAACTGTAAATTTTACATCTTTAATATTATTTAGTTGAAAATGCGATTTACGATAATGATAGTTTGTTTTTGTTTATGTATATGTAATATATAATTTGTATGTATATTGTATAGTGAGTTTGATTTGTTTGCGGTAAGGAATAGGCGAGGGTTATGTTAGCGCCACTGCGGCCCGCGACCTCTGTGTCAGCGGTTACATATCTGTTTCGTAAGCTTATCTATTATATGATTTGATCTTTTTCATCTTGATAAATAAACTTGATTTGTTTCTAAATTTTTAAATTGGTTTTAATTCGACCTAATTATCTAACTAACTATCACTAAACTGCACCAGAAAGAAGAGGCTCCAAAAAATAATACAAAACAATCAAAAGTATAGGAACTTTATTTTAATTCTTTATTAGAATTATTACCAGAACTGCATCTACCTTTAATATATCGAGAGATCGTGTTGTCACTGGATCTTTCTTGGTCACCCAGCTTATTGTAAAAGTGAAGGAATGTCAGGGAACAGTGAAAGAAAGGAATAAGTGTCTCGCATACTCGTTCTATGCACAAGGTAAACATGAGATGCACGTTTGTCCGCCAACCGCATGAAGTTGCGATGCCGTGGCCCGCCTCAGTCCATGCCTCCTGCATCATTATAAATAAAGCACTTCAAAATAAAAAAATAATAACGTACAAATATAAAGAAATTGAGAACTAGTAACGCCATGGTTACTCAATAAACATTTTAAAAGTATGTTCAAAATAAATTGTACCGGTTAATTTGTTATTTGCCGAGGGTTGTTTTCCCAATACTTAAATAAACAGTATATAGCCGCTTTACAGAAAAGTTGAGCGAGATAAATATACAAACTACAGACACATAATGTCATAGTCATATCAAAGGTACATAGGTCATACATAGGTACATACATAGGTCATACATAGGTACATAGGTCATATCAAAGAGCGAGCTATGCATAAGCGTTTCTTATCATTTATTTTATTAAACACCATAAATAGATAAGAGATATAATAAGAGTGAACAATACGATTTCCAAAAAGGAAAGCCGACAACACATGCCTGCTTATTTAATCTTATAAAAAATATGAATAGACCGTTCACCGTAAGATATCCCCTGGTTTGGGAATTGGCTGCATTGCCTACGGTGTTGCCATTTATATATGTAGTATTTACCCCACTTGGTGATTGGTGGTTGCCGGCACCATTATCTAAACTTGTATACCCACCAAAGATAAAAATTTTTTACTTGCGTATTTTAAAAAAATATACAGTTATAAGACTAGTAAGGTTGTAAATGATAACACAATTTAAATATTTATTAATTTATTTTTTTCTGACAGTAATTATGGTCGAAAGGAACGATTCCAGACACATCACTGTCACTTGCATAATCATCATCAGTCATCATCATCTGTCGTATCCGAATCTGTGCTGCTGTCATTTCCTAGTTTAATTATGAATTTATTAGTAACTAGCTGTTGCTCGCGACTTCGGCCGCATTTTTTTGAAAGAAATTGTAGCTTAAATCCTTCCCCAGGATGCAATTTATCTCCTTGCCAAATTTTATTGATATGTTTCAAACCAATCACACCGACCACCCATTAACATTACATACAATACAAACATTCACACCCCATTTTACTCCTTTATGAGAGTTATTTTGAAAAATCCTGAAACACGTGTCCATTTATTTTACATTTTAAGTATCCAAATCAAGTTTCTAAGAAATCACACCACATGTTAAAAAGTTCTCTTACAAACTTTGACACTCCATTTTACCCTTTTGTTAAAGTTATTTTGAAAAATCCATAAACACGTTTCCTTTTATTTTGCATTTTATTTATTCATACTTTCAAGCAAATCGTACCATGCGTTAAATAGTTTCATACATTTGTTTTCACCCCTTTTCACCCTCTTTGGGGTTGAATTTCAAAAAAAACCACCCACGTTTTGCTGTAAAAGGAAGCTACTTTCTGCTTTCTAGCTTTAGCGGCTTCGGCTCGGCGATGATGAATCAGTCAGTCAGGTTAAGCTCTTAGGTATAGATAATATATATATAGGTTAACCCTTTTATAGGTATATATATATTATCCATGCAGTCATCGCGTTTATATTTTAATTAGTTATGTTAGTAAATTCTAATTACCCATATTAAACGCATTTTGTCTGAAGCTGGTATCCCTATTTACTAACCTGTCATGGCGGCGACGTGAGATCGCACTTGATTGGGTGGAATTAGACAACAACAGATTGACAATCAATTGTGCCAACATCACGGCAGGGGACATCTTACGGTGGTCTGTAGTTGTGACAATATTGATTGTCACTAGTGAAGTCCTGAAGTCCTTGGAAACTGCTGCATTCGTTCCAAAGAAACGCAGCAACAGAGGTTTGATACTGAGGGCATAGACCAAACTGAAACTTCCCAAATATGTAGATTCAAAGCGAAAGAGATCGCACTCATTTCTCAAAACATGAAAGCCACCAGGGGCATAATGACCTCAGTATCAAGCAGCTACAGTACGCGCCACACGGGTGTGCTACAGCTGCCCAGAATATTAGCAATGCTCTTTAACTTATTTAAGAGTCATATATGTATATCTTTCTCAGCTTATCAAGACCATCTGTTGAAAATCTAAGGCAAGTAATAATTTTAGTTCCAAATTTACTACTAGGTGGTGCGATTAAATTGTTACGCACCGCAGGATCGCGCTATCGTTGCGTTTTGACAATATTGTATAGGATATTAATTGACAATATTGTATAGATATACATTGTTTCTAATATAAAACATTAAATAGATGGACAAATATTTAGTACTAAATATTTGTCCATCTATTTAAATAAAACATTAATAAAACAATAAATGTTTTGTAATAGATTTCCGCTAAGTCACGCCTGAATCAATCATCTGTTTCTAATATTTTATAAGCTCAGTTAGACCGAGGAACTTGTATTAATGAACACCAAGAACACCTACCTGAGCTGCACCATCGCTGTACCAATAGTCAAAGTCAAAAATGGGATGGCTCGGACAGATATAACTATAGACCAATCTCTCTGACTACCGTGGTAGCGAAGGCACTGTACGATTTGCTTGGTAAGCATTTCAATTCAATTAAATTCAATAAATCTTTATTCAATAAAATCACAAGGACCACTTTGAATCGTCTTCTTACATGCTAGTGAATTTAGATGCCGGTTCCTCCTAACCCCAGTTCAAGAAAAATCCGACAAGAAACTCGTCTGGCCTTAGCACTTTTTTGTATGATCCTTGCCAATTATTTTACGGATGCCGAGTCGAGTCGGAGCAGATTCATCCCAAGCTTTTTGTCATCTAAATAATAAACAGATATTTTATAATATGTTTTAATAGACAGTTGCTTTTAATTACGTTATTAAATTTGCCAATCGACAAATCTAACACGTCGCTTGGGACCTTGTTATAGAAGCGTACACTTTGCCCTATAAAAGACTTATTAACTTTAACGAGCCTAAGAGTGGGAACAGCGAGATTATCTTTATTTCTAGTGTTAATACTATGATTATCGCATTTTTTTTAAAAATAAATGAATATTTTCGTATATATACTGACAAGGCACTGTCATAATATTAATTTCTTTAAACTTATTTCTAAGTGATTCTCCGGGGCCCATGTTGCACGAACAGCCCTCTTCTGCAACACAAATATGGTGTTAATATCAACAGCTCTCCCCCACAACGGAATGCCATAAGACATAATGCTATTAAAGTAGCTGAAGTAAACGAGTCGTCTGTCTTTTCTGAAAACTACAATCTAGGTCTCTTCAAGTCTCGAGTAGATAGGTGTCTTCTAGACCTGCGTGCCCCAACGTCGGCTACATCGTCGCTTAACATCAGGCGAGATCGTGGTCAAACGTAGGTTTATTGATGATAAAAAAAAAAAAAGTTAGTTTTTTTATCTTATTATATACGTTATTTTAATGACGGATCCAATCCAATGCGGCAACGACAGAGGTCGTTAAGTGCGTAAAATGCAGTTCGGTCTATCATCGACCCTATGTAGCTATAAACGAGTCTTCTAAAGAATGCTCCGTCGTCGTGGTGCTGCCCTAGCTGTAAGCCGAAGATGCCGAAAGGTGATAATACCCCTGTAAAGTCATTGCTTAGTGAATGCTTGGTTGATGAGGAACCCACTGTCGCTACAGATACTAGTGGATTCGGTATATCACCTATTCCCTCGGACAGTATGAGTGATAATAGCAACCTGCTTCTCGAGCAATTCAGGGAGGTAGGTACGTGACGAAATACGTGCGTTGCGAATGTAAATAAAAAGTTACAGAAATGAGGTGATTGAGCTTAAAGGTAAGAAAGATAGCTTTACAAAACACAAAGATTAAATAAAATTCGACCTCCTAAACTTAAGCCCAAAAATTTTTCTGCAGCGCAATTTTAGTGCAATGGATGTGGAAAAACTCAGACTCGATGCTGGGAATACTAATTGGGAACCAGTAATGGCGGCCACCACAATTGATGACAAGATTTGAGCCTTTAACTCCATCATATCGCAACTCTATGATGTTCATGCTCCAATCAGAGCAGTTAAAATGAAACACTCTCCGGCACCGTGGCTTACTGATGAAATCAAACTGTTGTTGCGTAAGAAGATAGCTGCTAAAACTAAATACAAACTGAAAGCCAGTGACTACAACAAAGAAAAATATTTATTTGCTTGAAATCGCTGCAATAGGGTGTGTAGGGATGCTCAACGTCGCTATATTCATGCCTCCGTTTCAAATAAAGACTCATCAAAGGTCTGGAAATTCCTTAGATCACTTGGAGTTGGAAAATCTCGCAGCAATACATTTTCAAAAGATCTATACCTTGAGTCGCTTAACAAGCATTTTACGTCATCATCATTGATTCGGATGATAAAACTAGCACAATTAACTGTCTTTCTTCACTGCCAACTCCTGATTATCCTTGTTATGTTTTTAGTCAATTTACCGCATGTGATGTTAAACGGAGCATTCTAGCAATAACTTCAAACGCTATGTGAAGTGACAATATTGGTCGAAATATGATAGTTCCCATGATTAACGAAGTACTACTGATAATTTATCACATTCTCAATTTTTCCACTGAGACCAGTTCTGTCCCATCCTTGTGGAAAGAAGCTTACATAATTCCTCTACCGAAAAAATCCAAACCACTTCTCCTACTGATTATCACCCGATTTCCATCCTTCCATTCCTGTCCAAGGTCCTTGAACGTCTTGTCCACAACCAGCTTAGTTCTAGCTTCCTAATCACAAATAACCTACTTAATCCTCTACAGTCCGGTTTCCGACCTGGTCATAGTACTGTAACAGCACTTGTCAAAATCACCGACGACATACGAACCAGGTATGGAAACGGACAACTTACGATTCTGACGTTATTTGATTTCAGTAATGCTCCTCCTTAAAACCCCAATGCATAGAACCAGCTTCTATGCTAATTCCTGCTCTGTCCAAGCTGTCCACGTATGGAATGCGTTACCAGCTTCCATAAGACAATCCCCTTCAATAACCGTGTTCAAAGCTAGGATCAAAGAATGGTTACACTCTGAATCGTCATGAATCATCGATATGTTGTTTTTGTAAAATTATGTTTATTATTCCTTGTATTATTTTATAACTATTTATTTAAATTTGTGTTAGGTATCTGTATTTTGTGTATACTTATTGTTTATGGAAATATATATAAGTATCATAATATTGTGTATGTTTATTGCGTTTATTTGCTTTATATGTAGGTAAGTTATAGTTTATAATTTAGTGCACCCCGACCAATCTTCCAAATAACTTAAGCTTCTCTCCACCCAAGGTTGTCTGGAAGAAATCGCTTCCTTAGCGATAAGACCGCCCATTGTACATAATTTTTCGTAAATAAATTTAGTTTTAAAATTGTTATTTTTAGTTATAACGTGTACAATAAAGAATTTTCATTCATTCATTCATTCAAAGATTGAAAATGTGGAAACACGTCTTGAATCCATAGAATGCAAATTTCAAGAAATTCAGCCATCTACAGCTTAAGACCTTGAAGCCACAGTAATGCACCTTCGTCAGGAGTTGAATGAGCGAGATCAATTAATCTTGGCCAATTCTGTTGAGATGAGAATGTTGATTGGAACTTTGTGAAAACCTTTGATAATGTTACGACATGATAGCTTTCTTTAATGAAATGGTCTTGAAGCTTTTTGATTTACATGCTCCCGAAAAAAAGTGTTTATAAGAAAGTGTTTATAGTGGTTTGAATAAATGATTTTTCTTTTCTTTCTTTCTTTCTTTCTATTTTATAAAATCCAAACAGTACAAACACATATGTTGGCCCTGAATGGGTATCGAATCGACAATCCACACCTCACTTTCCTACTTAAATTAACTTACCTACAGTAATAACATGATGAACATAAATAAAATATTTATAAATATTAGCTGTTGCTCGCGACTTCGTCCGCATTTTTTTTTAAAGGAATTGTAGTTTAAATCCTTCCCCAGCGGGCCTAGCACGGCACGAGGAGAAATAGTCTTTCCACCTTTTTATCCACCTGTCAGTGGAAATACACTACCACCTGTCCACCACAGGTGGATAAAAACGGGGGAAAGACTATTTCTCCTCGTGCCGTGCTAGGCCCGCTGGATGCAATTTATCTCCTTGCCAAATTTTATTGATATGTTTCAAACCAATCACACCCACCACCACCCAAGTTTCTAAGAAATCACACCATCCGTTAAAAAGATCCCATACAAACTTTGACACCCCATTTTACCCTTGCAAAGAAGGGTTATTTTGAAAAATCCTGAAACACGTGTCCATTTATATTGCATTTTAGGTATTTATTCATATCAAGTTTCAAGCAAATCGCACCACGCGTTAAAAAGTTTAATACTTTGTTTTCACCCCTTTTCACCCTTATAAGAGTTTTATTTCAAAAAACCCCGCCTTAGTTGGTGGTTTTAGGTAGTAGGTATAGATTGATGGACAATATTCACAATCAGACTATCTGACTAAACAACTATCTGACTCAAGTAAAGCTTGTATGACCAGACTGATAGAATACTTTGTTTTTAAATATACCTATACCTATGATGCTTTATACATCTATGTTCATCACAAAGTTTTCTGTGAGGAAATCGAACCTCCAACCTACAGCGCAGCAGACAGAGCTAACTACCATCTGAGCTGAGAGACTAACGTTAATTGTACAATTTTGTTGCGTCGCGTCAATTGAATCACTTTGTTTTCAATCTTTTTGTGTTTCAGTAGGTTCTCGCTCTTATTACTCTTACTCTATTAGTATTCAAATAGAGTTAGCACCAGCCAGTCTCCTAAAGTAGTTGGAAGGCGTAGACGTCGGTAGCTTTGCCGGCCGCCATGGCCGCCGCTACCGCCTTCTCGGACAGATAAATCTGCGGGAACGCGTACATGGCACCCTGGACACAATATATCATTATATTATTATTATTGTTTCACGGTTACTCAGGGACAGCAGCAAACCGAAATATCGGCATTGATATTACTTGTTTTTTGATGCAATAACTGCTAGCGTTAATCTTTATTATAGATAATATTGTGCTTTTAGGCGACTTCAATGTGGATTTGTTGAATCTTGATAATTGCAGTGCAAAAAAGCTAACCACTACGCTCAATTTTCTTAATCTATCACAGCTGGTGAGTGAGCCCACTCATTTCACCGATCATAGCCAGACATTAATAGATGTCATCTGTACTGTACTTAAGCCAGGACAGACTTCGGTGGACACCGTTGGTTTATCCACGGGTCACGCTTTAATTATACGCGAGCTTCGTGTACATGGTCTCTTTTAGACAACTAAAAAATATTGTACTGGAGCAATTTGAAGGTTTTCAAAAAAATCGATGGAGTTTGATATCGGATATAGGTAGAAGACGTAAGTACATGACATGCATTCAAATTTTGTTATTGGTATTATGATGCTGTTTGACGTGCACGCCCCGAGGATGCCGTACACTACAAAATAACAACTGATAATGTTAAACTGATGAGTTTGAGAGATGAAGCATTAACTGACTATCGGAAAACTAAGGTAGAAACCAAGAGAAAAGTTACTACAAGTCACTTAAATCGCTAGTTACTTAAGCAATGTTTAATGAGAAAGTTGCTTATTTTAAACAAAATATTAAAACTCAAATTAATGAGCCAAAAACACTGTGGAAAAATCTCAAATCAACTTTACCACCAAAAAAATAAAATTTACTACAAAAATTTTGTAAAATTTGAATGACCCCAGACGCAATTAGCGATCATTTTAAAAACGATCATGTCAACGGACATGATCGTTTTTAAAATATGAAACAAAAAACGTGATAACGATCACGTTTTTTGTTTCATATGTTTCGGATGCTGTAGACAAAATTGTAAAAAAACCTTAAATCTAACGCTGAAGGGTATGATAGTATTACGCTCAATATGATCTTACTTACGCTCCCCTTGTCACTTGAAGCTATAACATCGATAGGCAACCAGTCAATATCTACCTCAACGGTCCCTGCCTGGCTCCCACAAAAGTGCCATAGTACGTCCACTACCAAAAGTAAAAAACCCTCATGTTGAAGAAGCACGGAAGGAACTAAGGCCTATTAATATGCTTCCTTGCATGTCAAAAATTTCTACAAAAGCCGTATGCCAAATGCTAACTAATTAAAAAAAAAAACACAAAACACGGCCACAGCACTTGCGGACGTTACTGACGTATTGGCCGCTCAAGACCAGGGCATGTATACCTTACTCGTTCTCCTTGATTTTTCAAGTGCGTTTGACGCAATAAACAATTCGCTACTATGATCTACACTTAAGTATTACGAATTGGATACTAACACTGTAAATTATTTCGACAGTTATCTAAGAGATCTTTACCAATATGTTGAGATAAGCTTCTCAATCGCGGTGTGCCTCAGGTTTCTATTATTGGTCCCATCTTGTTTATTTTGTATAGTTCTGACAATAAAAACCACAGCACTCAATGCAAGTACCAAATATACGCCTATGTTGTTCAAGTATATGTGTCATTTAAGCCCCAAGACCATGCAAAAGATGTTGCTGTTATAAACGATGACTTTACGGTATGGTGTGACGCAAGCAATTTAGTTTTCATACCTTCAAAATCAAAATACTTTATATTCGGAAGCAAATACCACTTAGCCACGTTGTACTTAGCGAGTGTACTACTCGAGTGTACTACTTAAAGGCGGTCGGGTATTCTTTGCTCGAAATTTGGGACTAAACATGGATTTGCTATAAATATTAAACAAGATAAGACCCTACCTATGCGAAGAGGTCCGCATACGATTGACTGAATCGTTGATCTTGTCGAAGTTAAACTATGCAGACACTGTCTATGGACCTCGGTTGTTTTCACGGACTCAACAATTGGCGCTACGAGTCCAGAACTTGTGCAAGGTTCTGTTTCAATGTTCCACATATAAGTCACGTAACGCCTTTCCGAAACAAGAATCGTCTTCTGAAAATGGAGTCCCGTCGCAAGCTTTATCTAGCTGGTTTGCTTTTTGGTGTAATCTCCTATAAACCCCTAACTACCTTTACGACAAACTCAGTTGGCTGACGTAATGGTGCTAGAAGGCAGTGCGCCACTCATTTGTCAACCCAATGTCACAGGACACATACCGAACATTAAAACAATGTTCGGTGCATTTCTAAATAAAATAAAGAGCCTATGCTCTAACGAAATTATATGTTGGAGGGAATGTTGATTATTAATGGGAATTATGTTGGTTGTTGAAGGAAACAATTGGAAATTGTGGTATTTGTTAAAAATGTACATGTACAAATACATACCTACTTACGCCATGTTTAAAATTTAGAATTTATTTTTTTCAGAACAACAGAAAACTTACAGTATTCACCAAACGCCTGTCTTAATTAAAACATAAAAATATTCTTAAATTATTACAAATAATAAAATAATAAACAAAGGCTGTCATGTCAAGTCTATATGTTGGAACTCGTGTACGAATGTAAATTAAGCGCTCTACATGTTGGCGCATTCTTAGCGTGATGTGTGTGTGTTACGTGATAGGCAAACAATGGGTGTCGACGCCGTTGGCCACAGCGCACATAACTATTTGGTACATACAGTGGTATGCTGCACAATATAGCCGGATTGTTTACTTTGCTACGCAGAATGAAACAATAGTGTAAGGCCAGATACAGTTTGCGTCTCAATTCAAGCGTATCCATACCTACCATGCCAGCAACATATAAATAAGGGTATAGGTACGGATAATAGCCATACATTCGCTTAAAGACTACCTAGCAATTTTACGCTGAAGCCTCTCTATCAACACTGTATATTTGGCTTCACGTGGATCCCAACCGATAGAACCAAACTCAAATGCATTGTAGAGCATAATCCCAACACCAATATCACTAAATTGAGAAGCTGTTCACATTATAAATCCTGTGTTCTATTTGCTTTTTTGCACATGGATACGATATGCTCACGAAAGTCAACCTGCGTGTCTTCAAATTCGTATGTGTTCATATAGAACACATACGGCAAAAACTAACGTCACTAACTGGAGCCCTAAGCAGAATGGGAAACTGTGTACCTCCAACTATAAAAAACACAATCTATTCTCTTGTAAGACCTCATATTGAATACTTAATAGAAATATGGGGTTCAGCAGCCAAATCTTATATCAATAAATTACAAATAGCACAAAATAAAACTATCAAACGCTTATACAATTACGACTATCTAACAACATCAACAATACTATATAAAGAAACTAAAATACTTAACATTACACAAACATTCTCCTACAATACGTGCATTCTAATAAAAAAGATACTTAATAAAACTATTCAAACAAACACACAATTTACGGTTAGAAAAATTAAATATAACCTAAGGTGCAAAAATAAACTTAATGTACGACTCCCCCGAACAGGAAGATATGGACGAATGAACATTATGTTCCAAGGTACTCAAATGTACAACAAACTACCACACAAAATCAAAGAATGTGTAAGCCTAAGCATGTTTAAAAAACAGCTCAAACAATTTATCGTAGACTCAATCTAAAATTCATAAATATGTATAACACAAATAAAATACTACTTAAATATTCATAATTAGACTCATTTATAAAATAATTTTCTAATGCTTGTTTTCTATAGGATTATTAATAAGAAATAAATTTACATTTAAATTGTTCATAATCAACAAAAATAAACAAAAAAAAACTTCTATTAAAATCTTAAAATAACGATTGTCTCTCAAACTATAATACTAAAGCATAGTGGGCTCGTAAACAGTACACTTTTTTCACACCACCTTACGCGCTCGGTGCTTACATACACACAAACACTCTGCATACAAGCTCTGCACTCTGCATACAATCGCAGTCTATTACACACTAGTTTACAATAACGAGTTAAGTGATGTTAAGTGAAAAAAACATCCGCTTCATAAACTATTCGACTACCTTATTAATTCTGTTATAGTTTGAGTGTGTCGATATATTCTTATCTTTTGAAATTATGTTTCTTTTGCAAACAAAAACCTTGCTACTTACCATTAAGTTTTAAGTACTGCATGCTATGCATGCCACTAGCTTAACAAAATACCTACTTAGGTACATTAGTTATGTACCAGTTAGTTAAGTAATTTAATTCTCATTATAAGTGAACTGTATCTTTGTTCTTATGAGAATAAACTCTTTAAACCGAAATAGTCTAATCATCTAATACCTACACTCACTAATCGCGCATCTCCAGAACTTCCAGCGAGTTTCTCAGCATCATCGACATCCAACGCAGGAACATCCTTTAGAAACACCGAGGAAAAATATGCAAGAAATACTGTAGCTCTGCTTATTGGCCTACCACTTTTTTTCCATCAACAGAATAACATAACTGACACCTGTTTTTACGCCTATCCCTCACGAACTTCCAAAACTGCGCCGGATCACAACCTATGTTAGAGCGACCTATGTTAGTTATTTCTGATGAGCATTTTATCTACCAACTCTTTAATGACCTCTGTAATACCTGAACATTTCACGGTAAAATTCCAAGCCGAGTTCTTTATATTTCCTAAGATAAAAATACTTAATTTTTAATTTGTTTTTTATTTCTGGAGTAAACCAAGGTGGATATTGGCGTTTTTGCAAAGATGTGTATATCGTACGAGGAGGCACGTTATTTTGAATAGCTTAATTAAACTTTGCATAGAACTGATCCGTCGCAGAGTAAACGTCTGTCTGAGTTAGTAAGTCCGTCCAGTCAATAGCTAATAAGTTTCGCTACCAGGCAACCAAGTGCTGGAACAATATACCTCCACCTCTTCGGCTGTTTAAATCCAAGTTCACATTTAAAAAATGTTATAAAGCATTTCTACTGGATGGACAAAGAACTGGGTTATCTGGTGTAAACCGCTCTGCTGCGCTTACGACAAGCGCATTAACTAGGTTTTGACACTTTTTGAGAAAAACGCGCTTAAAGTTTTTATTTTTATTTTTCTTGTATCTCCGGAACTATATGAGATACCAAAGTGTCAAGAATACAAAAAATGCAAATACATATGAATATACTATTATGGTGTACTATATAATTTGAAAAAGGTACTTATCGCTAGCAGCCTCTTACACTTTTAGCCCATGCATACATGTCTTAAGCGCATCAACTACCCTACTTGACGCGCTTATGCTTAGTAAATCAATATAATGCAATTTTGTGTAGCAAGCTTGTACCCCAGTCCCTCAATTATACTTAAGAAGAGAGCATTAACCACTTTACTGATGTGCTTATGCTAAGGAAAATGGTTAAATTTTAAGAGACAAATGTTGCCAAGTTGCTTGCAACATTATTCAAGAAGGTTTGAAAGAATAAAATATATTTTCCAAGAAAAGTCTTAGAATAGTTTGTGCTTATTAATAATAGGTGCGTACCTGGTGCTTCGGAAGCACATTCAACTAAAAATAAAAAGAAATCTAAAATTAAACACCTAGGTTTAACGACAAGCGACGTGTTAGATTTGTCGATTGGCAAATTTAAGAACGTAATGAAACAGAAACTGTTTATTAAAGCATATGGTAAAATATCAGATTATTTAGATGACAAAAAACATTGGGATGAATCTGCTCCAACTCGACTCGGCATCCGTAACAAAATTGGCAAGGATCATGCAAAAACGTGTTTGCAGACCAGACGAGATTCTTGCTGGATTCTTCTTGAACTGGGATTAGGAGGAACTGGCACCTAGATTCACTAGCATGTAAGAAGACGATTCAAATTGGTACTTGTGATTTTATTTTGTTTGTTTAACATATAATTATGAATGAGTAATATTTTACTTCAATTATTGCTAACAAGTTGACAAACCACAGTTTTTCAAGAACATAATATTATAAAAGCACTAAAATAATAGATAATGGTTTTAGTTGAAAACAGTTTCAGGAAAAATCATCTCAGCCCATATGCCTACATCCATCGCTAAACATAAGCATAACTCAGGAAACATAAGCGTATTGAAATATTTTAACAATACGTTAAATTATTTTTTACCCAGAAAATATAAGCACGTATATATTTACTTAATCTAATTTACGTAATTTAAAATAATATACGACACGATTAAAAAATCGGAAACAGACATAGCTTTCACAATATTTTTTTTAGCATTGGAATTTTTCACAGCATCTATGAAATCATCGTAAGACATTTTCATCTGACGTTGGAAATGATCTGCTGACATGAAAGTATGTCCCAGTTCAAAGTAATTTACAATGATCGTTTCTGTGGAAGTAAGTTCACAGACCATACCTACAATAAAACTCATGAAAGCCGAATTCTTATTCTGGGCTGCGCAGTTATCGGCCCATATAACTATCACTTTACATCTCGTTTGCTCATTAAAATGCTCTGAATGCGGATATAATGTTTTCTTTCAACTAAGTAGATTCAATGTTTAATGAAATCTCAGTGTTGCACTGTTTTTCATTATTGCACTGTTTTTAACTTTTTATTTAGATATCAATTTACCACAGAGGTTTTATATCTCTCATTAAGTTTAATTCGTTTCCTAATGATAAAAAAATATTACCCTCCGAACGTCTGTTTTAAACAATAGTTTAACATTCATTTATTTATTAACTTAAGCTTACTACATATTACAAACTATATTATTTAATATTATTATAATTATATACTAATTAATACTATACTAATAACTAATTTATTTCCAGGCGCGTATGTGATTGAAGCTGCAAGCCGTAGCCTCAAACATAATTGTTCACTCGCACAGATACCTACTCACGATACATAATATTATCTAGTGTGGGTATCTTGATAATAAAAAAAATATACTTATGTTCTATATTATAACACACGGACACAGAACAAATATTTATGGCACAATGTTTGTCCTAAGAGGGAATCAAACCGACAACGTACGGCGCAGAAGGTAGAGTTACATCCAACTGAGCAGTGAGGGCAGTCCTGTATGTATGCGTGTACCTACGTAACAATTACGTTTTAAAAACTAAAAAGAAACCGACTTCTTGAATGAAATTTGAGCCTATAATAAATTTTTAGTTGAAAGTAGATGTATTTTGTATATATGTATATAGGTATAATATGGGTGGGCCAAATAAACGCACTGCTCCAATGAGACAGCGAGGTATCGAAGTACACGAAAATATCATCGATGTATTCAATTTTTAGATTTTCATTGATTTTTCAGCTCGTCCGATTTTGATAAAATTTAAATGGGATAACCTGTGAAGTATACCCTTTCAAACAATAAAAAAAAAATTCTAATCGGCTCTGGCGTTTCCGAGTAATCGGTGAAGAAAAAAAAAAGAATTCGACGAATTGAGAACCTCCTTTTTGATGAAGTCGGTTAAAACGAAACGAACCTGTCGTTTTTTACAGTTGTAAAAAATATCGGTTCAATGAAAGTCACCACGATAGCTCCACGTGCGTACACATTAATGCATAGGTACATGTAGGTACCTACACACATATTATCCCAAACTTTTTTAATAACAATAGTAGTGCTTATTGAAAAAGTAAAATCAGATCAGATCGTTAGGTTATGTTAGAGAATAGAAAACACAGCGCAAGGCGAGCGAGCAAAGCGAGCGTGCCGCGGCTGCGGCCGCCGAAGCACCAGAAGAATATAGTTCGTCTGTCTAGCTAGATACATAACTCTGTCCAGTTGCTAACCTGTGATCTAAATAATCTCTATGCACTTCAAATCTGAAGAGTTTTGATAACAAGGTGGACGGTGGAAACTAAATATTTCTCAAGGATCACCCAGGTGAACAAAGGTGAACGGTGAGTAGGCACTCGAAATGTACACGCCGTCATAAGAGGTGATGCATTGTATTTTTTTTTTTGCCGCCAGAAATGGAAACAGGAGAATCAGTCTTAGTATTTCTATCAATAGAAATACCTAATGGAAATAGTGGGATAAACACAAATGCACTTTTGAAAAAAATAAATATATGAAAAAATATTTTATTACAGCAAAAACAGAGTAAATCCTTATGACTATAACAGTACCTAGTCTATTGGTAGGACAATGGAAACACTCCATGTTTTGCAGCGAACTTGTTCTACTTATTGAAATATATGTTGGCTTCCTCACTAAGCAAAGCCTGTATCGAGGAAACCTGTATCCCGGTTATACATATCTTAGCATTATAACACTTCAGACAGACATATTTAGTACATTTAACATTTTAATAACAATGTGGGAAGGTACCACTAAAATCAATATTCTTACACTACATATATATATGCACATACACCTACATATACATATAATGCAAAAATATAACAGCAGCAATAAGAGACACAAATAACTGGATAATGTCTTCTAAATAACGACACTTATTACAGATTCAGTGCTATCATATTACAACGTAGAAAGCCGATTTAATATGATACTTTTTGCTTCAATTTCTGATCTGTTCTTGATATCGCAAAATTTAACTACTGTGTTATATGTGTGTATTCTATTAAAAATACCGAGTCGTTGGGCAAAGCTTGTATTGACTAATGGGGTAACTAATCTATATACTCTACGACTTGCCACAAACTCGTATTCAGCAGAATTAATTATTGATCTGTGGACTGAGAAAGTGGTTTTGAGGATGAAAAGCTGACGAACACTAAGGACCCCAGCATCAGCGTAAAGGTTAGTGGTTGAATACCTGTAAGGCTTTCGGAGCATAACTTTTAAGACCGATCGTTGCGCCCTCTCAGCCTGTATGATGTGAGATTTAGCAGCGCTACCCCAGCAAGTTATGCAATACACTATGAGAGATTGGCAGAGCGCATAGTATACAGATTTGAGGGCCTCAAAGCAAGCAGAGTATCTAAGGTTTCGCATTACGCTTATTATTTTCCCAACTCGAGCTGACAGGGCGTTTATATGGAACTTGAACGTGAGATTTTCATCAAGACACATTCCCAGATACTTTAAAACCTTAACGCGCGTCAGCGTTTCACAACAGGGATTACCACAGCACGGTGTTTTGGTTGTTTTGTTCTACATTTTTTGATTTTTTGACATTTTTTGACATTTTTCTACACTCGGCTTACCCATTCATCATTGATACATGGTTTGTAAGCTTTGAAGGAAACAAATAAGAAGCAATTATTGGTATATATATTATATATTTCAGCGATTCCACACCGCACGTAGTCTACGGTCAGGCCAGGACTGGCTATCCTGACGTCAGGATGAACCTTTAAATGTTTAATTTCTTCTAAAACGTTAAGGAAGAACACCTCTTAATAAAGGATGCATATACAAGCAAACGGAAAGCAACATTTTAACGTTAAATACGATAGGTGACTCATCCTGACGATTACCAGATGTACAATGTTCATTTTGTTAACGCGGCGGTTTCCTACACGCTCGCATCATGTACCTACTCATATAATCATTCAGCAAAATAAATCAGTTCGGTTCTCATTTATTACCTATCATACCTATCAATATCAATATCATCTAAGGTGTATGGAATACCCTTACATTTTTTTGGTCCTTCGAGCATTTTCGATGCAAGGACACGTGATTTTTTGAATCAACGCGCGTGTGGTCTAATTGCGAAAAATAAAATCGTATGTTACGCGATGTGCATCGTTAATTTTGGATTGAAGTGTGAAGTATCATTTACGTGAGCTCACACAGAGTTTACGTTATCATTATTATCACAGAATTAGGCAAGGTCGCCTTGGTCTGACTATCATCATCAACTAGGCTCACGCAGAGCTTACGCTATCATCATCATTGACCTGGGCGGGGGGACGCCTCGGTCCAACTATCACAAAGAAATATCAAGAGCCTACCGCCTAAGCTTTGAAGAGCTAGGTCATCTATCAAAAGTCAGCGTCGAGTCGTCAATCAGGAGTGGAAAGTAATCACTTCGACAAGCATCCATATCAAGTAACTGTTCTTTTTTTTTAATATAATGGAAGAACTAATAGCTGAACAAGCTGAACAATATCACTCAGTTGCAAATCATAAAAATAAATTTTAACAAAGACTCTTCATCTCGAAAGAATGACGAATATATAAAAAATGGCTAGACATCTTAGACAACCTCTGGAGAGTGTTCACTCAGAATCATGAGGATATAATCAAGGGCAAGGGTACCTACGTCTAAAGATGACTATCTGACGTCAAAAACGTATGAGGCGGGTATTGACTTGTATAATGAGTTAAAACAAGCTCTTACGTCCTACAGGAAGGTCTCTGAAAAAGCTACAATGCCCGACGGAAAGTTAGAAAAACTACTTACGCTTCAGCGTACTCAATTCAGAGCTTACAGTCGTCAAATTAAGGGCATAAATTTAGATATCATACAAGATAAGTGGGAATTTGAAGACGAATTAAAAATCTACAAACAAAATGGAAGGCGATCGACAACCTTCACATTCAAATAGACAACATAGTAGCAGGAGGCGATATCACATACAGACGAGTACCTCAAAATTTAGTAATAGTAATAAGTAATATAAAAATACAAAACGGACCCTCAATCAAAAGCTCGAGTCTAATATTCACTTGAAACAATGTACACCAACACTAGAGATACCATCTTTTAGCGGCAAGTACGTTCATCAAATTTTTTCGATCTTTTCTCGGAAACAATCCATAACAATCAAAACTTATCAAAAGTACAGAAATTTCACCATTTGAAAGGCAAGACCAAGGGCGAAGCAGAACGTCTTATATCACATTTACATATCACGGCTGAAAACTATGATACTGCATGGGATATTCTTGTCCACAGATACAGCAATTTAAATGTACTTTTCACCAAAAATATCGAGATTTTATTAAATTCATCTTACAAAGAGGGAGCTGTTATCTGAAATATCAAAGTTATTCGATCCATTAGGTTGGTTATCACCATTATCAATTCGCGCTAAGCTTTTATTTCAAAAAACTGTAGTTTTTAAGTCAAAACTTAATCGATTTACTAGTTTAGATTTAGCTTAAGGTATCATTTTCTAACAATCAATATTGTTCATCATCTTTGTATCACCTAACAATCAAACATTATATCATTAGCATAATTTTTCATGGTTTTCTTTTATTTTTAGTTGCAAAAATTATATCACCCCTAGACATTTTGTCCGAGTGGCCAGGAATGTTCATTTTGTTAACGCGGCGGTTTCCTACACGCTCGCATCATGTACTCATATAATCATTCAGCAAAATAAATCAGTTCACTTTCAGCTACGGACTCGGGTGGTTCTCATTTATTACCTATCATACCTATCAATATCAATATCATCTAAGATGTAAGGAATACCCTTACACCAGACGTCCGCTCGATGCAAGCTCTAGACTTCTTATACCTCTAGTCTAGAGGTAGAATCCCATCGCAACGCAAAGAAGAGAATCCAATAATGCGTAAGTCTCGCCCGCGCCATCCCCGTATCCAAGCATAACTCGCCGTGACGTTCGCTTGCATTCAGAGTTACCACTACCCGATTGTAGACTGATTGTGTGACATTCTATAGTATTATATAATGTTGGCACCTATGTCATATATAGGTAATAATAATCCCTACTAATATTATAAATGCGAAATATTATAAACTCTTAGCAGTTCGATTAACTGCAAATATAATTGCAGGCCATTTATTAATAACTTTATTAAAAGGAACAAGAAATTCTTTACCTTCTTACTTAATTATTTTTTTAATTATTATTCAAATTTTATTATTAATTTTAGAATCAGCGTCTGTCTCGTTTTCAGGACTAAACCGCCGAGCCGATGTTGATGAATTTCGGTATAGAGATACTCGGGACCTTGGAGAAGGACATAGGCTACATTTTAGGTAGGTACGACGCGTGCGAAGCCGCGGGTAGCAGCTTGTAGTTTATTAGAGAATGAGTACTTACGGAATGCTAATATTTTTTTAATTATGCATAAAAAATACATTAATTATTAATTAATTATGGTCGAATTTCGTGTGTGGGCGACCACTAGTGAATAATATATTGAGTTGGATTTGTTTGCGGTAAGGAATAGGTGAGGGTTGTTAGCGCCGCTGCGGCCCGCGACCTCAGCGATTACATATCATATCTATTCGTAATCTTATCCGTTATATGATTTGCTCTTTTTAATCATGACAAATTAACTCGATTTTTTTAGAAATTTTTAAATTGATTTTAATTCAACCTAATTACCTAACTTATCTATATCACTAAACCATACAAAAAAGAGTTTCTATAAAATAATACAACATAATCAAAAGTTTATGAAACTGATTTAATTTCTTATTACTAGAACTGCATCTACCTTACATTTAGCAAGTAATTCGTAAATACATCGAGAGATCGTGTTGACACCGGTTTTTTCTTGACACCCAGCTGATTGTAGAGGTGAAGTGGTGTTACAGGGTTGTGACAGTAAAAGAACTTGGCACTACGCAAAGGTGTTACATGAATACATGAGATGTGGTTTGTCGGAGCTATCAGCTATCAGCTAGCGCATGAAGTTGCGATGTCGCGGGCCGCGCGGCATGCGTCCGCCCCAGCCCATGCCTCCTGCAAAACACAGTATAATTCACAAATACTAATCTATGGATTATCATTATATGTATATAAAAATCTAGAGTCACAATAATTGTCCGGAATAAACTCTGGAACTACTACTGTAACTACTGTAACCAATAACTTTAACTCAAAACGGGATATTTATTTTACATGTGAGTTTTTCTGCTTCTCGATATATCGGCACAGTTATATACATGGTAAATATCCCGTTTTGAGTGAAAATTATGTTCAAACCCATGATAGTTTCAATATTTATAGATAGCCATTTTATTAAATTAGGCTGACTGTGTTTTCAATTTTTATGTAATTTGCTGAAACTTAAATGATAGGATAGTTTTTAGCTCAATTATTGACATCTATTTTTTTATTCCTCTATAAGGAGTAAAAAATACCTCCCATAAATATTTTATAATTTATTTATTTATTCAGACAACAACATAGTCTATTGTGTTAGTCGGCTTATAACTAGGTGTTAGTACTTAAAATTAAGTAATGATTTTGTCTTGTGGACCAATTTATAAATAAATAAATCTTCGTCAAATCTGCTTGTGGACACACTGGGTAAATAGTATTGATATTCTATTAAACATAGACACTTAATTATTGACACACCAGCCATCAATATTATAGCATTCAGATAATGTTTAGATCCAGTCCCAAACTAAGTAGGTATAGCTTATATTATGATGACCAGATCACTGATAGAATATATATTTAAATACATTCTTATGATACTTTATAACACACAGACAGAGAATAAACACCTATGTTCATCACACAAATGTTGGGAGGGAAAGCCCACAATCAACAGCGTAAAAGGCCGAGCTACTAAGCTGATAGTGCATTAAAATGTAAATGTGTCTGGTGTACGTTTGGTTTTTGATTAATGGAATCCTGTTTTGTGTCAGTAACAGAAACTATGAGTTCTTTCACCATGGTAAAGAACTCGTACTACAACAACCATTTATGAGACTACTCATCGAAAAAATCGAACACGAACTCACCTTTCAGTGCTTAGTTAGTGAAGGGTTATCCTATTGTCACATATTAGCAAATGTCGTCAAAATCAGATGTCATCTTTAGAGTGACAATGATTTAGGCTACAATGTCGTCAAAATCAGATGTCATCTTTAGAATGACAATGATTTAGGCTACAATGTCGTCAAAATCAGATGTCATCTTTAGAATGACAATGATTTAGGCTACAATGTCGTCAAAAGCAGATGTCATCTTTAGAATGACAATGATTTAGGCTACAATGTTGTCAAAATCAGATGTCATCTTTAGAATGACAATGATTTAGGCTACAATGTTGTCAAAATCAGATGTCATCTTTAGAATGACAATGATTTAGGCTACAATAAAAAAAAACTAGCTTTATTATTATTAGCAGGGGTTCGGGTATTTTTAATATGACTAATATACACAAGTTTTACAGAGACCGTACGAGAGCATAAAAACGCACGTCAGGGTACCATTAACAAATCATATTGTATATTTGAAGACGGTTTGTTTCTAAGTTGGTCGCGCTTATAATTTAGTTCTCGCCTTCTTTCAATTTCAAAGTCGTTGTCCTTATCCTGAACTTGTCGCCTCCATTAAGGACGCGGTGTTCAGGGACTCGACTCATCCAGGGTAATAGACGGTAAGTGTTACTGGTTCTAAGATAAATAAAGATAATATGAATTAGGGTACAGTACAAAACTTACCCATCATGTACTGTGATGAAGGAGGGAAGTGGCTGAAATGTGAAGCTCCCATCTCCCAGGCGCCGCGGCCACGTCTGCAGATAAACATCGTAAATAAATAAAAACTCAGACAGCGAGACTTTCAGAAATCGCATATGATGTGTAACATTTGATATATCACTTTGGTAATAAGCAACATTAATGTTCGGGTTTACACCGAACACAGCAGTTATGCATTTTTGTCTTACAAGCAAATATGCACAATTGCCCGAGCATACAGTGCGCTACATCTGCCGGCACCGCGTCACTCATAACCATCTCACCATACATACCATTTTATACCATTTATATTATTAGGATCTTAGTCTTTAAACCAGTTTAATATATTTTGCTAACCATTTCATGTACTGTGTGAAGTCCAAGAAATACAACCTTCTACAGTGAACTTTGGACTTCTCATTTTGTCTCCACACTAATTACCAACCACCAATAATTAAGAGGCCTAGGACTCCCACCATAAAGAGTTCTAGTCTTTTACAGTTAACATTATATCCTGAATTAGTATAATAACTACACCTCACTTTATACACAACACGGTAGGCTAAGGGCACAGCAGATGCGTTCTCCTTTCTATTTCCCTTTCCCTTTCTCATCACACACACGCACACTGTTGGCTGACAGTACAAACCGCTCGGAAAAAGGGTTGGTACCCTCGGTTAACACTACTTAAGCGCGCTCATTGCTCGAATCAAATAGAGCGCGCTTTCCCGTCTTCCTACACACCCTGTTCTGTTACACACTTCCGTCCCTTTTTATGCAATCACTCCACAGATTACTCCAACAGGAAAGCGAGAAAGATGTTACACATCATAATATATATAAACATTAGTGGACAATGCACACAATACCATCTCGCCCTAAACTAAGCATAGCTCGTATTATGGTGACCAGGTGACCGATATAATACTTTTATATTTTTGAAATAATATAGAAAGTATGTATTATGATACCTTATAACACCCAGATACAGAACAAACATAATATACGTTCATCACACAAATGTATATCCTGGAATCGATCCCTCAAATTGCAACACGGAAATCCGTAGTCTCTCAGTCGGGAAGCAGATATGATTTTATACATGTATGGATGCCTGGACGATCCTTTGCTTCAAATTCAGAGTGAATCTACTATGTCTGATCCTAAATTGAGCATAGGTAGGAATATCCTCGCTATATAGTATATAGTATATAGTATAGACATAGGTACTCACAGATGTCGGTAGTGAGTGTGCATGGGCGCGGCCGACGCGAACCTGCCGCGGTCCGCGACCGTCACGTTACCGCGCCGCATGCCCCTGGAAACATATTATTTATACATTATTCGGTTTATACATTATTTATTTCTCAAAAAGCAAAGTCAAAATCAAAAGTCAAAAATATTTTTATTCAATATGATCACAAGGATCACTTTGAAGTGTCATCCTCCTCCTCGTCGATTCCTCCTAACCCAAGCCCAAAAAGAACTGGCAAAGAAATTGGTCCAGGTCCTAGCACTTTTTTGCATGATTTATCTTAAAACTAGCTTAACTACGAAAAACGAATACCAGAGAGTTTATACATTTCAAATCTGTCAGTTGTCTGCCTGAGTCATTTATGTTATAATACGCTTTCTTCAAAAGACTACCCTTTCTGTAAGCTTCAAATATTTTAAGTTGCATTTCCCCGTAAAAGACTTAGCCACAACATTAGAAGTTTTAATAAAGTATAGATGTCGTTCTTGTTAGGTAAACTAGATAATCTTAATTCTAAAATGAGTAAGTAAAGACAGGTAACAATGATACAGGTTACTAATCAACTCAGTAAATCTAAAAATAGTTTTCGACAACATGTTGGGCTAATTAACATATAAACACCTTATATGTTGTATTTTTTACAATTGAGAATAGTTTGTTGTACAGCTGTGCGTCTGCGTATGTAAACATTTTTATTCCATAATTCGAAATCTAAAATAGAATTAAAATCAAAGTTGAAATCTTCTTAAACACTAAAAACTCAAGTCATTATTGATTGGATATAACCTTTATAGCTTGTATCCTTACCCAACCTTTATAGGTTATATCCAGGAGTAAATGGTGAAGGAAAACATCGTGAGGAAACAGACATGTCGTAGAACCTAAAAAGACATGTGCCAAGTGCACGAAAGGAGCCTCTGAGGATCACTTTAATCCATTCATCACACTGGTTCGAAATAACCAGAGACATGATAAGACGCAGGAGTGTTACTGAAGGCTTCGACACTGTCTTAGGACTTTAAACTCTGGACCAAGATTATAACAGCCTTCTACATCTATACCCGGGGTATAATGATGGGTTTCTTTGAGTTCTTTTGGCACATAACCCGAAATGAAGACTCAATGGAGGGTCTTGTAGTCCAAGGCAGAATGGAGGGCAAGAGATGCCGTGGCCGCTCTCCGACCAGATGGGGAGATCTGATAAAAACTCTCACCAAATCCACGATGACCAACTGCTCCCACAACGCCTCCAATAGAGCCGGATGGAGACGCATAGCAAGAGCCGCCATTCATCAGGACCCACTCATAAACACGACCACTCTGTGCCAAGAGTGCCCGACTGAGAAGAATGATGGGGTTACATCGAACTGGGGAATCTGGTCGTATTACGTGACAGGTGTAGCTATAGGGGTGTATGATTCTTCATTAGAAACAACAACCCCGTTTCTAAGACCCGTTATAAATACCGAAGAATCTATAACCGCTGGAGTAAACGTGTAGCTGGCACGATGTGGAACAAAAGAGCCGAAGCTTGGTTTAAGTGGCGCCTTGGGAGAGACCTACAATGTCCAGTATTGCACTGCAATAGGTCGATCGATTTGGTAGAATTATTTTTACATTTGACAAAAACAGTTTCGATAAAATATAAGATTAGATGGCAAAAAAGCTTAAGATGAATCTGCTCCAACTCTACTGGGCACCCGTAAGAAAACGAGCATGGACCATACAAGAAAGCTGTAAGACCAGACGAGTTTCTCGCTGGATTCTTTTCGAACCGAGGATAGGAGGCACCGGTACCCAAATTCACCTAGGATATAAGAAGATATAAGAAAACGAAGTAAGCAGCGTGGGACAGACCTGGTGGCGTGGTGGTGCGAGGGCGGCGGGTAGCGGCGCAGGGCCGTGAAGTCATCCACGTGCAGCGAGGGCGGGCGGGACGTGTTGGGCGGCCGCGAGCGGAAGGCGTCCCCCCCGCCCGCGCCGCCGCCCGCCCCGCCCCCCGCCCCGCCCGCGCCGCCGCCCAGCGCCAGCTCGCCGCGCACGCGGGACAGAGCCACTGGAACACACACATCCATAAAACAATTAGACAATGTCAACAAGTCTACACTATTTTTATTTGATGTGTAACATCTTCATTCCTTTCGATTTCCTGCAATCTGTGGGAGTGATTTCGTGAAAAGGGACGGAGGTGTGTAACAGGAAGCCTAGGAAGCGCGCTATTTGATTTGACCGATTAAGACGCGATGGTAGAGTTGGCCGTCGGATGGTGCCAATCCATTTTCCGATAGGTTAATGTGTGCGTGTTTGTCAAGAGAAAAAGAAAGGTAAACTAATTCAAGATATAATGTTGCTTATTACTAGGCGAGATGTCAGATGTTACACATCATAATACGACTGTAACTGCTCATTTCTTTTGTTTGTTTTCTTTCCAATAAACACTTTTAACAACAACATTAAGACCAGACCCGACCCCCAACACCAGATTAAAGATCAAAATGGATGAAAATGACAGCGGTCGTCGCGCTTCGGTCACGTGACTTATCAGAAGCTAGTATCGTATCTATACAATTTGATATTTCTGCTATTGACCGTGATTAAACGTGAACGTCAACAGAAAGATTATGTTGTTAGGCACACTGATTTCCACTTGCCAACCTTTTTAAAATCTTGAGTACTTCTCATCCCCTTAGTGCGGGCGTTAGATTGAAAGACCGAAGAACTGTTAGTAAAGGAATAAATGTAAGCATCGCTTCCAGGCCAATAAAGAGTGGCGGCTATTACCTGCAGGTCGTTTGTCGTCAGCTGGCCTTGCGGGCTGCCTGGTGTCGAGGCAACCGGCCAGGCGGCGCACGGCGGCGCACAGCGCCTCGCCCCCGCACGCACCCCCCGCCCCCGCCCCCGCCCCGCCCCCTCCTCCTACCCCCGGCCCCGACAGGTGCCACTTCGCTATCTCCACCAGGTCACACACCACCTGGACAACAGCACGAACATGTTGTGGAATGATCAAGGTAACAGACGAGAGATTGTAGAATTCTGATACTATTCAAACATTATTATTATTATTATTACTATTATGATTAAGAGCCCGTGACGTCCCACTGCAGGGCAATGGCATCCCTTCCTTTTTTCCAATTGTCCCTATCTAAGGCCACTGTGAGCCAATCCGCAAGATGGGCGCCTAACTCGTCCCTCCATCTTCGCCGCGGTCTGCCGCGAGATCGTTTTCCGTTCAGGGGTGTCCACTCTGTGGTGGCTCTAGCCCATAACCCGACATACGGCAGACGTGGCCTGCCCAGTCCCACTTCAATTTCCCTACTTGCTGTCCGACATCCGCGATTTGAGTATTGGAGCGCAGTGTACTATTTCAGACGTGGTCTGTGATTTTGAATCCTAGAATACTGCCCTGCATGTCTGTGCACCGTAGGTGAGGATTGGGAGAATATACATGTCCATGTTTCCGTTTTTGTGTTAGAGGAAGTACCTTTTATTAGGTGATTCATTGACCAGTACCCTTTCCAGGCGTTCTTGATGCGTAATTCGACTTCAAGATCTTCTCTTCCCTGGAAGGATACTAATTGGCCTAGGTACAAATATTCATAGACGTATTCCATCTCCTCTCCCCCAACACACAGCTTGTGCTGTCAACTATTAGTCACAGCACAAGCTGTGTGTTTAGCTTGCTTGATTAGCTGTGTGCTGTGTTATTAGCTTAGTCTTTGATCTGTTCATACTGATCTGATCAAGTCCAACTTCAAAGCTTGCCGTGTTTAATTCGATCAGCATTGTTTCAAGTTCTGAAGCTAAGGAGGAAAATAGCACAATGTCATCGGCAAAACGGAGATTAGTAAATCTCCTTTCAACAATGCCTCTTCTTTTCCAGTTTATTTCAAATTTCTGGAAAATTTGTGCAAGGGTAGAAGTGAAGAGTTTTGGAGATAAAGGGTCTCTTTGTTTTACTCCTTTTTCGATAGAAAAGGATAGTCCGACAGTTTCAATTTTGATGGCTGCTGTACTATTGTGATAAATTTGCTTCAAAAGGTTATATGTTGCTGGAATTTGTTGGTGATGGAGTGATTTGAAAATGGCTAAATGCTTAATACATTAATATCAGTAAACAGCCCAGGCGTATTTTGCACTTTAGGTACCATGTTACAAGTACATTGGCGCACCGTTGTGCCTATTCGTAGAGAAGTGCGTCGCCAGATTAGATATGTATATGTTGATGATGATATATGTATATGATATGTTCTTAGGAACTGCGCCCTTGTGCGAGCTGAACTAAACATTGTTGCGTTAAAGCAAGAATCGCTGTTTTTATAAATGTTTTCGTTGGCCCTTCTGTACTTGCACAATAAATATTCAGTACTGTTAGATGAATCGGTATGTTTATGTTATTAAAGTTTGATGTTAATTGTAAGACATGCGTCATATGAATAAACTGATGTAGTACGTAATACTAATGTAAGAACTAATGTATATTGCTTATCAAAACTGATAGACATTAAGAGTCTATCAGGTTTGAAATAGTACATTGTACACCTAGGGGAGAAAGTGCCCAATTCCTATCGAGTGTGACATTTGCCTTAAAACACACGAGGTAGGAATCGCACTTTCTCCCGAGTGATAGTGCTTTATACTACACCTACGAGGAAAATAAGGAGGAGAATTATTTTTTAATTGAAATTTATATAAAACTAGCTGCCGCCCGCGGCTTCGCACGCGTGATACCAACCTAAAAAGTAGCATATGTCCTTCTGCAAGGTCCCATGTACTCGTATCTCTATACCGAAATTCATCAAAATCGGCTCAGCGGTTTAGGCGTGAAAACGTGACAGACAGACAGACAGACAAGAGTTACATTCGCATTTATAATATTAATAGGCCTGAAATGATGTACTTTCTAAGTTATATTTGAAAAAGGAATGGGCAAGTTTCTCAGTAGGTGTGGTATAAAGTTATATGCTTGACATGCTAGTATCAGCAAGAACTAACAGCAAAAACATGTTATGTTAGTTCTTGAGAATGAGAATGCATTTCGATAAACTTTTTCAGCAAGTCGGACCGTTCGTGAATTGATGCGCGGGGTTTATTTCATTTTATTATAGCATTTCAAATTGTACAGTCCGGTTAGACTGCACACGATTAAACGTTCAAGTTAGATGTAGTTGGGTGTTTATAAAACCACCGATCACAAACACAGCCGTGATGATCAGGCTAGGCAAATGTTCAGAATTATTTATTTATTTATTTATATTTGGAGCTTATTAAAGCAGATCATGTAAAACGGTTACAGGGTTAAGTTACGGTATTCCGACCCGAGACCCGCTCATTGACCCATGGTTGTCATAAAATGTATCCATAATTCATAAATTCACCGGTGTTATAAATTTAGGTTGCGTATAAGGTTGACTCAGTAAACTGTTAAATGTCCGTTTGTCGCTGCATTCAAACAAAGAATTCTAAAATCATATTTCAGCTCATTCGGTTCAACAGATGGCCGATGCGACTTACCAGTTCGTTCTCGTTAGCATCGTCCTCCTCGTTGACGACGGGCAGGTTCAGCCAGTAGCTAGCGCTGAGTCTCTCGTCCGCGGTCTCTCCCGCGCTGTGGACGCATCGGCCGAGGAACTGCGCCGAGAGCGGGGCCGTCGCGCCGCCGCCGCCGCCGCCACCGCCACCGCCACCGCCACCGCCACCGCCACCGCCCGGCTCGGCCGTGTCGGGCCCCGCGCCCGTAGTCCCGCCCGCCGGCGCGGGGTGACTCTCCAGCTTCAGGAGATGAGAGCTCACGAACTTGGCTACTAGGGCGTCCTCTTCGGAATTGCGTTCCTGGAAAGTTCACAGTACATAACTTACTGGAAGTACTGGAATGAACTGAAAGAAGATAGTTATTAAGGTTAAATAAGAAAGGTTTATTAATTTCTGTTTTTTAGTTTTTTCAACGGTTTAATTTTTTTGTTAAATTTTTTGATTTCTAATGCTTTGCATGCTTTGGCTTTTCAATTGCGAGCGGGAGGGAGGTGCATGCGTCTGCATCTGCATCGTGTCTAACTAAATATTTGTCTATCTCTTTAATGTTTTGTAATGGATTTCCGCAAAGACACGCCTGAATCAATTATCTTTATATTAGTAACACTTACAAAGTAATGAAATAAACACTTTGAATTTTTGTTATTATATCGAATACTAGCGAGCGACCCGCCCTGGCTTCGCACGGGTGCAATGCTGATACTAAATATACTACAGAATGTCTTTATACACAACGTTATCTAAGAGAATAAGATAGCCTAAGAGATAGATATAAACATATTTGTGTAGACCTTTGTAAATTGTATAATACTGTAGTACATTATTTTGATCTATCTCGTAGGGTTCAGCCAGCGTTTGCAATGTAAGGGCAAAAAAATTGTTTATTTACGACATCACATGTCGTTAGAAACCTCTAAAATTATCAGTGTTTCTCTACTATATTATACATGTATTATACATATAAACCTTCCTCTTGAATTACTCTATCTATTAAAAAAACCGCATCAAAATCCGTTGCGTAGTTTTAAAGATCTAAGCATACATAGGGACAGACAGACAGCGGGAGGCGACTTTGTTTTATACTATGTACTGACTTAGTATAAAACAAACTTGGGACTTGGGATAAGTTTCAAACCAATCACACCCACCACCCATTAAAAAGTTTCCAAACAAACATTCAAACCCCATTTTACTCCTTTATGAGAGTTATTTTGAAAAATCCTAAAACACTTGTCCATTTATTTTGCATTTTAAGTATCCGAACAAAGTTTCTAAGATCACACCACCCGTTAAAAAGTTCCCATACAAATTTTGACACCCTATTTTACCCCTTTGTTAAGGTTATTAAGAAAAATCCATATCAAGTTTCAAGCAAATCGCACCACGCGTTAAAAAGTTTTCACCCCTTTTCACCCTTAGGGGTTGAATTTCAAAAAATCCCGCCTTAGTGGTTTAGCTGTAAAGGGAAGCTACCTTCCAAATTTCAGCTTTCTAGCTTCAGCGTGTTCGGCTCTGCGCTGATGAATCAGTCAGTCAGTCAGATTAAGCTCTTTTATAGGTATAGATACGTCTAAAAATGCGTTCAAAATCTTTTTTAATCTAAAAATCTTTTTTTTTATTTTCTAACCCCATCGTGTAGCATGTGAGATCAGTGTCCTCGTCATTGTTCCTCTTTATCGTCTAAACCGCTGCTTGGGGATTCCTGCTAGTAAGCCATTACTAGATTTTGAGTAATAACCCGATTTGTAAACCTTAACATAACAAACTTTAAAAACCATCATATATAATGTTTTTATTAACCATATGGTATTGAATTGGCTTGGAACCTGAGCACTAGTCATGTGTAGTCAGTTTCAGTAAAATCGCAAGCAGTGTGCACTTGGCCAATTTATTCTTTGAAGCATTCTATTTTTATACCATTAAATGCAGACAGATAACAATAAAAAAATATATATGACGACCTCTGTGTCGCAGTGGACGCCACAGAGAAAGTCCGGCTGAGACGCAAAGGTTGCGGGTTCGATTCCCGCCGCGAGACAAATGTTTGTATGATCTGCAAGTATTTGCCTCGGGTCTGGGTAAAGTATGTAAGTAGTATTATCAGTCGATCTGGAACCCATAACACAAGCTCTGTTTAACTTTGAGGCCAGATGATGATGTGTGAAATGTCCGACGGTTTTTATTATTTATAAAATTTTATTAATATACCTTTAAAATGCTCTCCAGTTTCATAATAGGATGATCGACCTCCCCGGCGGAGTACCCCACCATGTCGGCCATCTCGTGTGCGCCCAACACCGACTTGCGCCCCACCACGCCCGCCTCCACTTCCTCCACCCTCAGGATCCTGATCAGATCTATGTACACGCTGAGACATTCCGCCCTGTCCTCTCCCGAGCTTTCCATCGACCATTTGAAGAACTTCCCCAAGGAATCCCGCTTCTTGGTCACAAACTTTCTAAACTGCTGAAACCCGTACTCGTGATCGGTCAGCGCGAAGTACGCTCGCAGTATCGACTGAGCGACCGAGCAGGTTTTCGTTGTCGATTCCAAACAGTCAGCGGACGCTTCTAAAAACGCCGCTAACGCATCTTTGTTCGGTAAAGAGTTCGCTATCAGGACATCGGGGGACGTGGCTGGAGTGAGCGTGATTTCTATATCGCAGAAGGCCGCTAGCGCGTGAGCGGCGAATTCTTGTGCCGCTGCGTGTTCGTTGGACGCGTTCGCCAATGTTAGAACTGCGCAAAGTGCGTTTTGTACATCATTAGCTCGAGGGCCTCCGGCATTCATAGCGTGTAGCACAGCGCATTTGACCGGAGCGTGGGATACCAAACAGGCTAAAAAGCCCAGAACTCTAGCCGTACTGGCCGAAGCGGGTTCTCCTGCTTTCAGCTCCCGCGTTACGGCACCAACGGCTGCTTTAGCGACCGTCGCGGCCGTGTTCGGAGCCAAGTCCGCAACTTGCACGCACACTCGCCTCAGCATGTGAACGACAGGTCTGTACGTCGACATGCATATAATCTGGATCATATCCGTCAAGTCGTTGGCTAAGGCATGTAAATGCGCAGACCATAGTCTTCTTTCGTTCGCCGCGTCGGCCAACTCTCTTTCGGTGGGGGTTGTTTTCGTTTGCATCGGCAAAGGCAACGGCAGCAGTTCGGAAAAGACCAGTAGACCCGGTACAAAAGTATAGGGAGCTGTCATGGTGTAGGAAATAACTTCGGAGCAAAGCGATGTCCAAGGTCCGCGGCGGATCGAGTCACCGTGTTTAGCGTCATCTGCTATCGGCTGGGCGTAGGCGAGTAATGCTCTTACCGCGGCTTCGGACGCCTTGGATGCTGTTCTGAACCCAACAGAACCGACCGGAAAGGTTTTTGTTATCCCATAACTTTTGAGCAGCACTGGAGCGGCGGTCAGATCTCTGAAGCGAGGTCCGCGACAGCGCACAACCCTGGCTAGCATCTCGTCTAGCAGTCTCAGGCACGGCAGCATCATTTGAGCTAGTTGTAGCCCCTTTGCGGAGGCAAAGAACGACGTGTGCATACTGGGCTGATCAAAGTGCGTCGCCAGCTTTTCCAAAATCTCTGCCAAATGCGCCACACCGTCCAGCGAAAACAGCTGTAGAACGTTGTACTTATATTTAAGTTCAACATACTCTTCTGTCGTAGTTTCACTAGCTATAGTTATGTTTTTACCGTAGTCTGAAATGCAAAAGTGTCGCAGAATCCTTAGACAGGTAGTCAACTCTCCGGGCAAGTCCGGTGCGTGTTCTGAACACAGTTTTATAATCTCGATGAGCTCTGCCATGTCGTCTCCTGCTAAGACGCTGGCTTTTTCTATCGGTTTGAGATATGGTGTAACTTCTTGCAATACGCTTGACACACTGGGTTCGAATCTGTCATGGTCTTTTGATACAGCTATCAACCTCTGTCCGTATTTTTTGAGGAACGGTACATGAGCTGAGAATCGTATAGCGGACACTATGAGTTCAATAGCATAGCCTTTCGCTGGGGACCGTTGTTTAGCTGGCACCTCAGGTTTGCCTTTACTCTTGACATCGATTTCAAACACATCCATCAGGCAGTCCGCATTGTCGCCCATCACGATGACGTCAGGAACAGCAGTTTTGCCAACGCTGCCGAAACTCAAGCAGTATAATGATTGCAATCGATCTATCAATTCATTTTCATCTACTTTTCCGGCTTGCAGATCGCTGATCGAATTTAAATAGCACAACGCCTTGAGCCTGTAAGCCAGTTCTAAGCCCAAGACCTGCAGTTCAGAGTAATTGCTCAAGTCGTGGGGGTAGATAAACTCGTCAGGATTTTGGCCGTAAGGCTGGATCAAAGTCTTGAAAAGCAACTCACTTAACTCCATGTTTCTGTAGAGAAAGTTAATACCATTTTCGGAATGAATCAGCTCGTAGATCAGGTCGTGAATCGGACTAACCACAACTAGGTTGTTGGATGTGGCAGGGCAAGTCAAAATATACAGACACACTTGGAGTATCTCGTGTATATTGAAGAATTCCAGCAGTATTTCGTTTGAGCATTCTTTGCTGATGTCGAACTGTGCAGACACAGGAAGGAATCGCTTCGGCTGAGAAATATGGAAGCACTGAGTTCTGTACATTTGTAATACTTCTTCCAACGCGTCAACTATAAAATTAATATCGCTTTCGGAGAGGTCAGAGTCAAGTTTTTGAGCGGATTCAAGCTTATTATTGAATGAAAGCACCAAATCATTTAGTTTTCTTAGCAGTTCATAAATGTTTAGTTTTTTAATCAAAGCACTTATTGAAAATTTGATCCTCGTAAGAGGGTTTCCTTGCATGATAGTAATGAGTGCTTGATACCCATTCTTGGGTTTTCTGTCTGTGTCGTTTTTGTCTAACTTCGGAAACACTGTTTCTTTCATAAAGTTTTCAATAGCTAGTTTCGAAGATAAACAGCCATTTAGAGACTTCAGAATCATCAGGCGAATGCTGAGAGCCATGTATTCCTTAGAATAAATGTCCAGTAGTAGCATTGGGAGGTCTATTCCAATACTAAACAAATACTTGACAACTACTTTGTTATGTGTGTGAGAAGTCAGGGCTTCAGCTAGACGAATTCCACATTTCATGTGGCGAATTTTGTATGTAGGCTGTTGCTGAGCCAAAGCAAAGTCAAAATTGAGGCCTATTTTTGTGAATGTAAGTAGTAGATCGCGAATTTCATCAAAATCTTTGTTCGTTTCTAAAGTTTCATTTGGGAATATTCTGAGCATAATATCTGTAGTCTTGGAAAGATTCGTCGTCGACACAAACACTTGCTCGCATTGATGTACCCAGTCTTCTCGCGACGAGTTTTCGATCTCCGCGTAAGTGTTAAAAGATATTTTCGGTTCTGATTTCTTAAATGTTTTCAGCAACTCGGTTATTTTAAAAAGATCTGGACTAGCTTCGCAAAGCTCTTCAAAAGTAGCTGTTAGTACATCTTTGGGGTCATCCACTTGATCTCCAAGGAGATGTATTTTATTCATATATCGGTACTTCTTCCACTCGCTTTTGAAAGGGTTGTAGTACTTTATGATATCGTCGACGCCGCAGTATTCATTCACGTCATAGTCCACGTCCATATACGCCGAGCCTTCAAGGTCGTCGCAAATATCTTCATCAGATAAAATTGGCTCAAATTGTTCCCCATTTGACTTTTCATCTTCAGGATTATGGATTGGAGACTCTGCCGCTTTCGGAGGAGTGTCCACAATAGGAACAGTGACCAAACTCGTATGAGTTTCAACATATGGGGCAGGTTCTACTTCTTGAGAAGGACTTCTGATAGGATTCTTGTGTCGGTAACTTTGATGGTAAAAATCAACTCTCGGAATTTGCTTCCTATCAAACTCAGCTCCATCTTCAGATCTAATAGAGTTGATCGGACTGGAAACTTCACCTTCCCTCGGGGATATGGGTCTGCGTGTTTCACCAGGTGGAGTCCTGGGCCTTTTCCGCGGATCATCACGGCTCGGAGACCGACTGCTAAAGCTTGATCCACGGATACGAGTGTACGGCGAATGACGCTTCCTCTCATACGGACTGCCTTTCTCGTAAGAAGGCGCTCGTCGCTCATACGAAGATCCTCGCTTCTCATAGGATCCTCCACGTTTTTCGTATGGCTTGCGTTCGTAAGACGCCGCACGCTTGTCGTAAGGCGATCTGCGTTCGTACGATGCAGAGTCTTTGTCGCGAGAACCACCACGGGACCGATCGTATGAAGGGTCTCTGTGGCGCCTGTAATCATCTTTTTTGTAAGATCCCCTGTCCCAGTCGCGTTCGCCAGAAGGACCACGAAGCCTATCAATACTTCTAGACCTCGAGCGGCTCTGTGGGCGGTATTCGCTTTTCCCGGTGTACTCTCTATCACGACTGCGAGACCTCGTGCGATGTCTGTCCAGCTCTCTGCTCCTGTCTCGCAATCTAGAAGACTCTCGGCTTCGCCTGTCCTGAGACCGCCTTCTACTCCGGCCATCTCTTCTATCCCTCTCTCTGTCTATCTCCATAGATCGGGAGCTGCGCCTCAATCTATCATCTCTCTCGCAGCTTAGGTTACGCTTATCCCATTCAGTTTCTTCGATAAGGTGGTACGTGCGAGGGTCTTTAGGCACATTGGGGTCATAGTAATCACCTCTGTAGGCATCATAGTTCTCAGGGTAATTACCTGGTCCATATGTCTCTGGATTAGTAGTGGCTATGTTACCCGTATAGGATGGAATAGGATTTAAAGATTCCTGAGTCCACTCTGGGTTTGGAGGAGCCGGTTGTTGGACGGGGGGTGGATCGCGTACAATGGCAGGTCGGGGAACGGAAGGGGGAGGGTTAACGCTGATCGGGTTCTCAGGGACAACTTGAGTGAGGTTTCCATAGACAGCTAGGGTGATAGTTGTGTACCAGCCTGAAAACAAAGAATAGAGTAAGTACATAATGTAGGTAAGTAAATAATAAATCTCTGCTAATTCTACCTTAGTAATAAGCTGACATTTATTATTTTTTTAGAAATAGGTTCCGTAGGTATTAATTTTTTGTCGTTGTTCCGGTTAAGAATTTATTTATTTTATTCACTAATTTATTTATTAATCCTGTCATTGGTTTTATCTTGGTCACTCTGTGCTGCATTGATTTCTTTTGTCACTGGTTTTTTTCTGTAAGTAGCCATAAAAAGAGTCTAGTGATTGATGGTGACAGAACCAGAGTGGTTAAAGGATTCAGTGACCAAGAAATAAGCAGTCACATGACTACAGAATAAACTAAACAAAATAACTTCACTAAGAACCAAAGTAGTATTTAGCAACATTGATTGTCATCATTGTCTATCACAATTTTAAATAATTTAAAAACAATTTAATTTTAAAAGTTTAGATTTTCACATAAAAAATTAACCCTAAAAAATTGACGGAAATTTGAAAGGATTTTATTTTGCTTTGAATTGATTTTTGCTCAGTGATTTGTTGTACGTCGTGCTGTCAACTTCCTAGTTCCTGTTAAGAGTTCCGTCATTCCGTTTCGAGTGATCATCATGACGTCCTGTTCTACCCTATAGTAGGAGGAATACGACCGACGCGACACGATATGATTTTGAGTGCCGCGCCAAACCATAAACCATGAATTGGCACATTGAACCATTCTTGTGACATTGTGATTGTGAGTGTGATTTTTACGAGTGACCATGTGGTTTTTTTTTATCGTTATAATAAGTGCATTGTGTTCGATACCTAGGTAGTACCTAGGATACCTACTAATTGTGTAAAGTGGTGTTTGTTATTGTCAATTTTAAAATTTTATGGATCCGCCTAGAACAAGACATTAAACGGTATGTAATCTACATAAGTAGTTGCTTCTTTTACCATTAAAATTAAAAACATTGTTTTTCAAGAGACAAATAGGTAATTAGATTAGCCGCTGGATTAGTAGGTAGTCACTAAATAAATATCTACTTAATTTTGTGCTACAAACGAAACAACATGGCTTGTGTGAATACCGCAGTCAGTATGTAATGTACCTACATCAAAAGATACTTACAAACCTACACCAACCTAGGTATCTAGCCTAGCTTAGCAAACAATTTGAACTCACGCAAAACTAAGTATGTAGGTAGGTAACACACTTAGAAACA
Organism: Lampropteryx suffumata; assembly: GCA_948098915.1. NCBI lineage: Eukaryota > Metazoa > Arthropoda > Insecta > Lepidoptera > Geometridae > Lampropteryx > Lampropteryx suffumata. Next base: position 1,832,515 of record OX402560.1, read on the forward strand.
TTGTTGAAAAAATAAAAAGGGTTTTCAATTTTATTTCTTGAATGTTTGAAATCTGAAAATATTATTTGTATTATTTGTGGATTTGTACCCAATCCTAAGAATTAATATTTTCAGATTTCCATTCCACAACTGTTAATTTTCATGGTCGGAATCTCCTCATTCAGGCTTAAAATACTAGTTCCTGGATACTCGATTGAAAGGCAAGCAACTTTACAACAGTGCTCGAGACTCTAGAACTATAGTTATACATTGAATAATATAATAAATATTAGAATGACAATAACAGGCCACACTTTATCACAACCCTAGCAAATCGTAGTGACCATGAAATTTTTTAAATCTCCTAAGAGTTCTTAAGAGATGAGATATGAGACGTAATAATTCATAAAAATTATTAAATAGTAAGTATTGGTAGTAGGAGTAAGTATAACAACATTCCATGTTTACCAAATGCAAAACAGTAGCAAATTACATTCCAAGAATGGCACAATGACCTCCATAAACATTTTTATTAGGTGGGATAAAACATTTGAGTATTTTACCAAGAAATCTAACCATGTTCACACAAAATAATCATGGATAATGATGTAGGAATGACCAAATCATTTCACAATTGAAATTCAGATAAATTTCTTTACTAGGACTATAGATTTTTATATATCAATGGAAGCATCATACTCTGTACCCTGTGGAATGATCACTTTCCACATACAGATAAGGGTTACCCATAAACATCTCACTATTCACTTACCTATTCTGTTAGAATGCTGGTGTAACATTTATTTCATGTGATCCAATGGGATTTCATGTGAGTTAATGCTACATATGAAATCTATACTTAACAAAGAACAAACATTACTTTTCCAAGATATTACAAGTGTAAAAACCAAATATAAGTAGGTATTTCTCACTTACCCTTGAGAACAAGACCATCTGTTGGGATTTGTGGCTGATCTAGGCCTGCCCCACATTCCATGTGGATCTGTCCATTCTGGCAGTACTCTAGGCTGCCTAGTGCTTCGAACGTCGACGCACCTGTCTTGCTTAGATCATTCACAAAGAAATCTATCTGAAACTTCGTGGGGTTCGTAGCACCAAGTCTTACTCCACCGGGAAAATCACCTTCTACCCTCGCGCCCAGAGGTATTATACGGATTTCTCGAACATACACAGACTTCGGAAATTGCACTAGATCTAAATTCAGCTCCTGAAAATCAATAATGTGAAAACAACATGAAGTTGTACCTTGAGAACGTAGATAAATGTTTTTGAATATCAATTACCTCGCTAGTATCGTGTGAAAATGTATCGAAGAATAAAAGGTCCGGTGTTTCTGGAGCTGGTGTAGACATTTTGATCGGAATTTATGGCATAATTTTCCATTTACTCAGAAAATAATTCTATGTAAATCGGCTCTTGTCTTGCCTTCTTATTTCTTGCAAAGAGTATGTATGCAATATTCTATTTCTTTTCTTGCTTTGCTTGCTATATTTTTACACTTCCGTTTGTCGCACGTCTTACATGCTCTGCTCGCATGTTAATTGAGACAGAGATAAAAAACGACTACAGTAACACAGCCGAAAGAGACCAAACTTATGGAATAGAACAGAAATGCTAAAAATATTGATAGAGCTACATTACAATGACGTTGACAGCCGGATATATTGACATTTGGGTGACATTCACGTGACTAGACATTAGACAAAACAGTGACACCACTTCATAGATCGATTTATTTGAAATGTTTGTGTGGATGTAGTATAGTATGGTTGCACTAGCACATACTATAGGATGCTATGCTAACGCATTGTTGTGGTTCAATCCTTCTGTCACGACTGGACATATATTAATGAAACTTGGTATAGTTAAAGATAAATGTAGACCTGGATTAACATATAGGCCACTTTTTATTTACATACCAAGCAAGCAGAGACGCGGGCCGCAGCTAGTATTTAATCATTTTTAGACTCGTGAATAAAGATGTTCTGTATGTATTATAGACACCTAGCTTAGCTAGGCCTGTCTAGGTGGGGTAGGCCAATTAAGTTCTATGTAAATCTATAGCATTACTTTACCAAATACCTACTAAGTAAGTTTCATTGTAGGAAAAAGTTTAGCCTAAATCCTAATCAAAAAATCCGAAAGATGAAAGCTTTACCCACCGTCGGTCGTCTGTCACAGAATAAACAAAAGTAATATTGTCTTGTTCATGTTTATTCGCCCGCTATCTTCCTATATATACTTGCCATGTCAGCGACCACCTGTGTGAGTTGGGGTTGCTATCGTAGCAAATTTTCCCAATTTGTAGGGTTTAATACTAGAGTAGAATAGATTTGATATATATTTACCTATTTTGTGTCATTACATTATACAGTTGCTCACTTTAAAAATGTTTAATAACTAGTTAATAATAGCAACAAAAAATCAGAGACCCCTGAGCTTGGAGGTACAGCAACAATGAGCTATTGTAGCGCTGGTGTTCAGTCAAAAAAAAAAAGATGTGTGCTATTCACATGTGATAGAAGTAAACCTTCAAAAATCAAACGTATAATACGTACACGTATACAAAACACCACGGTTGTTGTGATGCCTTTTCTCAACCTTTGTACTACGCATCCGCGCACAAACACGTAATAATAAACAAGTATAATGCTTCTTATCTCATTTTCTTCCACGTTAAATCTTAGAATTTATGTGTCTATATCTTTTTACTTTTACTTATACTGTCGCTTTTTCGATTTCGATTTCGATTTCGAAATCGATTCATCGATTTTCAAATCACAACGATGTTAAAAAAGTTTTCACTTCAAAAAATCTTTTATTAATTAAAAACAAGTACCTAGTACATCATACGTGTTGGGATCTCTTCTGTTAAGTTAAAAATAAACTGTTTTAGAAGAGTACCCTCTTTTCCGTGGTCTATAAGAGCACTTGAATTTAACAAAACAAAATTCACAATTACAATAAACTTAAACTAGGTACATAATAGAAATAACCATTTTAATGACATACGAGTACTCAAAATACAATTAGTTAGGGTATTTTACGATACAATGGTTTCAATTATTTGTAATAGTTGGTAGGTAAATTGTTAACAACATGGTAGGAATCTAAGAAAAAAATAGCATGTATAGGGTCTTTCATTAAGCGTGTCCTATCTTTAAATTTAAATAAAACAAAGTGTGTGTGATATATTATCGAAATTATTTATTTATTTGAAAGATGTAGTGATGCTATTATGTGTGGAATATGACATCATTCAAATGTCCGCCACGGCTTCTCTGGGTGGAGCGCATGCGAGATATCCAATTTTCCATGACTTTTGCGCATAAATCAGGCTGAATTTGACTTATGGCATTGGTTATGTTGGCTTTGAGGGCCGCTGTGATTTGTGGTTTATTCACATAGACCTGCGACTTAAGAAAAACCCACAAGAAAAAGTCTAGCGGGGTTAAGTCACAAGATCTCGGTGGCCAGTTCACATCAGCTCCACGTGAGATGACCTTGCCCTCAAGTCTCTCGCAAAATTCGCCAAGTTGTGGTCTGTGAAAGGCCGAGTTCTTGTGAGCGATGCGAAATCGACTGCCTCGGATTCTCCTGCACACTCTCACGGACAGCGGCGATGTTTTCGGCAGACATTGCGTTTCGTTGACGTACGGGTGTTGGTCGATCATTTACCGAACCAGTGGACTCAAATTTATCCACCACACGACGAATAGTCCTCTCGGTAGGACGATTATGGCGACCGTAAAATGGGCGAAGCGCGCGGTGCGTTGCCCGAACAGAACACTAATTTTGATAAAACAATTTTATCATTTGCACGTGTTGTTGAATGCTATAGCTATCCATGATGATTTGGCAAAACAGAATGAATAAATTACAACCAATTTGACAGGTGTAGCTTCAACAAGATGGCCGCTACCAACTGTCAAAGTTCGGACGTGCCTATTGGAAGACCCTTTAGTAAGAAGTCTGTAGAATAGAATAAACACACAATCTAGCAGGTAGGTAGTCATAACTTACTTCTTAATTGAAGCAAAATTTCACTATTTTGATCTGCCTGTGAAAGCTTGTTTCAACAATGAGCGGTTGTAGCGCTGGTGTTCTGTGGCGCCAGAGTGCGTGTAAGTCAGAACCTGCACTACGAAATACGTACATCATCATGTAAACCAATTAGAACAATAGTTAAGTATATACATTATTATTTTAAAATGTCCAACGTGTGAGACTGCGCTGCATGCGATAGAAAATGTTCATAACTTACTTTTTTCTTAATCAAAGCAAAATTTCACTATTTTCATCTGCCGGTGAAAGCTTGTTTCTGTGAATGCTATTGTCCTAGATGGGTTCTTGTCCTAGAATGTGTCTTGTCTTCTTCGCTTTTTCTTTTTCTAATCTTGTCAGTTCAAACCAGTGTGGTGAAAGGATTAAATTGTGCATCAGGGGCTCCTTTAATGCACATGGCACATGCCTTCGAACTTTTAGGTTTTACGAGATGCTGATTTACGAGGTACTTACCTGTCAGTCGAAGCAAAAAATGCTTGGGCTTTGGTCTGTCCATCCAAAACCATTATCCACTGAGAAACTTAGTTTACAGAGACATTAGGACGTGCCAATAATATTATGTTTCTGCCTTTTAGAAGTAGAAACATTAGGTCCGTAGGGACCTAAGGCGTAGCTCCAATTCAAAGAGTTATCCAAGATACCTACTTGTCCAGTACTAAGATAATTTACCAATGATCAATGATAGTAATAGTATTAGTATGGCGAACCAGATAACGGTTCAGCCTTTTGGACACCTTAGCTGCAGTTAGTGATCTCTGTTTTGGTTTATGAACTCTGTTTTCTAATTTTCAAGAAGCTAGTTATTATCTGCAGCTTCGCACACATAGTACCTAAATAGGTACATACTTAAGAAGGAGACTATGTACCACAAGATACAGTCCATCTCCGTACAAAATAACATCAATAATTCAATTCAATCCATTAAAACTTTATTCAATAAAATCACAAAGACCACTTTGAATCGTCTTCTACACGCTAGTAAATCTAGGTGCCTGTTCCTCCTAACCCCAGTTCAAGAAGAATCCGGCAAGAAACTTGTCTTGTCTTAATACTTTTTTGTATGATCCTTGACAATTTTGTTACGGATGCCGAGTCGAGTTGGAGCAGATTCATCCCAAGCTTTTTTATCATCTAAATAATCAGATATTTTATAATATGCTTTAATAGACAGTTTCTGTTTAATTACTATTCAAATTTGCCAATCGACAAATCTAAAACGTCACGTAACACGTTTCCCTTGTTATAGAAGCGTACACATTGCCCTATAAAATACTTATTAACTTTACCGAGCCTAACAGTGGGAACAGCGAGTTTATCTTTATTTCTAGTGTTAATACTATGATTATCGCATTTTTTTTTAAATAAATGAACATTTTTGTGCACATATATTAAATGTTCGTATGTATACTGACAAGGCACTGTCATAATATTAATTTCTTTAAACTTATTTCTAAGTGATTCTCTTTAATTTAAATAAAAGTGACGTGTCATCAGCAAACAGTACAATCTCGTGATCATCCTTCAGAAGTTTAGGTAGATCATTTATATAAATTAAAAACATGAATGGCCCGAGTATTGATCCTTCTGGTACACCCATTTTTACCATTGACCCCGGAAAACGCTTTCTATTTACATCTACTCGTTGTGTTCGGTCACTTAAGTAGAATGTGAGAAGCTTAAGTGAAACAGTTTCATGGCGAACGTAATCAAAAGCTTTCGACAGATCACAAAAAACAACGCGTGATTCCTCCCAGATATCAAAAATATGTGATATTAACTCAACACCGGCATCAGTCGTTGAGCGTCCCTTTGTAAATCCGAATTGTTTACTGTCTAGTAAATTGTTGGTATTAAAATGCCGTTATAATTGGTTTAGTATAAGTTTTTCAAATATTTTACTAAAAGTAGGAAGTACTGATATAGGTCTAATGTTACTAGGATCGGAATGACTACCTGATTTGAATAGAGGTATGATCTTGCTATGTTTCATTAAATCAGGAAATACTCCACTGTCAATACATCGATTAAATATGAAAGCTAGATCTGGTGCAACAATGTCAATAAGTGGTTTTATAATACTGACAGAAATGCCCCAGAGATCAGTGGTCTTTTTACATTAATCATTTTGAATGCCTTGCTAATATCGTTTTTGTCCACATGTTCAAAGTAAAATTGTGTGACACATTCAGGTAAACTATCTTTTAACAACGATTCTGCTATTACATGAGAAGAGTTTAAAGACTTTGTAGTGGAGACTGGAATATCAGTGATAAAAGTTTCAAATGCTTTTGCTACATCTATATCTTGCTTAATGATATTATTGTTGATATATAAATTTATTATGAGTTTTGGATTTTTCAGTCTCACTATTGATTATTTTCCAAGCTGCTTTTATTTTATCTTGACTGTTTTTAATCTTTGAACTTAAATATTGAGATTTAGCAAAGCGACAAACATATTTAAAGATTTTTGAGTAATTTTTTACTTTTTCTTTAAACTCTTCACTAAAGTTATACCGTTTTTCACAGTACAATTCATACAAGGTACGCCTACTCTTATGGATACCTGCTGTTGCCCACTCATAAAATGTTGAACTGCCAGAGACCACAATAGTTTTGAAGTGAAAATGGAACTGAATACATTATTAAATTCAGTGAAAGATGTATTGTATAAATCATTTGGATTATCATCATTATACAACAAAAAAGTCAAGTTGGTATCCAGGTTCAATCTTACTTTCTCTAAACGATCAGTGGTAACTGGTATTTATGTGATTTTTTTTGTACATCTTTATTATTCATTTTAGTTTCAATTCATCGAGATCTGTTCAACCGTGGAATGATAACAAACAAACAGAGAAACACACAGACAGACCCTATTGAATTAATAATATTAATATTTATGGTCCAATTACAGCAATAAATAGAGTTCATATTATTTTATAATATGGTATGCTACTGTTATTTTGTAAATTGTTCATATAAGTAGGTATTTTACCAATTATTATTCTGTACATTTCTGTCAATATGATCTCTACGCAGGGTGTGAACGCTAACACGACAAGTGGATCTTGTCTTAGCCCCCCTGGCTGGCTAGTAATTATGGTTACATTTTCCAGAACCAAATGAAATCCTCATTATTGAACACAAACCTGAGCAGTTTATCAATGTACGTTTGCCACCCTACCTGTTCGCCGGCCGGCAAGCCAAGCAGCTAGCTCTCTCTCTCCCTCACCTCAGTCGCTATTCCGCGCCCACTCCGTTCACTTGTATCTTGCGCGCCAGCACAGCAAAACTTTCCCAACGAGTTCCACTTTCGTAAAAACTTTGTGTGTTTTGTGCAGTGTTGATGTGGTTTGTGAAGTGAAGATGCAGAGCGCCTGGCAGGCGTTCTGCCTGCTCCTGTTCGTCGCGGCGGCGGCAGCGCAGGTCGACACACGCCATTTATCAGGTCAGTGAAAACTAAGAAAGTTTTCGACGCTTTTGAGCGCTCCCAATTTGGATGCAGTGACATGTGGGTACTTTTTGTGAATACGAAAGCCTTTAAAACATTGCATTGTAGGAACTTAGTACGCTTCGTAGTTATGAAACTGACTAGTAGTCTGATTGAGAATCCAAACCAGATTTATAAGTTTTAAAATAGATACATACCTACCTACTAAACAGCCTACAAAAACGTAGTGACGTGGAACTTGAAAGCTGTGGTAGAGGTAGGAGGCCTGGAAGTTTCCAGGCTTCAAATGATGTATCTATCTATACTGACCTGAAAAGAGCTAAGATAATAGGTAGGTTCCAGTCTACTACAAAATTATTAAAGAGCGGTAGGGCAGGTAGGTATTCTAGTGTTAGTGAAGGGTTCAAGGTACACAACATAGATATAATTTAGTATGGTACACGAAGTCGTAGTCATACTATATATAGCTACGTAGGTCTTTATAGTCTTGAATAAATGGTCACCTGTTTGTTAGGTACCAGTTCATTTTTTGGGCAGCAAAGGTTGCACCTACCTTTGTACCTACATTGAGCGTTTCGTCATGGTTGTTATTAACCAACCTCGGAATAAATGTACCCATTCAGAGGTACCTACTTAACTTATTATCAATCTACCTACCTTACGTACAATACAATATTACCAAGTAGGCAATATTGCTTACCCAGGTATGTTTTTTAAGTAGTGTGCACCGGACTTTATTTCTCTCTACTTAAGTACCTACCTAGTGATATTACTCTGCGTCTTTTTATTGATTAAAAAAACACGTGGAAAGACATTGACAGCCTAGTTTTGACCGAAAAATAAAAGACATTCTTGCCTGAATCAGAAATAGGTACCTACCTACTTCTATCAAGGTACCTATAATAATTATACCTACCTACTTGCTCGGAATCTAGAGATAAGTTGTAGGTTTCATGAAATTAATCGTAATTAATAATTTTCATTTTCATTTTCATTACATACTAAGTATATATAACTAGGTACTGGGTACAACGACCTTGTTCTTACTGATAAAAACAGCATTGTATAATAAACTTACTCGTGAAGACCATTGAATGATATCCATAATTAATGGTTTCCAATTGGTTTGCATCACAAAAAGCCAAGTTTGTCTATTGTGTGCGTCGCTAGATCGGTATTATACCTACTTACCATGGATTTAATGGTGAGAAACTAATGCACAGATCCAAGATATCGACAGTACCTTATGTACCTATGCTTGATTTCAGCAAAGTTGTTACATTATCAATGTTAATTGAACTTGAAGCTTGAAGATAATCCTCATTTACTTTAAGTTAGTTACATATAGGCGTACATACCCATAGAAACGTATATGTTTATACAATACCATTGTAACTGTACTGGATAGCCCACAGGATTCATGTACTTCTAGAGTAAAAGTTGATGAATGTCGTCGAATTGTAAAGACAGCAAAGTTACGACCACGACCACTTTGCCAACAGTGCGAAGTAAACTATGAAGCAGAAATATTATAAAAATATAATTATATTATACCTACCATACCTTACTATATCGCTTAGCTTAAGCATTTACATACTATCAAAATGCAAGCGGAAAATCCCCGAGCGCTCGTTGATGTCTTTTCTATAGGGCGGACGTATTTCGTGCGTTTAGACACTTATTCTCAATAATATTTCTATAATACCTACATAAATATCTTATTATAGACTTTCTGTACTTATCCAAATATATTTTTTGCTATTTTCGCAGGAGATAGCTAAACCGATGTCTACAGGGTTCATGCTTCGCTGCCAACGAGTTCGGTTTCTATTGTTCTTTTTGTTTTATATTGTTACTGTCGCGCATAGATAGACGAATATAAAAGGCATAGACGGAGCGCCACATCATACCTTATACCTAAATAGTCGAAAAAAACATTTTTGATATGGCGAACGATCTATTCTTTTTTCGTATAATGTACGTAGCGGCACCAAGGGCGGCAAATTTGGAGAATTATCTTTATATTTTTTATGTCGGTTTTATGATGTCTTGCAGAAAGTGTACAAAACATCCTTTCGATGATTCGCTCTTACCTTTCATTGTACATTCGACGGTACCGCAAACTTTCATATTCCAGAGTAAAACACCTAGTTCGCACCTCTCTAAACTTAATTCTGCAATAAATAAAAAAAAATCCCCCCCTTAGCCGCCCTAAAATCTGGCAAATTTACTAAAATAATCTAGGAACTGACAAAATAAAGATAAGGGCGGCAAATATTTGACAGCATACCTATACCTAGGTAGGTACTTGAGAAATGTCTAAGTCTGCCACCTATACCACATACCTAAGTAGGTACCTACCTATCTATCGTTGCTCAGAATGAGTGGTACCTACGTGTTTCTGTCAATTACGTCGCGACCAACATTCTTATTCTTTGTTTTGTGGTTTTTCGTTCATCATCATCATCGACTGGATGAATAGTATATGACACAACAGTAAAGTACAAAGAACGTTCTGGTCCACGTGACATTGGCCGGCGGAAGTCGATGCGTCGCCGTCGCGTCGTCGCTCAATAAACCTCTTCCGGTTCTGAGACCTAACCTATACTTTTAAATGAATTTGAACCTTATATCACGTAAGGAGTTTAAAGACTAGATATGCGTATAAAAAAGGTCAAAAATCAAGTTTTTGGTTACTCTTGATCTGTCCCTAACATCTTTGAAAGAAAGTCACTAAGTTTTTACAGCTGACCGCAATTTAACGCAATAAGGTCTTCATAGCTTGTTGCGACCGGTTTGATTACAATGATTTACTCAGTTTGTTTGTGTACTTATTTATGTTACTTTATATCGCTAAAATGTTCTTATAAGACAGTAAGATACTTATACTGGTTCTTGTAAGTACTTGTTCTTATAGATACTTATAAATGCAGACCAAAAACTGTGCAGAAGCTTACAACCTAGGTATTTAGAAATTATAACACTGTGTCAGTTTAGTTTAGTTAGACAGACCTTAGGTAATTGAGTTACAAGTTCCTCATGTAGGTAATAAGGCGTTAATATCAAAATGTAGTTTTAAGTTTTTACTTATTTTAATTATTTGACCTCTGTGACGCAGTGGGCCTAGGCTCGGCTGAGACGTAAAAGGTTGCGGGTTCGATTCCCGCCGCGGGACAAAGGTTTGTATGATCTGCAAGTATTTGTCTTGGGTCTGGGTGTTTCTATGTATAGTATGTACTAATGTATTTACAAAAAAAGTATATAAGTAGTATATCAGTCATGTGGTACCCATAACACAAGCTCTGCTTACTTTGGGGCCAGATGATGTTGTGTGAAATGTCCGTAATTATTATTATTATTATTATTTAAATTCGTTTTTTTTTTTAATTTTTCAATTAAACAATAGCTTTCTATTTATATAAAAATGATTCTATAAAATTAAGTACCTAATACCTACTTACTAACAAATCATGCTTTTAGAAACCCTTTAAACATTAAATTATTTAAATCCAAACCAAGAAATGTTTCAGAACAAAGCTAAAATAAAAAGCAGGAAACATTATGACAAAAGACAACGAAATAAGGAACTCAACCATTTCCTCGCATAAATAAACAGTTCTTAGGAAGAAGCTCTTCCGTCTAACTTATTCTGAAATATTAAAGGTAACATTTTCAACGAGTCTTATTAAAAAGTGGGTAGCCGCGGCCGCGGTGATAAAAATTACAATGAAACTTGAGAATTGCCGCACTTTCTCCGACTATTATAAGAAAAGAGACTGAGAAACAAAAATCATAAAAGCTACAGTCAGTGCATACGTTCACTATGTTTTTATTATATTGGTTCTTTTTTGTTATTTTCTCGTGTCATATCTAGGTAGTTGTAAGCACATTCCTTATTTTTAAATTAAAATCAAATCGACTTTGGCTTTCGTCATCTCGCTAAATGAATGATGAGCCTACGTAGATTAATATCTAAGTACCTACTTAACGACATAAACCAATTACTTAATGTTGAATTTTAAATTAATAACAAGTTATTTTTAATCCGTGGTCATCAAAAAAGTAAGGCTTCTATAGGTATCCTGAACATTTATTTTTCTAAACAACTTTTTCTTCTCTTTCTTTTTAGTCAGGTGCGAAAGAGACACTTCGCAAAACACGTTTCGCTGGTTTTGCCTTGAACTTGTCAAACCGCTAGTCGTGACCAATGAATGACACAGAATATAATATAAGAGTCGTCCACTGAACCACTGGTAGTACATGCGCTACTTTACTTACCTACTTAGCAAGATTTCACTAAAACCTAATTATGAAAGTATAATACTATAGACTTATAGAGCTTTAATTAATAAAATCTAGTCTAAGTTTTTCTACAGCTACACTGATATTGTAAAGATACATTATTTCTTGTATGTTTGTTTGTAATGGATCAAAAATTACTAAACCGATTTTTTTAATTACATTACCCATAGAAAATTACATTACCAGCGAGTAACATTAGTGTATTTTTCTTCAAAATAGAGATATCTGCGTAAGTTGCAATAATGTAACCCAAAGTATCAAAAAATTGCGTTTAAAAGTCATTATTTGGCGTTTGGCGGGCGTGCGCTGCGCAAACGTTTAATGATACTTAAAATAATGCACTAGTACCTGGATGACAGAGCTTTGCTCAGTATTAAACACGGATAAAACGACGTTTTCTAAAAATGTACTCCGAAACCCCTTGCATTCTAAATTTTATGAAAATCGTTGGCGCTGGTAATTTAGGTATATAATGCAATAATTGCAATATACAAGAATTGCTTGTTTAAATGTATTAGATATAAGTAGGTACATGTTAATTGTACTCATTTCTTTAAAAAAAAGTTAACAACTTCCATAAAGTAACGAAGTAGGCAAAATTTTCAACCAATCAAATAACCTCTAGAGAAAACCAATCGATTAGTGTTAGTGTAGACATAGTAAAAGAGCCAAAGAAAAAGAGACCTTATTTCTTTGAACAGGTTGAATCTAATTTCATAACACGGGAAGTATTGATAGTCTGCAATAAGTGATTATATGAAAAGTGCTGTTACGTTGTTATTCACGCGAGCGTCGCGTCGCGTGCAGCGAAACTTAGTAAAAAAGTTAACACATAGGCAACATCTGGGATTTGTTCCGGGTTTGAAGGCTGTTCATCCATCAAGCTGACGAGAGTTCGGAGTTGGATTCACCATGACTGCTGTCCTGAATAGTCAAGTCTGAATTATCAAGTCTCTTAAGCCTACCCGACTATCATTATAAATGCGAAGGCTTGTATGTTTGTTTATGGAATTGTGCAAACATTAAAATTATTATTAAAACCGTATAACTGATTTACTACTTAAAAGTATATAAGTACTTACCTATTAAAAAAAAATAGGTATCGGGTAATCGGGTTGCACTCCGGGAGTGCCGATAGAAGTGAAAACTTATTTTAGCGCGTTAAAGTTTAGTAATAAATCACTTCAAAATCAGTAATTATGGCGACTGCCAATCAAATACTGAACGAACACAGATGATGCAATATTTTTTGTTCAGAATGTAGATAATATATCAAAGAGCCTAACTCAGTAAACTTCTCCATACAAAAGTAGACTGTAAACATGTGAATTAAGGTTTATAAACCGTTACCGTCTGGGGCGAGACGCAGCCGACTGCCGCGCTCGCCCCAGACGGTAACGGTGTCGCGAATCCAGAGGTTTTACCTCATCTAAAAATATGCGTACCGCGCTAAAAGAAGTTTTCACTTCAAAAAAGTTTACATTGAACCACTATTATACTGAACTTTTTAATACACATATGACGTGGAAAAGATTCTACCATCAAGAAATGGAAACATGACGCCATCTACCAAACGCTTAGCCAAACCCAACCTAGATAGTAAAAGATGTTAGAGTTAACTAACACTACAATCTGTTATTAAACTTTTTGTAAAAAACATTTTAATTGCAATAAAATAATACTGAGATCAATAATTGAGATAAAACCATCTCTTAAGGTTGACCAAATTACAGACAGTACCTATGGCAAATTTCATAAAAATCGGTTAAGTATTTCCGGAGTTTATCCCGAACAAACATCGTGATTTTTATATAAAAAGAAAAAAACCCACATACCCGAGACAAACATCTGCACACAGTGATTCCTGTCACACACTTTTTGTACGCCAATATCTCAGATAAAACCGTATTATCGCCTGTAAGTGGGCGCGAAGCGAGCAATAAGCAGCGGGTAGCTTCCGTAATATGATTTTTTTACGACCTGAGACTTATTTCGCTGATTGCTGTCGCTGTCGCTACTGATACTTTTAAGTAATAGCCCTGAGGATTTTAATAAACCTACATACGTAATCTATGAAATCCTGGCATAGCAAAGAGACATATATATCTAGGTATAATGCGTGTGTAGCCGCGAAAAGGTAGTTTTTAGTAAAACTATAATTAATGTGTAACTAAAACTAAGTTTGTGTGGATGTTTTTGTTTTGTGCGGCTCAATTACACCATAACGACTGTACAGATTGGATGAAACTTTGTATTGATGTAGAATGTGAGTGGGAATAGCATAATTATTGTAATTTTTAGGGTTCCGTACCACGAAAGGAAAAAACGAAACCCTTATAGGTTCACTTTGTTGTCCGTCCGTCCGTTTATTTTATGTAGATGTAGACCTTTTCACGGATAAACGGCTAAATAGATCGGATCGGAAGGAGATAGGTTGTGTCTTGGCCCAAGACACAACCTATCTCCTTATCAAGTTTATAATATAGCCTAATAGCCAAATAGCCAAAATAGCCAAAATAGCCTATGTCTATCCCCAAGACTCTTGGGGATAGACATAGGCTATTTTATAATGTAGGTACCACGCGTGTAAAGCCACGGGCACCAGCTTTTATTTTATTAGTTACTCAATCACGCAATATGCAACAGCAAGTTAAGTATAAAATACATCTACGTTAAATTCAACATAAAATGTTGAAAATACCTGTTTACGCTAAATGTGACGAGACTCCTTTAGAATATTAATTATGTTGATGACAAAAAAATTTTATCGCAATTTTCCACATCATCCCTAAAATTAGCATATTGCCTTCTGCTCGCGAACAATGCCTTTACTGTCACTGCACTGTCAATGTCAAAAAACAGCCTCGTTAAACGTCACGGCTACGATCGAATGTCTACAACAGAATGTCAAGCGTATCAAAATGACATTTGCTATCAAATGTCACAATGATAGACATTCATTGCGGGTTTCGAATGAAGTGTTTTGAGTTTTATGGGAGTGAAAACGTAATGGATGATGTATGCAATGAAAGTGTCGTGTGCTCAGGTCATTGACTGGACGCGGATGGGTGCGCTTGGTGGAAAATTATTAGTATAAGGCGGCTGCTAAGAAACAGCTTAGAATCATTTCAAATTTGCAAAAAATCGTTGATGTATATATTTTTTTTTCCTGTTTTAATCCGCCCGCGATCAGAATGAGATGCAACCTTTTGTACTTGAAGTAAATCTAAGATTATAGTTCTCGAGGCAGCGTCATTAAAGAATTTTTAAAAATGTTACATTATAAATAAATCAAAAACATAAAAAAAGGAAGCAATCTTGCAACTTTCAGCTTTCTAGCTTCAGCGGATACGCCTCGGCGATGATGAATCAGGCAGGTCAATCTCTTTTATAGGTATGTATAGATAGATTAATAGTATCCTCCAATCGTCAGTCTTATCGTGCTTACGATTTCTACTAGTCAACCGTTTTATTCACCAGCTAATATTAACCAAACTTAACTTATTTGGACATTTATCTTGTCCATACTCGGCCCGTGATTTTGACTAAGTATATTTTAATATAACTCGTACCTTACCTTGGTAGCTCGAATGTGCTAAACAACAATAGCCTATGAGAAGCCTGGCTCTGTACGACCGTTCGATAAATAAAAACTTGGACAGTTTAAGTACTTGAGGGTTAAACTCTTGTAGCTCGATGTTGTCTGGGTGACGGAAAAAGGCGCTGGCTCACGTCGATCGGGTTCATAATTAAAATTGTTTCGAAACCAACTGATTGATAAAGTTTAATAGAGTTTCATGGTTTTCATGATTTAGGTAGATCCTATGCTCGAGGAGCCTCTGCTGCGCACTTCTATCCTTTCACCACACTGGTTCGAAAGACGCGATAAGAATCTGCTTTAAATTCTAATAATTGATAGTTGTTCCGTTGTTGAATTAAAATTGGCATGATGTAACTAGGAGTAAGTTTTTACACGATTATTGTCCCGATATATCGGTTTAGCGTTTTGCAGAGTAGACGCCAGGGTTTAACGATAAAAAAAATATTGGTCGGAAGGGCGCCACGAATAAATGTAGATCTGGTAAGACTTACGATCAAAACGTCTTAATTAGTACTTAAGTAAGTCTGAGAAGTCCCCTTCTGCTTCTTAGACGATTCCTTACTCTCGTAATTGCAGCTACAATCTGATTAAGAAGAATTCCTGCTAATTGCGGGTTCCTCATTCCTTTATTATGCTAACATCCGTTAGTAGTATCAGTCAGTTATTTTTCAATCAGAAAGAAAACGGCTCGTCGTGAAATCAACTGACGGATGCAAAAATGATTTCATGTTGAAGAAACGGAGCAAAAAAAACATATGTACTAAGTAAATAATAAGTAAGTATGAACTTAGATGGACTATCACATAATACTAGGTACTGAGGTAAATATACTTTTCTTTTATGGAATGTTATTTAACGAGCAAATAACGACATTTTAAAAATATAGTTTTGAAAGTTTTCTGAAACGATTGAATATGTAATGGCAGTCATTACAAATAACGAGCGAAACCGCGCCAAATCTCTATAAGTGTAGGATGTCAGGCAAGTATGAGTCTTATTATTAACGTTTGTAAGGTTTATATTTGCCTTGTCACAATGTGTTGGTGAACTTTGACATTTCTCACGCGAAGATTCCGCTCTTGCGCAGACGTTGGTTGGTACGTTGGTAACATTTGACATACATTCTGCTTTCAAAATTGTTACTGAATCGAAATAATTTTCACCGAATTGCTTAAAATAAAACTATTAAATTCTAATCAGACTTAGATCTAATAAATTACGTTATATTCATAGTAGGCGGCCATCAATAATTTCAAACAGTTTAAATTAAAGGCCACACCAAGCACTAGTCAATTAATCCGCGCGGCTTAAATCGTTCTGAAGTACCTAGCTATGTAACTTTCAACGCGGTTGTTTCCACTAGTGCGTGCGCCTACGTTCCTCCTCCTTATGCAGAATAGCGTTTAAACCGCAACTCGCTAGGTCCAACAATCTAATTTTCTTTACTGGACCACATAATAATGGTAGATACAAATAACTTAACACAAAGCACACACCATGTATAATAGGTAGGTGCCTATGACGCGTGGCAAAGATTACGAACGCCTAGATTATTATAATAACTCTGAATCGGTCACGACTCCACGACAACAACAGTTACTTTGACTGCACAGTGTACTTAACTTAAGGGTGTAACGAATTCTGCCTCTGTATGTACCTAACCTACTATAGTAATATGAAAGTACCTACTAATAATAATGTTTTGCCAGCGGCATGTTTTTGATTCTACGACAAAATGGAGGCAGAAGTACCTAACCCACCAACCAATGCAATAGCAATTCAATAAATTCAAATTCATTTTGAATCTCTTAACACGCTAGATAAATTCAGATCACATAAAAAGTATTGGACATTTAACCTCCTCCGTATTCGAAGTTGTTTAAAAAATGTTAGTTTACAAAATAGCGATTGTTTTATTAGTATCACGCGTCCAGTGTTGAATAAAGGAAAGTTTAAAAAGAAAGCAAGACACCGTACCTTGTTATGAAAACGTAAAGTAACAAAATGCAGTATTGAGTTACAACTTCGTGGTTTATTAACTCGCTCGGGTCGTGCTTTGTCCAATTTAATAGGGTTGCTCGGAGAACAGGCCTCACCAGATATTTCATCGTACATATCAGCTTTTTCGCGTTCTTGAGAAATAGCTTTCATGAGTCCTCGTGATCAATGGTGGAAGAGAAGAAAGCGGATTGTTGAACTGGACTAGACTTCAGACTCTAAGCTTAAAATTTATCAAACCAATATTTTTATGTGTCGAAAAACTGATTAAGAAACCACATAATATGTTTGCAATACCTATCCAACGATATGCCTCACGATGTGATGGTACTTATAAATTAACCCCCCTCTTTACATGTAAGGGAGTTACCATAATACCATGTACACCTTGATGACCTTGTACACCTTGTACTTGTGAAACAGTTGTATCTCGTATAAAATAATAATAACTATTTATCTACTTATGTTTGAGTATAATAAAATAAACGTAAGTAGCTGACATTTAATAACGACATCTCTTTGGAACAAATATGAAAATGTTTACTCAATGTTCCAATGTCAATTGAGGACGTTTGGTACACTTGCTAATGAGACAGGTGCGCTCCATTATACACATAATATAGCGTGAAGGTTATATACATATATTACTAATAACTTTGAACTGAAATAGTAAAAATACATCAAACAACTTCAATATACAATAATACTCAAAACCATCTAGAATATCAACTTGGAATAGCAGACCATATGGGTACTCTGCTATATGCCATACCTATATACCAAAATATACCAATACTCTTGCTTGACTATTATCATAAACTATCGATAAGTCTGTACATGTCAATGTCATCATAACAACCTTTATCAAAGTGGCTTTGTTTACCTGGTAGCTGGCAGCCCTGCCGGTGGCTGGCACGGGTCGGCACTGTGGCGCGGCGGCGCGGCGCGTACGCACACAATGAAATCAATCGAGCCCGGCCTTGCATCGGCCTTTGACTTTGAATGATTTGTAATGTTTTGATAACATGAAAGACAGGCAAGAATGCTATGATGACACTGACACGACCGGCGACACGGTCAGGGTAATATTTACTAATTCTTTGGATGGAATGATTATGGTGTGCATCATTTGTGTGCATGTGATTTTTGCAAAATACAAGTGAACTAGTACGATTATGTATGATTGTATGATGTATGATTTAATTGAATATAGCGTATTCGTTAGTTGCGCAAAAGGTACACTAGAAATGCTAACACGACAATCACAATATTTATGATCTATACCTAAGAATCATAAATATTAAAAATATTTAAAGCATACATTAAAGGTAGTCTTTTGAAGAAAGCTTATTATAATATTGATGACTATATTATTGATAAGAATGCATGGCCTCATGTCGCTCTGCCGACAGACAGTTAACCGACACACTTGAAATGTATAAACTCTCTTGTATTAGTATTTCGTAGTTAAGGTAGTTATAAGATGGATCATATAAAAAAGCGCTAGAACCAAAGCAAGTTTCTTGCCAATTCTTCTCGGGCTTGGGTTAGGATGAATTGGCAAATAAATTCACCTAGTATGTAAGACGTTTCAAAGTTATCCTTGTGATTGTATTGAATAAAGTATCTTTTGACTTTGACATAGGAAAAGAAATAGAATTGCCGATCGCACTTGCAAATGACAAATTAGTATATCCGTTGAAAGATGATGCCATTTCAATATCACATATCTCCGTTTCGCCTCATTGGAATCCCTATGACTCTTAATGGTAAAGTCGTATCAATTTGACTCTCAACTGTATCAAATTTAGCGTCAAAGTGTAAAAAATGGCAAGAGATTTTGAAAGTGCAATATCTAGAATCTAGACGCGGATCGACCTACTTAGGCAGTGACACCATTTGCTCGAAAAGTGCTATCGGCATTTCACTTTTGGTGCTCAGATCATCATATTTTGTGAGCTGACCGTTGTTGTTGACCTTGGCTTACATTTTATGCTACCATTGTATTAATCTTGATGATATCCAAGTATCTTATTTTTACTCAACCTTATTTATAACATCTAACATGAAGTCTTGTAAGAACTAAATAGCTGTTTTCCTAACCCAAATCCTTGCTGAAGGTTCGGAATTTGCATAAAACAACTCCAATAAAAGCAAATCATAACTTGAACAAGAAAATTGAGTTTTCTCGCCATAATTAGCGGCGGTTCAAACAAACAGTCTGTTGATTATTATTATGTCAATAAGACGCTGCTGCTGAAGGAAGATAGCGGGATATTCCCGATTCACATATTAGAATGAATCTTGTTATGTTTACTGTACGAATAGAGTTTGCACTTATTGCTGAGTGCGAGGGGTTGGAGAAAATTAGCTTCGTATTCTAAGATAGCGAGGGCGGCAGTGTTAAATAGATCTCTGATGCTGCCTACTTTTGGAGCTGCTTCTTTTTTTTTTTAAAAAAGGTGACAATGCATGCTGCATCATCCAGCTCCAAACTAAGCATAGCTTGTATTATGGTGACTAGAATATTTATATTATTTTTAAATTCATACTTATGATACTTTTTAACACCCAGACATAGAACAAACATCTATGCTCATCACACAAATGTTTATCCTAGGAGGGAATCGTACCCTTAACTTATAGCGCAAAAGGCAGATCTACTACCAAATGAGCTGACATGCCAGTCAGCCGGGCCTGACATTATATTTATTCACATACATAATTTCAACTTTAAAACAATTAACTAACTAGGTAAGTATCTAGTATTCAAATGTAAACTAACCTATTTCTTATACAGCTAACTGGATCATGAAAAAAATGTCGTAAATAATCCAATCGGTCCCGGTCGCCAGCAGATGGACGCGTGCCCAGAACAGCATTGCCACGTTGTATGGCAATGTTAATTCTCTTACTGAAACAGAAGACAGCATTCCGATCACACATGGGCTCTACCAGTCACTGTATTTTTTGTGTGCCCCTGATCCCCATGGACCACAAGTCTCCACCCCAAACAGATCAAATATGTAACCCCGATAGAAAGTACATGTTTGCATCGTTTGAGGGTCTCCGTCTACTAGGGTTTGAGAGTATTTTGCAGTGCTTATGTTCTGGTTTGAAGGATATGTGACTGTAACCACCGAGATAATGAGAGCTAACAAAAAACACATAGTTTAAGTAATTCATTTGTATGACTAAAAACCAAAACATATTTTGAAGAATTTCTGAGTTAACTTTATAAAGAGCATCTCAGTTTATTTACGCAATTAATTTTATACCTGTATCATAATTTTAGTAAGAAGTTCCCACAGTGTCTCAACTCTGACATTTTATTGTGATGCTGAACAATGGCTATGAGGCAACGCGTTGCAGCCATTTGCAGCTCAGCGACCAAAACATCAAAATAAAGATTATCGTTTTGATTTAACTTGCTTCTAATCAAGAACCGCTGTTGCGCAACTAGCCGGCTAAAAGGTGCGCGTTCGGTTCCTCAGTAGGGACTCTCATTTACACTCTACAGTAAATGAAAGAAGCCTCTGAGGCGCACTTCAATCCTTTCACCACACTGGTTAGAAATAACTAGTGACACGATAAGAACTAGTAAATGAATAAATGTATAATGCTGGACATCATCTGGCCCTAAAGTAAGCAGAGCTCATGTTATGGCAACCACATGCCTGATATACTACTTACATTAATTTGGTATCGTGGTTCCGCGGTTAAAGTAAAAAACATGTTTTCTGCTTAATAGAAACTACTTAAGATTTACAAACTTAAAACAACTGACTAGTGACAAACTTGTGTGTTATTGTACATCATGTCAAATATATTATGCCAAGTACGTATGATTTTTAGTGAACTCTCAGAGGTCATAGGCTTCTGGAAGACTGCCGTCATGGACTCGCAGTGCTCGTAACTTACAGCTTCATGTTTTAATAGGGAATTTTATCTAAGTAACCCATGACGGCAGGTACCTAGAGTAGCTTGCTTACTTATGTTATTTGGATGGCTAACATTTACACCTATGTACGTGCTTCCGTGCTCCGCTATTTCCAGGCACCCCGTCATGTACCGCTCGTCGTGAACGTATAGACTTCTGTTTTAATATTCTTTAAGCATTATTAACGGGTTGGCTGGTAAATGAGCTGTCCACTGCATGGAGCTGGCTCGCTACTAGCACAGAATAACTCGTATTATTTGGATTAGTCCCGTGGGGCTTACTAATAAACGAAGCTATTAAATAGCTCTAGAAGTGGTTTCAGAGGTCACTTTGGTCTGCACTCTGCAGACTCAAAGGCGAGTGATATAGTATTTAATTTCGGTTTCTAATCTATTTAGACAGTTAATTTATAACAAAGAAGCTGCGATAATAAACAATTTGACAACAAAAATGAGTTGGAGAGTTTGTGACCGAAGATACGGGTCGCGTTTCTTTATTCTTCTAAAAGTAAGAGCATCAACTTTCATTTAAATATTTAGGTAGTGGTTTATGTCCATAGATTATTCTCCCAATAATGGCTTTTGTCTTGACATAATGTCAATTTTGCCAATATCAAATAATCACCATTTTACATTTTGTTATTTGTAACATGGTGACTTCACTACATAGTTTAAAACAAAGTCGTTTCCCGCTGTCTGTCTGTCCCTATGTATGCTTAGATCTTTAAAACTACGCAACTGATTTTGATGGGTTTTTTTTAATAGATGTAGTGATTCAAGCGCAAGGTTTATATGTATAATACATGCATAATATAGTAGAGAAACACTGATAATTTTAGAGGTATCAAATCACATTAGACATTCTGTAGTATATTTAGTATCAGCATTGCACCCGTGGAAGCCGGGGCGGTTCGCTAGTTTCATATAAAATACACATACTTACGTATTCATGTTGCAACTCACAAAGAAATACACGACTTTAATTTCAATTATTCACACCCGAGTTAATAACTTCAGCTCTATATGTATAAAATCAGCAAAATTACTAATAAAACTCTGTGAAATAACTCAATCAAAATAAATAATATAAGAACGCAATGTTTGCTTCGCAAGACGACCAAAAATAATTTGGAAAGAATCCTTTTTAATTTTTAACCAGCTTAAAAAAATCGACGTAAGTTCTCATTTTTGATTTATATGTTTGTATATATGTATCTCCGCCAATTATTAGTCGATTTTCAATGTTCTTTTTTGTATCCTGTTTACCTTAGAAATGGTCTCATATAACTTTGGTGGTAAAGTCCCGAAACTTCTCAACGTATGAGAACAAATTAATCGCAATATAGTAATGACGTTACAAAATATAGTAAGGGAATATACCTATTAGTAAAGTTTATACCTTTCAGTGGTCAACTGGCTTGACAATGGAGTTTCAAGATACCATAGAGAACTCTTCAACGACAAACAACTCATGTATCGCAACTATTGGTGATCTTAGGTAATAACTTTATGCGTACTTGTCAGTTGATCAGACATTGGGCTTTGAAGATACCCTGTGGAGCTCTTCAACGACAAGCAGCTCATGTATTGTGTATGTTTATTTGATAATGTATTTGGTAATGTAACAGTGGTGGCAATTCGGTTGTTTATTTCTAAAATTAGGAATTGTCTAAAATATATTTTAGTTAGTCATAGCATTTGTAAAACCTATTCAGTTGGTACCATCCAACCAAATAAGGAACGCTTAATTAAATTAGATAAAATTTAATTAGGATAAGTTGGTAACAGCAGAATACCAAAGCATCTTTGACAGTCTAAACCTAATTTTAGTTAAAATTTGGTTTTGAACTGTCAAATTAACCTTTGGTATTCTGCTGCTACCAACTTATCTTAATTTAATTAAGCGTTCCTTATTTGGTTGGATGGTACCAACCGAATAGGTTTTACAAATGCTATGACTAACTAAAATATATTTTAGACAATTCCTAATTTTAGAAATGAACCAACCGAATTGCCTCCAGTGTCAGTTTTTCTGGTGGCCTATAAATTTCGTCCATCACATAAGCCTCACTTCATAGTGAATTACTACATGGGGAACTCACTCGTTCTACTAAATTAATGATGCTCCTATGTAGTCACTCAAAATAAACAGACAACCGTTTTGAGCAGACATAATCCCGTTGCCATTGTCGTAGAATCGGCTCCGCCTATTGTGCGCACCGCACGGACGCGGTATTACCTCGCGCGATACTACCAGGTACCTACGCATTGTTCTCAATTAGGTGGGCTTGTTGATAAAACATCACTGCATATGTAAAAACATAAACCTTGTTTTATAGAAAACTTTTTGATGTGCTTTATGTATTATTCGATTGCTCAGTCTTTCAGTTAGGTCATACGATCTCAAACGCTCGTTTGAGATCTTATGACTCAGGTTTCAATGTCCTCTGGTTAGGTCACCCAAATATTATTATTAAATAAATGTAGATTAAGCAAACAACACTTATAAGTACTTTAATATAATTCTAATTATAATATTATGTATTAACAAATGAAAAAAGGTATATAAAAGTAAGTAGTAGGTATATCAGTCATGTGGTTCCCATAAGACAAGCTCTGCATACTTTGGTGCCAGATGATGCTGTGTGAAATGTCCGACATTATTAATTATTACTAAAACGGCATTGAATCATTTTTTCCCTCACCGTGTCCTAACAAAGAACACAGGCAGCCTGTCATATCGTCATCGAGCAATTAGACAAATAATGATTGTGCATAAAAACACCTTGAGAACGTTAATTAATACCCGGATAAGTTCTTCCTCATCTTTCCTTCCACTCACACTCACCTTGTCGTCAAGATATTATTTTTAGTCACTACTCAAGTGACTTCACATAATAGAAATAATTCACGTATGCCGTTACACTGCACACAGTCGTAGATCGTAATGTGCCTGTAGTGTCACCGATAAGAGGTCTTTAAACTTCCGCAACCAGAATTCATATTGTTTTACATATTAGTTGACGGTATTTATCGCGTATTACCTTTTATGTCCGCGTTCGCATTTCTGAAGATCAAGTAGCAAGGGTAGTTCATAAAACTGCTCTTGATACGCTGCGGCAACTTGTTAGACTGCCGATCAGCTCGCGACCGCGTTATTGCAACATTTCCGAAAATTAAAAGGTAATACGCGATGAATATACATTAAATACTAAAACAAGACAAGAGGTCTATCATAAGTGTATCTACTTACCTACTTTAACAAGAATAGATACCTACTGAACTTCGAACTTAATATGAATTTCACATTGGTTGCCTTTGTACAAATAGAATTGCTGATTAGAAGTAAGTACTTTAAAGCTTGTAAGAAGTGGTTTTTGTAAATTCATAATAATAACGTAATTATACTTTATTAATAATACCTTTAAAAGCTTTACTCCTATGGTCGACGTTTGGTAATATTCTGATAGGTTTTCTGAAAATAATCATTAATTTCAAACAAATAATGTGCGTTCAGTTGTTGCCGCTTGGTCAGACTCCAAAGGCTCCTCGCTCAGCCGACTGGAAAGACACACCTGTATCCTTAAAGCTTTTTATGAGTTTAATAAAATTGCAAAGGCTCTGCGTTCAACCAATAGTCGAGGTTTTAAGTACATTAATACGCGTGGAACACTTGAATTAAAAAAACCCTGTAAAATTTAATTAACCAGCAACAACTGCAGGAGTTATATGTAAAAATAGCGGCTCCCGCGGCTTAGCATGCGTGGTACCTACAGAAAAGTAGCATTTGTCCTTCCCCAAGATATCTTAGAAAATTTCATCAAGATCTATTCAGTGTTTTAGCCGGAAAATCGTAGCAAACAAAAACATTTTCCAGGTAAAAATTTGTAAGTATTATAATGCGAACACAGTCGTGAGAGATCCACTAACAAGTGACGATACGATTGCAGCGTAGTTGTCTAATGCACGTGTTGTATTACCATTTCAATCTTCAACAGTAAGTATACCATTATGGTAATTCTATAAACTTGTACATAATTTCCTAGCGAAGGCGGATCCGACATAACAGATGATATTTCGATCTGTCTTGTCGCTGGTTCCTCTTCTTTGTTTATGGCATGTGACATAATGAGGTCAATTTTGCCAGTGTCAAGGATTTATGTTTATTTATAGTCATTTTGTTTGTTAAAGTCTTGTCGATGGTGAATTGTCAATTCTAGACGTCACGCGGAATAGTCGTCTAAGATTTTCATGGGATTCATCGTCGTTCAAATCACATTGCACCATAATACACAGTTATTCAATTGTTCATACTTGTCCCATGTAGTCACAACTTATTCACTAAAATTCCGCTAAGATTACTAAATAAAACATGCTATAAAACTAGTAAGAAATATTAAATTAGCAGAGCTATGTAACTTCATGAAATGACAAACGAAGAATCCCTTCTTCTTCCTATATAAACATGTCGATCGTCATTTGCGTCCTCTAAACGTCACCGCAGAATGACCATCTAGAATTTTCGTGACTTCCTCTTCGTAAAAATAAAAATAAACCATTATACTTTAAAAATTGTATCGATTAAAATTCAATAAAATCAAAGTCAAGTCAAGTCAAAAGATACTTTATTCAATACAATCACAAGGATCACTTTGAAACGTCTTACATACTAGGTGAATTTAGGTGCCAATAGATAAGATTACTTAATAAAATTGGAAATAGCATAAGAAAACAACAATAATAATAATAATAAATAATTCATTTATTAATTCAGACACATTATAAGTCCATTTGGTGTTAGTAGGTATGTACTTAAGTCTTATTTCTAGGTTAGTGTAACATATTAAAATAGAAATGAAAAATAACGTTAGTTGAATGGTTATGATCTTTCATTCGCGCTCCAGTCCAACAACTAGACTAAACCACGGATTAAAGATTTCATAATAGGCAGATCATATCTGTCCGGTATGACCTGCAGAATGCTATTGGTGCTGCAAATTAATTTAGAAGCTATATTACTATCCTGTTAGTACTTCGTGAAATGTCAAACAAAGAATAAGTCGCTTGTTTCTCGTTGAGCATTCTGATGGGTGACAGCAACGAGCGGTTTCGTGTTAGTTGTAGTACTAAGGGCAAGTATGCTCGACAACCTCATAATGTTAAAATGAAAGCTTCCGGGGTGACTTAGGAACTCTATTATCAGGCTTAAGTGACTTGACTTGGACACGATCCAATTTAAATCTTCTATGCAAGTACAACACAAAGAAGCAGACAAATAAGTTGCATGTATAAAATTGGAGTAGTTAGGTACCTATCTAAGAGATGCCTACTCCATGAAATAACTCGCAAATGCAATCTCCAATGACAAACAGTCAGCAGAGGCGCTTTAGTTGCAAGTGTGAATAGAATACACAAGACAAAGCAGAGCAGGAGTTCTGGAAAACAAACTATTTGTTGTTCTACCGTAATCTCTGTCTATTTTCTGACGACCTCTGTGGTGCAGTGGGCGTAGCTTCGGCTGAGACGCAAAAGGTTGCGGGGTCGATTCCCGCTGCAGGACAAATGTTTGTATGATCTGCAAGTATTTGTCTCGGGTCTGGGTGTTTCTATGTATAATAATGTATGTATTTAGAAAAACAAAGTATATATCAGTCATGTGGTTCCCATAACACAAGCTCTGCATACTTTGGGGCCAGATGATGCTGTGTGAAATGTCCGGTATTATTATTATTATATTTTGTTCTGTAGCTATAAAATAATATGTGAATTCAACAGCGAAATTATAAGGAAAATTATCGCAGCTAGTAATTTTACTAGATCATGTAAATCTTAAAAAAAACATATAATGGTAATGGTTGAAAGGATTCAGAAAATATTCGTTTAATGACCATCTAATACTAAGAAAATTACTATATAATTTCCTATTGCCATACTGAAGTATTTTTCCCTTAACAAGATAAATAACCAATACCTTTTTACTGCGTTGTACAACATCCTCATTACTCTTAAGAAACTATACCTGTAACAAGAAATAAACTCTATCACTATAATGATAAGATGCAAAATGCGAAAAAGCAGTGGTACCAGCTTGTGTCAGGCTAATGCCGTACTTGTGGTACGTGATACGAACTCTATGACGGAAGATAATGACGTAATAGCCGGTATGCTAATGAGCCGGAGTAATACTAATACTAATCGCCAGTGATGTAATTAGCCATTGGTCCTTAAGATATTAGTAGGAAATAATATTTACTTCATTCATGTTGATAACTAATGTTTCGTAATCTTAATAAAATTACTTAAGTACCTAATTAATATAAGTTGGAGTAGGAACCGTAAAAGCCTTGAAAAAATAGGGAACGAAAAATAAATCGATTAAGCACAGCACAGTAAGGATAAGAAGGACTAGTGGTCAGCTCCCAAACCAATTAAAATTAAAAAAAAAAAATTGTTTATTGACAGCAAAAACTTAACATAAAACAAAGGAAAGTACTTAAAACAGCTTAAAACTATTAAAATTATGACTAGAAAAATACTAAATATGGAATTTATATATATTATATTTGTTAAATGTCTGT
Source organism: Lampropteryx suffumata (assembly GCA_948098915.1). NCBI lineage: Eukaryota > Metazoa > Arthropoda > Insecta > Lepidoptera > Geometridae > Lampropteryx > Lampropteryx suffumata. Next base: position 1,860,451 of record OX402560.1, read on the forward strand.
TTTGCTGATAAAATCAATTATGAATTACCTTTAATACCCACACTAGATATAATCTGTATCGCAGGTATCTGATACGAATCAACATAAAATAAAATAGCTTCGATTCACGGTCAACAAATTATTTAACTACATTATATGTAATAGGTAAGTGTGTTTTGTTAAAAATATGTAATCTAAATAATAAAATAAATAATAGCAATATAACGTACATAAATACTATATATATATATATATATACTATACACCATACTATATAACATATTCAACATCAAGTTAACTGAATAAAATAATCTCAACTATAATACTTATTTTTTGTAAACATATATATATATCATACATAGAAACACCCAGACCCGAGATAAGGGAATCGAATCTGCAATCTTCTGCGTCTCAGCAGGACCTTGGCCCACTGCGCCACAGAGGTCGTCAAAACACACTACAACACTAGTAGCAACACTAGTCCATAGCTTTTTTCTATTGAAATAAAGGTATTTTTGTTTGTCAGTAAATCAGTTGACCTAACGCAGAATGTCCAAGAATGAACCGTATTTGGCAACGAACGAAGTATTACATCTGTTCGAGAACTTAAAGCCATCTAGTTAGCTTCACACGTGCTATCGACTGTAACGTAAGGCGGCCATAAAATAAGCTGTTAAATCTAAAATTGAATAAGAAAATAAATGTCAGTAAAGGTAACAAAACATAGATAAAATAACCATAAAATAGATTTAAAACTCTACGTTTTGTAAAGAAAGATTTATGGTAAATGACATACGATATGCAATTTATTTGCTATGGTATGAATAATTGAACGCAATCTAGACAATAAATGTTGATGTTTTTATTAATCTTTCTGTGGAGGCTGAGCACACTGAGAAACCGGGACGTTTTGTGCGCTGTGTCCGTTACTACGTATGTTTTGTACATATTCACTTTTTTCAATTTTGCGTAAAAAAGAAAGGAAAATCAATAATTTGGGCGTGACATTGGGCCGGTCTCCTTGAAAAAAAATCGCTTTCCTTATTTTGAATTCACAATTAAAAATTCATATAAATGTACCCCGGATATAAAACGACATTGTACGCCAAATCCTTTCATATAACTTAACGTATAAAAAAATTATAAAAATCAATAGCATATTGAAGTACTTAAATGAGTATTGGTGCACACCATCCCAACTAAGCATAGCTTGTATTATGGTGGTCGGATGACTGATATAATATTTATATATTTTGTAAATACATACATATGATACATTATAAACACACCTGTGTTGTACAAAAATATATGTTAGTAACTAGTCGTATACACATAAGTAGGTATTATGCATATGACTGCTAATTTTTATTACCTAACCTATTACTCGCAGTTTGTGAACATAAAAACTGCTGACTCTACATTGTAGTTGCATGCTCTTGTGTATATTTCAAATATTAAACCGGCAGTAGGTATATTTATCTTATTTTGTAAGAATCTAAGAAATTATAAAAGTCAATCCAAAAACCAAATGTTGCAACGTCTAAGGTGATGGAGTGGATGGTTGTGGTTTGCGCATCGCAAGTCTGGACTACTGACTTGACTACCGACGACAGGGTGATTGAAGAGTGCCATTGATTGATTCGCTTGCAACCCGTGTCACTGTCTGTGGATACAACCGGAACATGCGGCATGAGCTGAAGCGAAAACCTATTTAAAAGTTAAAAGGCATTTTATTATAGTCCTAAATAAAATGCCTCTTGTTTTAATTTTGAACACAGTTTTCAATATTTAAACAAAATATCAATTTAATCTTTTTAAAGGAATAGTATATTATACTCATACATACATAAGATAACGACTGTTTCGTATTTCCACTTGCTACGAATACGTTCCTGATGTTTATATTGCTTCATTTACTCTCACACGTTCCTCATACATGCACGTCGGTTTAGGGTATTCTTAACCTGGCCTTCTCTAAACACATGATTTGTAAATTTGTAATTTAATTTTCATAAAAGCATTTCTCTGTTTTACATTTTAAAACTATTTCATTCGTACTGTAAGGTTATGTATGAAAATCACTCATTTTAATCCGAAGCTTTGCTCCACACACATTCTGCTCGCCACATCCTTTCTCCGTGATTAGACTTGTCCATTATTTAAATGTTACGCCCGTCTGGCGATGCCAACGAACCAGCAGGCTCCATACAACCAGTCATATATATGTAAGTACGTACATCTTTGGACTTTGCCCTTTATAATAAACTTTGCAGCCAATACATTGCAGCAACAAACTTTGAAGACATTTTTAATCTAAGTTGTTCCGTCCATAGTAGAGAAGAAATGTTTCAATTAATATATGTTTATATAGGTAGCTCGATTGTTTTTGATCAGCTAGCTAGCATAGAACTTACTAACAAGAAAAATTCGCTCTTTTTGCAAGTCACCCAACACAATTTGGCCCATATCCTTTTTTCGTTTCACAGTGCTTTACAGTGTAAAACTGCCAAAGATAGCCTTTTTATAATAACGTTGTTAATAATTCAAGTCAATTGTGAATTGAGTTAGCATTCATCACGCGCGAAGTTATTGACCCAAAACAATGTTGCTATTTTACATAGGTCAACGACTTGTATGCGACTTATGAATATGGGGGGTTTTGTATTGTTTGGGATCTATTGAAACCATCGCATCGGTTGCTTGACACAATCTGTTTCCTAGCCAAACCCTGCATTGACGGCTGTTTGTTACCTACTTTCGGACTAAAGTTTTTTAAACTTACGCGATCAGAACACATTATTATAAATACTTACGGGTATTTATCGCGTTTATTTACCTATTTTTCCCGACGTTTCGACAGGTTTACACTCTGTCGTGGTCACGGGATGACTCTAGTCATCCCGTGACTTACTTTCGGACTATACAAGTAAATATAACTTCCAAAACTATCATGGTTTTGAACATAATTTTCACTTGAAACGGGATATTTACCATGATATATGAGTTTTTTCTGCTTCCCGATATTTAAATATCCCTAATTTTAATTTATTATATATCCCGTTTCGAGTGAAAATTATGTACAAGTAAAGGTTTCAGTCAACTAACCGCAAATACCAGAGTTAACGTTGATTTCAAATCCGTTATCGTCGGGGACAAATGAAACAGTCAATCAAATCCCCGATTTCTGTTTAAATGTAGATACATTTGGCGGGCATCGGATAAGGGGTGTAATCTGTTGCCTGACACGAGCTCAATTCCCTTCCGCTGCAGGTCTACAAATGGCTGATAAGGCTTGTAGCTGAATACAGGCAGTTTAATTTAAAGGGAAATGATAAAACAAATATCGGTTTTAGCTTTCAGAATCAGGATTTAGGCTCTGTTTTGTTTTCTTGGATTTAGACTTGTCTGACGCTAAGGTCCATCGTAAAATGGTACATGTCCTTTATGTCTCAAGTTTTGTGAACCAATCTTTTATAGACGTAGCAAGTGCACCATCGCGGATACTTTGATTGTTTGAACCTCTCGATGGAAAAGGCTCCTAGAGGTGAAGTAAAAATATACAATAGAGCAATTTTTTAAGTAATTTCGTATTACTAATCCAAGTTTGTAAGATTCAGTGACGAACTCTTTTTCTGTGCGTTCTTGAATGAAAACAATATTTATATCAATAGTTATAGGAAAAGGGTACTTTTGTTCGTTACGTAGTAAAGAGACGGACATGACCGTCTCTTTACTACCCTTTTCCTATAACTACTGGAATGTGTTGTTTATGTGGACCTATTTGAGTATTGCAGTTGTTTGCAAATATATATCAAGTGTGAATTGTGTACTTTGAGGGGCATTTTAATCCTTCCACCACATTGGTTTATTATAAGTAGTGACACAAGAAGAAGAAGTAAGAGGCGTATTGGCCAGTTTGTTTCCTCTGTCGAGAGGGCAGCAGTATAACTTAGTAGTGGCTCGTAAACCCGTCGGTCCGTTTTATAGGCCACAGTAAAACACAGCCGATGTCTGCGCTAAACGATTATTGAGTGGCCATTGCCTTTCCAGGATCCAGGACCCATCTTCGAGGTGCCTGGATAAACATACTAGTGGTGGTGTGACGTCCTCCCACACTTTGACATTTCACTAACATTTACATCGCAAATATTCCTTCGTAACACCTTTGAATTTAAGATTTTAGGGCGTGTGAATTACTTACTTCGTTTTCCTTCTTAAAGTATTTTTTTACGTCTTTATTAAAAAACTTATTCACTGTGCGAAAATCGAGTTTTCCTTGAGTTTCTAATATAACCTTATTAGTACAATATTGGATCGCAATTTTATCTAAATAATTCATCCATTATCCTAAAGACTATCGAAAAGATAGTCAAAGTCAGAGCGCCTCTCTTAAAACAACAGTCGAACAAAAGTCGAAGCATTTTTTCGACAAAATGTATGGGTTTTTGTGTTCCGTGTCCAGGACTTACCTTGATGTGAGTGTACGTGAGGCGTATACAATTTGATTCAGTGCTTTAGGGTTAAACTAAGAGACTGCAAAGTAGGGTTTCTTTTTCATTTATTTATTCATTTAACAATATACATCGTATTTGAATATATTACATTAAATTGGCCTAATATTACACATAATTAAAACAATAGATATTAAAAAAAAAACAATAAAATACAATTAAATTAAAGAAAATAAAAATAAATATGAATGTTATATAATTAAATTTTAATAATAACTACAGTTGGAGTTCGTCCACGGTATAAAAGCACCCTTCCAGCAAGAGCTTTTTAAGCTTATTTTTAAATATATTTGGGCCATTAATAGTTTTCAACTCAACACGCAGAGAGTTGTATATTCTAACCGCTTGAAATTGACACCCATGCTTAATAACTCAGCTCAGTCTCTTTAAGGTAAAATATACAAGTTAGGTCCAAGATACCTACAAAAGCTTAAACAAGTCGGCTTACTACTGTTCACTGTTAAGGCAGTTCGCTTCTATCTTTTTTTTATTATCCCTGCTTTCTGGAACCTCAAACACATTCGCAGAAGCAGAAACTCAATTTCGTGATTGTTTGTGCCTGCAAACATTATGGTAATTGGTTTAGCACTTTTATTTGCGCGAAGGCGGGGGCTCCAACATTTAAATAATGTAATTATGTTGTATGCTAATGGAATCCCAGAACAAATGAAGAGAGGTTTTTTGATGGACAGGATCACATTGTGTTCACAAAAAATGTTTATTTTCCAGGACTTTTCGCTGTCGACATCTCCGATTCTCCGAATACGCTAGGAAAACCATAAATATACCTTAGGTTAAAAATAATGCTGTTTACAACGTCCTCCAAGTTTATACAATGTTATGCATTATAAAAACCAAAATTCCTCTATGCAGTTTCCAAAACTCCCTGAAACTTGCAACTTGCATTGGTAGATAACCCCAAGAACGCGATGTTTGGCACTGGGCCAGACTCACTGAAGATCTGAAGACACTACCTACACAAATGATAAGGCTTTCAAATTTTCAATACTGGGTGTACGAAACATAAGTGTCTATATTCATAACCTACGGCGGCTACTAGCAGACACAGACGTGTTCGATTGATTTTGAGGTGCCGTTAACTCGTAGTTTCCGATACCCACGACGACATAGGGAATTCTCGAGTAGAGTCAGCTATCCTCCCGTAACGGTCACCTATCCAAAATCTGGCCGCTCTGCACGTTGCTTAACCTAATTTATCTGTTAAAAACGATTTCAGAGCTGCGTGCTTATTATTTAATCAGAAATAATATTCTTATCCAGTACTTGCTGTTCTGGTTTTATTGGTAACGGGTTTCCTGACGTTGTCCTCAAAACAATTTCGTCCTCACCATAAGTTGTGAATCTAAGCCATTCTAATCCGTTGATCCATGTTTTATGTTAGACGCGATGCTGTCATACAAATGGGATCCAGAGCAATAATGTAGCGGGAATATAACTGATCAGCATAATACTTACGCATTCTGAAGAAGGAAAAACAATTGCTTTGTATGCGGCGTCAGCATTCCTCTTCTTCCATATTGCTTTTATTTGGGATTACGCTCCTCCCGCGGATTTGCTTGTAGTAAAATATGTGATGAAATTAATAATGTTAGGGGGTTTGCTCAAAACGACGAAGAACCTAAAATCCAAGAACTAAAAATCCGAAAAACACACTGTTCTAATACGCAGTTAGCTCAAGAATAGCACAATATGTTTTCAATTTAGTTGTAAAATTAGAAGGCTGTCCAGACAAGTCTTCAACGAGTAACGAACAAAAGTGCCATAATGTCACGATCACAATGATGCATCACATCGAGAAGTACAACCCAAATTCTGCCGTACAGCCGGTATCTTTTGATTAATCACCATATTCACTATACCTGCTATAATGCGTGTATAATAGCCGGCTTATTAGACTGGCTGTCTCCCAGACTATTCAATGGCGATTGTTTGTGCGTCTCGCTCGCGCTGCATGAGTGAGGGAGAGGGGTGCAACTCTCGGTTGCGCGTGCGCTGCGAACCGTTAACTGCGATGTCTATGTGGTCCAAGTGAAAAGTAATCGCGTTTCAAAAATGTGGCTTAGACTATTGGTAGGTGTTAAGATGGATAATAATTTAATAATATATATATTGTAGGCTGTCTTTTTCTATTTCTTCATCTTTTATATTGTTTAATGAAACGCTTTGGATATTTCTGTAATGTTACTCTTATCTAAATAAATAAACTTGAACTTGAAGATGGTTGGCCTTAAGATTACCCGTTCTTAGTCACAAGAGTCGGTTCATTATATTACTGTACCATCACCGCGTCTCTACATTCGCGGGTCGACTCCATCTTGCGCCAGATGTGATAGAGTGATGGTACAATACCGTTACAGCGTTTCGTCGGAAGGTTTTAGTTTATTTGTCTGCCAACGGCTCAATTTCTAAGCTCTTCTGTTTGCGGGTGTATGCATTTGATCCGCTGATGGGTCAGAATATGGTGTATTAAAATTGCAGCTTGTTTTTATGTCAGCCTTTGGTGTCTGTTTTGAAAACCTAATTAGCGCTGAAGACGTTTGTATTATGGTATCACACGGTCTTGTGTTTCGACTACGAGTCCATGAACTTTGTCACTAATGTGGGCCACCAGCAGTTCCACGAATTGACTTCCGCTCCGTGGCATCATTGTTTGGTCACGACACGAGGAGTAAGCATTATTCAACTGGTTTATTGGGCGATATCTTTTGACATTGTCTTTATCAGACAATGGTCCAGTGTAGAGTCGTCTCTTCAGATAAGCGTGGAGGTGGCTGGAGCCAGACGGAATGCTAATCTCTCGGCAAATAGAAACGTTTTAGCAAATACTGAACTGAACACAATGTATGTACTTAACTTGTGCATGTTGACTTACGTACAAGTTATTTGTGCCTATAGATATGTCGGATGGTCCTTTGTTAAACTTTAGATTGTTTTTTATTGAATTATAAATGTCTTATTGTAAGCGTTATATAGATACTACTAAGCGGTATATAGGTAGTACGACCTCTGTAGCGCAGTGAACCAAGGCCCGGTTGAGACGGTTTTTTTTTTTTTTTTTGCCTTTCATCAGCTTGGCTCGGAAGAACCGGTAAAATAACCAAGAAACACAGGCCAAAGCCAAGTGCAAGCCAGTTATTTCTGTAGTTCCTGCTGACATATTTTTACTACTACTACGTATAACAATGCAACACGGGCTTAGATTTGAACTGCATTACTTACGTCATCCTGACACTTAAAGATACGTGCCTCTGTGCCTTGGTGATGTATGTACCCTGTAAGTCCACCAAATTTCTCGAACTCAACTGCAATACAGGAATACATACATTAGGTAAGGTATTGCTTCACGGCAGAAATAGGTATAGTACGAGCATTATACGAGTACCTCAGCTCTATCACGATCAGCTTCACTAATCTACGTTTACGGTTAAGCACTTACACTTTGCTTGTTAGTTAGTCAGTCATTTGAGAGCATTGTCATTGTATTTAGATAACAGAATATATTACCTAATAAGTTTAGGTTACTCTGGCCCTATCTAAGGGTTTCAGGGTTCATTAGGTTTCACGACTCACTCCCGGCCTTGTGTTGTGCGAGTACTCCTAATGTGTTTTGTTAAATCAAGCAATTCCTAAACAGTGGGTGACGGGGTGCGATAGTTGTATTATGGTGTTAATTGATATCACAATAAGGTAGTTAGCATCACATCACAATGTGCACGCATTAGTATGTGTAGCTGGATGCTAGAATAGAGTAAAATGCTAAACAAGCCTTGTTTTTCAAATATGTATAAGTATGTATAAGTGAGCTACATAAAAAAATATATAATTATGCCTATTTTTATAAATTTTTCCCAAGATACAAAATCGCTTGCACGTCTCGATTCAATTAGTTACAAAACTGTCTGACGGGGGCCTTCGTGCGGCCTGCGTGTTTCGTCAGCATATTTAGCAACAAGCTCATACAACATCCTATAAATCACTTTAAATTTTATTATCATACCCTTTTTTACTCTACCTCAGTGGACATTCGTTCCTTTCTTCTGAAAACCACTCAACCCTTCTAATGCCACTATCAAAATACCGGTAATACCCGTAACCACTATTAAAGTATACCGGTAGTACCGGTAACGCGAATTTCACGTGCAATTAACCTTCCAAGGGCCTCAAATGGGTCGGTTCGGTCTTTCTATCGAACGATTATGGCATTGAGATAACCGCTGTGCTTACCTACTTGAAAATTATTTATACTTACTCAAGAAAATAGGGTCAGGATGAAAGGTATCAAATCGAAATTTCCCGTTATCGAAAAACCACTCACCGTCACTGATTTTTCTATCAATGTTCATTATTCACTTGTAGTTGTACATACAGATTAAGGCATTATAGGTTTGGAATAATCGACGATACAAGTCTTCGTTAATCGGATTGCAGAAGATTAACGGTACCTGTAAAAATGGACGAAGGATTATCCGGTATTATGTTTACCGTTTTAATAAACGACGTAAACGGAGAAAATGAGCCGGAAAATATGTTACGAGAAATGCAACTTTGTGCTAAAATAGAAAATTTAATTATATATTCTCCAGTGGTATCTCTAGTGTTGCCTTAGTATCTGATTTTGTGTATAATTTGTTTCAGGTATGCACCTACTTGAAAAGTTCAGTTTGTTGGTATTAAAAGCAGTGGTGAGTTAAAATTTAAAAAATCTTTTAAGTTCTTTGAAGATATCTTGGAAAGAAAAACCGTTATAACCTGAGTGCAATTTCGTAAATAAATATAAAGCTTGCAATTGCAACGATTTAAAATAAATGTCTAATGTGAATTCTAAGAATAGTACCGCTGATTTCAGTAATGTCGGGTAACTTGAAATACCGCTTCAAATACCCTGCAAAGAACGTGCTTCATACTCTCCTTTTGTCAGTGTTGCTGATTTTTTAAAACTATTTTTATAATATTTTTCATGTTGAATTCAGAACGAATACGGAATCCTGGTCCATTGTTTGTACCATTGTGAAATTCAGTTTCGTTCCATTCAGTAGTTAGATCCTGTTATATTTAAATGTGAGTGCAAAAAAGATGAACGGTGCTGCGGTATGCATTCTTAATCAAATTTACATTTTAAACTACCGAACTAATTACTGAATTATTTCTTTAAAAACTTTGCTGCTGGTTCATAGCGCACTGAATCTTAATAACTAATCAAGACGAACATAATGACTGCGAAACCAAGATGGCGGACACCTAGTTATTTGAAAAATTTACATAGAACATTAATGCATGGAAAATTTATGGTAGCGTAGCTGGAATAAATTACATAGTGGTTAGAAGTCTCATCGTACTTGAGGGTGATTGGCAAATGATAGAGACTTCACGCCAGTACCAACTGTTCCAAGTCATCCAAGATAATTCAGATCTCATATCAATGCTGGCAATTCTGTTGTTTCGCCGGACTAGCTAAAATTTTCTAAAATATGGACGACCTTATTTTGCTACGTTCAAATTAGAGTACCCATTTTAAATCACAGTTCTAAAATAAGTTAAAATTATTTTTTGTTTTATTGCTATAATTTTTATTCCAATTAATTCATTTATTGAAAATAATGTACAGAGGTGTTGTAATAACTGCGGAAAATAACAGCAGTTTTAATCAACACCTCCTTACATGATGACTAAATTGAGCTTAAACACGTCAGTTATACGTTCATTTAGGAGGTGTCACTAAAAATTTATTCTAATTCAGACTTTAACTTAAACAAAATAAGCTCGTTTTTGCTTTAGGAAATTTTAGTTCTCTAGCGAAACAACTGAATCGAGGCCAGCGTACGTACGTAATTATACTCTTTGAATTTGTACCTAGTTATTTGTTAGCCTAGCTAAAGTACCTACTGTAAAATATTGGGTTCTGAATAATTAATTTCTAATATTTGCTCGCAATTTTTATTAAATAGCAGAACAGTTTTAGAATTAAAAATAATTTTTACCTCAATTTAAATACCAGATCCACTACGAACATTAGTAAATAAAAGTGCTAAAAATCTCTGTTGGATGCTTCTGGGCCTAAACGTTAGATCTCTAAATATACTCGTAACAATACATATATACATCACATGTATGTAGTTGCATACCGACCGTACACCGCTGCGAACGACGACATCATCGTGTGTCGCGGTATGCTCTAATTGGTGACCCCTTCGATGGTTTAGAAGCTGTAAGACTGTGTGGACAATACATAATATTGGAAATATTTTGTTACGAAGATTTTGCGAGGTGATAAGATGCGATTAAGATGAAAAAAACCATCATCACATCGTTACGACTAACTTCGTTACGAATGCTGCTAAATTTCAATTCGTTATTTGCAAAAATGAAAATTCCTACAATTCTCCATTATATCGTAATTCCCGAAAAGTGGTCACGAAGTCTTTAACGTTTTTTCCTTGAATATTTTTCTTTATAAATAAATCTATATTGCCAAATAATGTATAATCTAAATTTGTTTTTAGAGTGACTGATGCGTGTTAGGTAGGGACAAATGTAACCGGAGATATCTCAGAGCGTTACTTCACACACTTTCTCGGTGCAAGTGGTTCCGCGCACAAAAGTTCTGCTTCGGCTTTACGTATTTGTCTGCATGATCGACAAAACTACACAACTTTTTTTGTTAATTTATTTTTAACCTTGTTCCTATGTTAATGCAAATTGAATTAATTTTATTATTATATAAGAATATCGTATAGAACGCTCACTGTATTATAAAACATAGTAAATACTTGTTTAGTATATTTAAGGTTTCTCAGTAAGTGATTTATTTTGTAAATCTTATGAGAAATAAATAATGTTTAACCGTAGCCGTGAATATACAATACTGGCAACCAGTCTGGTTTCGCACAGGTGCTCTTCTACCAGTGTTTCGATTTACTAATTTGAACAAAAAGCGGTTGATGTGACTAAACTACCTTTTTTTCTGTGGGTAATGATGAGTACTATAAATATTTTATATTTATTTATATATTTATAAACATGTACGCAAAAATATGCAATATAGTACCTTATCTTCTAGTCTAGCTTACTCATAATATTAATATTAAAATTAGAACAATTTTTAAATCATTTAAAAATATTAGTTTAGGTAGTTTAGTCAAGCGGATGCATATTTGATGTGTCGTGTTCGTGTACGTGTATACATAGAGAAACAATTTTGTTAACTATGTTTACATTTGTGTAGAGCTCCCAAAGCGAGGACGCATATATTTGATGCGTCGTGTATTCCTGAAAAACTAAAAGGCTTTGAAGGCTTTTGGAGGCTGTTAACTGTGTGCTTTTATTTAAAGTTCAGCGTTGGACGAACTGACAGGAAACGTGATAACCTTTTAGGTGTAATGGCCGATTTCGGAACACGGCGCGCGTTACGTGTCATGTTGCAAATTGTCTATATCTATTCAAATAAACTATAAACTAAACTTATCTTTTCAAGTTTATTTCGTTTGACTGGGTATTAACGAAATTTTCGGCCTTACTTATAAACGTCTCTCAACTGCTGTCAAAAGTTAACCAATGTTTAAAATAGACATAATGACAACCTCTATGGTGCAGTGGGCTAAGGTCTGGTTGAGACGCAGAAGGTTGCGGGTATAAAAAAGTATAACATAACACAAGCTCTGCTTACTTTGGGGCCAAATGATGTTGTGTGAAATGTCCAGGATTATTTATTTATTTATTTAATTTAAAATAAACATCTCTTATTGAAGATAGTGACAAAGAGACGCGAATCTTAAGTTTTTAGGCTGTGTTCAAGTGAAGAGGCGTTTATAAGTAAAGCCTTTTTTGTTTGCTATTATTATTATTTAGATCAGCATCAGCTCATGCGTGATGGGTTATTAAAAATACTGTAATTAACCTAATAAAGAATTAAAAGCTAAAATTAAGTGGAAGAAATCGCTCCTTTAGATAAGGCCGTCTATTGTGCATAATTCTTTGTGTAATTCTTTGTGCATAAGAATTTTCATTAATTCAATGTTGGTTTTGGACATTCTTTACACTCGCACAATACTAATAGCAATATTATACGAGTGCGAGATCATGACAAATGCATTCATTTAAGAGTACTTTCTTTATTAAAACTATATATCTACTTTGTTTTAGAAAAGAGATCAGTAGAGTCAGTTTTCTAATCACTTCTATAGAACGCGGGGAATATGCTTCTTGAAAGAATCAGCCGTCGCACGAAGAGGTACTTTATATAATATATTCATCAAATATTTTTAACCGACTTCAAAAAAGGAGGTTACTCAATTCGATTCGTATATTTTTTTTTATGTGTGTTCGCGGATAACTTCGTCGTTTATGAACCGATTTTGATCATTCTATTTTTGTTGGAAAGGAGTTATCCCAAGGGTGGTACCATGATAAGGAAACTAGGATCTGATGATGGCATCCTAGAGATATCGAGGGGAACTTTCGAAAATCGTAGTGGCGACTAGTGCGTTTGTTTATTTTTTATAAAAGTATTTTAAAGCACTTCTATCTAATGAAGGTCTGGAGTCGATCTGATGATAGAGCCGAAAGACAGTCGAGGGAACTCCTCAACGATTTACAACAATTACCTGGTGTCTGGGCTTGATTCATTTGTATTGATGAGAACTGTACACCTAAATGGGTTGTGACTGTCATTAAGTGTCTGATGATGAAGACGAAGGACAGTCAAGGGAACTCCTCAACGTTTTACAATAGCTACCTTGTGTATATACATGAAGTCGGTTGCCTTTTTAGTTTTTAAAACGTAATTATTATAATTTTGATACATACTATGTTCTCAACGCAAAGAAAAAAAATAGTTTATTCTTCAAGCTGCAAATAGATTCACAATCTAAACATCGTGTAATCAGAACTGTCGTAAAAGCTTAAAACATCCGTTTACGCGAGCAATTAAATTGCATTGAGATAAAACCGCTCAGTCCATCCACCACCTACTCGTAGCATCGAGCTCCGACGGACAGACATTCAACATTACACAACACAGGTACGTCCAGGTACTAACATAAAACAGGGTTTTATATGGTCTGACTGTACAATTTATAAAACTCATTACATCAACTCTCTCATACTCGACTCAACTCATCATATTAATATTTATTTTGATAAACACGGGTTTTACTCACGTATTCTGTCGATGGAGACACCGACACTGTTTAGATTCATCTAGCTAGAGAATCTTCATCAGGGTGAGATTAATACGTGGTCCGCGCGTAACCTCATGATCAATGTAACATTTTATTAATAGTATTTTTTATTGTTTTTTTTTATTTCTTACCGCAAAAGTAAAAAAGTACCCTAATAGGATCACTTCATTATCCGACTTTCTGTCTGAATTGTCGATCCTTTTTTTTATAATAATACCGGACGTTTCACACAGCATCATCTGGCCCCAAAGTAAGCAGAGCTTGTGTTAATTGTACCACATGACTAGCACATGCACATGCACTGCTTATATACTTTTTTTTGAAATACGAGTACATGCATATTATACATAGAAACACCCAGACCCGAGACAAATACTTGCAGATCATACAAACATTTGTGCCGCGGCGACAAATACCACTATAATGGTATATAGTATATTGTTTTTTTCTGCATTAAGGTGAACCCGCGGGCAAAAGCTACCATGATCATTCCCAAGCGAAAGCTAGATATTATTTTTCTGTGTAATTAAGTGGGAAGACTGGGGGTTGTAAAAAGGGTAAGATAAATAAATCGGAGGCTTTATGGTAGCTGCTGTCTGTCAGTTAAACCAGGTTACTTTGAAATTTTAATTATTTTAGAAGGTAGGTGAGGCTACCTTACTACACTGCTCACACTGGACCTTTGTACCTCGAAAGGTGGCTAGAAGTAGTTGCGCAGAACCCATTTTTGGGTCAAATTGTAGGCAAGCGAGAGGGGAGAGGTTTCTTAAACTATGTAAATAAGTACTCATGTAATGATAGGAAGTTGGTATATTTTGAGCCTGAGATGTTTGTAGCTTAAATTCATAGCGAAATCAAATCAAAAAATAAATATGTTACTTGTAAATTGAACAAAAATATTAGCTTAAGAAAATAACGATCTTGTTCGATTGTTTCGAATATCGAGTTTAACATTTGAATCGAACAGCACTAGCAGTGTGATTTAGCGCCAATCCCCAACTTTAAAGATGAAGACAGAGTTGTCTAAATGCCTCGCTCACTCGCTTATGTTTGTCGCATCGTCTTATTTCGCTTACTCTTAGCAGTACACTCGATAACAACACGCAAATTGTTATTTCGAGCCTTGGTAAAGTTTTTTTTGTACGTAATTGTAATTCATTTTAAGCGTTTTGTTTATTAACAATATAATTACGTTTTAAAAACTAAACCGACTTCATTGAATGAAATTTGAGCCTATAATACATTTGTAGTGGAAAGTAGATGTATTTTTTATATTATAATATGGGTAGGCCAAATAAACGCAACGCTTCAATGAGACAGCGAGGTATGAAAATACATGAAAACATCATCGATGTATATACAAGTTTTAGATTTTCGTTTTTATTTCAGCTGTGAAGTATAACCCTTTCAAACAAAAAAATAATTTTCCAAATCGGTTCAGCCGTTTCGAGTAATCGGTGAATATACATTAAAAAAAAAAAGATTCCGACGAATTGAGAACCTCCTCCTTTTTGATAAAGTCGGTTAAAAAGAAAACCGATAAGGTTTTCTGTTATTGTTGCGTTTTGCGTTTATTGAGTAATAAAATCAGAAAATAAGCATTTATAAATTCAGAATATGATCAATTATTTTTGAATAGTTTATATAAAAAGCGGCCAAGTGCGAGTCCGACTCACCCATGAAGGGTTCCGTAGCAGCAAGTAACATAATATAAAAGTTCTTGTAGTTCGTTGTAACTTTGATCGATGTTTTAATAATAGTGTATTTTTTTAAAATAAGTAAACATTATAATTAAGTACCTAAATGATGGGATTTAGATCTAACTATATGCGAGCCCATATAGGCTTGTGATAGCTAAACAAGCTAATATATATTCCAGTTTGACAAGAAATATTTCCAAAAATATTATCAATTTGTGTGCCTCCTCGCGTAGTTGGACAAGGTGGTAATAACGTCCTGTATCCAGCGTTCTGCATGAATGACAGTGTACAATTGTCTTTTAAAAAATCTTCGTTGAAGTCTCCAAAAAGTAATGTTGGCATATTGTTGTTGCAAAAAACATTTTTGTTTATGAACTCCATTAAAGTTTTGTTTGTACATCTGGGCGATTTGTATAATGCAAATATTCTATGATTATTATATTCAAATGAAACTGCTTCAACGTGACCAAAAGTACTGGATTGCTGGAAGTAACTTCTGGGAGACGTGATGTGTATGTCTTGTTTGACCCACGCTGAGATTACGAAACCAGGATTAGAGGCCGCTGTCTTAGGCCCATTGGTTCTAACGAAAATGAATCCTCAGTGCAACTCCAAGTTTCTGATGTAAAATATATGTCTGATGCTAATATTTGTGGGTCACTGGCTATCTCCGGTATGTGTTTTTTCAAAGACTGTACATTATGGTATATAATCAGTGTGAAATTATGGCGCTCTCTAAGAAATTTCAAAATTGGTAGGTACTATTGGTTTCTCACGTAACTTCGCCATTTCTTTTACAATAGCATCTTTACTAGTTGGAGGGCGGGGTGCTTTGAATGATTCAGTTACTATAAATAGACTGTAGTTGCACGAGAACAAGCGACGTATATCATACATACATGTATATCACCTTTGAATCGTAGGTTTTAAATGGACAACAACTCGTTCTAATGTTGTACTCTGACTTTTGTGAATGGTGATGGCTTCTGCTGGAACTAATGGGAATTGACTTCTGAGAACTTGTAAATGTGATGATTTGAGTCCAATTTCTATTTAATCTATTTTTATATCAACTTAGTGAACTTGCAGTTATGACGTATTAAAAAAACTACTTACTAGATCTCGTTCAAACCAATTTTCGGTGGAAGTACTATTACTATGCAGGTAACGTACATCATATATTTTTTTAGTTTAATCATTCTCTTATTTTAGAAGTTACAGGGACACACACACACATTTTACCACTTTGGAAGTGTCTCTCGCGCAAACTATTCAGTTAAAAAAAAATGATATTAGAAACCTCAATATCATTTTTAAAGACCTTTCCATAGATACGCATAGATATTCCATAGATACACGTATGGGTTTGATGAAAAAACATTTTTGAGTTTCAGTTCTAAGTATGGGTAACCCCCGAAATTTATTGTTTTTTTTTTCTATTTTTGTGTGAAAATCTTAATGCAGTTCACAGAATACATCTACTTACCAAGTTTCAACAGTATAGTTCTTATAGTTTCGGAAAAAAGTGTCTGTGACATACGGACGGACAGACAAGACAGACAGACATGACATGACATGACGAATCCATAAGGGTTCCGTTTTTTGCCATTTGGCTACGGAACCCTAAAAAGTAGAGGTAGGAAGGACCTAGTCCAGGCTCTTGTGAAACTATCCTTTGTGATCTGTATCGGGCTTCAAACATCTGTAGCAACTTTTATCTGCAACAACAGTACATGCAATCGTTTGGTACACCTAACTTCAGAGGGAGATATAAACTTTTAGATGTAAAACAAAATCGACAAGCCTTAAAGTAGTCGAATATGATGTGTAACAAACATCTGCCATCTTTCCTTGGTAAAACATTAACATTATATCCTGAATGAGTTTATATAACAGCACACATTATACAAAACACTGTAGGTTAAGCGCACATTATACAAAACACTGTAGGTTACGCGCACATGCGTTCTCCTTCTCTATCTCTCGTCACACAAACGCACACACTGTTGGCTAACAGTACCAACTTTTTGGAAAATGGGAAGCACGTGCTATTTCAAACTCTCGACCAACTCTATCACAAGGGTGCTCATTGCTCTTTGAAATAACGCGCGCTTGCTCGGCTTCCTGCTACACACTTCCGTCCTTTTCCACGAAATCACTCTCACAGATTGTAAGACAGCGAGAGGGTGTTACACATCTAATGGGATTAGGTTAGATATAATAAGCGTAGTAAGCAATACTTTCAGGAAATTTGATATTAAAATGAAAAAAAAACTGCATAATAGAACAACCGTAGTGGGCCAAGGTACTGCTGAGACGCAGAAGGTTACGGGTTCGATTCCCGCCGCAGGACAAATGTTTGTATGATCTGCAAGTATTTCTTTCGGGTCTGGGTGTTTCTATGTATAATATGTATATACATTTTGATAAACACTGACTTTACTCACGTATTATTATGTCGATGGAGGCACCGTGAACTCGAGCGGCAACGAGCGGACCGCGGATCAAACTCACCCTGATGAAGATTCTCTAGATGAGTCGAAACATTGTCGGTACCTCCATCGACAAAATAATACGTGAGTAAAGCCCACGAAACAACTCACGAAAGTTTTGAAAGTGAAATATGTATATATTTACAAAAAAAAGTATATATGTAGTATATCAGTCATGTTGTACCAATAACACAAGCTCTGCTTATTTTGGGGCCAGATGATGCTGTGTGAAATATCCGGCATTATTATTATTATTATTATTATTTATTATAATCTACAATCTGTTGAGTGAGTTCAGTCACCCGTTACTCCACAATCCAGCAGTAAAGCTGTTGAGCGAAATAACTAGAGAATTGATGACCATCCCGAACCGTCAAACACAAGAGTTAGCGAACTTACAAGTAGTACCTAACCGACAAGTACAATAGGATTGTTTGCCCGCTGGCAGCTGGCAGTATGCCTACGTATTCGGTTAATTTTGAGGAACTTTTAAGCGTTTCATAGCAAATAAGCAATTTAAAAGTTTTATTCGATGGAGCATTTAAGTAGGTACCTACTACTTGTTATGTAAGGTTCTTGTTTGATAAATTGAAATAACTACTTATCGGAATTTGAATTGTATTTATCCTGAAGTAAACAGAAATTTTATAATTTAACGTGTATGCCTTTGTGTCTTCTGTGGCATCGTAGCCATCATATGGATAAACTGATTTTGATATAGCTTAAGAAGGACTTGAATGAGCATGTCCATGTATGTATATATGCGCTGTATTTTTTTTATCTTTCTCTCTGAGTCTTATTCTTGGTCCTTTTTAGTCCTTTTCGGCTCTCATCTGCTCTTTTGTTTTGTGTGTATTTTTTCCATTCTTTCATTCTTACCCATGATTCACGAAAACAAGTATAGA
This sequence comes from Lampropteryx suffumata, assembly GCA_948098915.1. Lineage (NCBI taxonomy): Eukaryota > Metazoa > Arthropoda > Insecta > Lepidoptera > Geometridae > Lampropteryx > Lampropteryx suffumata. The sequence continues at coordinate 1,879,235 of OX402560.1, forward strand.
TTTTTGATCTTTTCAGCTCTTTTCTTGATGAAGAGATGTAAGCAACTTTCACAGGTCTGATCGATTGGAAATTTGGTATCCTGTTACTTCAATGATATCTTGCAATATCATGGTAATTATGACCTGTTGCTGCAGTGTCACCTGAAATCTGCAGGATATCCAACTGCTCACGAAATTATTGCAGGCATTGTTTGGGCTTATACAATTTTTAATAGATACCTGTTTACTTATTGGTTTATTATTATCTTAAAACTTATATATAACTAGCTGACCCGTGCCCACTTCGTTGGGCGGTTACAATTTCACAAAAAATATTAAAGTACTAATATCATTATTAAAAAAATATAGCTATTCAAATTATTATAATGATAACAGAGATTAATAAAGTTACGAATACATTATTGTTATGTTTTGTGCTGATTAAGTTACGTAAAGTAATGTCCCTACAACCCCTAAAAACCCCTACAATATCTAAAACCCCTACAACTCCTAAAAACACCTACAACTCCTAAAAACACCTACAACTCCCAAAAACACCTACAACTCCTAAAAACACCTACAACTCCTAAAAACCCCTACAACCCCTAAAAACCCCTACAATCCCTTAAAACCCCTACAAACCCCTACAACCCCTAAAAACCCCTACAACCCCTAAAACCCCTAAAAACCCCTACAACCCCTAAAACCCCTACAACCCCTAAAAACCCGTACAACCCTTAAAAGCCCCTACAACCCCTAAAACCCCTTACAACCCCGTAAAACCCCTACACAATCCCCATCTGAAAAAGTTTCAATTTGACAGCAAAATCCCCATTAACAAAATGATCCGCCATTTATTGAAATTGATCAGTTATCGAGCGGGATGAAAAATTACTAAAACAACTATTAAAAAATAGGGGTTGGTGATAGAAGGGTGAAAATTTAGGGTAGTATGTGTTTTTTATTGCCACATTATAAAAAAATAAAATGTAGTCTAAAAAATTCAAAAAAAAATGTTTGGGGTGAATAACCCTTATCACTTAGGGGTATGAAAAATAGATAGTAGCCGATTCTCAGACCTACTCAATATGCATATAAAATTTCATAATAAATCGGTCAAGCCGTTTCGGAGGAGTATGGTAACTAACACTGTGACACGAAAATTTTATATAATAGATTATATTCTTTTCTCTCAAACAATTTAGTTGTAAAAGCGTCTGGCAGATGGCGGTGATTTTGTAGTCATGTTTTACGCAAAACTACTTACCTGAAATAATCGCTGTCCCTTTCTTATTACACCTCAAATGAAAGGGACAACGATCATTTAATTATGTTTGTTTGAGAAAACGCAACTATAGAATCTTTTGATCCCTACCAATAAGTTAGTTATTTAGTTTAGTTTAACAACTTTACGCTCAACGACTGGCTGGATTTAGTTAAAATATGGTATAGATCTGGAATGAAACTTGGGCTCCTTTTTATCTACGTAGGTATGTACCACGCGAGCAAAACCGCAGGCAGCTGTTAATCACCAATAAAGTAACTATTGCGGGAAACCAAATTCTCTAACCTATAATGTAGTTAGCGTACACAACCAGAGTCCAGTTTACCTTCTGATAACGAGCCAGCTGATAAAATCCAAATCTTGCTTCCTTTGTCTGAAAGTTCAAAATCCTTTGGAGGTGTAAACAATAGGTGATACTGATAAGAAATGCGAGCTAAGCCTATTTTGAAAAGCGGTGAGCCAAGGAAAAAATAAACAAATTTTCATTATTAAACCAGCAAAAACAATTCCTAGTCATAACAAATTTGTTAACCAGAATGAATTAATAAACCACAACATACATTTATTTATTTACTAAGAAAACAGTGTTTATAATAATTACTTATATTCCCGCACATACATAAATTATTACTATTGTTATAGGGTCTATCTTATGACTCGTTAACTTATTTAAATATGTTGCCATGTATATTTTTGTGGAATATTTATTTTTCACTTTCAAAACTTCGTGAGTTGTACTATACATTTTGATAAATACGGGCTTTACTCTAGATGAATCGAAACAGTGTCGGTGCCTCCATCGACAAAATAATACGTGAGTAAAGCCCGTGCTTATCAAATTGTATATTTATTTTTGACTAGCTGACCCGGCAAACTTCGTACCGCCTCAATAAATCAATAAATAAAATTGTTTTTTTTTTTCATATATACTCACCTTTTAAACCTTCCCTGGACTTCCACAAATAATTCAAAACAAAAATCAGCCAAATCAGTCCAGCCGTTCTCGAGTTTTAGCGAGACTAACGAACAGCAATTGATTTTTATTATATAGATTGTGGCGGCGCGGGTTGATTGTTTTTATACTACCATGCGCAAACGAACCGCGTCTCTGGTGTGCAGGTTGCGGGCCAGCTCCAACACCGTTCTGGCAATGATAGCCGCCAGGGTCGACTGTCCCTATACAAGGCACTGCTGTGAGCGACACCTGTCACCACCAATCCAACTAGTTAAGAACTAGTTAGAAATAAATATAGGTAGGTATTTCATTTTATTTATTATTTATTCGTTGACATTAGAATGACAAGGATAAAGCATAATTTAACGACATATTTAAATATGTGATTATAGGATATATCCTATAATCACATATTTAACTAGCACCTTAATAATCACAGAGTGAAAATGAGAAATCAAATTTTTGATACAAACTAAAAAACACGTAATCTAAAATTTAAAACCCCCCCATTCCCGTCGGTCGGGTAACAAAGCGATGGAGCCGTCGAGGTGTTAAACCGAAACAAAATTAATTGAATGCCTATAATCAAAATCAGCCTCCGGCCACAGCGTAGGGCTCCGTAGGTACGCATGAACAGAAGTGCAACTATACATTTTGATAAACACGGGCTTTATTCACGTATTATTTTGTCGATGGAGGCACCGACAATATTTCGATTCATCTAGAGAATCTTCATCAGAGTGAGTTTGATCCGCGGTCCGCTCGTTGCCGCTCGAGTTCACGGTTCGCACCGTTCACAAGTGCAACTTCCAAATCTGATGACAGATCTGTAAAAAATCTATATAAATGCGAATTATTCACGTGCGTGTGTTAATTTGCTGGACTATGCTTCTTCTTGCTGGTACGCTTCTTAGAGAATCTACAGAATCGAAGGAAAAATGGACAAGATATTGCAAAACGAACGGCCTATGCCTGTTCCCAGCAGTTGGTAAAATCAGCTATGGATGATAAATACGGGCCATTTTAGAGCAATAGTTGCTCGGAAACTGGTATGGATTAATCTGGAGCAACTAATTATCCTAAATTGGCCTCCAAACCTCCATATCGTGTTCTGGTAACACTACACAATTGTTACATATTGCCATTGCCGTAAATTGCTTGATGTTGACGTGACGTCATAATTCGCAATTATTGAGCGAATTGAGCAATTTCAATTCTTCGTTCAAGCCGTTAATAAAAAGCGTACCTCTCAAAGTATCACAACATTTTTAATGTCACCTGTAAGGATCAAATTGCACCAATAACGATAAATTATCAGCAGTGACTATCGGGAATGACTAGCTGAATCAACTTTGTTCCTGTAAGGGTTGAAATTTGTTCAAGTTTACTGCTCGTTGCTGGCTTTACGTACTGTGTACACGGATAGGTTCTGTGCCTGCAATATCAAAATTGCGCGAATATCTAATCCGGCTCTGCGTCAAACGATATTAATCGTCGTCGTGATTGGGTAATACTTGCAGGGGTGTGTACTGGCGTGATATAAATTAAAACTTGGATGACGCGTCGCGTTCCTGGATTTAGGGCTTTGAAGTATGAAAACCTGCTACCTATTTGTCTGGCTTGTAGTAACAATATGATGGATATTGCTATTGTCATAATTACGTTTTAAAAACTAAAAAGACAACCGACTTCATGTATATACACAAGGTAGCTACTGTAAAACGTTGAGGAGTTCCCACGACTGTCTTTCGTCTTCATAATCAGACCCCTAATGACAGTCACAACCCATCTAGGTGTACAGTTATCATCAATACAAATGAATCAAGCCCAAAACACCAGGTAATTGCTGTAAATCGTTGAGGAGTCCCTCGACTGTCTTTCGGCTCCATCGTCAGATCGACTCCAGACCTTCATTAAATAGTAGTGCTTTAAAATACTTTAATAAACAAACGCACTAGTCGCCACTACGATTTTCCAAAGTTCCCCTCGATTTCTCTGGGATGCCATCATCAGATTCTGGTTTACTTATCATGGTACCACCCTTGGAATAACTCCTTTCCAACAAAAAAATAATCATCATAATCGGTTCATAAACGACGAAGCTATCCGCGAACACATATAAAAAAAAATTACGAATCGAATTGAGTAACCTCCTTTTTTTGAAGTTAAAAACGGTAGTCTGTAAAACTATAAATAATTCTAATGCCCCGTGCATGAATCCATCTCATGAAATCCACGCACTTGGTCAAATGACAGTTTCAAAAACAATAGATTCGGTAGCAAGCCGTATCGTAAGGTGCAGGATCAGGGACCGCTCCTGACGAATGGAGAGCCGACCGCAGACTCCTCGATGTCGCAGACTACGGATGGTTTTCAACTTGTCCCCATTCTCAACATTCCTGAAGCTAGGAATAGATAATAGGATGGTAAAAAGTTAATGGGTGGTGTGAACAGGCGTTATTTTATTCTTTATTCAAAACAGATATAGTCGATAATTTTATTGAAATATTGAGCAAATAAATAAGTCAATATTGAACAATGCACACAAGGCCATTTAGCATCTAAATTTGCATAACTGGTACAGGATGGGCCTTTACTGTTTGTGCAGTTTAAATATTACATTATAAAAAATTGATTGTCTGTAAAGTCGGTTTACGGACGATAGTTTAACGTGACAACGTGCACGTATGCGCTCTTGCTCCGATCGTAACGTTACAATGAGCGTAACGGGACAATGAGTCATCCTTTTACGTGCGTGCAGCCGGTGTTCATCGATTTATTAGACGTTGTCACATCAAAAACTACTGAACTTCCAATTATTTTAATAACCTTTTTATAACAACGAATGGAAAATTTTATGAGTTAATTCAATTCAATTCATTTATGTGTCAGAATGTAGGTTTACAACATTGTTATAGTATAGTAATAATTATATAAAGTATAAGTACAATCTTACCTTAACTAGGTATGCAAATTTATTATATTTAGTTACTAGTAAGTGAGGTCAACGTTCAAAAGCTCGGTGATACTATAATAACTCTTTTCTACAAGAAGTGCCTTAAGCTGATTTTTAAAGCTCAACAATTGATTACCTTTTATGCTCTCTGGTATCTTGTTATATATTTTAGGAGCCATACAGAAAACACTATTATGCATTAGCGATGTATTCGATTTTACAAGGCAAAATTTGTTTCTACTACGGGTATTTAAATTATGAATGTCAGAAAATTTATTAAATTTGTTCATGTTATGTTTTGCGAATAGGGCCATTTCAAATATGTATAAGCTAGGTAATGTCAAAATTTTATTAGATTAAATTAAATTTTATAAGCTAGGTAATGTCTAAATTTTATTAAAAATAATGTTGTCTAAGTGACTTCCATTGGCTTCTCCACAATCTTGAAGTCGTAGTTGCAGAATCTCGAAAACTGTGCGACACGTTGCTCTCGGTATAGCGTTGATTTCACGGATGATATTATTTTTCATCTTCTCCAAAGTGGTTGTATTATTATCATAGACTCTTGATAGCACTAGAAGAAATAATAATTTGAAGTGAGATTGGGACTCCGTGGGGGCCACTCAATATCTCTTCGCGAGATGAGTCTTTATGCAAACAATTATTTTAACAAGTCTATGGAGACTCGGTTTGCAGTATGACAGGTGGCACCATCCTGCTGAAACCAGGTCCTAGAATTGTGTCCTTTAAATTCTTGCTAAACTGGTCCCAGAAACTTCCTCAGCATCTTTCTGAGACATCAACAAAACAAAGTACCAACACAGAGATGATACTATTAACCCTCTACCCTCTATCCTATGAGATAATTAGCTAACGTGGAGTCTAGGTATGCTAAGTCTAAGTAAGTCTAAGTATGACAGATTTAAACAACACATTAACTAGCGTGTGTTTATAAGGTAGATGATTACTATTCACATGTAGTACTTACAATATTGTATCATCAATCGTTTTCGCAGCGCACCCAAAAAACGACTGTCTTAGGCATGTTTTTGATAACTTGGTATTAAAATTTTCGTTGGGATCTCAATTTTTTTTTATATATACAGCCAATCGCTAGTTTGATATAAGTTATAATTTTGCTTTCCGTTTTAAGTAGTTTTTGAGTTTATTCATTACTAACAAACAAACACTCAAAATGTGATCTATTATATATTATGTATAATATTAGTTTAGATTCATACTTTTGATACACCTAGAAAAGTAGGACGTAATTTACAGTACATACTTAGTACCTACTCGTACCATAGTACCTACTTGTGATATGAAGCTTAATCTTAACTTTTAAAATTCACCTATTTGTCGGTTAGTATAAATAACCACCCATATATAGTAAAAATTGGTTGTCTGTAAAGTCGGTTTACGGAATATAGTTCAACGTGACAACGTCATAACAAAACATTGATGAAATGCATACTGCATACTTTGATGAATAAAATTAAATCATTTTTATTGAATTATCACTATTTTGTATACAATTTTATATACAAAGAAGGAGTGAAATGAAATCTACAATTTAATTTTCTTCTTTTCGGACGCATAGGCCAATCGAGTGGAAGCCGATCGTGCCTTTCGCTCGCTCGTGCAGCGCTCTCGCTCGCTCGCTCGCCCGATCGTAACGTTACAATGAGTCATCATTTTTCGTGCGTGCAGTCAGCGTTCATCGATTTATTAGACATTGTCACGTCAAAAAACAATATCGAAGTCAAACCTTCGTAATAGTCTTTTCATATCATGCTTTACTTAACTAGCTCTAATTAATCTCATTACATTACACAAAAGAGCTAACTTTCACTTCAAAATGGCCAAGTGGTTCCAACTAATGTCCAATCCATTAAACGACCTAAACGTGCCATAACGATACAAAACTATCAAACAACCGAACGACTGGTCTGCAAGTCCAGAAAGGTCAAGTGACCCAAGTTAAGGGTGACCTTACCATACCACCTGGTGCTGGTAACGCGGCTTTAATCTTAGGCCAGATAGAGTACTGAAGTTTTTGGGAAACTTGGAATTAATGGTAATTTAGTTTTGTTGAGATTAAACTAATTAATGCGGCCCTATTCAGTCTGTGATTTAAGAGCCGTATTCTAGAACAAAACTTAAGAACCAGAACTTTTGACAACAATTCATTCAGCACTGTCAGAATATCAACTTCTGACAGTGCTGTAAAAGTTCTCGATCGATTTATTACATAACATTTGTTTTACATAACGGTAAATAATATTTTTTTTTCATAAACACAAAAACCGACCTCAAACTTTACCACCAAAAACTGAAGAATCAATAAGCCCAATCACAAGACATGTAGCTGTTGTAAACGGTTGAGATTTTTCCTCGACTGAAACATAAGAATGTTTCCGACATCAGATCAACTTCACGTCTCCGTCATGTTTTCATTAGGGATACATTTTATGTGCCCAAGTTCTAACAGAATCGGTTCACAAATAAAAACCCAGTGGATAAAGAATCATTCTTCCCTTATTTTTACGCCTGAGATATGTTTTTATAGTTTAAACAGGATTAACTTCAAAGTATAATCTAAATCTAATAAATCAAATAAAAAAATGTTATCGAAATTGAACTACTCAGTAAAAAGTTATGCGTGAACGTGAACATACAAAATTGATTGAATTGATTTGAAAACCTCTTTTTCGTATGTTAAAAATACTTTAAGAGTATTAATTTTATACTTGTAAATAATACATGGCGCCACTGAAAACCAGCGATACAGCAGCCTTCACACTTCTGTATCATACGCTGAGTGGTAGCCTTTTTTTCGTCACTGTACATAGACTAGTTTATATTATATACGCACTGTATTTGATATGTGACGTTTAATAAATATTTTCTATTCTAAATAAAACTACAAGTAACCACGCATAGTTGTAACTTATGAAACACTTCAGGGATCTTCATTTCACAGAGCAAAGTTACCGAATCTCTAAAAGTTACTTAAGTAGCACTTGACGATTCGACCTCAGGCACTCGAAACTGTAGCAGACCACCTCGGTCAGGGCAAAAACTTGGCTGAGTCGAGTGCGCGTGACTCAGGGTTGGTACTTACACAAAATTGAAGATGACCACAAGTAGCTAACTTTGTTTTGTACCTACGAGTACAATCGCTAAGCTGGTATATATATAAAATCGATGCGTGTCTGACTGCTAAAAATCAACTTAAAGCTTCAACAGTAGTAGTGTCTTAAGATCATTCGGGAAATTCAATCTCTAGAAGGGTGCAGCACCAGCGCCAGTTTGTAAGAAAGTAATATGCAAACAAAGTCGCGGGTTTGGACTTTTTTAAAGTATCTATACTTTACCATTTAGTTCGTTCATAGTAACTGTCGGATATATTGATAGATTCGATATACACATGTACCTACGCCACACCCACACTCTGTTGAAGTCATGGGTCAATATTTAATATTGACAGTACTTATTTAGTATGCAATTTACAAATATTTCCACTGAAGCACTTCCATTGATATGTTATACGAATATATACATAATATGTTGTAACATACCATCATAAAGTCCATAATCTTTATCTGTCTTTATCTGGAAACTGTTTTGTATTTTTATGTATTAGATTATTATGTATAGGTTACTTATTATACACCGCTGACTGTCATTTTTGTCTATCCTATCCATCCAAAGGTCTATCCAAAGGCCACCCATTGTACAACTGTATTGCTATTTTTTTTTTGTGTATTCAATTTGTGTACTATACTATATATAGTATACACTATATATAGTATATACTCTATATACTATATACTCTATATACTATATACCACTTATATACTTTTTTTTTGTAAATACATATTGTACCTAGAAACACCCAGACCTGAAACAAATACTTGCAGATCATACAAACATTTGTCCCGTGGCGGGAATTGAACCCGCAACCTTTTGCATCTCAGCCGGACCTAAGCCCAGTGCGCCACAGAGGTCATACTGCCGACATACTCTGACATACTCTGATACTGAATTCAGCATTTTATTTTTAAAATACAACACATTTAATGTAAATCAAATGTGTTGTATTGTAGTTCACACAGCACGATCTAGCCCACACTTAAGCAAAGCTTGTACTATGGGAACCAGATAAATACAGATAAACCAGATAAATACTTCCTTAATTATATTACTTTATAACACCCAGACCCAGCTGAGAAGCCAGTAGTATTTTATTTAACTGATCATTTCTGCAAGCTTAAAACAACTGCAAAGAGACTTCGCGCTTAGTCGACTATTTACAATAGTTACAACTACCCCCAAAGTGCTGTTAAATTAGTATTTATCCGGCGGTTGAAGTTTGTTCGGTTATCAGAAACTTTTACCCGAAGAATTCTTAGTTAATTAGCTGAGAAATATCTCGTGTTTAAACTATCCTGGAGTTGGGAAAGTTGGGCATTCTCTGATTGCAAATGTTTTATTTAAATACTTTAGGAACATCCATCTTATTAATAAGCTCAGGTTTAGCTTCGGCATTGTGGCGAGCGTTAAAATGCTCTTATTATAATTCACATGGCATTAATTTACTTCAAAATGTAAAAAAATAAAACGCTGTGCCTATGTTATGTTACTTGTCATTTTAACGTCAGTTAGTTAAGAAGACAACAGATTCAAAAGCAGTATCTCGATTAATATATATGAAGGCTCTACCTAAATTAAAGTCGTGAAATATTCTCTTAGCATCTGACGTGGGCTTGTCTCCCGTCAGATTTGTCTGAAACCAGTTGAGTCTACGAGCACGACCTTGAGAGTTTCGCATGAAACGATGACTGCTCTATTAGTATCGCAATGTAGCGGCGAACCATCGTCACCTTCGACTTTTGATCTAATGTCACCATGGCTTTGATAATGATATGGGCACCGACACCCGCAGTATTCTATCTTAATAATACTTAATAGTCAAAAATAAGTACTTCTTGAGTAACATGGCTTCATAATCTTTTCATGGTAAATCAGAAACATAAACCGAAAGGGTAACTAGACGGAGAGTTTCTAGTAGTTTCTATACTATCCTGTGTGCCAAAGTGGAATACAAAACAGCAGTGGTAATCCCGAATCTGAAGTTTCCTTGAAGTTTCAAAGTCGACAATCTGAAAGCTATTGTCGAGAGGCTAACAACCCTGCATTATGCAGCAGACTCCTGGCCTTCTCTGAAGCACCAAGTTCTAAACTTCGATGTATAAACGTGTTTAAGATGATTATGTATTTGTGTAAGTATTTCGGTTATACCGCCGGAATATCAAATTAAGAGAGAGCCCCGTGTCGAGCGCCAATATTATAAAACTTTAATTTGTGTATGAAATTTTTATAACTGTTCAAGAACTCTTGAAATAAACATCTATTAGTTAGTTAGATTTTAATCTCGGCAATATTATAAAATATAAATTTAGTTCTTACTTTGGGTGCTATCTCTCTTTTGTTATAAAACAAAGATAAATTAAGTTATTTTGGCATAAGTAAATCCATCCATTAGTCTGAGTCCAGTAGTCATATTGAGTCTGATCCAAAACGAAAAAAAACATCGATCTCCATAGTTTTATAGGCTTTGCCTTAAACTCAGTGCTCTTACGATCTAAATCTTCTACACGAGATGTGTACCTAATCGTGTTAAACAAAAATAAACTAAGTACTCCATTTAAACAAAGATATAAGATAAGCTGTAAATGGACTGCACCGCACTTTAATTGAAACCATTCGAACCGCTCAAGCTTCTATTTTGTCACTTTACTAAAGGAACTGTGATCAAATGAACGAACTTCTTCGGAACAAACTGCTAAAAAGACAAAGTGGAATTGTTGCAAATCAAAATAAAGGGATTTGTTGCGGGCTTTAGGAATTTCGTTTGTGGACTGGGATTGTTTCATGTAACTAGGTGGTAGGTACCTAGATACTTTAGTAGAAGTCGATTCGAGACATCAATCCGTACTCCTACTCCGTCTCCTACATCCAGAGCTCCTCGGTGGATGTTTTAAAACTATGAATTACAATGTGATCGATTACTGTCTAAGCCTCACACAAAGATATTGGCCTCAATTCTGTTGGCTCCAACCTAACTAATTTTAGCTAAAATTAGGTTTAGAACTGTCAAATGAATCTTTGGTATACTGCTGTCGCTAACTTATCCTAATTTAATTTAATTAAGCGTTCCTAGTTTAGTTAGATGGTACCGAATAGTTTTTACAAATGCTATGACTAACTAAAATATATTTATGACAATTCCTAATTTTAGAAATAACCCAACCGAATTGTCAACTATGTTGTAATGTTAAGTGCTTGCAAAGATAACATTGAGCTTCTGAACTTTCTACAATAATCAGACACAAATATTTAATCGCCAAAGTACAAGTACTTTCTGTTTGAGTTGGACATGAGTCTGTCGAGCTCAGTTTATTGAATGTTCTTATTTAGTAGCTCCATCGTAGGCTCGAGGTAATTAATCAAGTGCGGAATTTACTACTTTATAGAGTTTGGACATTTAAATAATTGCGTAAAAGTAGAATGATTTAGATACCTAGGTTTTTCGTGTCACTAGTTATTTCGAATCAGTGTGGTCTATGTGGTCAATGTGGTGTTACACTACGTCTCAGAAGCTCTTTTCGTACACTTGGCACAAGTCTTCGATCTTTTTAGGTTTTACGACATGCCGGTTTCCTCACAATGCTTTCCTTCACCATTTGAGAGTACTGGTATACCGCACATATTTTTTTCGATCAGAAAAATCCATTGGTGCACGACTTGTTTCGAACCCAAGATCTTAGGATCGGAAGGTGGGGCCACGCGCTCTAGGTACTTAAACTTACCGACTTTCCTGATTACTCTTGTTTATACTTCAAACTATGATACGTTTGTTCATTTTTACACAGTGAAAGCTAAACTAACCTAGGTTTAACCACGTTTATAAATAAGTTAAACTACCGAAAGTCTAACTACCAAAACCATCTATCACCCATCGCTACGACGACTACCCTCCCTCGGGAAAAACTGCAATATTAGCACATTCGGTCTAATGCGAGTTCGATGTTCGCTTCGGGCTGGGCAATGCACCGAGCATGTCTATCCTACAGGATCCTGTCTCCCGGTTGCATTTGAGTAATGTGAGTTTGAACAATTCAACGTCTCATTTCATAAGGGATTTGACTAAACTCGTCTACTGATGTAAAAATGATTTATACATATACATCAAGTAGAACACGTAAAGTGCAAACTAAAGATGCTAATTTTGATGCAAGACCGGATCTTGATGATATGGTTGAGGAGTCATTCAGAAATGCGAAAATTGCGGAAACTCAGATAGTAGATAACAATTCATATTGTGTCCGTGGTCCACCTCCAGAATACAGTCACGTAGGACTATCCCGTGCGGAGGCTCTGCCCGCACCGCCGCGCCGCGCCGGTCCCGATACGGCATTATTTATGCGACCGGCTGCGCTTCCAGCCTTCTGCATAGCTTTGATAAACAATTTTTAAGTTTAAACCTGAAAATTATACAAAATAAGCTTTAAAAAGTTTCTACTAAACTTATGTAGGTAGTCTACTAGAGTTGTGTGTATGGATTCATAAATAATTTTAGAATTATAATCCAGATATTTTGGTTGTGGGACAGTAAGTGCTTACCTAAAGTAGTATACAGTTTCTTTAGAATGCATTCGTTACAATATTTTGTAACGTATCAATATAATATTACTTTACCTACTAGAGGACCAATTACGAATTCATCAATTTTAAGTTGTACTTATAGACAGTGAGTTACCGTGGATGGATAAAATCAATATTGTCTAATAATTCACACAGCACCATTTACACCATTAACATATAAGCTTGTACTATGGGAACCAATACTCATATACTTTTAAACACATGCTTAGGTACTTTTTAACATCGAGACAGAAAAAATCGGGTTGCACTCCGGGAGTGCCGATAGAAGTGAAAAATTATTTTAGCGCGTTAGAGTTTAGTAATAAATCACTTCAAAATTAGTAATTATGGCGACTGCCAATCAAATACTGAACGAACACAGATGATGCAATATTTTTTGTTCAGAATGTAAATAATATATCAAAGAAACCTAACTCAGTAAACTTCTCCATACAAAAGTAGACTGTAAACATGTGATTTAAGGTTTATAATCAAATGGGGCAAGCGCGGCAGCCCTGCGTCTCGCCAAAAAAACGGTAACGGTGTCGCGAATCCAGAGGTTTCACCTCATCTAAAAATATGCGAACCGCGCTAAAAGAAGTTTTGACTTCAAAAATATTTCTTTTGTACACTTATTTTTATCACACCAATGTTTGTCGTGGATGGAGATCGAACCAACAACATCGCCCAAGGCAGAGTTACACTACCAACTGAGCGGTGAGGCCAATCAATTACCACAGAGGACCTCTGTGGCGCAGTGGGCCAAGGTCAAATGTTTGTATGATCTGCTATTTTTTGTCTAGGGTGTGGGTGTTTCTATGAAATATGTATGTATTTACAAAAAAAAGTATATCTGTCATGAGGTACCCATAACACACACTCTTCTTACATTGGGGCCAGTACAAAAAAATATAAATAGATAAAATGAGGTACTACAATACAAAAATAACAATTCTTCATATATACTTTAATGCAATATTTTTAAGCACACATAATAAAAGAGTTCTCGAGTCTGGAGGATGGTGAAGTGATAAGGCGAGAGCATCTGCGCTATAAGTGCATTACTGAAATGGATGCTTTAAAGTATTTGCAGGAAACCTTTCTTCTATATAAAACGGTGACCGCTGTAAAGTGGTTGTAGTATAACGGGGCTATTTATTTTAGGTTCGTTGGCTATAACCTATCTCTGCACTTACGGTTTAGTAGGCAAAGAACCTATTCGCAAAATTAGTTCTAGCCTTTATATCTCACTAGCTGGAACCCCCGCGACTTCACCCGCGCGGTAAGAGAAACCATCTTTTCCCCCCTTTTTACCCTCTTGTTAACTTTTAAACTTTAAACTTTAACTTTAAACTTGTTTCAGGATTTTTAAAATAACTCTAATGAGTTATTATAAAAATCCTGAAACAAGTTTGCATTTATTTTGCATTTTAAGCATCCAAACAAAGTTTCTAAGAAATCACATCACCCGTTAAAAAGTTCTCATACAAACTTTGACACCCGATTTTACCCCTTTGTAAGGATTACTTTGAAAAATCCTGAAACACGTGTCCATTTATTTTGCATTTGAATCCAAATCAAGTTTCAATCAAATCGCACCACGCGTTACAAAGTTTCATACATTAGTTTTCACCCCGTTTCACCCTCTTAGGGGTTGAATTTAAAAAAATCCCGCCTTAGTAGGTGTTTTTGCTATGAAAGGAAGCTACCTTCCAAATTTCAGCTTTCTAGCTTCAGCGGTTTCGGCTCGGCGATGATGAATCAGTCAGTTAGGTTAAGCTCTATTATAGGTATAGATTCTGAAAATGCCTTATTCGTTCAAAGCCTTATTCTTAAAAACTCATTCTCGAAATGCCGTATAAAATAACAGTTGCCGTTACTTATTAATTATGGTGTTTTATTTTCGAATTGTGCTCGCTGTCGTAGGTAGATACTTATTTATATTAAAGAAATATTCCTTTTCCTTGAACAAGACATTATACTTTAGAAGATTTGCTACGTGTCCTAGATATTATACGTAGTACATATGAAAGCTCACATACACTGATATTGTATAATATAGTATTGTTAAAGTGATGTGTATAGACAGAGATTCCTTGTGCATCTTCGCCATAAGTGCATAAAATGCATTAGTGTAATGGAAGCTGTAAAGAATTTCCCAGTAATGGATTGTTCAAACTGCAGTGCTAGAGTTCAGGCTCTAGTTCTTTGAAGCAGCATGTGCCACCCACGTCCCTAATATAGGAGAGACGGGTTTAATCTCAGTAATTTTCTAACAATTTTCAGAAAAAACTTACTGATTGGTAAATATAGATAACTATTTTCTACACGTGGTTTGATAACATGCTTGATAACTACATACAAAATAGCCTATGTTTAAGATACAATCTATCTTCGTAATAAATTTCATCCAAATCCGTTCGGCCATTTAACCGTGAAAAATAAACAATTTAACGAAGAGACAGACAGAGGGAGAAAGACACCTATTGTAAGACCTATCCTTCTAGCTATCCTGAATACAAAATGTGGATTCAAGTCGGTTTAAGTAAGCAACAATCATCACCTTCTTCTTAAGTTGACGTACTTAAGAAGAACGTGATGATTGTTGCGTATTTTAGACCTTAATACACAATTTACAGAAGTTACTATAATTTGAAACGTAGAACTGTAAAAATATTGAATAAAAAATTGTATTTGTAATTGTAATTGTATGTATTTTCAATAAAAATATTGAAAATACATAGCATTTTTTTTTGATTAGTGTTTTTCTTTCATTAACGAGCTATTAAATAGCGGCAAATTGGTATGATTTTTTTCAATGATTTTTGGTCATTTGGCCAGGGTTTCGTCTCAAAAATTATATAAAATCTTTAGTTTACTGACTGTTCATAAATTCAACGCATTCAACGATAATTCAACGCATTTTAAAAGGTGGGTACCTTATTTAAAGACAAATTAATAAATGAATCCTACGTTCTCGCCGTTATCCCATTAAGTGGGGAACAACAGCGTCTTCTTTTCCAGTCCCTTCTATTATTTGAATCCTAGATTAAGATAAACAAATGTCAGGAATGTATTAAGACACGGCCACCCCACCCCCTACGAATGTCTGTGTATGTACCTGCGTGCTTTGTGAGTTAATAAGTCTTTTGGAAACTTTATTATAAATACTTACGGGTATTTATCGCGTTTATTTACCTATTTTTCCCGACGTTTTGACAGGTTTACACTCTGTCGTGGTCACGGGATGACTGAAACTGAAATTTTGGAAACTTATTTACCACCCGTCGTTGGCAGATACAAATCCTAGTAATATACACGAAACGCTTGTAGCAAATTCCAAAAAGCATCGATAGCTAGTTAATTTTTTTAACATAATTGATATTAACACCTTTGGTGGAAACGGTCGCTCGACTGTTAATGAGCCAGTTAAAATCCATTGTGAAAACAAATGAATAAACCGTAAAGTAATTCATTGCTATTTAAACTGCTTCATTTTAACAAATATTTGCACCTGTCTTTACTTGTTATTGAATCAACGGTCAGAATTTATTTTAATGTTTGAAGCATCATGACGACCTTATGACGACCTCTGTGGCGCAGTGGGCTAAGGTCCGGCTGAGACGCAGAAGGTTGCGGGTTCGATTCCCGCCGCGGGTTAAAAGTTTGTACGATCTGCAAGTATTTGTCTCGGGTCTGGGTGTTTCCATGTATAATATGTATGTATTTACAAAAATAAAAGAATGTAAGTAGTATATCAGTCATTTGGTACCCATAACACAAGCTTTGCTTACTTTGGGGCCAGATGATGGTGTGTGAAATGTCCGGGATTATTTATTTATTATTATTTATTTACATCAAGATATGCAAGCACGGTTTTATCCAATAACTGCAACTTAACCGATGGTTATGCTATCGTTTACCTAAGAACCAATATGTACCAGTGGCGTGTGTAACTTTACTATTGAACGTACTTTATGTATTTCTGCATATATTTACATTCTCGCTATTAAAAATATATAAATTCATTTGCAACAATGCATTCGATTTCAAGTACAAAACCAATATTCACCAGTTAATCTTTCCGAACTTTTCATCGATGACAATCGGATGAGTCGGTCCGAATTGACGAAACCGTTATATTGGCCAATTAATCGGCCAGCAGGCCTTTCATTCGCAGGCCTGGGTCACGATCCGGCTAAATATCAAAGCTGGGTTCTGTTTTCGGCTAAATATCACAGAGACTTTATCGTTGCTACGAATTTATATAGACTGAGGCAGCGTATATTCTTCCTAGTTTGTCCCCTCCATTATACCATTTAGTTAGATTTAAAGATTGGTCAGACTAAGAAAACACTTCTGTTTTGATTGGTTCCACCCAGAAATCTGTATTGGGTCCACATGATCTTAAACCTAAACTCTCGCGCCTAAGAAGGCCGGTGTTCCAGCAGGAACATTAAAAAGCGGATCGGGATATGTAAACCGGCTTTTCTGTAATGCTCCTGAAAACCCTAGCAGAATGATCGATAGGCTGAATAGGCCGAATTTATTCAAGTGAACGCATTCAACTTGGCAATTGGTCGGCGAAATCGCAGCAGCTCAGGAAACTTCGATATTCTCACTGTAGTTTCTGATATCTAGGTTGGGAAAACATAGATTTGACTGGTTTCCTGAAAATAAATGTAAATCTTGATCCTAAGCTTCAGAGCTGGCGGACCGAAATAAGGATCTTGCAAGGTAATTTTCACGTAAGTAATTGAAAAAACAAAATAAGTCTAGAATTTGTAGACATCGAAATATTAAATTGGGGCTTTTGTTACATTTTATGTTTTAGATTAGATGCTTTGATGATTTCGTGGTGAAGCGCCAGTCCAATACACCCTTACAACGAAGTAAAAACTAAATCAGGGAATCAATATTGGTGGACAATGCACACAACACCATCTAGCCCCAACTAAGCATAGCTTGTATTAAGGTGACCAGAGGACTGATAGAATACTTGTATATTTTAAATACATATATATGATACTTATAAAATAAATTATGCAATCCCATGTACAGCACCATCTCCTAACAGCATGTTATGGCATGACACGAGCAGACAGACAGAAGTAGGTGGACTCGTTGCGCGATGTTTATTGCACGAATAAATGAAGGATGACCCGGAAACCTTGTGAGGTGCGCGCGCACGCAATAAGTTATATGTTCTCGATACGCTTTACAACTGAAGATTTCTTTATAAGAGCTCATCTCTACCGGGGATGAGCAGAAAGGGAAAAGAATGAATGATCAAAGGAACTTACCCCGTACGTGAAGTTCGATCATTATTATATGAACAGCTTAATTCGACGTGATAATGTAATAAATGCTATCTCAGAATGACTAATAATCATTTTATTCAGCCAATGCCTAGGACTCAGCTACAACATGTAAAAGAAGAAGATCGCGTCGAATTAAGCTGTGAAATATAATATACATTGTGTGGTTCTGTGACAACAAATACACCACTTTGAATTAAATATTGTTCAACATTTCATGCACATTGATCCCGCCGGTATGTCGTGATTCCACGAACTTTTATCTTCTCCATTAGTAACTTCTACTTCACGTGATTGGCGTGCCACCAATGGAGATGCCTAACCTACCCACCACACGAACTACTAAATGTAATCTGCGCTTGCGCATCCGTGGGAACACTTTCACTTCGTCGAGAACCGTATTTTACCACATTTCGGCGATCAATGATCTTTATCATATTTTTTTTTTACCGGACATTTCACACAGCATCATTTAGTCATCTAGCAAGTAAGCTTGTGTTATTGTTACAACATTAATGATAATGTACTTATATATAGAAAACTTACTGTTTTATTTGTAAATACATAGAAGTACCCAGACCTAAGACAAATACTTCATACAAACATTTGTTTCATGGCGAGAATCGAACTCCAGTGTCTCAGTCCTTTAGTGTTATTGGTTCTTTAAAGATGAAGTCTTTGGTTCTGTTATTTTTTCTTACTTACTTTAACAGGCGTCGGCCTCAAGCTAGGTGCACAAAGATGCTACATTTTACGAAGTTCGTGATTTAGTTGATGAGGTGTGGTGGATGGAAAGTGGCAAAAATTGTTCGGTGAAAGTAGGTTCTGTTCTTATAAATGACATCAATTATAATTTGATTTAGTGGTGTTTATATTAACCGATACGATTGACATTATTATTTTATAAAAATGCCTAACAGTAAAGGCGTAGTATCCTGAATGGGGATCGAACCCACGACCTATAGAAAGAAAAGTAGAAAGTAGAGTTACGGCCAACTTCGCTGTGCGGCCTGATTTATTGAAGTGAAAACCTCATTTAGCGCGTACGCATATTTTTAGATGAGGTAAAACCTCTGGACTCGCGACACCGTTACGAGACGCAGGGCTGCCGCGCTCGCCCCATTTGATTATAAACCTTAATTCACATGTTTACAGTCTACTTTTGTATGGAGAAGTTTACTGAGTTAGGTTCTTTGATATATTATCTACATTCTGAACAAAAACAAAAGAATATTAAATGTATTTTAAAGTTTCTAATAACTAATAAAATACAAATTATAAATAAAATGCAATTCATAACCTAATAACCCAATAACCCTAGTACCCATCTAAAAAATGTCTAACGCGCCAAAATAAGTTTTCACTTCTGTCGGCACTCCCGGAGTGCAACCCGTCATTTTGTTATTATAATTATTATTTTATAAATATCAGAAACGTATTTGAATTAGAAGCGCTTTATCGCCGCATCTTGCTACAGATCTAGCTTGCTCAAGGGGTCATCGACCGAAGGCTCTAAATGTCACGAGAAGCCTCCAATCACCACACCGGGCCTGCGTCACTCCGTATACCAATTCAATGTGAAAGTAACTTTGTTGCGTTGACGTTAGCATTGACTATGGGTCGGTGACAACTTGGCTAGTAAAGTAGTCAAAGTTGGTTAGTGTATTGTTTTGAAAATCATTGTGAAAAAATCATCACAATGATTTTCAAAACAATACACTAACCAACATTGACTACTTTACTACATGGCTAGTGTAGGATGTTAGGTTACGAGTGCGGGCTCGATTAAATTACTACGTCCTACTATCCTACTAATATTATAATTACGTTTTAAAAACTAAAAAGAAAACAGACTTCATTGAATATAAATTTTCTTTATCGGAAAGTAGATGTGTTTTGTTCATGTGTAATATGGGTAGGCCAATTAAACGCACTGCTCCAATGAGAGCGAGGTTTCGGAGTAAACGAAAATATTATCGATGTATAAAATTTTTCGATATATGTTAATTTTTGTAAAACCACTCGAGCTATTTCGATAAAATTTTAATGGGTGTTCCCATTAAAATCCCGGGGTAGTATACCTTTGAAACTAAAACTGAATTTTCCAAACGGTTCAAACGTCTTTGAGTAATCGGTGAACATACATAAAAAAAAGATTCTGACGAATTGAGACGGCTAATAAATGCGATATGTTATGTCGATGTTTGGAAGTTTAACTCTCTATCCTATAATCACATATTTAGCTAGCGTGGTGTTAGAGTATGCTTCGTCCTTGTCATTCTAATATCAATAAATAAGGATGCAACAGATTTAAACAACACATTAACTAGTGTGATATAAAAAATACCCTTATTGTTTGGATGCTTATATGTTTGTTACAATCATCTATAACACCCTTACGGCCGAACTTGATGTATGAACTTGGTATAAATATACCTAGTATGAAATCTGGAATAGCATATTATACTACTTTTATGTAGGAAACCGCGCGTGCGAAACCGCTGCCAGAACCATCTATGTATAATATGTATGTATTTAAGAAAAAAAATGTATTTAAGTACTATATCAGTCATGTGGTACCCATAACACGAGGTCTGCTTACTTTGGGGCCAGATGATGCTGTGTGAAATGTCCGGGATTATTATATTATATTATTATTATAACCTAGTAAAGTTATTATAGAGATATCGATTGCATTAGTTGCATTCCATAGATATTTCGAAAAACGCCCAATTGCGTTTTTTTTAGTACTAGTTTAATAACTACTTAAACTATCATGGAATTGAACATAATTTTCACTCAAAACTCAAAACATTGTTTCGAGTTTTGAGTGAAAATTAAGTATTCGTTTTGTCTCCGAAGTGAAACATTGGTACGAGAGTACTATGTTTCACTTCTGTGACCTCGCTAGTCTCTAATAGTCTCTAATAGATGCTCGCCGACTTATTAGGATATGGTAGAATGTCTTTATTGGGTTGGTCAATAACTCCCGAGTACCTAATCCGTTGCAAATAGATCTCAGATTGATTGTAAATTTAAATATGAACGGTCAATTCGTAAGCAGTTATAATAAGCAGAGATAAAATGCATCTTCAAAATAGATCTCAAAATCGACCTGGCTCTTTCCAGGTGCTACGTAGTCTGGGAATCTAGTTTTTTCGCTAATTCATTAACAAATCAAATTTTATTCGTTCCGAATGATTATAGATTTACGTAGCTTTACGTCCGAAATTGAGAAGAATTTGGCAACAATACCACCTGCTACATGAGAGACATTACGCGCGTCGAAACAATAATATTAAATAGTGATAATAATAATAATA
This sequence comes from Lampropteryx suffumata, assembly GCA_948098915.1. Lineage (NCBI taxonomy): Eukaryota > Metazoa > Arthropoda > Insecta > Lepidoptera > Geometridae > Lampropteryx > Lampropteryx suffumata. Next base: position 1,900,761 of record OX402560.1, read on the forward strand.
TTATATAGTGATAATAATAATAATAATTATAAATAGTCCCGGACATTTCACACAGCATCATTTGTCCCCAAAGTAAGCATAGCTTGTGTTATGGGTACCACATGACTGATATACTACTTATATACTTTTTTTTTTGTAAATACATACATATTATACATAGAAACACCCAGACCCGAGACATATACTTGCAGATCATACAAAAATTTGTCCCACGGCGGGAATCGAACCCGCAACCTTCTGCGTCTCAGCCGGATCTTAGCCCACTGCGCCACAGAGGTCTTCATTGGCTTAACATTATATGTAATTTTGGAATTGTAATACATAGAACAGACTGGAATGTAAGTAAATACGGTTAAGGGTACATATTAATTTATTATTTTTAATTGGACAGATAGATCTATTTATTTAGGGGGACAATTACCTGCCTGTCCAGGAATAAATAGAACAATATTTTTATCTACAGATCGAATATTTTAAATAATAAAAGTTTCATCTGTCCACCCGTCGCAAAGAAGGGGGAGAAGTCGAACTTTTTTTCCTTACTGTCCTCCTAGGGGGACAAATGAGATAATTCCTTTCTGGTGCTACATACCTGCTACTAACTCTGGTCTGGGCCTAGTAGGTCGCCCAAAGGTGTCCGTCTATTTCACTTTCAAAACATTAATGTGTTGTACTTTAACTTTGGATAGACACAGGTCTTACTCACGTATAGCCTCCGGGTCTATCTTATAATCCCTAGCTAGCTAATGTGTTAATCTATTGCCATATTTATTCATTGTTCATTGAAATCAGAATGACAAGGGCCGACCATACTTAAAAGCCACGCTAGCTAATTATGTGAACATAGGGTAGAGGTTCGGTTTATATGTAACAACATTATAGAAGCCGGGATCGACAGATGACAGTGCCCTCCAAGGCATGGAAGTGTTCAGATGAAAATGCGACTGTGGTCACTCATCTAAAGACTATCTTTCTCTATCTCTATCTCTAAAGGATATAAGTAAATATCAGTCATGTGGTACTCATAACACAAGCTCTCCTTACTTTGGGGCCAGATGATGCTGAGTGAAATGTTCGGCATTATTTATTTATTTTATTTATCTATTTCACTGTCTTTAGATATTTCTTACTCTCTTTTTATCTCCTATCGTGTCACTTATTATTTTGAAACGGATCTGAGGCTCCTTCTAAGGACTGATGTTTTAGAACTTCGGTTGCTCAACTTCGTTGATATTTTAGAAGCAATTTAGCTGTGCCACGAAATATTCAATGATCTCCGAAAATATTCATATATATAAGGTTTAATAGCCTCAAAGGCTGTATTAGCTAGCCGTAGGCTTCCAATCACTGTACATGTTGCCTTAACTACGATTGAGTATTTTGAACATGACCAAGGTCTTCTAAGAGTATTGAACTTACTTTCCTTTTATGGCCATAAGTTAACGACGTTTGTGTAATAAAACATCACTTTAAGTCTGATTTCAACCAAACATAATCCAGCATAAATAATGTCAGGTTCCGTCCAATTATTCCACAGAGAAAGACATAAGATCACTCTTCACAGCTCACTCAGCATCAGCAAGAAGTCCACAAGATGTGTCGACTTCAATCTGAATTTTTTCTTTCTTTGAACGAATTCAACCTAGAACTGTTTCCTCCTGTATACCTCCAAAGAGTAGCACGAACTTTGTTTCCAGACATCTCCGCAGTCTTAAAATGTACTCGTACAACCTCAATAAAACTTTCATGTTCTTATTTTAACACCAGCCTTACTATAACGATAAAAATACAATATCAGAAATAAAAGTCACAAATTCCGCGTCAGCTCAGCAATGAAGTTATCGAAGCACACCCGTCAGCCAGGCTTGTCAGCATTCCAGCTACACATCCTTCGGGAACAATGGAATCGTTTACAGCGAACGTAAAACACGCGAAAACGTAGCACGTACAATACGTAGGTACTCGCCACTACCATTGCTGCATAGACGCGTCGAACGATATGTAAAGACATCATAAAAAATCTTCAGTTTTTTGCCACGTAAATTTACAAATTTAATATTTTCTTATTACATTCCTCCACTCATGCTCACCTTATCCTCATCATAAGGTTTTTATAGAAAGTAAACTATATCATCATTGAAGTCAACAAGCTGCCGAACGTCTATTTTGTTATTAGTATTTTGTACAAATTAATGGCTAAATATTGTGTAAGGTACCGCATGCAGTCGACAGAGGCCTAGGGAAACCATCTGGCTATATAAAACTCAGACCCCAGAAGCGCAAATTTGGTGGTGCCGTAAATCAAAGTTCCCTAAGCTCGTAATTTAAAATAGCTGACGAGAATTTACTGCAGTCTTTTAAACTGGAATTGAAAAAAATTACGTTTTGTTTGTGCTCTGAGGTATCAGATACTTACCTACTTTTACTTACGACGTTCTTATTCATATAAGAGCCTAGCCTATTTCTGACACGATAAGTTTTATTTTGGTTTAACAACGCACTTGCATTATCTCATTTATGCGACCCAAAAGTCTGGCTAGCTTACTAAGACCACAGGTACAGCGGCCCGGCCAAATAGTCCAATAAGAAATTTAGCGATACATTTGGCAAATTGCCGATTTTGGCGCCAAAACGGCTGGATTCACAGCTGCTCCGAACAGGACGAAACATGTTTTAGAACGGTTTTGGGAGTTTCTAGTCTCGTTGCGTTGTGTTCAGTTCAACGTTGTACGTTTATTTATTGGTTTGGCTTTAGCTTTGCGATTCCTGCAACGTAAATTTTCTCTGCATTTGTAGGTTTCTTTTTCGTTTTCGTTGTAATTTTGTGGCGAATTTTACCTTATCGCACTGACCGCGGAGTTTCCCCCAAGCTGTCGCTAGGGATATGATTAAATAGGTATATACAGCCTTATATACCAGCCGGCAGCCGCTAGGTAGGACAGATTGACTTCCTAAAGCTGTAACGAATAAATAAATATGTAAAGTCGCAAATTCATTTTGTTGTGAATGATTATGGGATTTTAATGCATTCTACATTAGTCTAAATAGGTGTTGTTGCAATAATTTCATTGCACGATACAAATAACGACGCTATTCACCCGCGAATGGTCAACTTTAGAGGCATTAACGTGTTTTTACATTGTATTCGGGTAAGTAGGTGCTTAAAACTGTAATTTGAAACGATTCTACTGTTTCTATAAGAGCCAAGAACTACTAAGTCACCTCAGCAGGGTTAAGGATAGTTAGGTGTGATTTTCTGGACAAAGCTGCAAGATTATAATCGGAAAGCAATCAAAGGTATGTAATGGAGTAGATAAGAATGGAGTGGAACTGACGTTTCCATTAAAATGTGTCTCCAGCCCCCGTCAGCGCATGCACCGCTGAGCTTCTGCGGATTAGAATCGACTTCGCCATTGTGTTGGAGCTGATTTAAAAATACTTCTCCGATTATCGACAGTTCATAATTTATTTTTCGCGTTGTCGAAGATTTTTTCAATAGATTGAACCGACTGCTGAGTGCTGACTGACGGCTTACTTCGAGATTGAATTATGATTTGTAAAAGTGATTGTTTGGCATGGCTTACCCTATAGCTAAAACGTGATTCATTCATGGATTACCACCTATTTTACGACATTATTTAAATAACATTAAGTTTCTGGGAAGTCGTTTTAAAAGGTTTCACTCCTCGTTAAATTACCAGCCGATTATAGAATTCCGAAATTATCAAAACATTGATTCCAGCTTTCAGATACTATTATGCCGTTCTAAGAATAGAAACCGGGCGGACATAGTACTAAGCCATGAAATAACGCCTAATAAATAATCAGATTGACATTGATTGTATCAAGAGTTTCGCAATCACCATGCAGGAAAGAAGCACGAATATTAATTTTTGTAATGTAATTTGTATATATTTCCCCCTTCCAAAGCAAACTCAGCAAAATCTGTTCAAAATGCATAGCTGACGTCAAAGGCTATACAACCTGTAATGGTCATGCGCATGGCAGCGTGCGTACCAGCCGGTGCCAGCCGCGCGGCTGTCTCGCTCTCTGTGCTCTCTCGCTCGCTCCATACACTACTAGTGCGGTGACCGATTGCAGGTCACGGCTTTTCTTAAGGTGGTAGCCGATATTCGGCTTCTATCTATGGCTTTAATAGTGTTTGTAAACGTAGCCTCCTTAGAAGTTTTATGTACTCGTCCAAGTCTTTACATGTTCTGTCTCCTGTCATCCTGTCCTATCTCCTGCGTAATTTACACAAATTTAATAAGTAGGTAATTAAGGCTTGATCACACTTCTAGGTTTTAGCATATTAGGTATATGCATCTTGTCACCTTGTGATGATAGTCAGAAGCCGAATGTTTTAGCCGAAGGAATTCTCTCGTCACGTGACCTTGTAGTTTTTACTCCATCCACTTCTTATAATTGGGGGAAAAAGTTTCGCATGTGGCTCATATTATATACCTAGATTCTTAGAAATTGATAAGGAAGTCTTGTTTCTGGGATGCTGTTGATCAAACACGGAAAACACAGCTGTAAATTTAATATTAATACTTAATTTGGAATAAAGATAAATGTATATAATGTATAAATGTATATAATGTATAAATGTATAAATGATAAATGTATTTGGATATTTTTTATCACGACTATTTATTATTTCCGTAAACATACTGCAATAAAGAATCTCTATAGTTACAACTAAATATATTTTTATTAAGAAACGATATTATTTTTCTCCTATTTAATCTGACGTTTTCTTATTTTCAGGTAATTTTTCAAGGGATAACGATCTCCAAAACTTCCCGGATATCCGTTCAAGATTTAGGCGACTCTCCAGGTATTTAACATTTATTTCCGCGACGGCTATAATCCACATGAATAATAATTATGAATTATTTAACGCCAAGATTGTCTTGAATTAGCAGAATGTCCCGCGGGATCTCCATAAATTTGCATTTTGTTCAGCTTTGTTTTCTTAAGATGTCTCCATCGTCATTTACCGAACATAATAATACGGTGACGGGATTTCATTCAGATGGAAAGGAACAACTGAAAATCTTTGAAATCATTGTATTGGTGTTGGGCCATTCAAGTTAGGTAACAGCTTATAATGTTTTGGTGTAAACGACCCATTCGTGGGTATGAAACAAAAGACGTGTTGCCAGTTGTAAATAAATATTGAGCGAACACTGAAGTAAATCCCGGGCTTTCGGGTACATATTTGATTTGTCCCGCCTGCGCCGCTAGTAAATACAAGTTTAGAGTGGGGAGGGCTTGGTGCAGGCTGTGAAAGACATCAAGGGTTTCAAAAATAAACATCTTACTCTCTATAAGGGCCCAAGCAGCTCTCATCAGATCAGAGATCTTAAATTCAAATCAGTTTTTTTCGATACAATCACAAAGATCGCTTTGAATCGTTTTATATGCTAGGTGAATTTAGGTGCTGATTTTCTTCGTCCTTAAATACACTGCCTTATTTTGTCAATGTCAAGCCACAGATCTTCTAGATAGATTATGTTTTAATAAGGTTATTATTAACATTATTAAAACTATGTGACTAACTAGATGGCGTAACTGAAATATGATATTTTGTTGACTCATTGAAATGACAAAGGATTATAGAGTTACTTTTGCTTTGACATTTAATAGTTGCTTAATAGTTGCATCTTATCTAATTTTAAACGTAAATTTATTAAAATATATTAAAATTTATCAGTTAGTTAACTATTAACTAACTAATCGCTAAAGGTTGTGCCTTGAACTAATAATCCACAAACCGCGGCTAACGAATCGCTGGCAGCCATCATTTGCGGCACAAACATGCTAATTACACCCTAATGTTGGGCCTGCGGTGTCCTTTGAACCAGCCCTTAGGATTTTCGAACCTGCAGGATTTTTTGCCCAAACTCCGCTTTTGTAATGGTTTTTAAAATATAAAGGTAGAGTCATCATTCGTGAACCATTGCATTTTACATCTTATTACATTGACATAAAGGTCACTCCAGAATCCAGAAAACAAAAATCATACTTCGGAAACCTTTAATATAAGTACTCCATGAATTAAGTATCTAGCCACCACGGTACAAACTATGCTTAGTTTGGGACTAGATGGTGTTGTGTGCATTGTCCACCAATATTTATTTCTTTATAACACACAAACACAGAACAAACATCACGCATCACGCAGAACATTTTCATCACGCTAATGCTTGTCCTGTACTCAGATGGGCAGCGTTCGGGAAATTACGGCACATTTTCTCGTCACAGATACCGCAGAGCCTCAAGACGAAAGTCTACAATCAGTGCGTGTTGTCAGTGATGACATATGGAACTGAGACTTGGTCGCTAACTATTGGCCTCATACACAAGCTCAGAGTCGCGCAACGAGCTATGGAGAGAGCTATGTTGGGTGTTTCACTACGTGATAAAATCCGCAACGAGGAAATCCGTAGAAGAACCAAAGTCACCGACATAGCACTCAAAATTTGCAAGTTGAAGTGGCAATGGGCAGGCCATATAGCTCGCAGAACTGATAACCGTTGGGGAGTAAAAGTTCTCGAATGACGACCAAGGACAGGAAAACGAAGCGTAGGACGACCCCCCACCCGATGGACTGACGACATTGTAAAGATCGCAGGAAGTCGGTGGATGGAGAGGGCTCAAAATCGTTCTTCCTGGAAATCAATTGGGGAGGCCTATGTCCAGCAGTGGACTTCCTAAAGGCTGGTATGATGAATGCTTGTCCTCAATGAGAATCGAACCCACAACCTTCAGCTCAGAAGGTTACTATCAACTGAACTGTGTGTCCAGTTTATTTGTCTTCTTAATTATGCTAAGACTAGCCGTTGCCCGCGACTTCGTCCGCATTTTTCTTGAAAGGAATTGTAGCTTATGCAAAGCAAAGGGATACGTGTTCCAGGATTTTTTATCTAATTCAAGTTTCAAACCAATCACACCCACCACCAATAAAAAAAAAATCCATAGAAACATTTACACCCCATTTTAATCCTATAAGAGAGTTATTTTGAAAAATCCTGAAACACGTGTCCATTTATTTTGTATTTTGAGTATCCAAACCAAGTTTCTAACAAATCACACATCCCGTTAAAAAGTTCCCATACACCAATCGCAAAATCGCACCACGCGTTAAGAAGTTTCATCCGCTTCAGCGGTTTCGGCTCGGCGATGATGAATAAGTCAGTCAGTAAGTCAAAAGCTCTTTTATAGGTATAGATAGTCACCAGCTTCAACTTTATAATTCTATCAACATCTTGTTATAACTCTTTAAGATGGTAAAAATCGTTTAGACATAGACCGACACGATATCGGTGACATACATGATACACTGCGACGATACGCGGCTGACATAATGTTTGTTAATATCGCCAGTTTCGCTGTCGTGTCGGCCGATGTAAACGCCCACCTGTCGGCAGATTGCACTACCAACAGCTGATTGATTTAATTTCCGGCACAGCCGTTGTACAAAGTTACGTCTAAGTTGATAGCATCTCCTTACATCATAACTCGGGTACCTACTCGTATGTGAGGAGTACTTATCTTATATAGTTACATGTCGCGATGTTGGGGTTTAGGAAAATAGACCGTAAAGTACTTTGTTTGGAGTACTTTCTTCTTTCTATAATAATAACAATTCTGAACATTTCACGCAGCATCATCTGGCCCCAATGTAAGCAAGCTTGTGTTGTGGGTATCACATGACTGATTTACTTATACTAGTGGTCGCCCACTGGTCGTAATTATACCATAATTAATTAATAATTAATGTATATTTTTTGCATAATTAAAAAAAAATATTAGCATTTTGCACTCCTTCTCTATATAAATTATAAGTGTGCGAAATGTCATCTCCGTCCGCGCAATTTTCGTAAAAAGGGGTACAAAGTTTTTGCTTCACGTATATAGATACTTTTTTTGGTAAGCACATACATATTATACATAGAAAAACACCCAGACCCGAGATAAATATTTGCAGATCATACAAACATTTGGCCTGGGCTGCGAATCGTACCCGTAACCTTCTTGATCTCAGACGGGGCCCATTGAGCCATCTTCAATGGCATCTCTATTCTTACAATAGCAATACTTACAATCAATAGCATAAGCGGTTTGTTCTAGCAGATTGCACGCCGCTCTAACTATTGTAGACTACTACCTATACCTACATAAACAGTGGTAGCTCTATGTTCTTCCCCAAGAGACAATCTATCTCTGTACTTATATTTCATGAAGCCGTTTAGCCGTGACAAGGTAACAAACAAACTGACACTTCTGAATACTACCTACTAGTATTATAAATACGAATGTTTATATAATACTAATATATAGTACTAGGTTTGTTTCTGGCGTAATAACACCAACTGAATGTATATATTTGTATGAAACTTTGATAGATGTATTCTATGTATGACTTTTAAAAGCGTGTAAGCTACTTTTTATGTAGGTGCGCACGTGTGGTACGTGCGAAACCGCAGGCATAAGCTATTTTATATTTCTTAGTATAAATTACTGAACTGGAATAATACAAGGTATAGAACTCGCTGTAAGGTTGTTGGCAGACAACATACGACAATCTATTTAATTGCTCTTTGCAAAAAAATTGCTGAGTATCATGGCTATTATAATGACCGTGTAAGATACGTCCATCTGACGGTTTCCCTCTCACCTCAAACCATCAATAAAGGATAACTTCGCAAAACCTGCCCCTTGGTAGAGGAAGAATATTGAAAGTGCCCCGCCGGGGGAGGTTATTTAATAACTCTTACAATAGGGTGAACCATCCCCGTTGCTTAATGGCATCTTTAGGGCGGAGTTCACCGATAAACCGGCGTTCAACGGTTTGATTAAACAGTTGTTTTTAATGTTTTATCAACTTTCTAGCTTCAGTTCTTTTGGAGTCATCGGATGATGCTCCATATATGATATTATTTGCATACATAAGCTATCATTCAAAATAATAGATTGTTCTAGCAAGCATTCATTTAAGTGTTGGTAGGCTTTAAAAGGCTGGTAACCACGTCTCACGATAATTACGTTTTAAAAACTAAAAAGACAACCGACTTCATGTATATATACAAGCTACTGTAAAACGTTGAGGAGTTCCCTCGTCTTCATCATCGGACCCCTAATGACAGTCACAACCCATCTAGGTGTACAGTTCTCATCAATACAAATGAATCAAGCCCAAACACCAGGTAATTGCTGTAAATCGTTGAGGAGTTCCCTCGACTGTCTTTCGGCTCCATCATCAGATCGACTCCAGACCTTCATTAAATAGTAGTGCTTTAAAATACTTTCATAAAAAATAAACAAACGCACTAGTCGCCACTACGATTTTCGAAGGTTCCCCTCGATTTCTCTGGGATTCCATCATCAGATCCTAGTTTCCTTATCATGGTACCACCCTTGGGATAACTCCTATGCAACAAAATAAGAATCATCAAAACGACGGTTCATAAACGACGAAGTTATCCGCGAACACACATAAAAAAAATACAAAAAAAAAGAGGTTACTCAATATACGAATCGAATTGAGTAACCTCTTTTTTTTTAAGTCAGTTAAAAAAAATAAGCATACTTAGTAGTTGGAATGATCAGCTAGTATGCGTCTTAGCAACCACCGCAGTGCCAGAAATCCTGCTCCAAAGAGACCACACTAACACGTACATTGACGAAAGGTAGCGCTTTTGTAATAGGCTTCCGTTGGCAGGAATCCTAGGTCTTCTAATTGAAAAGCTATGCTTTTATGTACGATCATTGCAAATTTTGCTAGGAAGATTTTTTGTCATCTTAATATATTTTATTTTATGCTTAATATGCTTTAAGATACACTTTCTGTTTTATAACGTTTTTAAATTAGCCAATCGACGAATCTAATACGTCGCTTAGGACCTTGTTATAGAAGCGTACACATTTTGGTGGCTATTCTGTTGGCACCAACCTAACAAATTTTAGCTAAAATTAGGTTTAGACTGTCAAATTAACCTTTAGTATTCTGCTGCTACCAACTTATCCTAATTTAATGTTATCTAACTTAATTAAGCGTTCCTAATTTAGTTAGATGGTACCAACAGAATAGGTTTTACAAATGCTATGACTAACTAAATATATTTAGACAATTCCTAATTTTAGAAATGAACCAACCGAATTGCCACCGCCCATCAAAGATTAACTTATTTTAACTTTAGCGATCCTAGCTGTTTATCAGCCAGTTTATCTTTATTTGTAGTAATAAAATTGTATTATGATTATCGCAATTTTTCTTTTAACAATTGAACATTTTTGAACCATACATTCGATGTTCATATTATGTATATACTGACAGGGTACTGTCATGATAATTATTTTCTTAATTTTTTTTTTTATAAATAATTCTCTAGGGCCCGTGTTATTGCTCGAATTGCCAATAGTAAAAAAAATAAAACAAAATTGTTATTCAATACAATCACAAGGATCACTTTGAAACGTCTTACATAGGTACTAGGTGAATTTAGGTGCCAATTCCTCCAAGCCCGAGGTGAACCGTCAAGAAATATCCCTTTTCTTCAACACAAATATGGTGTCAATATCGGCACATCCTAAAAAGGTCCTCAACTTAATTTATTTAGGCTTTCTTAGGATAGTCAAGATAAAGTATTAAGGAAAGTAAAGATACAACTTTACACACACTTTAGTACACCAAGAAGTTACTTGTTCTCTTCAAATAAACCATAGTCACCCTACAACAAAGAATATGTTTTGTAAACGACGAATAATAACTTCGTTTTGTATAGAGATTGGAAAAGCTGAAAGGGATGCCTCAGGGTCTTATAAAAAAAAGCTTTGCATCTTTTTAATAGGTTCCGTCTCCCTCCATATGTTTTGTAATTTATATTTACAGTGAGTTAATGAAACGTCTGCGGATGTAATTTTCACTAGAGGCCTCATTCGAACTAAGTGAATGTATGTTTTTGTACCATCACGACCACGACCACCACCAAACATTGTTAAGGGTTTCAAGTTTCTTTTTTTATGTAACAAGAGAACTTTGGGGATGTATTTTACCTGGGGGTTCTATGTGGCTCACAGGCTTACTGTCGTGATCAGCTCCCCTAGCACGAGCACTGTACATTGTTTTGTCAAAAATGAAAAATAGGATTTTACAAATATGTAATTTATGTTTCCGTATAAAAAACTGTTGTGTCCTAAACTCGACCTACTTCAAAAGTGACGGAGGCCGTCAGAAGGTCTTTTACCTTTTTCACCAGAGTTGGCCGCTACGAGTTATCAGTAGCTCGACTTAATTCAGAGTTACATTTGACAACCTCTGTGGCGCAGTGGGTAAAGGCCTGCCTGAGACACAGAAGGTTGCGGGTTCGATTCCCGCCGCGGGACAAATGTTTACAAGCTCTGCTTACTTTGGGGCCAGATGATGCTGTGTGAAATGTTCGGCATTATTTATTTATTTATTTTCAGTGAGTACTAATATGAGTACTTCGAGCTATTGCTACTACTGTTCAACGAATCAACTTCGCTGATACCATTGTATGACACAGTCTACCTGTAGAACGAAGGAATTTCAACCCGATACCATCACTCGATAGCACTGTCGTATGAGTCAGTGACCGACTCCACTGGTTAACACTGGTTAACAGGTGACGAATAAAAACATGTTGCACTGTACTGAAGGGTCAATCAGAGAGCTGCATACAATGAGTTGTGGGGTCAGGCGGTGCAGTCTGTCAGTGACCCCGTTGGCACCTCGCGGGATGTTGCGCTGATGTCCAGCAATTGAATTGATTAGACATCCGACACAGCCTACCCACGCTGTAGCTAGTGAACAAGAATATGACTTGTCAAGGTTTTTGCTTAAACATTCAATTCAAACATTCGACATTTATAATATAATACCCTCTAAGAAGACACAAGGTTCTCGCTAAATAAGTTCAAACTAAATCATTATCATTACATAGTATTAAACAAAGTCGCCTCCCGCTGTCTGTCTGTTCCGATGTATGCTTAGATATTTAAAACTATGCAACGGATTTTGATGCGGTTTTTTTAATAGATAGAGTAATTCAAGAGGAAGGTTTATATGTATAATACATGTATAATATAGTAGAGAAACACTGATAATTTTAGAGGTTTCTAACGACATGTGATATCGTAAATAAACAATTTTTTTTGCCCTTACATTGCAAACGCTGGCTGAACCCTACGAGATAGATCAAAATAATGTACTACAGTATTATACAATTTACAAAGGTCCACACAAATATGTTTATATCTATCTCTTAGGCTATCTTATTCTCTTAGATAACGTTGTATATAAAGACATTCTGTAGTATATTTAGTATCAGCATTGCACATAGCAGCATTCTACCTTACATGTATATAAGTATATACGTTGTTTATTCTCTTATTTGCAACTAAACTAAACATACTACAGAATGTATTTATATACAACGTTATCTAAGAGAAAAACAAAGACTAAGAGATAGACATATACCATTGCGGACTTTTTTGTAGACCTTTTTAAGGTGTACAATACTGTAGTACATTATTTTGATCTATCTCGCAGGGTTCAGCCAGCGTTTGCAATATAAGCGCAAAAAAATGTGTTTATTTACGACACCACATAAGAAACCTCTAAAATTATCAGTGTTTCTCTACCATATTATGCATGTATTATACATATAAACCTTCCTCTTGAATCACTCTATCTATTACAAACCGCACCAAAATCCGTTGCGTAGTTTTAAAGATCTAAGCATACATAGGGACAGACAGACAACGGAAAGCGACTTTGTTTTATACTATGTACTGATGTAGTGAAAAGATTTACAAAGTATTAGGAATAGATCTTTTTAACTTTTTATAAAATGTGCTTATGAATCACAATCGGAATGAGAAGTGATGTAGCTATTCCGGTGCAGCTGTGCATCCGTTGTCGATGTGGGACCGGCCACTCCGCACTAATCAATGACAAGTTCTGTTTGTCTTGAGCGGAATCACTTCATCGTAGCACACGTCAAACACTATGAGAGGCCATCAGGAAGCCATTCATTCACTGTTTGCTTATCACGGTTAAAGCTGCGTTCACACGGGGAATGTTTTCATGTGAGTGGCCAGTGCTATTTTATTTAAGCCATTTAGGTAGGTAGGCTTTCGCAAGGCCTTGTATGTCTCTGTCATTCGATTTTCTTACTTATAATAATAAGATTAAAGTAAGTACTTACTTAAAGATCTTTATAAAATTTGATAAGCAGATAGATTGTATCTTGAGAACACAGGTAATATTTTATGTAGGTACCTCGAGTGCTAACCGCGGGATCAGCTAGTTGTATATAAATCTGTAATCTGTAATTTTCATAAATAAATGTAATTTTACATTTCAGTATGTACTTGAAAATATAAATAAGTCCGTAATCTTTTGACAACGTCATTATTGTTCATTTTCTCGAATATTAAATGATTCAAATTAATAATTTGGCAAACACTCAAAAAGTCTACTTCACGTCAGAAGTAAACACTCCTAATATAAATGATCCCGAGTCACTTAGAGCCGAATCGGGCGGACCATTAGGAAGAGCAAATATAATTTCAGCCGGAGTTCCTTGAGCAGCGGCGACTGGTTTGACACCGGTAATGTAGAGCCGTGCCAGAATATCTTGACAGTAAAAAAAAATGTTTTTAAATCCAACCTATTTCTATACTTCATCAACTTAAAAGTAACTACCCGTATAATGATTTTAAATTGTAATTCAGTTGGTCAAGTTGATGTAAAAATGTGTGTAAATATCATAATGTGTTGAATTAAAAAACATAGAATTTCATAAGTATTAAAATTGGATCCGTCATATGACGACCACCACGAAAACCAGTGATAAGAAGAACAAAGTTTATAAAGGCGCTACTATACAATTATTTTTGGAAGACTTTGTCACGATCAAATGTATATTGAGCACCTGACACTGAATTGATTTGGACTGCAAATTATGTTTTTTCAGAGTTCGTTTCGGAGGAAACATGAATTAGGTAAGTACCTCCCTTCTTACCAGGTGGGTTGGTAAAAAATAATATTTTATAAAATCTGTAATCAAATTTATAACGTTCTTTGGTCTCATTGGATTCACTGTAATCACACCCCCTATGACCTTGGAAGTTTTAATTTTCAAGTGTCACTGCAGAAATTACATGTCGTCCATAACTCTTGCGTGATGTGATAACGTGAGATTACATGGTCTCAGTCAAGGGACGGACTAAGGTACAAACCAAGGGCTACGTCAGTTCATGGATTTCTTGGCTATGATCTTGCATTCCAAAAACCTTTCGAGATATTTCTAACCAGTTTGGTAAAAGAATTCATGTGCGCCTCAGAGGAAGTTTTTACTTTTCGCAACGAAAAGTGTATCTATACAGGATATGTCTAAGACTATTTAGGATCTCCTCAACGAAACGAAATTAAACTATTGCTGATGAATGACTATAAACTAACATAACCCCCTTGTTTCGAACAGCATTTTAATTACAGATCTGAGGAGATATCTGTCGAGCGCGGGAATCGCATTCGTGAGCATGTTATTTATTTTTGGTTTCGAACAGCAGTTAATTGCCAACTTGCCCCCCCCCCCCCTGCTACCCCCCTGTCATTCGCAGTAGGAGCCATGAAAAACCTGCCTCCTGTGAGTTACAACCCCGTTTTTCCATATGAATATGAAAGCTAAAGGAACTCTGATAAATATGGGTGACTGAGCCCGTGCGAAGGTTGTTTTTTTGTGGCCAGGAAGGTATCTGCGCCCGGCTGTTTTCGTGGTACGTGGTACTGCATTAATGAAAAATCTGTTTGCTGTTTGGAAAAGGCTTATTATTGAGAAGTTAAGATATCGAGTTAGTTTGAAAAATGTTTTGCAAGGTATAGTTTTTTTTTGCTTGTTGCTCCCATACTTGATACCTATATAAAAGTAGCTCATATATGCTATTCCAGGTCAGAGTCTACCAAGTTTCATTGAAATTCGGCCGATATAGCACGATTGAGTCACAAACTAATAATAATACACATATCCAATCATCCACGCAAACATCCGCAGGAATCATATTAGTGAGAAAGGATTATTAAAGTCTCGCTTTCCATAACATAATAGGTACCTACTGTCTACCACGAGAAAGATAATAGCAGTAGATTGTAAAACAATTGATAAGGCCGCATTAATCATAGCACAATACAAAGATGGCAATTTGTCACGGCACTATCTCCGTGAAATACAGCCCTGTGGAGCGCCGCACATTATTCGCCGACTTGTGCACAAATTATAAGACAAAACCCTATACACTTACCTGAAAACAATGCGAAAGTTTAGGTAAGCACTGAAACGATATTGAAAATGACTATCACGACACAAAGAGGACTCCTTGTGAGGAGTAATTTCAGGCTTACGGCCTGACTACTGATTTGGTAAGTATCTATTTGATAAATAAGGTTGTATAATTAAGTTTAGCTGTATACTAAGTTTTAGATAGGGCCCTATATATTTGAGCCTTTTGGAGTCCCTGGGAACGGAAACCCTTAGCGTCTTCAAAACTATTTTGGGTCTCTTGGAAACATCGCATGACCAAAAAGCTGGCTCCTACCTGGCTCAACGTATCAGCATTGCCGTTCAACGTGACATTGTCGCCAGTCTTGGGGACGCTGCACTTTGGCAGTGATCTGGATCAGTGGAGCTATCTATAGATGGATTGAAATGGTCAACTGTTTCACACGTATCTGTTTATATTTATAATTGTATATTATTCTAGACATTGAGTAGTACACAGTTTCCATGTAGTAGATATATAGTAGATTATCTTGTCTCCGACACGGTTAATCCAACTAGCGCACAAGAGGGCTATAATTACGAGTCTTGTCCTGCGGGATATCGCTTTAACTAGGCTCTGAGGCTCAGGTACACCTTGCCGCTTCACGGTAGCGTCGGCCGTTTATTTACGGCTGTCAAATTGCAGAGAAGCGGTATCTTAGACGTTACGTTTGATCCTTTGATTTCAGTGCTCTACTCGTATATTTCTCGGGCACTGAACTATTTAACCCCCAACATAATTCTTGACGGCAATCTGACGGACACAGCTTTTGGAGAACCAAGGTTGTAACAGGGTGCACTGGGTTCGGTAAGCAGAGACTAGCGTTAATAGATTTACTGAGCTTTCGGGAATACCCAGTGTGGCCACCGTATGGAACGTCAATTTGCGTAGCCAACTAGGCTGTATTCACTAGGTTCCTACTTTAATATTGCAATATCGAATAACAGGAATGTTAAGAATAATATTCAGTTATATAAAATCCATAAACAGTTGAGCTGTTCGTATCTAGGTACCGATGTGATTTTACCACGATGTATTAACCTTTACTGATCCAGGGGGCCGACCGCGCTAATTTTGAACGTCTGAACCAAAGCTAAACCAAAGTCAAAACGTTATTTTTGACATATTTCGTAACGCGCTAATCACTATAACGGAAACGGATTTAGTTCTAATTTGGATTATACGTTGATCAAACGTTGAGGGATCATGTTATTTTTGACAGTGTTATCAAACGAACGTTTTTGATTTAGTACATTCTAGTACTCTGTGCATAGAGTAATACTAGCTAGATACATTTGTTCGATTGGTAAGATTAACGATTAAATGGTTCAGGAAGAATATCGCGGTACCATTTTGACATTCAGATTACCCATATCCTAACCTTTGCCAAAATCAATCCGTTCAATGGCAATTACGTTGACAAATAACGCGATCGCCCTACGTATCACTTACAGCATTAACACGATTGGCAACGTCCTCAAGTATATTATACTACTCATAAGAGGGTACTAATGTACTTACTTGATTATATTGATTTATTATATCGATAAAAAATTCACCATCGCTATCACCAAATCTAGGCTTTGTACGAGTAAGTTGAGCTCGAATGTAACACCCGGGCCCCCGTCTAAACGCGGCATCACTCGTCACAATTATATAATTGAAACTTGTCATGTGGCACATGGATTAGTCTCAATGGGCGTCTTCATTATAAACGTGACGGGCAGCAAACTTCGTCACCGTCTAATTATGCATTAATCTTGTGAACATAAACTTAATACTTAGTTGAATAGAGTAATTACGTGTTACGTTGTTAAATATTGGTTTCCTAAAAAGCTACGGCCGTAAAAAGACGGTGACCTCAATCTCCACATATGTTAATCAAATCAAATTGATCTTAAAAATACCTTAAAATGTTTATAACTTGGTGAAGACTCGTTTTGTGTTAAGCAGTTACTGTATCTCATCTATTTGTAGCAGGTACAGGCGAGATTTAGAAACAGGAGCCAGCAACATTGCAAATAAAACAAGATGAGATACGTGTAATGACAAAAATATGAAGTAATTAATAAGTTTGCACATAATGATTAGTATCATTAAAAAAATACTGTTGTCTCTTTCAAATATATAAATATATTCTTCCATCATATTGGCTCCATTAAACTTGCTGTGTCATTTTTTATTTCCCGATGAAGAAATAGTTAACAGAGAATTTTAGGTGCACACCTAAAAATATAAAATGTAAAATTGCAATATCAGAGCAGGCATTTAACAATAAGAAACATATATATTCACTTCTCAAATATCAAAACAAGGCAAATTTAATTTATCAAAAAATAAATTTGGATTATAGCGATGTTATGGGTGTGAGATACAATGGTTTGGCTGGATAGAAAGAGTAACAAATGTGGAAGTTCTAAAGATTCAGCAAAAAGGATCCTATTGACAATAGAAGAGATAATGTTTCCTCTTCGCCACAATATACAATACGACAGTTTCATTAGCACCATAAAACGTAAAAAGTTCGAAAATATGTGCCAAGTCTACGAAAGGAGTCTCTGAGGTGCATTTAAAATCTTTAACCACACCAGTTCCAAATGACTAGCAACCAGATAGAAGATTAACACCATGAAAGTTGGAGGAAAGATATGAAAAAGCTGGCCACAAATTACATGAGATCGTAGCCGTCGTGCTGTATGAGGAGATGAAAGAGAATGCGTCAAGGAGTAACAGATGGAAAGAGCTACACCGTTCACCGACAAGAGTACAGCTCTAAAAATTGCCTAAGCTGTCATACCTTTTTGGCATCACGTTAGTCATATGACGTCGGCCACTCCCCAGAAAGCTACATTGTACCATTTACGATTAGTTACTGATAACTCGCACGGGAATTGTTGATTTGATTTATGATTAAACTTGCGATTGAAATGGTACCTCTTAATTTAATACTGATTAAGTTATGCATGGAGGTTTGATAAACACATTAATATTAGCATCTGTCCGCGACTTTGCTTGCGTGGTAATATTACTATTAGAAAGTAGGTATCGATTGATTGGTCCTGGTGTAATCAATGATCAGGAATACAATCATCAATTAGAGGTTCGTTTGAAAGGTTCGCATGATTGGACTCGCTCAATGCCGCTGAATTGCACACAACTGGTGGAATAGCATACATAGTGACACTGGCTCATTATTGGTTATCTATTGTGTATGGGTTAGTATGTTGGTACTGTATCAGTGGCCAATATGGTAGGGCTCGTAGGACGCTCGAAGATCTAGGTCTTGGTTTAGAGACTTTATAGTCAGGGTCGACAGCATTACGAAGGGTTAAGAGTTCTATTATACAGGAAGTCCGACATTCAAATTATGTCCGTGCAGAGTGTAGCTTAACTTAGTAGATCTGTTAGGAACGGCTGACCTAACTAAACAACTATCAATTTGAGTATTTAAGCAAACAACTAAGTTTAATACTACCATAAGATTCCATGAGGTGAGGTGGTGCTCAAACGCTAGTCCATCCATACTTAATTCGAAAATGCCTGTCTGTCTTTTTGTATGTCAGTATGTCTGTTACGGTTTAACGGCTAAACGAATTTTGGTAATAGATTGTATATTGGAGAAGGCCTTAGTGAACTATTTATGTAAGTACCACGCGTACGAAGCCGCAGTGAGCAGCTAGTCAACAATAAAAAAATCTGTAATACAGTTATGACTATAACTACAAGAGAGTCGAGCAAAGGTCGCCAAATCGTTACTGTTTCCCAAAACGCTACGGAACGTTCTAGAATGGCTCTCCAATAGGCAATCAGATTAATTTAATTATGTAATGCAAAGAATCGAAGGTCGGTGAATGGCTACCTTCGACAAAACCGTTAAGCGACTCTTAAAAAACGGGGAACTTCATAAAGGCCGTAATCAGCAGACCATACCTAGTGTTGATCTCACACCAGACTTAACTCCCTTTGTCGTGTGGGTAAACTTATACGCGTACTTTATCTATGTTACCACATCACCCAGACCCTTAACCTATATTTGCAGATCATGCAAGAGTCTTTAATTGTGACAGCAATAACTCCAACAGTTGGTCTGAAGTCATCAAAAATATACTTATAACGGAACCCAGCCGCTGTCTATTCCTCTCCTGTCGCTATCAGTCTCGAAATACTGTTTAAGACAACTCGTAATCTTTAAAAGACCCATTGTGTGACATATCCAACGATTTGTCACACAATGGGTTAGTAAAGTATAAATAGTTTTTGTTTTAAGCAAGATTAGGGTGGACAGACAGACAGACCGAACGAGCATAGGGAAACTATAAGGGTTCCTTGTGGACTTTAGAACCCTGAAAATGCCAATCGCGTCTCAGATAAAAACAATTTCTAGTTGCTTTCATGTTACGTTGTCATAGCGGTGGGCGCTTCTTGGGAACCGTACGGACAGTGTGTGAACTGTGACGATATGGTCGAGAGGTCGTAGAGCCTTTCTCGTTAGATGTTTACTGGATAACAGTAGTTTGCGAGCCGCGTGGAGTGAACGGCCAAATCCGCGGTAAGAACATGGAAGGTTAAGAAAAAGACAGTAGAATGCTGGGGTGACATTTATATTAATGATTTAAGGTACAAAATGCTAAGATTCAAGACTCTACTATATTAGTAGAATATAATAGGGTGCTTTTTTTCTGTGCTCATCTGGGAATATCTAGTCAAATCGATGGCTCACAAAGAGAGTTATATTATAGATGAGCAATTTAGCATATCAGTATCAAACTAAAACACATTTTTCACTTTGTTCCAGGTAAACTCATCAAACGACATCCAGCATGTTATTGTTGTGACAGCGTAAGGACATTGACAGTTTGCATCACACCGTTTACGCATAATTTTAAAGCGCGCCCTTACGCAGAGCACTTCAGTTTGTAAACCACAAAGTGAGACTATGTACTAGCGGTCAAAGTCTTGAACCCTAAAAACTAACTAGACCTGGACCTCTCCAAACTCCGTTCGCTAATTACCAAAGTACAGACAGTAAAAACGCCTCGGTACGGTGCGCACAAAAAGTTAATGACACGTTTAATTGTCGTTTTTCGCTAAGCATACCCTTGGATGATTTTGATAACCATACTATTGTTGAATACTTTGAATAGAGATTAGGTGTTTTGAGTTCAACTTTGCAGAACAGTTCGTGTTAAAACTTACCTGCGAAGTTGGGTACAGAACTTGTGGATAACAGCTGTCGTATTAGCTTTTGTAAGATAATGGGTTCGACACCCCGGAATCGCTTGAGTATTTCAACAGAAAAATACAATTTGTGCGATGTTTATGCTTCCAAAAATTCAAATTATCATCATTGGCCTTTGTTCATCTGTTGAAGATGATTTAGATGGCGTCAGTAAAGTTACAGAGTAGTTGTTTATAATTCAAAACTTTCGTTCATGGATCCACATGGATCATGAATTATATGCTTTAAAGAATTACGATGTTCCTTATCCAATATAGGAACAGTCCTAAGTAATTGCATGTTGTTTAAAGAACTAACTGTAACATAATGTTATTGCTTCCAAAAATTTTGACCAAGTTGTAGCTTATTGAGTACAGGAACTGCAAGAGACAAATTTTGCATTCCATTAGGCCTGTGGTACACTTAACATACGTAAATAAACAAAAAGTTAACACAATCAGACTTAACCCCACGCTCAAAATTCCGACACTCGTCCCGACTCGTCCACAAATAGTTTTAAATTGCAAATGCAATTATAGCGTCCAGTGGATGCAGGGTTTAATTACTTGTCTGTAAAATAGCGCGGCTTCAATAAGAGTCGGCTTTAGATTTATCTTTTAAACAAAAGATGGCTGAATGGAACTGCCTTTGTCAGTTTTACATTGGACTCGGGATCCATTCGTAGAGAAACATTCAGTTGTTATAGATAAAGATGTATGGTAGCCAATCCATCGAAACGAAAGAACACCATAATGATCTGACCTCTTTATACATCCTTAACTGCAGATCTGAAGCTATATCTAACAAGCCTGAAGATCACAGGCATGTTTGGTTTTTTATTAGAAATGAACTTGAACGCTCCATCCCAATTAATGGACCGACATTGTAGCATTTACAGAAAGTTGGTGGATAGTGGCTGATCAAACCCGTACGTCTTGGCATATTTTGAAGTAGGTCTAGCTGGCTCCAAACTACAAAGTCCAGCTGTTGACATCTAGCAACTGATGATGATGAGACAATATCTTGATTATCTAGTTACTCAGGTGGGATGTCGAAAAGGGAGTAAGTCAAAAAGCCAAACGTTACCATCGTACCTAATGATAGAGAACAAAATGTTTGTAAGCTTTATAATGTCAAAGTGCAGAATTATATATTCAATGCAGCGTCATCAGCATGCATGTTATCGCACGCGGTGCCGCTTGCCATTACGCCGTAACGCGTGGCGAGATGCCCAAGGAATGGCGGAGCGCGTCGCGTTCATCAGGGCTGTCGCAGTTACAAGCCCAAATCTGTAGGACCGATATCTTGAAAGTACGAAGTTTAAGGTTTAACAACAAACAATGAATGGTTTATTCATTGTTTGTTGTTAAACCTAAAACATGGACTTATCCAAGGGCTTTCCTATAAAAGTGGCTCGAATAGAGACGTAGCAAAAAAAATCGGGTGTGGATACTGATTTGGCGCAAAATTGAGAAATAAAATCCCATGGGTTGATTGCAGCAGAAGATGAATAGGAAAAAGATGAAAACTTTGACCGTAAATTGAAATTCCAGCTTCCGTTCGACAACCCTAATCATCAGGAATGGAGGAAGGGGTCAACTGCGCTGCGCTTTGATAATGGCTGTTTGCACAGGCTGTCGTGAATCCTTTGTGATTGTGACTTCATTCGCGTAATTAGAGGGCGCAAACTTATAAGAACCT
The DNA here is from genome assembly GCA_948098915.1 of Lampropteryx suffumata. NCBI lineage: Eukaryota > Metazoa > Arthropoda > Insecta > Lepidoptera > Geometridae > Lampropteryx > Lampropteryx suffumata. The sequence continues at coordinate 1,923,034 of OX402560.1, forward strand.
CGTTACGTTGATTACACCATCTCGCAATTCAAAGGTTGCATCTCTACTCAAAAACTTGTGCATTGCATTTAATGAACTGAATTTTATGATTTTTTGAGGCATCTACATAGTTGTAGCAAACTTTTGGTCACTTGGGTCACCCGAAGGGCTCGCCCAAGTCGACTGTTAAATCCTACTGCTAATCGTGGATGGAGGGGCTCAGATGATTGGGTGCCTCTTGCGGTCGCCCATCCAAAGTTATTTTGGGAAGAGAAAATAAATAACCGGAAGCTATAATATTTTATCTTCAAAATAAATTGTCAAGAAGAGTATTCCAATGGGGTTTCCAACCAGCGCCATTAATTTCACTTACAAATTCATCCAGCTTAATAGCGAAGCCGCAGCAAAGAATTTATTTCTCCGTCAACGTATAAAATCTGTAATATCAGAATTTTAAAGAGCTCTCTTATTTGCGCCTTTAACGAGATGGTCGTGGATGCATTTTCCTACGGACGTAAAAAATAACAATGTGCGACAAAGACAGAATATACCCAAATGTGGTTCGAGAGAGAGAGACAGAAGGTTCAGAGTAGGGTGTTGGACACAAATTGCGGTATTCATCGACATTTACCGCGACAATGTAGCAGTTTGGTTTTATGTAATGAAAATGAGCTTGTTTAACGGATTTTACAGTGGAGTAATGGTTTTAAACCTCCTGTAGACAATCGAAATATTAATATAACATGGCAAATTATAACTTACTAGTAACTTTACAGTGAAAAAATAAAGCGAAGTATTGAGAAGATTTTGCAATATAACAATTGACATATTAATTAATATTATTAATTTAACATAAATTTGGATGACTTTTATTGAGGGAAACCAAAAAAAGATAAATTGACTGTGTTAGTAAGAATGAAAGGTGAGAAATGAGTAAGAAAGTAACGAGGCAAAGATATCCACATCCGATAACTAAGTCTGTGATGACAGTTGACAGTGGAGAGAATTGGAAAAAGGAGTCATGTTGTCCCGACTCCTCATAGCATGCTTTGATCTAGGAATAAAAGCGTGTTATGGTATATTTAATTTGCTTCTGTCTAATTCATTGCTTCGTATACTTACGGTACTGGAAGCACTAATGGGGTCAGGCGGAACTATAAGTTTAGTGCTGTACCTCTCCAAGCTAAGCAAACCGTACAAGCATTGCTTTAACATGGAAAACAGATAACTAATAAATAATCCCGGACATTTCACACGGCATCATCTGGCCCCAAAGTAAGCAGAGCTTGTGTTATGGATACCACATGACTAATATACTACTTATATACTTTTTTTGTAAATACATACATATTATACATAGAAACACCCAGACCCAAGACAAATACTTGCAGATCATACAAACATTTGTCCCGCGGGGGGAATCGAACCCGCAATCTTCTGCGTCTCAGCCGGACCTTAGCCCACTGTGCTACAGAGGTCGTCGAAACTGATTAAATACTTTTATACATACAAATGGTTGTCTATTTATCTAAATCTAATACCCTTAAACGAGCAATTCTTGTAGATATATAATCTGAATCTCGGTAACGGCTCCAACGATTTTTATGAAATGTAGTATGCAGAGGGTTTCGGAGGCGATAAATCGATCTAGCTAGGTTTCATTTTTAGAAAACGTCGTTTTATCCGTGTTTTATACCGAGCTAAGCTCGGTCATCCAGGTACTGTATATATGAGAGGATTTTCATCTACAAGGTAAGCAGTATCAAATGTCCAGGAATTTGAAGTAATGGAGGAGAGGCAATGGACCTGAAGGTCGGGATAACTGTTATGGTTATAGAGCTAGTTCCAACTCCTAGTTACTTAGAGATACACAATGTTGATTCAGAGTTTTATTATTACGGTAGGCTTTTATTGAGCACTCTCCTAAAGAGCCTGTTACCATATACTGTTCGTTGACCAGCCTTTATTTGTACATAATGTGTCAGTCTTTGAGAGAACCGTCTTTTCCTTGAATGTATAGTCGTTAGTTTGGACCTCAGCACAATTTGATAGTCTCGTTTAGAGAGGTGAGATGCAAAATCACCCTGTTCTTTAAAAATATCCCCAATAGGCCCCGATAGGCCACTGTCCCAGTGGCCTATCAGTTCTTTTTGGGTTAGCCACCATACGGACTCAAACGTAGACAGAAGATTTCTGAATTTGCTTGATTTTAAATGGTAATTACACACCATAAATAAAAAAACATTGAGAGGAAACTTGTGCACTTTTGAATAAAATTTCAAACTGTCATCGTTTAGAAGTATTTCTAAAATATCTATCTTTTATTTATCTATCTATCTATCTATCTAAAAACGGAAATAACGCAAATCTAAAACCAAGAAATGTGCAGCACATTGTAGTCCCGATAAGACCCGCCTGGCACGGAAGCTCACGTCCAAGATTATCGACGGCTGGATAGTAAACACGCGGCAACAGGCGAGACATACGTGATATTTGCGCAGTGAGTTGCCGGGGTCCGATCCAGCTGCTATCGGCTTGATAGTACGTGATTTTTAGTCTAAACTTGAGCTGTGTTTCATCAAATGACCAGTCTGATTAGGTACTTTAACTTCCAGGCGTGGTCGACATCTCAGATCTCCAGATACTCACAGATCCTTTAGGATATCTATATAAAGTAATCACAGGCAAACCAAATAAATAATTTATAATCCCAAATAAATATATAGCATAACAAAGTTACTTTTGCAGTGAATGAATCAGTGTACCTGTATAATGTATAAAATAATGGAATAATTATGTAGATAGGTACATAAGTATAAATATGTTCAACGGTAACTTGTAAAAAGTAGGACTATCTACAAACAAAAAGCGGCCAAGTGCGAGTCGGACTCGCCCATGAAGGGTTCCGTAGCAGCAAGTAACATAATATAAAAGTTCTTGTCGTTCGTTGTAACTTTGATCGATGTTACTAGATCTCGTTCAAACCAATTTTCGGTGGAAGTTTGCAGGGTAATGTAAATCATATATTTTTTTTAGTTTTATCTTTCTCTTATCTTAGAAGTTACATGGGGGGAGGGGACACACATTTTACCACTTTGGAAGTGTCTCTCGCGCAAACTATTCAGTTTAGAAAAAAATTATATTGGAAACCTCAATATCATTTTTAAAGACCTATCCATAGATGCCCCATATGGGTTTGATGAATAAAATTTTTTGAGTTTTAGTTTTAAGTATGGGGAACCCCAAAATTTATTGTTTTTTTCTATTTTTGTGTGAAAATGCGGTTCACAGAATGAAGGTCTTAATGCGGTTCACAGAATACATCTACTTACCAAGTTTCAACAGTATAGTTCTTATAGTTTCGGAAAAAAGTGGCTGTGACATACGGACGGACAGACAGACAGACATGACGAATCCGTAAAGGCTCCGTTTTTTGCCATTTGGCTACGGAACCCTAAAAATGAGATGTCATCAAAAACATAACTTGTAAAAAAAAACAAGTCTCGCGCAACTCAGTTGTTTTAGTTGTTTGGTTAGCTAATTACGTAATAACTTAAGACAAAAGGTCCCTCAAGTAGGAACTGAATAAATTAAGCGACTTGGTATTACATGGATCTCACAACTTTTTACGGTAGAAGAACTGAGTTGCGCGAGATTTGTTTTTTGACGTGAGAACGTCTAATAAATCAATGAACGCCGGCTGCCACGAAAAAGGATGACTCAATGTCCCGTTACGCTCATTGTAACGTTACGATCGGAGCGAGACCGAGAGATGACGTTGTCACGTTAAACTATCATCCGTAAACCGACTTTACAGACAACCAATTTTTTTACAAGTTATATTTTTGATTGCATTAGATCTTAAACTTGACTAGCATTATAATTTTTGTCTCCATATAAAGACTTAGTGATTATACAAAATGAACTGTGACCACTCTGGGGTTTTTTTTATTAACCTATCGTTATAGCTGGTCTTCTACTATACTAAAATGGTGACAATCTGGCACGGGACAGGGAAGATTCTCTCGATATTGGTTTAAGCCCATTCGTAGTGGCATTATTTGAACACAGGCTCAGAATTTATATTGACGTAATACAGAGTGTCTAAAAACGAACCAGTCACAAGCAAAGCAAAGAAGCAACCGGTAAAGTACCATGCCTACTACAATTACTACGAATACTTAATATTACGTCCATAAAACGAATCATTCATCAAGACACAGTCGATCTCTAATCACACGCAAAAGATCATATTCCCACGAGACCTACTTGCGCGCACGCAGGGTCAACGACCCCGAAGCCTTCGTAACCTAGCAACGGTACTTGAGCCTTCACCTCCTTGCTATTTAACCACACTTTCATTTTCAACCCTATTTTGATACACCATAAGGTTTGGTTTCGGTCGAATGTACATCATAGATAGGTTGTATAAAGTCGGCTTGTGTGTATTTAAATTGGAACTCTATTCCGTAAGCAGTAAAAGTGATTTTGGTTTGCAATGTGGATCTGTGTGTGTCTCCATACGTCCATTCATCAGATGCTCAGAACAGTATTGTTCTCGTATTGTTCGAACTGCTCGAAAAAATTTGGATACTTACAAATAATGTTATCTTGTCCGTCATTGTATTTGTCATGCATGATTTTTTATAAATATTTTTTTTATTAAATAAATTAAATTATATATTTTTTTATACTTCTCACATAATGTTAGTAGTAGTTTTTTAATCTTAATAAATAATTTGCGTATCACAAGCAAATATATTTTTTTACGCTTTCATTCATACTACTAAAATACTGCTAAAATGTTTGTCAAAAAATAAGTGTTAAAATTTTAGTTAAGTATTTCTAAAAATATTAGTTAAAGTGTAATTATATAAAAGAGCCCAATTCTAAATGGACACTCTAAATTTCAATACTCTTGAGATTTGGCTTCTTTGAGTTGCGAGCCTGAGTGGTCCCTAATGATACCTTTAAGGGTATCTACACAACATTTCTAACGTGTCTCAAGAGAAGGCTGAATGAATAAGTATTCCATAGGCTTAAATGGTGAAATGTGATTAAATATTTAATTTATATGCCACCGATTTCCTCATCATAGTTTAGCTTTCATTCATCGTTTAATAGCTAGTATACATTTTATCAAATTATTGAATCGATTGGTTCAACTGCATTAGGGGTAAAAAATCAGGGTTACAACTTTCACAAGTTAAATCCTGTTTAGTGTGAAATTCCCTTCAAACATGGCATTTTACTCAATCGCATGTTCACTAAATGCGCTGTCGTGTTGACACTGACTGATATGATTACGTCATCACTGAGCGCCGAACTAATCCATATTCATCCGGTGCGCTGACACTAATTCACTTTAGAAATTGCACTGGCAGCGACCACGTCATATGACGGACGTCAGTTAGTAGCCAAACTAGGACCAATCGGTGTGATTTGTCACAAAAGATGCGATTTTTTAATGCGACACGGCCATACCTAATTTTACTCGCTCAACAAGTACATAAGATATATTATCTTAAAATGTGTTGTTTAAATGTTGCATCTTTATTAATTGACATAAGAATGTGATATAGGGATAGTGTATAGTTATTTAGTAATACTTATAGGAGAGACAAAAACCGCGTCGAGTTGACTAGCGATATAAGTCCTTGAAACTTACAAAGTCGTGACAATGGCCAGGCCAGTTAATCAGACCATAAAGAACATTCTAGTGCTTTATGTTCGTGATGATAAAACGAGTACTAACGGTAGGTATTAGGTTTAGATTATGTAATTACTACCACTATCGATGTACGTGCTGCACTTGTTCTAATGAGAAGGTAATGGCTGTATTTAAAATAAAAACTAATGTATACATTTCCTAGTCGGTAATTTTTGGTAAATAAGGAAATGTCCAGTCAATATGGTATTATGTCCAAGATAAGGGACAGATAATAATAAAATATAAAGACTGAGAAGAAAACCATATTAGCGAACGAAATATTAAATTACATGCTGTTATGAGACAAAAACAGAACAACGAAACATCTAGTAGGGAGGGTATTACACAATAAAACCTTGTGACAGTTTGTCATAATCAACAATATTTTATTTATGTAACTAGACATAACTCATAAGTAAGCTAATAATAATAATAATAATAATGTACATTTCACACAGCATCATCTGGCCCCAAAGTAAGCAGAGCTTGTGTTATGGGTACCACATGACTGATATACTACTTATATACTTTTTTTTGTAAATACTTACATATTATATATAGAAAGACCCAGACCCGAGACAAATACTTGCAGATCATACAAACATTTGTCCCGCGGCAGGAATCGAACCCGCAACCTTTTGCGTCTCAGCCGGTTCTAAGCCCACTAAGCCACAGAGGTCGTCAGAGCTATGTTGTTTTGTGGTCTTTTTGGTTAGTTACAAGACATAATGTCGCAGTTACCGTTGTCGGATTGAGTTGAAATTATGCATAGCTACTCGAGATGCAGATGCCATTGTTACCGTATGTTATGGACGGTGAGCTCATCGCACGCTTGCATCGTCTGCAACTCTAATCATTAAAAATAAAAATAAAACATCTCATATGACTTTGTACCTGAACTTGACTAATTTGTAGTAATGGCAAAAATGCTAGCTACACGGTTGTTAGCACCATTCGAATGCTAATGATAAGGTATTCCCGGCATGGTGTAAACATGCGAGGCGTTTCAAATATTCTGCATAAATTGTTTTTATTTTACATTACTGCTGGTCGAAGCCAATGCTAAACTAATTAAAATCATCCAAATCTTGTACAACTTAGTAAATGACTGGTCCTTCAGCTCATTTGGTAGTAACTCTGCCTTCTGCGCGGTAGGTTGAGATCGATTCCCTTCTAGGACATTTAGATTTTTTCTATATATTATTTTGACGTGATAACGTCTTACAAATCGATAAAAACCGGCCTCACGCACGAAACTTGTCACGTTCCGCCTGAGCCGAACGTGCAAGCGAAAGCGCGGAACAAGTGATAGAGAGGCACGATCGGTCTAAGCGTTCGGCTTGTGACGCATCTTAATCGGTATCGGTAAAAGAATACAATTTTTCATCAATGTTTTCTTACAACGTTATCACGTAAAATTATCGTCCGTAAACCGACTTTACTGACAACCATTTTTTTTTATTAAGTATATCTTACATGTTTCTCCTGCTGTTCTGTGTTCATATTTCTACGCATTAGATAGTATCTGTAATGTTAAAATACGGTGTAAATAAACTTAATTTAATTTAATTTGTGTGTTTGTTCTGTGGTGTTATAAGTATCATTATTATGCATATAAAAATATATCAGTCATTTACATAATACAATGCCTAAGCATGTTTAAATAAATATTAGTGGACCATCTAGCCTCAATCTAAATTGAGGTTACATCTAGATGGTCTACTAATATATTAACCATTTAAACCATGTTTTTCTACTGTGTGAAATAGTGTTAAATGGAATACTTTAATGGTTTTTTATTTCTGACTCACGGAAACTTATGACATTCAAATCGTAGTTATAGAACATCAATCATACTAACAATACTGTGTCCGTATGTCATTCACACACACATGCACCGTTACTTCACACACACGCGCTCGCTAATTCAATACCAGTAATACCTTACCCACATCATACAGACATCGTACATGCTAACTTGTACCCTATTATCATCATAATAAAACATATTAATACAGATTTTTATAACGAATTGAGATGTCTCTTGTGTGTCTTGGGTAATGTCTTTGAATATAACATCAAAATTTTAAAGTCCAAATTCGTTTTTCGAAGTTTCTCTAACTCAATATTCTTTTACACATGTCTATAGGAATGTGAATCTTATTTTAGAGTCTGTAAACTCGTGTTTTGTGTGTGTAATCAGATGGCTGGCCGTACCAAGTGGTGCCAGGCTTCGCAAGAATGCGCCGGAGTAGTACAGTTATCAATAACTACATAATATAATAGAATTGTTCGTATGTTTGTATGTAAAGTTGTTTTGCCGGTGAGTTTGTGTTTTGACCTTGAAGATGGTATTTTCCTTGTGGTTTTATGATGTTTTTTGTACGGTATCGATTTTATTGTTTTGTTTTTATGTTATTTTATAATCTGATGATCATTATACTATACACTGGAATATTTATGTTACTACTTTTTATACCTTTTAACTACCTACCTACATTTATAACTTATATTGAACATAGCAAAATCAAAGGTTTTATGTATGAAAATCTTATGTTATTATTTTTGATAATAAACATGAATAATGTTTACATTCAATTAAATTTGTAAAGAACATTTATTTAACATTTAAATGTTTTCGAATATGGGTCATTTGCGGAACTGTAAGTCTAACTAAAGCTTGTGAACATAGCTCTAAATTGGGGTCACACTCACTTCACAGGTGAGGTGGGACTCCAGCGATCACCGACTTCATCTTGACCGCAAACGAACACTCTTTTAGGGTCATCGTGTATCACTCACTATTCGTATATCGACCCCCTGACACATTGAGGCGTTGGAGCTGTCGTGGACCTCATTTAATACATTTACTGATTTTTACCTATTCTACCTGTTCCATTTTCTGGCTTGTTAACGGTTTTTCTACCTAATAATAAATAAACACAAATACTTTTATCTATAATATACTAGCGACCCGCTCCGGCTTCGCGCGGGTGCAATGTTGATACTAAATATACTACAGAATGTCCAATGTGATTAGAAAACTCTAAAATGATTAGTGTCTCTTTACTATATTATTCATATAAACCTTCCTCTTGAATTATTCTATCTATTAAACCCGCATCAAAATCCGTTGCGTAGTTTTAAAGATCTAAGCATACATAGGGACAGACAGCGGGAAGCGACTTTGTTTTATACTATGTAATGATATTCCTATTTTAGAGTCACTAATTTGAGATCGATAATTTGACTTGTTATTTTGTATGGAAATTTCTACTTAAAATAAAAAATACTTTTCATATTTTGTACATTGTGAAATATTAACTGCTAAAGTAGCTCAGATGTACTCGAGTGTAATTATTCTTTCCCTAAATAGCCATCTGTTAGCGAGATAAGGGCCACGATCCACACCGTAGGCCCCTCCTAGATCTCTCTCACTTTGTGTAATTATTTCTCGCCGAGTCTCTTTCTCTGTGAAATTATGACGTTATCGGCGTTTTTATAACGCTATAAAAGGTCCGTCATTAAACCTTATCTAGTCGAGACGGTAGAGGTGCTCGCATATAAATCTCTGTTTACTCTTGCACCTTTTTATGTCATTTTAAGTATATTTACAAGGTAGGCCTGAAAAATAATCTATACAGATAATTTAATTTGCGTGTATGCATAAAATATATACTAATATATATCACAGTAACTTTCATGTGTTATTTCTTTACCCATTGTGATTAAACAGAAAAAGACGAACCATACTTTAACGCCACGCTAACTAATTACTTACTGATTATAGGGTAGAGTGCAGACCTTTATCCTTTCAGTTGTTTACATCTGTAAGTAGGACACATCTTAACCAAATGGTAAAAGCTAAATTGATATAAAACGCAGCTTAAATCCGTTTCAATAAATTAACAGATTATGAATAGCCATGAAATTGCGGCACTTCCCTCGCTATTGACATATCAAGGTCCGCAGGGGTTCTTCAATTACGCACTATATTGCTAGGAGTAGGCAAGGGTGGAAAATTCGCATAAATTACACCCTGTGGTAATTAAATCTACTGATGTGAGTTTCAATGAACATAATATGGGTTTTGGTAACCATGGCTGGTTGATAATTAGATGAATATTAAGTCCTTACTCACATATATAAATAAATAAATAAATAATTCCGAACATTTCATCGCATCATTTAGCCCCAAAGTAAATAGAGCTTGTGTTACGGGTACACGAAAAAAAATGAAATGAAATTTATTCAAAGAAACAACTACTGCGATAATTAAACATTCTGCATCTCAGGCGTAGTGGACATTGGCATACTGCGACACAGAGGTCGTCAATATATCGTTTCAAATACATTAAGCCAGGTGATATAAGTCAAATAAAGTTCTGGGCCCATGACTTAATATTAGTTAATATTTGTACGAATTGTATGCGACATCTTCCGCAAACTACTAATTTATTTTAGAAGAAACAGTGTCCTTTCGTCTGTTTTAAAGTAAAATTATTCTTTATCCCATGTGTCAGTTAGTAGATAACTCTGGTGCCGGAGTTAATAGAGCACCTCACTGTTAAATAACCCAACTATCACCGACCTTGCTGAATTTCAGTGACATGACAACGCAACGATACTTGTCGACCTTGTACTTGACGGAGCGAGCGGAACGAACGCTTCAACAATAACAATGTGCCGAAGCCGATATTAGTACTCACCGGTTAATTTTCCTTGTTCAGATGTGTCTACCGTTTTCTAGATAACATATCAGTTAACAGTAGAAGTGATATTTCCTGTAGTAACTACACTACAGGAAATAATCATCTCTTGAGTCCTGTTATATATTAGGTTGGGGAAAAAGTCTTTTCGCATTATGGTATGTATGAACTTGTAATAAAATCTCTTTGGCTATACTATTTGTATCTGGCTGGTTTTGGTATCATTAAAAGTTTAACTTTTAAAGAACATAATTCCAAATTCAAATTTGGGAAATTTGTGATTTTTATTTGTTTTTCTTACTGTCAAGATGAGTGAATCTAATGAAGAAATTCGATACATTTTAAAAATTTTCAAAAAAAATTTGCGATGGTTATGGACCTAGTGCAGTATTTGTGAGAGTAGCACAAATTTGGTTAAAGCGTTTTCAATTCGGAAATTTTGATGTCAAAGATGCACGTCGCTCTGGTCGCCCTATTACGGATAAAATGGATGCCATTTTTGAAAAAGTGGAGCAAGATCGGCATATCAGTAGTTACGACGTAGCTGAAGTACTGGGAATTGACCACAAAACAGTTTTGGCACATTTGAAAAAAAACTGGGTACACAAAAAAGCTCGATATTTGGGTACCTCACGAGCTCACTGAAAGAAACCTAATGAACCGTGTACTCATTTGTGATTCTTTATTATGACGTAATGAAACCGAACCATTTTTGAAGAAGCTGATAACTGGTGATGAAAAGTGGATCACGTACGACAAGAACGTGCGAAAAAGGTCGTGGTCAAAGGCCGGTCACGCTTTACAGACTGTGGCGAAACCCGGGTTAACTCGCAACAAGGTGATGCTGTGTGTGTGGTGGTAATGTAAGGGAATTATTCATTATGAGCTGTTACCACCAGGCAGGACCATCGATTCTGAACTCTACTGCGAACAACTGATGAGATTAAAGCAAGAAGTTGAGAGAAAGCGGCCGGAATTAATCAACAGAAGGGATGTGGTTTTTCATCATGATAACGCTAGACCTCACACATCTTTAGCCACTCAGCAAAAATTAAGACAGTTGGCTGGGAGGTGTTAATGCATCCGCCGTATAGTCCTGACCTTGCACCTTCAGATTTCCACCTGTTTCGGTCTTTTCAAAATTCTTTAGGCAGTGTCAGGTTAACATCACGAGAGGACTGCCAAAACCACTTGTCGCGGTATTTTGATCAGAAGTCCCAAAATTTCTATAGCAATGGGATAATGTCCCTACCTACAAGATGGCAAAAAGTTATCAAACAAAATGGTACCTACATACTTTAGTTAAATGTAAATAAACTATATTAAAAAATGTTTTGAATTTTCTTAAAAAATGCGAAGAAACTTTTTCCCCAACCTATTATTTATTTCGGATAAAAATCAGCATTAATCTTTATTTTTATTTAATAAATTACTATGTATGAAAGTCGTCAAATTATGACGTCCTCGTTTTAAGAAAACCATGAAATAAATTACTGGTCTTTATGAATAAAATAAACACCCTAAAAAGAAAAAAAAACCCACAAATTAATTAAATAAAAGCTAACTTCCCTCAAAGTGTGTCTGAGATCTGGAAAAAAAGTATATTTTCTCGCAAAACTACAAAAAGAATAATTGAATTTGACGTCGTTATTATTCACAAAGGGAGAAATCGGATTAAAAGGTTGAATTTATTTAAGTCCGGGCTTATGAAGTGGAAAGTGAAATAAGTTTGTGTAACTTGAGTATATTTTTAGCTTAGAACCCGCCACTCGCCAGTCATCAAACATTTTTTTTAATTTTCCTCTTACAAACATACTGAAATGCCACGCAAATATTTTTTTCCAATGAAACCCAGTCAGTACATTTCGAGTTTGCGATTTATTTGTCCTAATTTTGACTTGTGACCTCAATTTGGCGGTAATGGCCCCATACGTCTCGCAGACCAGGGCATCAATGGCCCGGGATCAACAATCGCGGCTGTTTGTGGAAACATGATTCGGATTTTAATGAGGGTTTAAAATTAATGGGGCGTGATTTTTAGAAATCATTTGCCTTTTGGAAACACTGGGATCTGAGAATAAAATAACCGGTTATATTCCCTAGATAGTAGATATCTTATGTAAGCATGATATGGGTAAGTATTTTCTTAATATGGAAGGAAAAAGGTATTAGGAGACTAGATCATTTTAAACATCCAAATTGGCCCAGCCCTTTCTACTTAGCCACATTTTAGCTTAGACATTCATAAAGGTATAGGCATAACCAAGGCACCGAACCTTCCTGCTCTAAACTATCTATACCTTGTATAAGTAGTCAAGGAAGTCCATGCATATACCAATTCCAAGATAGCATCCAGTTCAAGCGGAAATTGCAGCAAGCAACCGGGCGGAAGCTGCAGATGCATGGGAAGTAGCTTGTATCAGGTATCCTATCCCCATGCTAGATACACTCAGAATTTACTGATTTTGAACGTGGATTTAGATTGATAGAACAATAATGTGATGAATGGATTGCATGCTGTTAAATGTATTGGCAGCCATTCATAGTTACATGAACTCTACTATGCCATTGTCATGTCATTGTATGTCATGGCTATTTAGAATGTCATATAAAGAAAAAAGTATGACATCGAAATTATAGAAACATTGCCTTAATATTTCGACACCGTAATATAGCGTAGTAAGCTGAAATCTTTTGCAGTATAGGGTTTGCATGATATACTGTAGTGTTGCAGTACTCCAGCTCCTGGCTTGAAATGAGGACACTACTAAATCTAAATCCAGCCAGTCTATACCGTTGTCTGTCGGCAGCGTTCCGCGAATATATCAATATTACTTGCAATAACTCAGATGCAGTATTGCAGATGTCCGCCACAATGCCTTAGCCGCCACCAACCCTGAACCAGACGAGCTGGATAGGACTACAAGGTTAATAGAACTTTAAGGTTAATGTATGTGTTTTAAAATGTATTTGGTTAAATATTGAGGGATATCCAGACACCGTTCAAGGGTCAATAATAATGCCAGGAGATACTGGATATGATAAACTAAATTCAAACATATTGTTTTATTCAATACAAAGCCAAAGATATTTTATTCAATACAATCACAAGGATCACTTTGAAATGTCTAACCTTGGTATGAATGTGGAGCATCTTTGACTATGTCCTCGGACAGCTAGTAGTTCCTTTCATAGCTCCATGCTAAGACTAAGATAAAGAAAAATCCCATCCAGTATTATCGACTCTGTTGAAGCATGTTGGGAGCATGTGCGGCAGATTTAGCCGACTCGCGACTGTTGCGGGAACAATGCACTTTTCCACCGGGGCTGATGCCGATTGATTAATGGCTTCCGAAATACGCTCGATACGGCTTCCGGTCTCGGCAGCATTAAGCGATGAAGAAAATGCTGAAAAATCCATCGTGTTATTACTCGCAGTGTCACTGAAATAATGAAAAAACATTTACTATTTTAAAGCACAAATTAAAGTCAAAAGATACTTTATTCAATACAATCACAAGGATCACTTTAAGACGTCTTACGAACTAGGTGAATTTAGGTGCCAATTCATCCTAACCCAAGCCCGAGAAGAACTGGCAAGAAACTCGTCTTGGTCCTAGCGCTTTTTTACATGATCCATCATATAAAATAAAATGAAATGAAATGAAATATCCTAGTGTCTATTCTTAGTGTTGATTCTATGAAGGTCACTATTTTGCTGTATTCCTGTAGCCTATCGCAAATAGCCATGTTTTTAATTAGCATACCAATAAAAAAATATTTTTTTCCTTTCCATACAACATCTGCATTCGAATTAAAAATTCTTCATCTTATTAGTACCGTAGGTGTGGGTAGAATTAAATTCCTCTAATTCCACAGAGGGGAGGAGGGACAATTTTAAAAATTGCACGCCGATGCGACGCCGCATTTCGCCAACATTTTCTTCGTGGATGGGTTTTAATATTCGTTCCTTGTAGTTGGGCAGCGATGCAGTGATGAGAGGAAGCGGAATACATCAAACATGTCTTTAACATTGTAGTCTATGTTGATATTAACCGGTGGATGGATTCAATTGACGTCACAGGGATTTTAGGGACTTAACATGCATACCATTAATAAGAAATGGAACTGAAAAATCCAGATGATGATAGCTCTTGTAGAATCTTGGCTACCTGTGACAAGCCATACGAAAAATAGACGACGATACTCGTACGAATGACGCTATTGAATTTTCCTCATAGCGAAATCACTTAGTGGAGAATTTAAACCGCTACCTCTAACACCACAGAAAAGCCGGGTGTTAGACAGCACCGCGCAATGTGGGAACTCGCTGTTAAGACGTACTCAGGACAAAACCGGTGGCGGAGCATTTACTTATTAATACCTAACTTCAATACTCGTGGCACTAGCGGTACAGTACAGACCACCTATACAACTATAATTACCTATAGAAATTGCAGTTTAGACTTCCAATGTGAAATGTTTAAAATTGTTGCTGTATACTGTTGCTGCTGATGTGCATGATAAGTGCCCTTACGAAACCTTTCATCCCCTCGGGCCTTCGTCAACAGTTATTACTATTTTCACTCAAAACGGGATATTTACCATGATATATGAGTTTTTCTGCTTCTCGATAAATAGAATTCAGTTCAGCTTCAGTTTATCTCGTGATCATGGCGCATGCAACTGTGCCGAAATATCGAGAAGCAGAAAAACTCATATATCATGGTAAATATCCCGTTTTGAGTGAAAATTATGTGCAAAACCATGATAGTTTTAAAAGTTATATCGCTAACCGGTACGGGCCGGATATAGTTAAAATGGTGAAAGACCTAGAACGTTTGCGGAAAAAGTGTGAATGTCTACGTGCATCGCTGGAATTTTTAGTGAAGTGTCGGGATACAGACCTAATACCAGTGTGTGTGCGTATTAAATCTCGTGATGACATTCCGGGATCCGCAAATATTCTACGACAAGCGAGTGTCAAATTACTGCGAAAAACAATACGGAACAATAGACACCGGTTTCATACATTGCAAGTAGAATTATATAAAATACATTTCAAGTGCATTAGTGTGTTGTCACCTACGGATTTTGATACTTGTGACCGTATTACATACATGCAAGCTCAGCGCTCTGGAGATCAAAGTTCATATAAACAGAACCGTAAGTTAGAATCCATGTTGAAAACACAAAAGCGAGTTGTCCCCTACCAGACACATGCAGACATTAACTCACAAAAAACTCGAACGGTTATTAATTTGTCTGACAAGGTTTTGAATGATTCTGCTCTCAGAGTGTTAGAGAAGGGTCTAAATTTTGCCCCTACCATGAAACGCATCCCTTATGAGAAAGTGATCGGTAATGTGGAGGAGGTCATTCGTTATAATAGGATACCAGGAAGTGACGCGGAGTGTCTAAGACAGGACATTGCATTTATATTACGTCATACTAAACCTCCAGAACCCAACATTACTAAGGATGAGTTGATGGCGTTAAAAGAGCTCCGCCAAGATACCAACTTGTTGGTCCTTAAGGCTGATAAGGGGAACGCTACGGTAGTTATGAACGTCACAGAATACGAGGATAAAATCCTGAACTTGTTGAAAGACACTAACACATACAAACTGGTGAATTACAATCCGACGGCTAGAATACATCGTAGTACCCAGAAAATTATAAAGGAGTGCCAATACGCTATAGGAGAGGAACTAACAAAATACCTGTTGCGCCCTAAAAACATCCAGCCACCTAAACTGTATGGTCTACCTAAAGTGCATAAACAGAATGCTCCGCTGCGACCCATCGTTAGTCAGATTGACTCACCTACTTACGAGTTGGCGAAGCATGTAGCGGGTGTGTTGCAACCTTCTGTAGGCCTGACATCATCTTTCGTGAAAGACTCACGTCACTTCATACAGATTCTTCAGCAGACAACGGTTGATGAGAGTGAGGTGATGGTTAGTTTTGATGTGGAATCCCTCTTTACAAACGTCCCTATAGCCGACTGTATGAAGGTGGTAGAGACTAGAATACAGAGAAATGGTATCCCAGCAGAATATGCCAAGCTTTTATACCATATTCTGGCCACAAACTATTTCTTGTATAGGGAAAATTACTACCTACAAATTGATGGTGTTGCCATGGGAAGTCCCGTCGCTCCCGTAGTGGCCAATATATGGATGGAGTATTTTGAGAACCTGGCTATATGCTCTGCCCCCTTGCCAATGAAGTTGTGGAAAAGGTACGTTGATGATGTTTTCTGTATTGTAAGAGGCAATAAACATGAGATTGAACTCCTTTTGGCATACCTAAATGGCGTACATACCAAGATGCGGTTTACGTATGAAATGGAAAGTGATCGAAGCTTGGCTTTCCTGGACGTGATGGTACAGATTCGTGATGATGGTAATTTAGGCTATTCCGTTTATAGGAAGCCGACCCATACGGACCGATATCTCCATGCTGATTCACACCATCACCCTCGGCAGCTTAACTCGGTTGTAATGTCTCTCACGAACCGTGCTTTCGACCTATGTGATGAGTACTCCATAAAGAGTGAGCTAGCTCATGTTCAGCATGTCCTACGTAAAAATGGATATAAGCTTCGATCTTTTCCAGTTAGACAAAGGCCTAAACCCCACAGATGTATAGTAGAACGAAAACCTGCTTTTCTACCGTACATCAAAGGAGTGACGGACAAAATTGCGAAAGCCCTGCAGAAATTGTCCATAAAAACAATTTTTACTCCCTTAAATAAGATCTCACACTACCTGCGCTCACCTAAAGATAAGATTCCTCTTCAAACACCAGGAGTGTACAAGATTGACTGCAGCTGTGGGAGCTCTTACATCGGCCAAACAAAACGTACCATAGCTTGTCGAGTGACAGAACACATCCGGGCGGTCAAAAATATGGACACACAAAAGTCGGCCATAGCTACACATCTACTAGAATCTGGCTCAAACCACTGGATCGAGTTACACAATCCACAGGTAATCTCAACTGAAAAACATTACATCCCAAGATTGGTACAAGAGGCAATAGAGATTACCAAACACAGGAATTTCAATCGAGAAGACGGTTTTCAATTGTCTGGAGCCTGGAACCCTGTGGTGAGGATGTGTGGAAATCGTAAAAGTGAGGTACCAGTTATGCGTCCAGATACCGTGAGTGTTGTGTGTCGTAATCGTGATCGAGTTGTTAGTGACAGTGAAACCGGTAGTAGGGGTAATGTTCGCAGTAAAAGACTGAGAAAGAGGGTAGACCGTTTTGTCTGCCAATAACATCCACCCGCAAAGACTTCAGTTTATCTCGTGATCATGGCGCATGCAACTGTGCCGAAATATCGAGAAGCAGAAAAACTCATATATCATGGTAAATATCCCGTTTTGAGTGAAAATTATGTGCAAAACCATGATAGTTTTAAAAGTTATATAGTTATTACTATTGTTTCTAATTTACCCCTTTTTATAGTTGTTTTTCAAAATTTTGTCTATCTTATGTCAGTAAATGGCTGAACAATACAGACAATTGTTAATATTAATATTTCAATAGAAATATGTCATCGAGCGTGTTTCACTGTCACGGAGCGATGAGCTCGCAAGGTCATGGGCTCCATTAACTGTTACAACAGGAAGTTCAACAGGCATTTACTGATTGAAAATATTTTGAAAATTATACCTATGCAGAATCTCCATAATAAACAGTACTGCGCGTTGGCTTCAGCGAAGGAGACATTGTAATTATATCAACAGCAAGTTGCAAAGGCCGCCATCTTAACTCAGTGACTTATATTTTACGAATTGCATAAATTCAATGATGACTAGCAAGTACCTATAGGTACTACACTTATCGCTACATTATAGCTTTTATTAACTCAGTGTCAGTTGAATTTGAGAAAGATAATTAAAAACCGACGACGGGTCGGAATAATTGACATAGTAATATAGGAAAAACTCGAGACTTGAAGAGACCTAAATTGTAGTTTTCAGGAAAGACAGACGACGACAAAGCATTCCAATCCTTGGCTGTACGCATTATAAATGTGGAAGCAAAGCGCTTTGTTCGTAAGGGTGGTAGGTTGACAAGGTATGGATGGTATTGAGCGGTACGTCTGCTTGTCCTGTTGTGAAAAGGAGATGATGGAATTAGATCATGTAATTCGTTAAGTAGCATCTGTTAGTTGATTTCACTTAATTAGAACGGATTATCCTCAGGAACCTGGCATAATCCACTTCCACCTATCTAATGCAAGGATAATGTTCGTTTTGTACGCTGTGGACTCCACGACGTCCTTCATTGTTTTAGATTTTCAACGCCGAAGGCTTCAAAAGTAGCTTTTGACGCTGTTGGTATTCTAATTTGAACACTGTGTCCTCATTACCGTGGCGCGGTGCGGTGGCGACTGATTGCTGCACCCGCTCGACTGATCCGATTTGCTGTGTCATGTCCACGTCCATACTGTCATTTACTCAATATTATGTGCTGATTTTACACGGATAAAATTAAATGGTAGATAGGTTTTTGGTAGGTTACGAGTAGGTTGGGCACTTCACAGTTTATAATAATGACCGACTAGACATTGTTGAAATTCCTAAAATATGAACGACCTTATTTTGTTTCAACCAAAATTCAAATTAGAGTACTTAATAGTTTGTAATAGTTTTAATTAAAATAATTATTAATTGACATTTTGTTCTATTATTGAGTTGAGTTTAGCTATTCATACAAAATATGCTTTTAATTTGTCAACATTCTCTATAGTGTCTAAAGAGTACATTATCTTACAAAGGCAGCATGTTAAATGCTTCCTATTCAGACTTGCTTTTTATAATTTACTAGCGACCCGCTCCGGCTTCGCACGGGTGCAATGCAGATACTAATTATACTACAGAATGGTTATCCCTAAGAGATAGCCATATACCATCGCGGACTTTTTTGTAGGCCTTTTGTGGGTGTACAATACTGTAGTACATTCTTTTGATCTGTCTCGTAGGGTTCAGACAGCGTTTGCAATGAAAGCGCAAAAATATGAGTTTATTTACGACACCACATTAAATTATCAGTGTTTATCTACTATATTATGCATATAAACCTTCCTCTTGAATCTATTTATACTATGTAGTGGTTATTTAAAATAGGAATTCAGCAAAATAAAATTAATAGAAATTAATACAAAACTAGCTGCTACCAGCGACTTCACATGCGCGCTATCAACACAAAAAGTATCCTATGTTCGTCCCAAAGATACAATCTATCTCCGTACCAAATTTTCCGTTATGTCGTTTTCGTTTCGTTCCGTTTTCCGTTAAACGAACAGACACTTTCGAATCTATATTATTTTTATGGATTTTTTATCAAAGCCTTACTATGTAAAAAAAGTAATGAACTTAAGCTCTTAATTAGGAGCAGTTCAAACAGTTAAGTAAAGCCGTCTGTTCAAAGCAATTTAATTAGAAACTACAAGTGCACCGCAGAATAAACACATTTTCTATGAATGTTAGAGTAAAACCCGCCCTCCACTGAACCGTTGTCTCTTTTACAAGAACGCGCTTATATATCTAGTAACTTTATTTATAACACTTGGGATAGGAAAACAATCTATATGTACAATTTGTACGGAATACCAAAAAGTCATTAAAAGTAAAGTTTTTTAAACTTACGCGATCAGAACACATTATTATAAATACTTACGGGTATTTATCGCGTTTATTTACCTATTTTTCCCGACGTTTCGACAGGTTTACACTCTTTCGTGGTCACGGGATGACTCATTAAAAGTTTCCAGAAAACCAAAAGGAGAACGAAGTTCTAACGAGAATAACCATTTCTTGGTCACCATTCAACACATTCAACTCATAGATAACAAATCTATAATATTCACGAAATCATTAGTCAAAAATTATAATAATTTCAGTGTGATAAGAGATCGTTATGGAGTGAAAGAAGTCGTAGTGGTGAAGATGTAGTTGAGATGGTTAGGGCATTTAGCGAGGATCGACGAAAGAAGCTTGACGAAACATGCGCATAAAGACCTCGGCATACTCACTTAGACCAAATTGGGAATGTCTTGAAGTAAGGCCAGGTCAAGAGTAGCCTAAACTGACTGTGCATTTATGAGGAATGTGATGAGTGTAAAGAAAACCAAAGAAGTATGTCAGGAGCATACATTAAAGGTAGTCTTTTGAAGAAAGCTTATTATAATAAAGATGACTATATTATTGATAAGAATGCATGGCCTCATGTCGCTTTGCCGTCAGACAGTTAACCGACACACTTGAAATGTATAAACTCTCATGTATTAGTATTTCGTAGTTAAGGTAGTTATAAGATGGATCATATAAAAAAGCGCTAGGACCAAGACGAGTTTCTTGCCAATTCTTCTCGAGCTTGGGTTAGGATGAATTGGCACCTAAATTCACCTAGTATGTAAGACGTTTCAAAGTGATCCTTGTGATTGTATTGAATAAATCATCTTTTGACTTGACTTGACTTGACTTGACTTTGCAATAGGAAATTCTCTATCGGAAAATAGGCTTGATTTTATGTATGTATGTATAATAATGGGCCTCGATATCTGTGACTGTTTTATTAATCTTAGTGTAATGCTTCAGTGTACAATTCGCTTAAACCTCGTAATATATTTTGAAATTAAAAGTTGAACCGTAAAGACATGACAAAAGTTAAAATGAAAGCGCTTTATAAAGACAATACCACGTCCACATGTACAAATGCACTGTTCTGAACACAGGGGAGAATTAAGGGTGGTAATTGGGGTAGTACTGTGCAACTTAGTTACTTTATTTATAAGCAATGATCTACTATTTCTACATAGGCAAATGCATTCGTTATTTAGATAACAACTGAGGAAATTAGCATATGGCTCACCTGAAGGTAAGTGTAAGTGGTTGCCGTAACCTACGACACTTGTAATCTTCAATCTTCAATCCTAGACACAGTAATAAAATAATAATAATAAAATCTTTATTAATTATCTTTTGATTCTGACGACCTCTACGACGCAGTGGTAAACCGCAACCTTCTGCGTCTCAGGCGCGGGTTCGATTCTCGCCGCAGGACATATGTTTGTATGATCTGAAAATATGTGTCTCAGGCCTGGTTGTTTTTCTATGTATAATATGTATGTATTTACTAAAAATAGTATATACATAAGTAGTATATCGTCATGTGGTTCTCATAACACAAGCTCTGCTTACTTTGGGGCTAGATGATGCTGTGTGTAATGTGCGGCATAATTAAAAAAAAATATACCAATAATAATAATTTATCTTAGAGCTAAGAGTTATAATACGGAAAATAATATTTATTAATATACTATAATACTTCTTATGTAACTGTTTATAATATGTCTGAACTAGGAGAACCTGTGTCTTAGGCGGAAAAAGTGCTATCAATATTAACTTAATCTATAAAGTATAAGGTCAATGAACCAAATCAAAATAAGTAATGCTTGCAGACTACTGCTTGAAGGCAGAATATCTGACACTCGCCAGACAGACTCTTACTGTAGAGTCCTACCACCAGATAAGATTTGTCAGGTTGTTCTTAACAAATCCATGTTTAGAGTGTCCAGGACCCCAATTCAGCTACATCGAATGCTTCAAAATGTCAATAACGTCAATTAAATATAAATTTAGCAGCATAGGAGAGTCCTAGAGTTACATTTTACAACTAATGGCTCTAAATAACAATGACCATGTTTTTTACGATAGTTTACTCAATCTTTGTATATTTTTTGTCGTTTTTGATATTTTGCAGAAATTGGTTAGCAGATCAGACACCAATACCATTGATAGGTGACTGCTTATAATGGCTTCGATAACATTTCCGTGCTTTTGAGGGTAAGCTGTATACTAGGGCGTAGAATTTCGGTTCGCTAATTTTTTAAATTTTTGGCCTATATTTTCACTAAATCAATAGTAATGGAAAAATCACCATGTTTTTTGACTATTTGTAATTTAGCCCCACCTAGTTGGTACCTGGATCTGTTCTAACTCCTCCATTGTCTCGGGACGACCGGAGGCATAACTATAAAGCTGGATCTGTAACGACGACTTTATTTGTACAGGGACAAATGCGACTCACTTGTTGCTGTTCAACAAACTAGATTAGACGCATCAACTTAGATTAAATAACTTTGCCAGATTATCACTGGGTTTCATAGTTAAGCAGTAGTCTAATACTAAGTATCATTGCTTTTGTAAGTCTTACCACAGTTTTATGTGCGTTTCAAGCAAGTCAAAGGTCTCTGACGGTTTTCAGTGTTTTTGTGATAAGCTTTATGACCCTTGTTGACTAAAGCGTTAATGCTGCTGTAATTTTCATACAATTTCGCATCGTTAGCGTGAAAGTAAACGAAACGAAGAATTAGTCTAGACCCTGTTACTGCCACTACTCTTCCATCATACGTACAGCTGATTTTCTGCCGCCAAGCAATTGATTTTCCCTCTAGTAAAAGCGCTCGTGGCCTTGTTAAATAAGTCGTTCCCATTAGATCAACGACGTTAAGTAACGCTGGTCAGAACCTAGATGGGTGACCGCAGTAGCATTTTAATCTGACGCTTTTGTACTTCAAGTGTACAGAAGCCATAAGTAGTTAGACCATGACGGAGAACTTTGCACGGCTTAATACTACCACCAGTTGGCCACTGCACAAGTCAGTGGCCAACTAGCAAAAACTACTCTTACTTTATTTGGGCACTTAAGATTCTAATACGATGTTCAGTGAATCATAATTCGGAAGGTGATCCTCAAAGTAAACTCGATCACTTTACATTTTCATTACAAGCACAAAGGAAGCGTTGCATTGAAAGGCAAGTGCATCCAAAAACAATCGCTTTATGCGATCGTGATATATGCCAGAAACTCGATTGGATATGAACAATGTTGCCAGTGGAAGAGGTTTTTGTAGCTAAATGTCGTTGTTTTGTTTTGGCTGGTAGCTGACATTGAATTGAAAATGTGCATCTTGTATGGGTACTTTCAGCTAAACACAGAATCTCAGCTCTCGAGTTTGGTATAATCATCTAGTTTTCAGTTTTTACTCGGTACAAGTTTTGTGAATGGTTCCCAAAGAGAGGGACATAGATTGCCAGCTTACCCTTCTGTGTATGCATACATTTTATAAACCTACGTAATATCATATAACTCTTCCATAACGGAAAGCCCACGGGTAGAGAAAAGGTGGCGAGTTCCAACCAAACGTCGCTAAGCTGGCCACACTTCCTTTATGAGAATAGACACCTCAGACCATTGTCCGGGGTTGATGGCGTGTGAAGCCAATGTATGAAGACTGTTTTCAGAATTTGTGAGGTGTATCGCTTTTGTGCCAAAGGATATAGGATGAGGGTTTTCATCAGTCAAGATTAACCAAAAAGATATACAAAAAAAAAATACCTTTTTTAACAGCTCGATCATAAATCTACTTTCGCATATTAATATTTGATTGTTTTAGGTACTTATTCTTAACACTCACTGAGCACAATATCCCATAAGATTACATAAAACATGGCATAAAGCCGGTTCACAAGTCTAAAAGTTATTGCGCATGTGTATTGTCTAGAACTTTACAACTTCCTATAAAATCTATACGATTCCTTTCTCACTCGATGCAATCATCAGCAAACTGCACTCGATCACAATAAATCCAACAGTAGAATTAGCTCCGTCAATAGTGACGGAAGCGCGTGTCCACTGTACTTCCGTGTAAATACTTCCGGTCCGAGAAAACGTGCGCAGTTGACATTGAATAACGTGAATGAGGTAAATTGGGTCGGAGCGTGCAAACGGAGATCAGATTTAATTTATTTACAACTTCGGGGTCATATGAGGCAGAGGATAAAGTGTCCAGGCGGATATTTAGCACATGAAAATAACCCATGTAACCTCATCTATGTGATTTTACATAATATTCTGATGATATCATGAAAAAGTGTGTTATAGAATTACCATCGATAGATAGGCCTTGTCTAAGTGCGCTACGTATGGGTCATATACATATACAATTCGAGTATAACATGTACACACTTAGCCAAAGGTATATCAGGTTATCGAGTGTATCGGGTTTTGTTGTGGCAAAAGAAGACCAGTTCGAGCAAGAAAACGATGGACCGACGACATCTTAAAAACCGCTCGGGAACAGATGATCAAAAAAGCAAAAGACAGAGAAATATACACACAGAGTAAACTGCAAGAGGCCTATACTTAAAGAAGGATTCCTATTCACAACTGAGAATAAAATATATACCTACAAAATATAAAAGTAATGGGGAAGGAAGGCTATAATAATAATCATGTTCTGTTTGCCAACTTGCCACCAAGGAAAAGTCTTATTTATTTAAAATATCCTTAAAGTTTAGGAGCTCATTTCTCGTTGTCACTTGCCGGGTGCGAATGCATACGTGCAGTTGTAAGCTCCGATAGGAATGCAAGTAGGTTAACAGCTCGCCAACTTGTGCTGCCACCTGTCGCCGCCGGCAGAATGCTAAACAACACCTCTCTCGCGGCTACACACGGTGCTCGTGAGTGTTCCACTAAGACCAGCAGCAGTATTAAAATTCCGCAATCTATAGCTTATATTCTCTCATCTTTGCATTTGTATAATCTATATTTTATATTGCGCTGTTGATTAGAGGTTCGATTCCCTCCCAGGATATAAATATCTATAAAAGTATGTAAAAAAATATATCAGTAATTTGATCACCGTACAAGCTATGCTTAACCTAAATGATGTTGTGTGCATTGTCCACCAATTTATTTATTTATATTCTAGTGCCAGAAAAACTAGTGCAATCATAACTCGAGTTTCAAGCATGAGGGCGGCTTTGAATGGTCACCTTAGGGCTTATGCTTATAATGTGATATGATGAAGTCATCATCATGTTTTTGGATGAGATCTCACACATGATGAGGTGACCCACATTATGGCGATTTTATAGCGACATTTTTTCGTCCAAAAGAAATTACATGAAAATCAAAATGTCTGATAGACACATCATAATCGTCAAACGCATTTGAAAGTAATTGGAAATGTTCATCCGTGTGTCTCATCGTGATGTTGTTAGCCAAATGCATCCTCTCGCTTCGTATTATTTAGCACCCGACTCTCGTTCATTTCGTCTCTTCGTTTTCGTCTCCCTCGACTTAAGTAACTAGTGTCTTCAATTAGATTAGTTCAGGGATCGTTTTGAAAATGGTTAACTTCGGTCTTGAAAAATTAAGTTACCTTTTCTTATTTTTACTAAAGAAACCGAGATTATAATATATAAAGCTACGATGCTTAGAACCAAGAATTTGAATTGGCATTAGTAACTTACGTTGCATTGATGCAATTAACCTTGCATGAAATGCAAGGTTAATTGCATCACCGAAAACTTATCGAGTGAACTTCCACTACCTAAGGTACCTACTTATACACAACCTAAGTTTATGCACTTCCAATTCTATCCAATTTAAAGTTGGGCGCGTAGTTTTCGATATCCTTCTTATAATTTAAGAAAGTAGAGGTATTATCGGCGGTTAAAAGTAGCTTAGCATTGCTGTTTAAAACCATGTTTAATATAGAAATTCAAAATTATCCTTGGGTGGGTAATGGTGGCAATTTGGGCAAGTTAGTCATAGCATTTGTAAAACCTATTCGGTTGATACCATCTAACTAAATTAGGAACGCTTAATTAAGTTAGATAAAATTAAATTAGGATAAGTTGGTAGCAGCAGAATACTAAAGGTTAACTTGACAGTTCAAAACCTAATTTTAGCTAAAATTTGTTAGGTTGGTGCCAATGTCAAATTCCTTAGATATAATTATATAATGCCAGCATGGAAAACCCCATGGGAAAACCGATGAGTTATAAACCCTACTGCTCCATTATCATATCATAAGTGAAGTACAGTAGAAAAACTACACTACATTGATAATTAAATGTTTCACATCATGAGCCAATCCCTCGTTGTCACTTTCAATATAGCTAAAGTTAATCTATACTTTATATTATACAAGCTGTCCCTTTCGAGACTTCGTCCGCGCCTTTTAAAATTAAAAGTATACAACACACTAAAGTACTTCACTTGACTTTGTAATTTAACAACACAATTATTAATGTGCACACAATGCCAACTGTCATTGCACAACATAACAAACCGAACGTCCTCAAAGATTGTATCAAACAAAACTCACCTCTTTAAATATTAATATTTTATTTTAATTTCAATTTTTTTAATCTTTTCGTTCTGCTATTCGGGGCGGAGACAAATGTAACAAATCAAAAATCTTGAAAATCGGTCCAGCCATCCGAGTTATAGATGGTGTAACTAATACGACATTGTTTTATGTATAGATATTAACACATTTATTTTATATTCTGTACTATGTTGTTATCGTAAAAATATAACTTAAAAATAACATTTTAACAATTATTGTTAATCCCTTTCCCAACAGCGCCGAGTCTAAAGTCTAAAATGATAATGGTTTCCAATTTAAATTAATCCTCATTTCATCAAGTCCAATCCTTTAGGAAGGAATCCTGCAAAGGAGACCCCATCATAACGCGAGTATTATGTTCTTTGGCGGCTCCCAGCACTCGCAGGCTTACAGGGAAATTATAGCTTTCATGGCTTTTGTTTCCACTCTCATTTTTAATATTCCGTAGATAATACTGCCTTTGTCTTCTTAATTAGTTATGTAAATCCTGTTGTAGCGATAATACATTTGAGTAAAAGAGTCTGCCCATCTAATTAATTACTAACATAAGAAAGAATATGATCTTAAGGAACAGACATACGAGTACCAAATACAAAAGAGCTAGTTTTTAAATACCCAAATAAAGAATAGTATAGACTATGTCTGCCACTGGTTTCACACAAATCAATAGTATTAACTTCGACACTGGTAAAACTTATAGGGAAGCTCTTTTGAACAGCGTTTGGGGGCGTGAATGACCCTGCAGGAGGACGCGCTTAAATTTTACGACCTTTCCGCAAAGTAGCAAAGATTCTTGCTAAACTCTTCTCTAGACGAGTATGTAATAAGCAACGGGCACGTGTGCAGGCAGTTTATTCTAGCTGTAAAATGTTTATTGAAAAATTTTGCAACCGATATTGCATATTTGCAACGTTCCGAATGTTACTGCATCGAAATACTGATCTATGATAGCGCCAGATGTGTGGATCGTAGCGTACAAATCTGTGGCTGCCTGCTACTTAGAAAAACAAGGGCAAGAACTTTTGAGAAGCCTTAATGAGTAGATTGGCTCTGTCTTTGCTTCTAACAATTTAACACTGTCTGCTTCAAATTGAATCCCATCAAAGCCTCTATAAATCCAACTGAGTCCAACTAAAATGACGTAATCTCTTCACCGCTTTGCTTGTACTCCTACCTGAAATCAATCAGCAAATCCCGCACAATTGGCCGCGTGTCCGTAATGTCCGGCTGTAATCCGTCCGTTCGGCGTCCAGATTAGCTTGATGGATGGGTACACCCTTTCATTATGTTTTTATTATTCTGGGTAGGGGACTTGTCTCGCTTCCTTAAAAGACTATGGGGAAGAAAATATTTTGTTCACTTTCTTACATATACGTATTCCTGACTTGTCTTCTCATGTTTAAGGTACTTAACTTACTCTATATATGTCTCTTTCTTCTAGCCTAGCTCAAACTTGTAACTAATCAGTATAGGTCAACGAGCTTTTCAGCGCTCAAGCTGTGCTGGGTGAACGGAAATAAAATAAATAAAATAATCCCGGACATTTTAGACAGCATCATCTGGCCCCAAAGAAACCAGAGCTTGTGTTATGGGTACCACATGGCTGATATTATATAATACATATATATATATATTGTAGATACATAAATATTATTATACATAGAAACACCTAGACCTGAAATGAAATGAACCAACGGAAAGAGTAGAGTGAGATAATTTGAATACTGGGAACACGAACTTGTCGTTTATTTTCTTTCATAAATTATACGAATATCAGGTTTTAATTTATTTGTGTAGGACCTAGGTACTTCTCAAATTGATGATAATGGTATATCGGTCCACACTCCACATCCGGAGGGTGAATATAAATGTTAATTATTCAATCAAAGCCTCCGGGTCCGGATTACGGACGGGATGTGCCCATCACTGCTATATCTTTGTTTTACCTAAAATATCCGATTGTTCGCAAGCTTTGCTTAGAAGGGGGTACACAATGACATCGTTATTTTGCCATAGATGATATAATCATAGTGATGTGCAGTCACAATATATGACGATCAATGTTTCTATTGTCCCATGTAGTTCGCGCTACTTTAGAACTTACTTTATTTTAGAACGACACAGCATTGTTTTTTCGTCGTTTTACTAACGTTGTGATTTCTAATCTAAAAGCTGTTTCATCATACGTTTCTGATAGATTCACTTTTTAAAAAGATTGGGGCCCAACGTGGTGGTAATTGAAGTGAAACTAGCAATGCCAATGAAATAGCATAGATGTCGCATGCTCCAGTGGCCAAAAACATATCAAGTAGTTAATTTGAAAAAAAAAAAAAAAATATCGATTAATTTAATAAATAATGTTGGTCATTGCACAGCATCATCTAGATCCAAAGTAAGATAGATCATCTGGCTCCAGAGCTTGTGTTATAAGAACCATATGACTGATATACTACTTATATATATATATTTTTAGGTACATAGAAATACACCCAACCAGAGACAAGTATTTGCAGATCATACAGAAATTGGCCCTACAGTGGGAAACGAACTCGTAGCCTTGTGCGTGTCAGGCGGCTTTTCGCCCACTGCGCCACAGAGGTCGTCCATTCATCATCATTATTCAATCTTTTATACATTCATTTTTTAGGGTTCCGTAGCCAAATGACAAAAAACGGAACCCTTATGGATTCGTCATTGCTGTCTGTCTGTCTGTCTGTCCGTCCGTATGTTACAGCCACTTTTTTCCGAAACTATAAGAACTATACTGTTGAAACTTGGTAAGTAGATGTATTCTGTAAACAGCATTAAGATTTTCACACAAAAATAGAAAAAAAACAATAAATTTTTTGGTTCCCCATACTTAAAACTGAAACTCAACATTTTCTTTCACCAAACCCTTACGTGCGGAGTATTTATGGATAGGTCTTCAAAAATGATATTGAGGTTTCTAATATCATTTTTTTCTAAACTGAATAGTTTGCGCGAGAGACACTTCCGAAGTGGTAAAATGTGTCGTCCCCCCCTGTATCTTCTAAAATAAGAGAATGATAAAACTAAAAAAAATATATGATGTACATTACCATGTAAACTACCACCGAAAATTGGTATGAACGAGATCTAGTTAGTAGTTTTTGTTTAATACGTCATAAATCGTAAACCGCAATTTACCTTTCATTCAATCAACTCAAATATAAAAATAAAAAAAAACATTAGTTAGATCTAAATCCCATCATTTAGGTACTCATGTTTACTTATCAATAACTTAATTTAAAAAATACACTATTATTAAAACATCGATCAAAGTTCTAGAACTTTTATATAATGTTACTTGCTGCTACGGAACCCTTCATGGGCGAGTCCGACTCGCACTTGGCCGCTTTTTATTCATTACTCTTTCATCGCCACTCCTATATGTCACGTGATGATGCCATATGCTGTCATTAAACTCTAGTTTACCAAGAAATAGTACAGGTTAACGTGCAACCATCTATCTGTCCGGATTACTGGAGAAAAGTGTTTAGAAACGTGATCTTCGGTTCTCGGGGTAGATTTACAATTAATTGTATTTTGGATTATCATAAGGAACATTATCCTCTGGATCAAATAATCTTCCACCTAGATGAAATTCTAAATATCCGTATCTAAGATTCTGTCTCTATTTAATTTCCTGAAAATACTGTCGACGGCTGCAGGACGGAGGAATTAAATGCAAATTGGGCGCTGTTTCGGGGCGGGCGGTGATCGCTGCCAATGGAATTGCCGTTCTGTCTCGGATTCAATAGTTGGTGCTGCGCGCCCGTGCCCATAGCCCACTTGATTTTCTCACGGACTTTTTCACAAGTGACACAGTGTTATCCGTTCACCGGTTGTATGGGTTGCAGAGACAAAAGAAAATACGAGTATATATTTCACATAGATAGTTGATTCAGGCGTGACTTTGCGGAAATCCATTACAAAACATTAAACAGATGGACAAATATTTAGTACAATTCCGCCAATCTATTCCTAAAGAGTTACCTCCAAAAGAAATTCGACACGTGTTTCGCCCCTCCACGAGGCATCCTCAGGAACACTTGACTCACTCCGCACCCCGACGAAAAAACAATCTGCTCTGCAGACTTGTTGCTTCGACCAACGTCAGACTGAGACTGGGCCAGTCGCGCTCCAACTTTACTATTTATACACTCAGTCAGACCGGACCGCCACGCCACCCGTATTAATCAGCGCCAACCGTTGTAAACAAACGTAATAGCGGTGATCTTGGAAAACTTGTATTTAATTCGTTCAACAGTGTAAAATCTAATGAATTATGTCTTGTTATTTCTAAAGTTTCTAGTACGGAAATTCTAAAACCTTTTTCGCAGGTATGTAAAATTTCAAAAGTATTATTATTACTCAATGAATGTCCTGAATCTATCAAATGTTTGGCAAAATGATACCTTTCTGGACAATTATTTCTATAAGCTGCGATATGTTCTTTGTACCTAGTTTCAAAATTACAACCGGTTTGACCCACATAAACACCATTACATTCATCGCAAATTAATTTATAAACTCCTGATTTTTTATGGTTCTCTAATCTGTCTTTTCCATTACTAAATATAGTAATAAAGTAATTATTACTTTACTATATTTGTTACTTTTAGGTACTTATATTACATTATTACTATATTTAGTAATGGAAAAGACAGATTAGAGAACCATAAAAATCAGGAGTTTATAAAAGAACATATCGCAGCTTATAGAAATAATTGTCCAGAAAGGTCTCATTTTGCCAAACATTTGATAGATTCAGGACATTCATTGATTAATAATAATACTTTTGAAATTATACATACCTGCGAAAAAGGTTTTAGAATGTCTGTACTAGAAACTTTAGAAATAACAAGACATCATTCATTAGATTTTACACTGTTGAACGAATTAAATACAAGTTTTCCAAGATCACCGCTATTACGTTTGTCTACAACGGCTGGCGCTGATTCATACGGGTGGCGTGGCGGTCCGGTCTGACTGAGTGTATAAATAGTAAAGTTGGAGCGCGACTGGCCCAGTCTCAGTCTGACGTTGGTTGAAGCAACAAGTCTGCAGAGCAGAGTGTTTTTTCATCGGGGTGCGGAGTGAGTCAAGTGTTTCTGAGGATGCCTCGTGGAGGGGCGAAACACGTGTCGAATTTCTTTTGGAGGTAACTCTTTAGGAATAGATTGGCGGAATTGTACTAAATATTTGTCCATCTGTTTAATGTTTTATATATTTCACTTCAAGATCTACCCTCCGGCGTCCGAAAGATTAAAATAAAAACCTCTTTGGTGTCACCAAGTACAGAGACTGCAGGCGCTTAGATCCCAACTAAAACTAAGTATATTCATCTTCGCTGTTTTCAAGAAAACTTAAGAAAACACATTTAAAAAATGTCGCTATTTCTCAACAGTGGAAACACTCCGAAACGCAGTACGGAGCGGCGCATACATTTTCATATTATCAATTATTCACGGCTACCCGCAATGCTCCCGTGACGTAAGGTAATGGAAACAAGCAGCTGTTTATTACACGGTGCAAAGGAAGATGAAATGCTTCGTGGTACATTTAAGAAGAACAATGTGATGAGGACATTCTCTGTAGTCTACCGTCTGACGGACTGAATATGTATCTTGTCTAGCTAGACTAGACATATAACAATGAATAACATAGAAATAACAATAGTAAAACATAGAACAATGTTTCTCTATTTGATTGTGTCTAGATGTCACTTTGACTGCAGTGCTGTAGAAGCTATAATTACCCAACATTCATTTAATAGATTGGTATTATAAATAAATAAATACAACTAAGCATAAGTAGCTTGTATTATTCAGAATAGATGACTGATAAATTAATAAATAAATAATACACATTTCACACAGCATCATCTAAAAGCCCCAAAGTAAGCAGAGCTTGTGTTATAGGAACCACATAACTGATATATGTACTAATTATATATTTAAAACAGACATATTTGCAGATCATACGAACATTTGTTCCGTGGCGGGAATCGAACCAGCAACCTTCTGATTTTGAATTCATATATATTTTTAAATAGATACATACTTTTAACACCCAGACACAGATTATAATGTGAATTGTGCACAATGCTTTACATCGAAATATTTTTTTAAACATCTATGCTAGGCTTTCTCTCTGCTTGTTATGAATACTAAATGTTATGATGACTAAAATTGCGCACGTTCTGTAAAAGGAGTGTCAGTTATAAGTCGATGGAGCTTTAAATTGTACATGTATAACATATGTTTTATGATATATGATAGCTACACGTATACGAAACACTTGTATCGCTCGCGAGTGCAATTTAAGTTGTGGCGAAGTAATTTGCGGGGCTTAACGGAGACGTGAGGAGCCGTGGATAGATACATCCGACGTGTAGCCGACGAACTACGTCGAAGATTGGTAGTTGATAGTGGGATTTGTGCAAGTATTGCTTTGGAAAATTAAAATCTGTTAAAGACTGTTGTTTTGTTGATTACTAATCATAAATGCCAGTTTAACTCATGTTCTGTCACTCACACAATAACAATATTTGCTAGTATTCAAGTATGTTTCTCGGGTCTGGGTGTTTCTATAATAGGTATAATAAATAAATAAATAATGCCAGGCATTTAACACAACGTCATCAAGCCCCAAAGTAAGCAGAGCTTATAATATGTATGTAATTACAAAAAAAGTATATCTTGAGAACGCTGCCCTTTGGCAGTGATCTGGATCAGTTGAGATCCAGATCACTGCCAAAGGCCAGCGGCCTCAAGACACTAGCGACATTGCCACGTTGAAATACGCTGGGCATGATAGGATCCAGCTCTAGGGTCAGTTTGCTTCTACCAGATGTTTTTTTAATTTGTTTTTCGGTAAATTTAGTAAATTTATAACTTGTCTCTAAATTAAGCATAGGAGTAAAAGTCAAAAGTCAAAAATTTGTTTATTCAATACAATCACAAGGATAACTTTGAAAATATTGTGCGAGTGAGGGGACATAACTAAAATCTTCGACTATGGTTTGTTTCTTTATTGAAACAAATTATACTCATTTTAATAAAATTTCTAAAAAAATACCTAATAATAAGAGTGATTGTAGCATCGTTTGGAGTACGAGTATTAGTAACACTGTATGAGTAACACTGTAATCGACCCGACATTGTCCAAACAATCGTGTCGTTAAGCTAACATGATAACTTGCTTGCCATAACATCGAGTTACAGTTAAGCTGAACTAAGTTCAAGTAAACGCAAGTATTGCGCGTTGAGACTATAAGGCTGGGGTTTCCTAAAAACATTAACGTCATGTGACGTCTGTAAAGTTCAAATATTATTCTTAAGTTGAACGCGGCCTGGCATGATAGCGGCTGTCCTACGCTGATAAAAGGGAATCGTATATTGTTATAACATTGGCGATATCGTGATGTACATCGTCCATGTACTTCTACAGCAAAAAAAAATTGCATACGAAGAAAAATATAAAAAATAGCATTGCATTTGATTTCATAAGTTTCATTTCACAGGTAAATATTATAATAAAATATACCAATAAAAGAAACAAGTGTCTATAGGTAAATACTATTTTAAGTTATCGCATGCCAGTCGCTCAGTGAGCTATGGAACGAGCTATGCTTGGGGTTTCTTTGAAGGATAGAATCCGGAACGAGACTATCCGACATAGAGCTAAAGTTGTCGACATAGCTCTGAGACTTAGTAAGCTGAAGTGGCAGTGGGCTGGCCATATCTGCAGAAGAACCGATAACCGTTGGGGTAAACGAGTTCTTGAGTGGAGACCGCGGCTCGGCAAACGTAGTGTAGGACGCCCTCCGGCAAGGTGGAGTGACGATCTGCGAAAGGCTGCCGGCAGAAGCTGGATGCGTCGAACTGAAGACAGGGCGCAATGGCGCTCTTTAGGGGAGGCCTATGTCCAGCAGTGGACTGCTATGGGCTTATGATGAATGATGATAAGGCGTTAATGAATGGTGTAGAAACACCCTTTCGACAATATCTTATTATCGGAGAATATTGACGTATTCAAATGTCTTCTGAATGAATTCGCAAAGGTTACTTTTATATGTGTTATATTACTTAAATAAATTGTAATTTGTAAAATGATGGCTACACTATTGCATTGAGTGCATGCTGCAATAAATAAATAAATAAATAAATCAATTAATATAAAAAAATGAGTCTAGTCCCCACAACATAACGGACGACCGTTATGTTGTGGGGACTAGACTCATTTTTTTATATTAATTGATTTATTTATTTATTTATTTATTGCAGCATGCATAATACGGTTGTCGCTTTTTATAAAGTCAAAGCATAAGACTATTACAGCCATTACCCGTCATTAGTGAACAGAACCTCACTAGTGCTTACGTTTAGCTTGTTATGTTAGATTGTAACGCTTTCTGTTTCAAGTCATTTATTAAAAGCCATATGGTCTTTGCTGTGTAGGTTTTATTTCTGCTGTAAAACTGAAGTATAGCTAAGCTACCACTTACCAGTAGGTATTAAGTTGCAGTAACTTAACAACAAACTCGAACAGTTTCATTGTCAACTATACTTCACTAACAACAAATTAGTTGTTTTAATACTATCGAGCCGGTATGCAAACATACACCCTAACGGATGTTAAGTAGTTACAGTATAGCGACCCTAAGACATACTTAGTCATTTTGTCTACTCACCCAGTAATTTTACTTGGTCCAGTGCCCTTCGGACCTAAACACAGCAATCGTTGATCTACTACTTGGATACAATATATGGAGACGGACTCTTGCTAAAGAGTTGAATGGTACTCTGAAAACTGAAAAGAAACCGACTTCATTGAAGAAATTTGTGCCTATAATACATTTTAGTGGAAAGTAGATGTATTTTGTTTATTATAATATGGTTAGGCCAAATAAACGCCACGCTCCACCAATGAGACAGCGAGGTATGAAAGTACATGAAAACATCATCGATGTAAACAATTTTTAGATTTTCGTTTATATTTCAGCTCGACCGATTTTGATAAAATTTATATGGGACCACCTGTGAAGTATACCCTTTCAAACAAAAAAATAATTTTCCAAATCGGTTCAGCCGTTTTCGAGTAATCGCTAAACATACATAAAAAAAAAAAAAGAATCCGACGAATTGAGAACCTCCTCCTTTTTGATACAGTCGGTTAATGAAGAGAACCTCCGAGGCGCACTTTCATAATTTTACTACACGAAAAAGTGTCGAAACTGTAAAACATTAAAGTAAGGTTGGCAATAAGCGAGTGAAGCCACGTGCAAATGCTGACGCCTATAATATAATAATATCTAATTATTAATTCAAGAGATCCAATAAGCAGTTCTCGACGCGTATTACTCGT
Organism: Lampropteryx suffumata; assembly: GCA_948098915.1. Classification (NCBI taxonomy): domain Eukaryota; kingdom Metazoa; phylum Arthropoda; class Insecta; order Lepidoptera; family Geometridae; genus Lampropteryx; species Lampropteryx suffumata. The sequence continues at coordinate 1,959,047 of OX402560.1, forward strand.
GAACAACTAATCGATTTTATGAGGATCAAGCCAATTACGGATCCGATGGATCCTCCAGCGAATCAGGTCAATGATTACTGCTCTGTTTGTGATGACTCCAGTGCTAATTACCTTGAACGATGTGCGTAATCACTACTTACGTAGAAGTGCTTATGGACAAGCTTAAACGTTCCTAAGATCAACAAAGCTCAATAAAATATAATTACGTTTTAAACACTAAAAAGAAACAGACTTCATTGAATGAAATTTGAGAAGTACATTTTTAATGGAAAGTAGATGTATTTTGTACATATATCATATGGGTAGGCCAAATAAACGCACCGCTCCAATGACACAGCGAGGTATGAAAACACATGAAAACATCATCGATGTATACAATTTTTAGATTTTCGTTTATTATTTTAGCTCGACCGATTTTGATAAAATTTATATGGAACCACCTGTGAAGTATACCCTTTCAAACAAAAAAATAATTTTCCAAATCGGTTCAGCCGTTTTTGAGTAATCGGTGAACATACGAATTGAGAACCTTTTCTTTTTTGATAAACTCGCCTAAAAATAAATGGTAATTGTACCAATTTCAATAATAAATCAATAATACCTACCCATTTGCCACCGATTACTCGAAAAAGGCTGAACCGATTTGGAAAATTATTTTTTTGTTTGAAAGGGTATACTTCACAGGTGGTCCCATATAAATTTTATCAAAATCGGTCGAGCTGAAAAACCAACTAAAATCGAAAAATTGTATACATCGATGATGTTTTCGTGTACTTCGATACCTCGCTGTCTCATTGGAGCGGTGCGTTTACTTCGTCTACCCATATTATACAAAATACTCTACTTGCCACAAAAATTGTATTATAGGCTCAAATTTCATTCAATGAAGTCGGTTTTCTTTTTAGTTTTTAAAACGTAATTATGATGTGTTACATCTTTCCTCTCGCTCTCCTGCAATCTGTGCGAGTGATTCCGTAAAAAAGAACGGAAGTGTGTTACAGAAAACCGGGGAAGCGCGCACTATTTGAATTGACTAATGAGGTAGTCAAATCAAAATCAATCGAATCGGAGGTTGAGTTGGCCATCAGATAGTACCATCCCGTTTTCTAAAGGTTGTTACTGTCAGCCAACAGTGTGACTGTGTGTGTGAAGAGAAAGAGAAATAGAAATAGAGAAGGAGAACGTATCAGTTGTGCGTTTAACCTGTAGTGTTGTAAATTATAGTGTGCTGTTATATAAACGAATTCAGGATATAATGTCGATGTTGCTTATTATCAAGATGAGATGTCAGATGTTACGTGTCATATGCGACTACTACTATAAGGCTATCGTTTTTTTATTTACGTTCCATTAACATTTTATCAAAATCGGTCGAGCTGAAAAATCAACGAAAATCTAAAAATTGTCTAAGTACATCGATGATGTTTTCATGTACTTCGATACCTCGCTGTCTCATTGGAGCGATGCCTTTATTTGGTCTAACCATATTATATTATACAAAATACATTTACTTTCCACTAAAAATGTATTATAGGCTCAAATTTAATTTAATGAAGTCGGTTTTCTTTTTAGTTTTTAAAACATAATTATGATCTGTGCACTTCGCGCTTCGAAGGGCACATAAATTTGTCGGTCCTAAAAGTTTTTAGGTGGTGAAGACATTTAGGCGGCCTATTGACTCGCATCACCAGAGTTTGCCTCATACGATGTCGCATACGATGATACGTTGGGTTGGGTGAGGTTTATCATACCTTCCAACCGAATGAACATCATAGATCACTTAATGACCCCCAGCATCCATCACAATGAGATTAAACTGAATCCACAGTTTAGTTAGACCAGCTACCAAGCTTTTGATCAAACTTCAAATATATTCAATTCCATTACATCCAAAGGCGACTCCTAGTAACTACAAGCTTTAAGAATCACTGACCGTCATATGATGTCTGACACATGTAATTGTAATTATGTAAAATAATGAGGTAACTAGCAGCAGACTGTCAATTTTATTGCGCGACCCAACTATCACTAACCCCTCGACTTATGAAGTGTGTCCTTTCGGGATCTATGCTTTATAAAATCTTTTAAAACCCTCTAGTTATACCCTAGCCGTTTGACGTTTGACCCTAAGGTGCACATAACTTTTGTAATACTGTACTGTAGTAGTGATGTGCATTGAGACAATATTATATTTTTTTATAAGACAACATGTTTTTGAGAACTTTGATTTGTAGCGTCACTAGGTAAGTATGGGTATAATAACGACTGCTGATTGACGGCCTCCGTATCACGAAACCCATAGCTCTGCTGTAGTCGTGGTGAAACTTGCAAGTTTGAGTTGACACTGATGCAGTCACAACTTGCGCGTGGTCCGGAAACTCTGTAACCGTTTTATGGAGTTTGGGGAAACTAGTACGTACTTCTTGGGTTAGTGAGGTATTAGTGCTTGTTCGTTTAATTAGAGCTGTGTTTGTGTTTTAGGGTGTGTTGGTCAGGTCATCAACAGCACTCATTGTTTTTGGCTTATGGTGTGACAATGAGGTCCTGAACTCGGGACTGTTTTGTCTTACGAGCACTTATCACAAATATCTTCTAACTTGTCTCTGTCTTTACTGCATAAGCATTGAACCTTCGAATCGTAAGGCTGTCACAATCCCTTGTCACCGGAATAGTGGTCTACAGTTTGTGTTTGTTTGTAACTGGGCAAATACAAACAGAACACATGACGAACAAGCGACCAACGAAACGATCTATATATATTTATTAGTAGATAGCGAGTGATAGTAGGTAAACTATAAACTAGTTTACAGCAATAGCAAAGTTGTACAGCACACGAAAGGCGAGTGTCAGAAATATCCGCAATTTATCACGAGTAGCTGCGCGTGTCGCGGGAATCGCATTAGTGTGGACGTGCCTTAACTTTGCGAAGGCGATACTTGCAATGCAATATGTACTTAAAAAAAAAATTCGAATAGTAGTGCATGCACTTTTGTAGCATGTTATAGCATAAACTTGATTCCATCTTGACTTGACGACCTCTGTGGCGCAGTGGGCTTAGGTCCAGCTGAGACGCAAAAGGTTGCGGGTTCGATTCCCGCCGCGGTTCAAATGTTTGTATGATCTGCAAGTATTTGTCTCGGGTCTGGATGTTTCTATGTATAATATGTATGTATTTACAAAAAAAAAGTAGTATATCAGTTTGTGGTACCCATAACACAAGCTCTGCTTACTTTGGGGCCAGATGATGCTGTGTGAAATGTCCGGTATTATTATTATTATTATCTAGACTCTCAAAACACCGCATAACCCAAATTAACTGTTGTTTTTCTATTTTTCAGGTAAGTTATTGGCAGCAACAACACAATTTACATCAGCGCTGGATGTAGTTGGTATGGTTTGGATAACGATTGTCTTAAAAGATTTTAAAGATTAAGCAGCGGAATATCTCCATGCAAAATATCTAGTGAGAGTAAACTTCACATACTAGTAGGTACAGTTAAAAGCAAAAAACTCCACTCTCTAGGTATCGGAATCTATAGTGATGCTAAAAGAAGATATTTCATAAAGAGGTATCGAACGTAGCGAAGTAGCGTCTGATTGTGGCACTTTGAGCAATTTAGATCAAAGAGGCGAATCCAGTAGCGGAATTAGTGAAGGCTCTTGGCGGCTTTTTGACGTAAGTGGACCCCATTTTGTAACCAGTCGAACAAAAACAAAATGGACGCATTTTGTTTGTAAGTACCGTTTCAAATGGTGACGAAGACTCTCAAGAATAAGTACCTACGATTATCTCTAAAAGTAAAAATGATACTATTTCAATCGCGCGTTAAAACATGATTGGAATTTATTTTCTGGAAGTTCTTTCGAAAATACTTTGAAGGAGTCTTCTATAAGAGCCTTTGGTATCATTCTATAATCAAGAGTAGAAAGATGAACTTTAATGAGGAACCCACAGTGTAACGTGCTATTATAATTGCGAGGCCAGGCTGGACACTTAGCAAGTCGCAACTACTGGTGAAAGCAGCAGTCACCAAATGCAGTTTGAGAAATATCCTCACAATTTTTGTCAGACATAGACGCCGAGACACGTAAGCACGTATGATAGCGGTTCCCTCCGTTTCATCTATAGAGTACGTTCAGCAGTGTTAGGGGTAAAAATATATCAGAATATTTTCGGAAAAACCGCAACCTTCATATATTACCACTTGCAGTGTAGCGAGTGTGTGTAATTGTTGTGGGACCAATAGAAGTGTTTACTCATTTAGCTAGAGTAACGTCATCATCATCACTAACATCTGGAAGAAGGTTACAGTTTTACCAAAGTTAAAAACCGCCGCCGCGCAATTTTTTTTTGTTATTCTGCCGTCTTCTGGTTTCCGATCGCCAGTATCTTTATTTTGCGAGGCAAGATTGGCTGGAATAGAAAAGTCAAGGTGGATTTCTGGTATTGTAAAAGCTTGCCTAGAAAATCGTTTTTATACAAAAATTATGAAGAAAATAATGTCTGTAACAAAAGGGTTGAATATTGTGCTCAAGTTTGTGTAAGTTAGAGAGGGTCATAGAAAAGGAAGTGGAATGTCGCTTGAACTCCTAAGTTTCAGTAAACTGGAGAACTCCCAAGTTTAACTTCAATTGGCTGTAAATAGTGAAATCAAGAGAAACTCCTCATTACCTGGAGCTTTTGAAGTTAAGTTAGCTGTTCAATTAAATTTTTGAAGTGAAAGTTTGTTCACTTAAGTATTTTAAAGCATATTGTTGATTCAAAAGAAAGGAATAGTTTTGTAGGTTCGTGGGTACAATAACATGAATAAAATGAACATTTCCGGAGCATTCAGAGTAGTCGGATAAGCCGTTAAATAAAAGAAAGGGGCCGTTTGCAACATTGTAATCGGGCTACGGCGATATTCCTAAACAGTTCGATTGTGAGAATAAATCTTTGTATTACAGCCTCTGCCCCCAGGGGCCACTCAGGGTGCACTTAGACTGACTGGCTACTCGCAGGTGACTACCTACAAAACATGTTTTGTTCTTTCCAGTCTAGTCTAACAAATAGGTCATATCCAAACTGCATATTCTTTTACCTTACTCCATTGCGGGGGCGATTGGCATAGTTCATATAAATGGGCGGTTAGGGTGGCACATCTTTACAAAGGTGGAGTAAGCTATTGGCCTCTTTTTTTTTCGTTGCACACTATATTTGCAAAGCTCCCTGATCTATTATTAGCGAGTTACTAACCACTAGTTGTCCGGCTGCTGGCGGATGTGAACGCGCCTTCCATTTCAATGAGAACCCTTGCCCATGGGACACGCAGTTCGGAATCCTAATGAAAACGCTCTTTGTTAGAATACCGTATGAGACGAGAGGTTCGAATACACGTACGTTAATCTTTGGTGATTAGTGTAGTGTTCTGAGAAGCTGCAACCGTTATTTATCGGTAAATTCGGTGAACGTTAAATCACGGAGCAGAAAATCTTTCATAGCAAGTCCCTCTAGCTCAGTCCTTCAGTCCAACTAATTGTCAAAGGTGGTCACCACTTAGACGAGGGAGCGCTTCCTTGCTTGGGCACGTAGGGTATGACGGAGATCATCCAGCGGCCTAAGAATTCCGTCACCAGAGTTTACTAGCTCATTCAAACTAACAGGGACAGTCTTCTCAAACTCAATGCAAACATTCAAATCGCCAAGTTCGTCCGATAGTTAAGCAAACTACCGAGCGCTCTGAGCAAACCAATTAAGATGCCAAGGGATCCCAGGTGGATACGGGGGCGTTTCCTGGGTTAGTTGGACCATGTTTATTAATTCTAAGGGTGATTTAGAAACCTCTTAGTAGTAGCTATGCTTTCTTCGGCGGGGAAGTTGTACCCCCAATACTTCTTTTACCGTAAAAAAGTTATAACCGCATTGATCTGATTAATTTGGTTGTTGAAACACGAAATATACATGACAATGTGTACGCATAAAATACCATGTTATTTTTTGTATTCAGGAGGTGGCAGGCGTAATACAATACAGTGACTCTTACTGGGCATTGCAGTAGGTGTTATGCAATTGTAATTTTGCGTAGGACCGTTGACCAACAGGCTGCTTCGACTTCTCAAGTAATTAAATATAGCGTAGTTTCCTGATGCAAGACTCCCGTCGTTAGTCATTCAAACGTACCTCAATGTTCCATATATCAAGTGAAGCATTTGATTGCCTCTCGTAGTCCCCCGTCAGCACAGTAATCGATTTGTTTGCTTGTATCTAGTCAAGGGTAAAACTGCAATCTTAACTAGTCTTAAAACTTAATTGACTAGTGGCCAATCAAAAAGGGCTCCTTTGGTTTCCATCTCTGATAAAATAGCAAAGTTGTATATGTCCTAAATGTAGGGATTTTGAAAAATCATTTTTTATAGCATTTTTACATTAACCTTGCCCTCTGATCCTTCGAAGTACCGAATTGCTGGGATGCAAATGTGGTCACCCATCTCAATGATGATTCTGCTCGTCACTTAGTTCAGTTGATTTCTAAGATAGTGGTTAAGCCTCTAACGCCAGGTTTCTCTTATTGATGTTTCTCTGTGAAGATATCCTAAGTGGAATATACTCCATCCTTCATATAACTCATATGGAACTCACAACTCAGCGCAGTAATGGCTATAACAATTTATTTTCCACTTCCCCGTCCCGGAGACATTTGGAATATTTCAGACGTGAGTTATTTCGCATCTTATGTCCGTGCCAGCTGGATCACTCCAAATAAATCATTTCTCCAGGCATTCGACTATTGGAAGAAACTTATAGGGTTCGGTTCTAGTAGTCTGCATGTCCAGCTCTAATAATTCATTCTATTCATGACCAGGTTGGGTCATGAATATAATGAATTATTAGAGCACAATTATCGTTGGAAAACATGAACCCAAATACTTCTGTGAAGACCAGCTTGTAGGTTTTACTTAATTGTACGCAGGTCTTTCGTTGTAGACTGAGCCAGCTGCCTTCGAAGGTCTGCGGTTCCCATGTCCTCGGTATTCTCATGCAGAAGCGCGAGCGTGTCGTTACGTTTATTTGGCAATCAGCTCCGTTCTGCACCCGGTTTTGATTTACATACATACATGTACATTATGTATGTATGTTAGAAATGTTTAGGATAAGAAGGTAGTAAAAGGTTTGTGGCTCTGAAGAGTTTACTTTATTTGTTTCCCGCGCGCGAACATTTATACATCAAAATAAACAAAGTTTGCACCAAGTTCAAACAGTTGTGTTCAAGTGCTTTGCTATATTGGTGCAAAACCTCGTGGTTTTATTTTTGCTCATGGTTGGTCACCTCATGGTTTTATACTCGCCGCGATCTTTTTACGTGGTTCACTTCACTTACCCTTTCAAAGTAACTTATATAGTATTTTTTGTATTCCTCATCCAAATAATATTAAGATATCATCTAGCTAGGCTGTCAGATGCATGTGGTAAGCCCCTAAAAGACAGTTTCTCGTTCAATTAGTCGCTAGTCCCGGAGAGTGCTTGCGTGATCGCGGTAAGGATTCTCCATTTAGGGGACGCTTTTAAAGTATGTCCCATTCCTCCCGATTTGGCCTAGTTTAGATCGTGTGCTGAGACAAATGCAATGGAATTCTATCGATTTGAATTTCATTGTAAACCGGTTTTCGCAAATTATATGAAGTACGGACAAGTCAGGGTAGGACTCGTGCCTGGGGGGCACATGTCAGATAGGTCACTAGAACAGTGTTAGGTATGAATCTGGTTAGACATAGAAGGCAGGCAGGTAGGATGGATTGTGTGAAAGGTAATATGAGTAAGATAGGCGTGAATACTGAGACGTCGGCTGGTATAGGAAATGGAAGAAGGAAACAGGTTGTGTCGAACACACTTAGCGCGGGATATGGGCAGAAAAATGATGGTGCTGTCATATAGTATTTTAAACCTCATATACATCAAAATAAACATTATATGAAAAGCATTTCCATTCTCAATTCCCGACCTTCTTCCTTTAACTTAAGGTTACGCTCATAGCGCGATAAAAAGTATGGTCATAATCTCATAGCACTTTGCTACGACTCAATTCGCCAACAATGCCATATTGCTAATCGGGCCATACAATCTACTTGATGCCCTTCCAAATTACACCTTAAAGTCGTTGCTTCTAAGTGGATTTTACCCTGTTACAATGGCATTAGCGTTTATAGTTTAATTTTATGGTGTTTACGATTTCGGACCAGCTTTTTGAGGGTTTGATGTTTTTGTGATGTTTATTTGTGCTCTCAAAGATTATGGACTTTAGTTTATTATTGCTATTATTTAGAGGCTGCCCTGTTTTTTTTTATCTTGTACAGAATCTCGTTGTAGAATACAGTCGAATAATAATAATAATAATTCCGGACATTTCATACAGCATCATCTGGCCCCAAAGTAAGCAGAAATGTGTTACGGGTACCACATGACTGATATACTACTTATATACTTTTTTTTGTAAATACATACATTTTATACATAGAAACACCCAGACCCGAGATAAATACTTGCAGTTCATACAAACATTTGTCCCGCGGCGGGAATCGACCCCGCAACCTTTTGCGTCTTAGCCGGGCCTAGGCCCACTGCGTCACAGAGGTCGTCATTGAGTAACTACGTATTTTTTACAACAACAAGTAATGTTCGTGACTTAGAACCACATCTAGCTAGACTATGCGGGTACAATTTAAGTGAATCTGTGGGCTGGAGCTATAATTTTCGGCGATTATTCTCAACTAGGCCGGCTAATCCATCCCAGACAAGACGTCATAAATCGGAGCCGGCGCGCGGCAGTGGCCTGACAGTGAGCGAAGACGCACATCACACGCGGCCCTCTGGAACTACACTTCTCAAAAGCTGCTACCGTCACATTCATAATAGGTAACTGGTACTACAAGAACCCGTAGGTTATTGTGATCACTTACCAACAGGTGGGTCTTGCTTGTATGCCGGCTCGGTTGTATACAAAGCAGAATTATGTCCGAGGGGTTACTGATTAATCTTGCAGTTGTTCCAGCTTCTGCTTGCGGATAAGCTCGCGTTGTTCAAATAAAAAAAGAGCCCGTAAGTTATTCCGGGTCGAAATCTACAAAAACATCTTAATCATGTTTCATCAATCAAAAACATTCTTACTCATGTGATATGTGATTGATAAACAAAAAAATATTCTTTATGTTCTTCTAAAGAAGAACTACAGTTCAGTGACAACGATGCGGTGCAGACTCACTTTATGCTTCAAAGAAGTTCATTAAACTATGTCTGACGGCCATCATAACAACGGTAACTGTTTCTTAGGAAACCAGGGCCTGACTGATGGAAGGCCCGGCACAGAATACATTGCACTCCGTAGGGAGAAGGCATAGGGGCGAAAGGTTACCATGCCGAGATTTGCTCACAGATATCCTGAAAAGCGGCGGAAATCTAGCCCATTTGTTTCAGAAAAAAACTGTTTGTGTGCCACCTGTCTTAGTCACTCATCAGGCGGGTCATGCCTGCAAACGTTTATTATTTCATTAGCTAGAGCCTACGTTAACTGCCGCGGCGCCTTACGTGCTTTATGGTCAGAAGATAAACAATTGATGGCAGTATAAATAAATAAATAAATAATGCTGGACATTTCACACAACATCATCTGGCCCCAAAGTAAGCAGAGCTTGTGACATATGGTATTATTTTTGTAAATACATAGTATTATACATAGAAACACCCGGACCCGAGCAGGGTCAAATACTTGCAGGTCATACAAACATTAGTCCCGCGACCGGAATCAAACCCGCAACCTTCTGCGTGTGCTTGGCCTACGACGCCACAGAGGTCGTTAAAGTAATACAAGTTTCTACATATGGTTGTGTATCCCGTCGGCTCCAAACGTTGATATTTTTCTCGAAAATTCAAACCTAACCACAGGCACGACACAAATCGTTTAAAATTAGAGCACGAACTGTGATTTGCATACCGAGCCGTATTTTACAAAGAGCCAGTTATTTTTAAGACTCATTCTGTCAAAAACTGGGGGCATTGTAATCATATTATGCAGATTGGCTGGTTATTTTAAACGGCCACAATAAAAAGGGTCTGATTTAATTATTTTCAATCGTTTCTAATAAATAAATGGACGCCAGCAATCACGCGTTCTATGGTGATTGTAAATACCCGTAAGCAATGGGGAGCTATTATAATTATTTTTTGTCCTTGTCGGTTTTTTATTAAATGAGGATTGTAAAACCTAAAATGCGTTATAAAGCATAGATACACCATGAATTTGTAATTGAAAAAAAAAAAAAAAAAAAAAAAACAGGATTTTATTACAAAATATATATTAAAACACGCTAGCTGTGTTGTCAAATGTCCAATTTATTATCCGTCTAACAAAAAGTGTACAACACACAACATAATTAGAATTGCGAGTATCCCTCTCCCGACGAATCTATTTACATTTTTATGAGGCGCCGAATGCAACGCCGGCGTTAAACCCAGCGATGGAACGCAAAATACTGAAAAACGCGGTGAAATTGTGAAAACGCGAAAACTAATTACGTGATCCGGGCTGTTGAAAACAATTTTTTTAGCAATAATAGGTTTAGAAGATGCAAATCAATTTCATAGATATGTAGGTGTATGAAATGTTTCAATAGATTGCAAGGTTTCAACTAAAATGTTGTCTTTGATTCGTCTGACCTATCAGAATATTTATGGGAAATATAATCCCGTAACTAGTTTAAAGTGGTAAAAGAAGTGCGCCAGAGGCTCATTTCGTGCGCTTGGCACTTATCATCGAACTTTTTAACATACTTCAAAAAAAGGACATTCCCAATTTATTTGTATTTTTTTTTATAATGATTGTTACCTCATTTCTCCGGCATTTATGAAACGATTTAAAAAATAGTTTTTCGTGTGAAAGGTCCCATAAAAAATCCCGATTAGTCCCATAAAAATTTCATCAAAATATGTTCAGTAGTTTGGGTTTTGAATCAAAACAGCAGGGAAAAATACTTTATATTTTTTCAAAATTCGTAAACATAGACGATGTTTACGAATTTTGAAAAAATATAAAGTACTAGAAAGCGTAAAATAACAACTTTTCTAACCGATTTAAAAAAAAAGGAGTATGTTCTCAATTCGGTTGTATTTTTATGGGCTCAAATTTCATTCAATGAAGTCGGTTTTCTTTTTAGGTTTAAAACGTAATTATTAGATTCTACCATATCCCGATTTCTTACGACGATTTACTTCTCCGTTAAAAATATAGCTAAAACCTTTGTAATGAACAGAATATGTATTCAATATATTTTCCTCTTCTCGCAGCATTTTTCATTTCATTCATATTTCATTCCACATGAACTTACTGGTAGATATTATGAAAATTTATTTTACAATTTATTTATTTGTTTTACAGATTCTTTTTTAATATATAATGTATGTTAATGTTTAATTTATAATATTTAAATGTTTACTCAAGAAGTTCTTAAATATAATACCAAACTACCTAGGGAATTTGGCGGGTTTACTTGAGGGTAATTTATCAGGTTTCCAAGTACCAGTGCCGCGTCGAAAGTTGCCACAAACTTGGTTACAAAAATTCGAAGCTATTGTATTGTGTTGTATTTGTATCAGAAAAGAAAAGCCCTCAGCCGGCAGCAGGCTAAAGGCTTGTTTCGCCTCGAGGACTTTTGTGTGGAGTTGACGTTTCCCTTAGATGCCGCCATTGTTGCGGTTAGATGTTTAGAGACGCTCTGATAATATTTTTTCAACATATTCTAGAAATTTATTTCATACTCGCTGCTGCTTGCGGATTCGCACGCGTGGTACGTACATAAACAGTAGCCTTAATCCTTCGCCAAGGTCCCATCTATCTCTTTACCAGAATTTATCAAAGTCGGTTAAGCGGTTAAGGCGTGAAAACGTATGAAACAGACAGTTACTTTCGCATTTATAATATGAATAGGGATTTCGTTGCGTAGCATTTAATTTTCTTACATATCCATTATTAATTAGGTGAGATTTGACAAAATTATAAAAAATACTGCTGAAACTCACATCCACAGGCGAATTCAACTTTTATTTTAATGCATCTTTTAAATGGCCGCCGGCGTTGTCCGTATTAATGCAAAATCCCAGCAAGTGTTAGCTAGGGTTATTTATTTACATGTTACAGTTCTCTTTTCTGTGGCTCTGATGCTGAAATGTTTCAATGTTTGTTTCAGGTATGAATGAGGTTTAACACAAGGCTGAAGTCACACGCGACCGAAAGTATAAACACATAAACTGTAAGTATACTTACTTTTTGGTAAACAGTAAAGGTAAGAAGTTGATGTGACAGTTGGGGATGAAGCAGTTGCTTGATAGATAACCTAGCTCGGTGACCACGTTCTAATATATAATGCGTCTTTTGGCAATGAGATCCTCGCGCATTGTTTAGTTTGTTGTGGTTGCGTTTTGCATACGACCTAAAGCTAAGATTCTGAGACGAAACTAAACGTGAGTTCAGGCAAAACTCGGTGTACGCATTATGGCATACGGAGGCATGAGCAAGTTTTGATCGATCGAATCTTAGCCCAAATATTTTAGGAAAATTTATAATGCTCGGGTAAATCTAAGCTTGAAACCCGGTCTGCCTTTAGCTTTAACTACAAGTGGTACTCGTAGGTACCTCCATTACGAATTAATTCAGTCCAAACGTTCGCGTCCCACAAATATGTAAATATTTTCTTGTCGTGAATAAATATGTGTATTAATGCCGCGCCGTGGTCGCCGAGCGCGACCGATGGTCTCTCGGCGCGGGTGTTTTGTTTTAGTTAATTATGAACCTGGCTAAATAAATAATAATGTACTATTTCAAGGTAGGTACCATGTTTCACCTTGTGTCTTGCAAACTGCTGTATTTACTAAAACATTGTTAGTTACCCGATATGAGACGATAAGTAAATTCGTATGAAATGTTGTTGAAATGGAAAATGGAAACTGAAATGGAATGTTTGGCATCAAAGCGACAGATGAGATAATAGTGCATAACGGCAATGCGAATGTTGAGGTGGAGATGCAGAGTGACGAGAATGTAAGACAAGGAATGAGTATATAAGAAGATGTTTGAAAGTATCGCCGTGACGGAAAAGATGAGGGGTTATCGTGGTATGGGCATGTCATACGGAGGAAAGAAAGTCCTGTTTTAAGAAGATGATGGATATGTGGATGGATGCAAGAGTAGAGGGTAGGTCTAAGAAAAGTTGGGTGGACTGTGTGAAAGATGATTTAAGTAAGAAAGGAGTGAATACACGGAGATGACTAATGATATGGCAGAGTGGATGGACACATCTTTATAAACGCGCTCGTGGACCATTAATTTATTATAGTTTGTCGATTTATCTAAATCATTAATGTAATTATCAGCTTGTCATTATTTTCCTTATTTTGATTAAAAGTATAAATAGGTGAACTGATATTAGATAGTATAGCTTCTTAGGTACTGGAATACTCTTAAGAATTTCATTCACCAAAGTCCCAATGGGAGTGGCGCAGATGTCGAAATCGTTCAAACTAACGAAGTAGGTATTTAAATGAGAATTTCTAGATTGTATGCAGACGTGCTTATTATTTCTTTGGGTCTGTTTCGGAATAGTTTCCAAAACTTTGCATAATATTATACTTACTTGAGAATTCAAAATTATATTAAAAAAATATATATTTCGTTTGAATTAGGGGCACGTTAATTTAAATGTTTAAGGTGAGTAGGTAAGTAGAGTACCTATTCACATAAAACAAAATAAATAATTATCAGAATAGCAGCTTTCCGAATATACCTATAGGCACACAGGTAGGTACTTTATTATGTCCTTCAGTCCAACTTATTGCACTTAAAATATATAAGAGGGGTTAACAAATCACTGTAGTCAACCTGGAAACCCAATTACCAAAACTCTCAGTTACGTAAGGTGCAGGAACGTAGTAACTCCACACGCACACCCTCGCTGAAGTAAGCTAATTGGTGTAATCAGCCGCAGCCTCACTTCCGCCTAATTATTCTAATTTTTAGACGATGTGTGTGTCTGCGTGCTTGTTATATGTGCCGTTCAGTTTTACACACACACGACGCACGAGTTGGAATATACTTGTAATGCCAAATTAAGCGTTTGAGGTTAGAAGTTGTCTTTAAATGTCTGTGCTTGGATTATTTGCGATACGAGTTGTAAAATTAATTTTAAAATATATATATTATGGAATTTTATCAGCATTAAAGACGAATATTATGTACTAGCTCGTGCTTGCAGCTTTGCACGCACGTGCGATTTATTACTAGCCTGTGCCTGTCTCCAAGATACATACAATCTAGCTCCTTACCAAATTTCACCAAGAAGACAGTCTGACAGAAGCACTTTCCAATTTATTTAATAGTTGTATCAATTGAAATAAACACAATATAAAATGAATAGGTATATAATATATTAGTCACTATTGTTAGTAATATATTAATAGTAATTTGTTGTATATTATATTATATTCAATTCAATTCAATTCAATATATCTTTATTCAATAAAATCACAAGGACCACTTTGAATCGCCTTCTTACATGCTAGTGAATCTAGGTGCCGGTTTCTCCTAACCCCAGTTCAAGTAGAATCCGGCAAGAAACTTGTCTGGTATTAACACTTTTTTGTATGATCCTTGACAATTTTGTTACGGATGCCGAGTCGAGTTGGAGCAGATTCATCCCAAGCTTTTTTGTCATCTAAATAATCAGATATTTTATAATATGCTTTAATAGACAGTTTCTGTTTAATTACGTTTTTAAATTTGCCAATCGACAAATCTAACACATCACGTAACACGTTTCCTTTGTTATAGAAGCGTACACATTGCCCTATAAAAGACTTATTAACTTTAGCGAGCCTAACAGTGGGAACAGCGAGTTTATCTTTATTTCTAGTGTTAATACTATGATTACAGCATTTTTTTTAAATAAATGAACATTTTTGTGCACATACATTAAATTTTCGTATATATACTTACAAGGCACTGTCGTAATATTACTTTTGTTTAAACTTATTTCTAAGTGATTCTCTGGGGCCCATGTTATAAATTGCACGAACAGCCCTCTTATGCAACACAAATATGGTGTTAATATCAGCAGCACTCCCTCACAACAGAATTCCATAAGACAATGCTATGAAAGTAGCTGAAGTAAACGAGTCTAGCGGTATCTACGTCGGTAAAATGACGGATCTTTTTAACAGCGTATGCCGCAGAGCTAAGTCTCTTCAACAATTTATCTATGTGCGGGCCCCATTGCAGTTTATTATCTAAAATAATGCCTAAGAACACTGTGGTGTCGACGAGATCTATCTTTTCGTTTTTAATTTTTACATTAGCTTTCACCTGTTTAACATTGGGCAGTATAAAACGAATGCATTTCGTTTTTTCTCGTTAAGTAATAAGTTGTTTACATTAAACCATGTTACAACTTTAGAGATTGCATTGTTTACATCGTCAAGATTAGTAAGTCGTCGCTTTAATTTAAATATAAGTGACATGTCATCAGCAAACAGTACAATCTCGTGATCATCCTTTACAAGTTTAGGTAGATGATTTATATAAATTAAAAACAAGAATGGCCCGAGTATTGATTCTTGTGGTACACCCATTTTTAACATTGACCCCGGGGAACGCTTTCCATTTACATCTACTCGTTGTGTTCGGTAACTTAAGTAGGTATGTATGTATGTATGTATGTAGGTATGTATGAAACTTTATAACACCCATACTAAGAACAAACACAATGTTTATCACACAAATGTTTGTACTGGGAGGGAATCGAACCTTCAACCTGCAGCACAGAAGGCAATGCTACTACCAACTAAACTGTCAGGCCAGCCAATTATGTATAATGTATCTTACTAACAAATTTATAGTTTGTCTGAAATAAACTGATTGAATTGAATTAATATTAGCATAATATGTATGTTACTATATTAGTTACCAGATAGAATGAGGATTATGACATCCAATGAATAGGTAACAAACACTTTCGCAAAAGAATCGCGTTAAATTCAATCAACAAACCAAAATAAGACAGCCAAATATATCAACGTCGGAAAAATAAATTTATTCCCCGATATTCATGAAATCCCAGTAAAATTACAGTAATGACGTGAAAATTTGCACCGTCACGTCCGCCAACCAGGAATCGGCAGTCTTTAAATATTAAGCGGAGCACAGGACCTTTAGCAGTACTCACGTCAACAACTTTCACTCTTATACAATAACACTTAGAATCCTTCTCAACTTCTGTCAAAGGGTTAATCACTGCTTAAAATAGTGCCATCCTTTTTTGTTAAATAGTGACAGGGCGAATCAGGCAGTGTTCAAATTGGGAGGAGTTTATATTTGTCTAAATTTATACAAATTAATAAATAAAGCTATGTTGAGATAGGGGACGGCAAGAGTCCATTAAGCTCTCGCGATCCCTAAACGGTCCTTGACATTTTAATAAAATGAATAAAATCTGTTAACTAAATTTGCGCTTACGCAGTAGCTCTAGATTACGGAGGCACCAGCTTAGCGCCCTTTACATAAATAAATATTAAACCTAAAGTAAACGCGATAGATCTGACTTTACATTGTACATTGCGATAAGTTATGGAGTGACACAGACCAGTAGACTTCTTGATAAACTCGCGCTGACACCAATGGGCGCCAACTAGGGGTGTCTCGTCATCTTATTGATTTGCAAATCCTGTCACAACAAAGTGCTCAGTGTTCAGCAATAGTTATCTTTAATTAGTATAGCTTTTAGATAATGTTTTCACACAGACCGAGTGCTATGTTTTCTGGAACAAAATATATATATATACGTGAAGCTTTAAAACGTGAAGCGTAAAACTTTGTACTTCCCCTTTTTACGAAAATTGCGCGGACGGAGGAGTATGAAATTTCGCACGCTTATTAATATTTTTTTAAATTATGCATATAAAATACATTAATTATTAACTAATTATAGTCGAATTTCGTACAGTGGGTGACCACTAGTACAGATATATAGGTATAGGTAAAAGGTGGATGGATGGTGTGAACGACGATATAAGTAAGAATGGCGTGAGTACTGATCATATCAGTAGTCAACAAGCAAGCAAGCATAAACAATGCAACAAGCAACATTCATATGTTGATAGAGAGAAATGATGAGAAATCTCACTTAGCGCAGGATAGGATGATGAACTAAAATAGGTACTAATTGGATACCAATGAATTGGAGGCAATAACTGGCACAGGAGTAAACATTCAAGTCAAAGGTCATCAATACTCTCGTGTACCACCGCTGCACCGTCGCCGATCGATATTTATAGTGAATCGACCGTCCAATCGTTGCTGCTGGTTCATTACCAGTTCTAAGGAGTGAATGTTGTTACATTCATAACATTATCGTTATTAAAGGCAGACGGTTTCTAACAAAACTATAACCCTCTCACAAATTATTTAATAATTAGCCAGCGTGGCGTTGAATTGTCTTTCTTTGTCATTACTATGTTAATTAAGAGATATGGTAACAGATTTAAAGTGTTCTAATGTGTAGATATATAGTCCCTTACTGTTTACGAATCTGTTACAAAAACGTGACAAACAATTAAGTTATATAATTAGAGTTGATGGCAACCCTTGCAGCTGGCCGGATAATCGTGATTTCTTCAATCCGCCGACTTGGATTAAACGCTCGAATTAAGACGGTATCTTATGATAATAGGGAATATTCTAATTTACATACCATTTTATTGCTCAGTAAGCCGATGGCTGGAGTTCAAAACACCAGGTGAAGCATTTTTTAAACCGATTCAGCGACAAAATTTAGTGTCTTATCCTTATTTTATTTATTTCTATAAGCTAAAGCGCTTGCGGCGTGGCGTGAATATTTAGCCTGCTAAGCCTACTTTCACTATAATTATAATTATCGTAATAAACACGCTTTACATTTATATGTGCAAATAGTCTGACGCTGATCACAACGTGATGGACGAGCGTCCATCGGTCAATATTCTGACCGATACAAATTTACTTTTCAGTGCGAACAATGTTGGATCTAAAATAACGAGTGCCTAATGTTTCAGGGCGCACCGGCGGCCGAACGAAGGCTCGCCTCACAAAGCAATTCCTAAAAAAAATACGTTTCAAAGGTACGTTAGTAGAGGGCGCTAGTCTCTTTGTGTGTTTGTTTCTCTTGTCGTAGCGTAGTGGGATTATTTCTTCTCTATCAATGTTTTAGTTTTTCTACTGTTTGTTTTCTGTTTCACTTTGTGTGGACAATGCGAGCCACGGGCCTGCGGAGAAATATGACAAAGACTTAAAAAGAAACCAAGTAATTTACGAGTGCACCTGTTGATTTCAATTTGAAACTCATTTGCACTACGTCAAGTTTATTTTAGATGTAGCTATGATTTTATGGGGTTCGTCCTGGCATTCTAAAAAAAAGGTATAAGTAAAATCTGATGATGTTACTCAACTTTGTTTGAAGCCACAGTAAAGTCCACAGCCACAGAAGCCAGCACTCGGCACTCGGCACTCGGCATAGTGAAACCGCGCTGAATAATGCAAATAGTCGTGAAGCTAGCTTTATGTGGTGAAACAGCAATTGCATTGGATGCATTGGACTTGACTTGAGCCGTTTTATATCGTGCGTCACATTAGTCGATATCAGTGACATTTCCCTACATATTTGGAAATATCATCGATATCATTAAACGTGTTAAACGTTAATTCTCCGAAAAGTTTCTTACGTTAAGTAGTTTGTAATATGGGTTATCTTTATCTACTGAATATATTCTATGGGTTCACTTTACGTTATTAAATTGTATGTTATCCATTTATTTATTAATAACTAGCTGTTGCTCGGACTTCGTCCGCATTTTTTTTATTTTATTTTAAAAGAATTGTAGCTTAAATCCTTCCCCAGGATGCAATTTATCTACTTGCCGTTTCAAACCAATCACCTGACCACCCATTAAAAAAAAACCATACAAACATTCACACCACATTTTACTCTTTCATGAGGGTTATTTTGATAACTCCTGAAACACGTGTATTTATTTTGCATTTAAGGTATCCAAACCAAGTTTCTAAGAAATCACACCACCTGTTAAAAAGTTCCCGACACCCCATTTTACCCCTTTGTTAGGGTTATTTTAAAAAAATCCTTAAACACGTGTCCATTTATTTTACATTTTATTTATTCATATTAAGTTTCAAGCAAATCGCACCACGCGTTAAAAAGTTTCATACATTCATTTTCAACCCTCTTCACCCTCTTACAGGTTTAATTTAAAAAAATCCCGCCTGAAGGTGTGGTTTTGCTGTAAAAGGTAGCTACCTTCCAAATTTCAGCTTTCTAGCTTCAGCGGTTTTGGCTCGGTGATGATGAATCAGTCAGTCAGTCAGTCAGATTAAGCTCTTTTATAGGGACAGATATATGTAAGTAATAGTTAGTTATTTGTAATTTTACTTAAATTAAGTAAGGTACTTCTACATATGTGTTTCCTTATACATAAAGCAGAATAACAACTGCGGTATAAAATAAATATATATATATATATTTATTTATTTTTATACTATGTAATGATACCGGATTTATATATAATATATATTTATTATATATAAATCCGGTATCATTACAT
Organism: Lampropteryx suffumata; assembly: GCA_948098915.1. Lineage (NCBI taxonomy): Eukaryota > Metazoa > Arthropoda > Insecta > Lepidoptera > Geometridae > Lampropteryx > Lampropteryx suffumata. The sequence goes on from OX402560.1 coordinate 1,978,710, forward strand.
AGTATAAAAATAAATATCTAAAAATCTTTATTTTTATACTATGTAATGATACCGGTCTGTCTGGCTGTCTGTCTGTCCCTATGTATGTATGCTTAAATCATTAAAACTACGCAACGGATTTTGATGCGGTTTCTTTTAATATGTAGATAGAGTGATTCGAGAGATAGGTATATATGTATAATACATGCATAAAATAGTAGAGAGATATTGATAATTTTAGAGGTTTCTAATCACATTAGACATTCTGTAGTATATTTAGTATCATCATTGCACCCGTGCGAAGCCGGGGCGGGTCGCTAGTAATATATATACGGTATATATATAAATTTACGGTATAAATAAATCCGTAAGTATCGTAAATTCTAGTCTCCGGAACATCAAACAATATGTGCCTTCGTCTAATACTCTGCTTATATTCTATCTGGAACATTTACATATCTCCTAAATCATTTTTTTCATATTTAACGCTGGCAATATTTTAACGCACTTAAATCCGAATATCCTCAAAAATGATTTTCGCTTGAGATCACATTGAATTTATAACCGACGATAAATTGTACCTCCTTAGACAACGTTTATCTACCGGCCGCCTAATCGCAACCGCATTCTAAACTGTCCAGCCTTTGTTGGTATCGATTACTTAACTTTTACTTTGTTAAGTTTAAAGGATCGCGATCTGATTATGTTACCTCTAGGGACGTTAATGAAGTTTCTTAACTTTACTTAACGATGGAAGAATTTGGTTTAACTCAGTTCACTTGCTTACAACACCGGTACTTTTGTTCTTTCATGCTGTTCTCGAGTTTTCAAGTAACGTGAAAACTGACAGTTATGCATGTGATCCCCTAAGTAAGTGCCATTTGCCGAAAACGGGAGTAAGTATACAAGATTTCCCATTTCCCTGGTATATTTATCACATAATAAATATTGGAACTCCATTCAATAGATGACAAAGAAATTTCCATAATGACGTGAACGCGATTCAACGCCTTGACACTGGTTTACTGAAAATAAATAAAATGGAACCTTCACCGGAAACGAAGATGTATGCTGAGATAGGTGCTATCAATAATGGCATTTTTGATGGAAAACCCGAGAGTACCTGCCGTGAAAACGACTATCGTTTGATAGCTTTCACTCGGATTGCTGGAGCTCCCATGACTTTATTACGTCTTCAAGCTGGAGTACCGATACAGATGTATAGAACTAATATATACTCTAGTTTCACCGGAAAACAGAATTTAGACCAAGATAGATGTTACTGGTAGCGTCCTGAAAAAAAAACTACAAGTACGCGTCAGCGGCCTGACACCATTTCTATGTAGCTTTTTTGGGTTCCAAAGTCCACAATGAATACTAATAGTATCTTTGTTAACGTCTATCTGTCTGTCCGCCCCTAATCAGAGCTCTTGCTCGTAGACTAATATAATCTTTATGTCTATATCTAGGTGTTTATATGTATAATATGTATGTATTTACAAAAAAAAGTATATAAGTAGTACATCAGTCATGTGGTACCCATAACACTCTGCTTACTTTGGGGCCAGATGATGTTGTGTGAAATGTCCGGCATTATTATTATTATTATTAATCATTCTAATCAATCATTCTTATCATGATTTAATTTTGCACAGTAAAACGTATTAGTGGCACTTTCAAAGTTATGAATTGGTCTGGAATCTGACCACTTATCATTCTTAACCTTATTGACTCCGAAAGCCTTCTCTGTGCGAGTTGGTTCTACACGATATATGTCCAAACTGCGGTAAACAGACTGACAGACGTTGCTGCATATATAATAATATGATTACGTCCGCAAAACCACAACGATGAAAATCCATTTATTAATAATTTTATTGTTACCGTAAAGTGTAAACTATACATGTGATATACAGACGTCGGACGGTGCGGCACCGAGACGGTGCTATACGTAATTCCATCACGTATCCATCTGCAGACGATAGGCGATTAAACTGGAAATAGAGTGTAAAACTCGAGCTAGATAGATTTCCCGTCGACGGAGATCCAATTTGGTCGGTGGACAGCTTGTTTTGTTCTGGACTGAGATAGCTTTTGTAACCTGAAACAGGCCAGACGCTTTCCAAAATAAAGCTGAGACTGGCATGAAAGTCTCTTTGATACCCGACCTGCAATAGATACTAAACTTGTTTATTCTTTGTACAAATTGATAAAGCCTCGTTTAACACTTGGGCCTGATAAATGGACGTTATTCTCAATTACTCAGGCATACCTTTAATAGGTAAATCCTACATTATTCATTCTCATTTGTATATTTTATTGCTTTAGTATTCATTTCTAAAGTGATTAAGCTGCCTTTGCGATACTGACCAACAACATCAGCTTGCCTTGAAATCAAATTGACGGACTCATATTTAAACCTCTATTTTGAGTGCGAAAATAAAGTTATTCCAAATCAGTGTGGTGAATGGATTAAAATCCGCCACACAAGCTGATTTTCTGAGTGCTGAAAATACAATTCAGAATCCATTACACAAATTTCCCAGTAAATGTTTGGCAACCCTTCGTATTTACGGCAAATATGGCGGACGAGAGTTCATAAATACTCGGGCGAAATAAATAGAGCATGCATAACGAATATGGAGGAAGGGCTCGGGTTGCACTGCCTGCGGGCTCGAGTTATGAGGTGTAGCGGGATATTGTGGTAGGCAGTAAAGTACACGGTAGATAACACTCACTTAGGTTTGATAAAGGGCGGAAATACACAGCCGTGCTGATGATAGCATGTTGTAAGATGCAGAGGGTTTGTGGATGGAATGGCCCAAGTCATTTACCGCCTAACCGTTCGTGGCTATCTGACAAATGATACGTTAACTGCTCATATTCTAATTATCAATTTTTGTTAAAAATGGGCATTGCCTTTGGTCATTTGTGCATTGTGCTGCCATAAGTCTCATACATAAGTAATAGCATCACCAAGAGGATGCAACGTAAGAATAAGATGATGAACCAAAAGTGAAATATTCTGGCAAAAAACCATTAGATTACGATTTGCGTTAGCTAATGTTTTGTTTTGTGAGTGCGTTGTTTTGATACGTCGATTATTTGATGGGATAGCTCTACTACTGTTTAATGTTGCTAAAGCATGTTTTAAAATTTATGTTGAATATTATTTCTAATGTACATAAGTGAAGTATTGACTGAAGACTGGCATGTCAGCTCAGTTGGTAGTAGCTCTGCCTTCTGCGCTGTAGGTTGAGGGTTTGATTCCCTCCCAGGACACACATTTGTGTGACGAACAAAGATGTTTGTTCTGTGTCTGGGTGTTATAAAGTATCTTTTGTATGTATTTAAAAATATATAAGTATTTTATCAGCCATCTGGTCATCATAATATGCTTAGTTTTTTTGGGAAAAATCAGTAGGTATTCTATAGCCGGAGGTTAGTTCATTTGTAAAACGTTGCCTGCCCGTTCCTTGCACCAGACCCAAAGATTGTGAGTCACAGCACTGCTGAAGATATACGATCTGATCTAAATACTTTTTATGGCGTGTGCATCCTTATACAGAAGAGTTATTATAACATCAAGGTTTATGTATTCTCTATAATGAATATGATTTGTCACTTGAATGAGCACTTTCGATGTTATTTGATAAGGGGATGGAATTTTTGAAGTGAAAACTTCTTTTAGCGCGGTACGCATATTTTTAGATGAGGTAAAACCTCTGGACTCGCGACACCGTGACGAGACGCAGGGCTGCCGCGCTCGCCCCATCTTATTATAAACCTTAATTCACATGTTTACAGTCTACTTTTGTATGGAGAAGTTTACTGAGTTAGGTTCTTTGATGTATTATCTACATTCTGAACAAAAACATAAAAGAATATTAAATGTATTCTATTAACTAATAAAATGCAATTCATAACCCAATAACCCAATAACCCTAGTACCCATCTAAAAAATGTCTAACGCGCCAAAATATGTTTTCACATCTGTCGGCACTCCCGGAGTGCATTTTTTTTCACACTATTTGATCTCAAATTCTTATAAAATATGCATATTATCAACAGAAAATTATCCAGTCAATCTGTCTGTGTGATCGAAAATATCAATTATCCATCACATACATAGATAGGCATAGACATACATATTACCGTGCAAAATGTCCTCTCGATAAAACTAATAGTCTGCAAGCAAGAGCAAGATTAAGGGCGGACGGACAGGACAGGCGGACATAGCAAAACTATGTCCGTAAGGGTTCCTTGTGAACTGCGGAACCCTAATAATACTACGAGTATAATACGTAATAAATATTGGGTTTTTTACCCGTCTTAGCAAATGTAAGAGATTTAATAAATAAAATATTTATTAAAGAGATTTAATAAATATTTTGTAATGTTTTTTAAGAATATTTAGATTATGCCTTGTCCCTTAGGAACAATCTTTGGAAGATTGTTCCTTAGGGCCACAGTAATTTGCTCTGAGGGGACACGTACCTTTTCAAACTCAAGAAATAATCAAAACCAGAAAATTTCTTCTTTTTCAAAAAATAAAATAAAAAAAGTGAATAGCTATAGATATAAATTTCTGTCAATTTCTATGTCTAGGTCAGTCTATAAGTTACAGAATTTAACTATATAGATTTATTTTTAGAAGAACTGAAATACAATGCTTTTGTATTTGTCTTTGAATTCGGAAAGCTGATATAACATTGTTACAAATAAATTACCTACTCGTATAAAGGAGTCGTTCCATAAAGCATAAGGTATCATATTCACAACTCATGAATCGCTTTGATCTCTGAAGAATATAATGTTATTGTAAATGTTCAGGAAAGCCTGAAAGTATGAACAAATATTCTTTCTGCATTTCTTTTTAACGGCTTGCCAAGATATCGGGCGCAGTCTCATTGGCGACACGATATCGGTTACATTTCCAATCTCGTCATTCTAGTGCGGTATCGGAGTCACTACCGATGCCGTGCCATCGGTATCATGTCGACCAATGTTAAGTTAAATGGGGAATGCGCAAAAGAGATTCGTTCCACGTTCCGCCCTTATTGAAAATATTACCCCTGAATTCTTTTCACGCATAAAAACTTTGTATCCGTAAAGTTTAACTCGTTCTGTAAAAGTTAAAGTGCCGTCGGCAGCGATATATATATATATATATATATATACAGTTATATATCTATGTTTTCACTGGACTCGTACGCTTTGCCAGGGTTAGGCTACATTCAAACATAGAACTACACTACAACTACAAGGCGGCCGTGAGACCCTTCAGTTTAGAACTACTCGCTGACTAGTAGCGTTAACATTATTTACCATACTTATCGATCGACCGACGATCTCCAGTTGCTTCAGTTGTTTTACTCATGTAGCCTTCGCAATCTATTGATAATTTTAATAGAAGCATGAAAATAAAAAGATGAATTTTCTGTAATTGCTCATTTTATACTCCATTTAATATTCCTTTGACCAGAAGACCGTTTAGAAACTTTGCCATAGACCCAATTTTCTTCTACGTCGTTTCATTACGTCCAAAAACCTGTAGAAAGAAAGTTCAATCAACAACACGGCCGAAGACTTTCGAGAACTTTAGATTTTATTGAAAATCGATGACCTTCCTTTTGTAGAATAAGTCACTTAGTTAAAACTTTCAAAATATTCAACGTAAGAAATGCGAAACCTCAAAAACCTCACAAAATGTCCCACACAAGAATGGTTCCAAATATTGACTCGCGCATATCTCTTGATACGTTATTCCTTTTCTAAGGTTGTCTCGTTAATGTTTCCTCTATATGTATTATATTAATTTGCGGCGAATATGTTATTGTATACATAACATGATTATTGATTATTTACTTTGGAGCCAGATGATATTGTGTGAAATGTCCGGGATTATTTATTTATTTATTTATTGACACTATGCTTTTGTTTCTGTATTATAAGATAAATAATATAAAATTCGCACGTCGACATTTGAATAATTCCTGTGCGCTACTGCGTAACAAAAACAGACACATGCCACTTGCAAAAAAAGCTAATATAAAGCTTTTTACGCGTAAAATCTCGCGTCACTTTTCAACGTCATCTCACTGTAAGAGACAGGTATAAATTACACCTGGGGCTTACGTTTATCTTGGAGCCAGCGCCCACTAACACACGTCGCATCATTACCTTTGAATTGAAGCTTAACTTTATTTAGACAATAATTCAAATCCACCTGATGCGGCTGTTCAACCGAACTAGAACCGATAACTAGAATAAATCATAACGTTTTAAAAACTAAAAAGAAAACTGACTTCATTTATATAACTAAAAATTTATTGGAAAGTTGGTGTATTTTGTTTGTATATACGAGTAACATGGGTAGGGCAAACGCACTGCTCCAATGAGACAGCGAGGCGATAATATTATCGATGTATGTATACAATTTTTCGATTTTTGTTGATATTTTAGAAATCGCTTGACCGATTTCGATAACATTTAATTGGGACCTAGGAAATATATTTTCTAAATCGGTTCAGGCGTCTTTGAGTAATCGGTGAACATATATAAAAAAAGGTTCCGACGAATTGAGATAGATAGAAAACTCTTTATTGTTATACCACACAGAAAAATAAAAAAAGAGGATGTCTAAAGTCAGAGTCAGAGGCACCTCGAAACATTATATTTGGTACGTTCGTACGTTCGTTTTTAGCATACCAAAGTTCATGAGGAACCTTTATAGTTGCACTATGTCCGTTTGTCTGTCCGCCCTCAAATAGAGCCGTTGCTCTAAGAATATTAATTTAATCGTGATTAAATTTTTAATCAAAGATATGAAATTTTATTTGTTAGGGATTTATTTTACATGTAAAGTGGAATATATTTTTTTTACTATCGTATGACGTAACGTTGGATATATTTTTTTTAAAATACTACGAGTATTTCTGAAAAGATTTAAGATACAGATATTTCTTTGAGAAATATCAAAGCCCGATAGTATTAATAACACTTTTTTATAAATAAAAAATAAAAAAACCTTTGTTTTTGAAACTAAGTTATCCTCACGAGGATTTCTTCCACCGCTTGAGAGCATTACGCACACACATTATTGTACGAAAAAAATCCATCGCTGTCCGACTAGGTTCAATCAAACCCTTTATGATCGAAAGCCAAGGGTGCCATGTTCGTGCTACGGTATTGATGTATAGATTTAGTTCGTTCGCAAGGCCAAATGGTATCTAAAGACAACGCGATATAGTTTAATTTTAATAGAAATGCAATTCAGTGTGACACGGCTCGCTGTAGTCACAGAGTAACGAAATTTAAAAACAATCCCACGAGGCGGACGCCAATTTATTTTGTTGTCTACGAGATTGCTTCACCACTTTTTGTTGTGGGGGTGGCGTGGTGATAAGCGGAAGCGATCATTTTCGATACTATAGCATTTAGGTGAGGATCGGAGTGAAAAATAACAATAAAATTGCTTGTGGTAAAAACAATAGATCGCGACGCCACGATTTGTAGTTTCAAAAATGTTTCCAACGATATCTTTATCATGGTTTCCTGCAGACACAATTTTTCTGCTTAGTTCAAGATTCAAGATTTAGTATTAATAAATAAATAAGACAAGGAAACGGTCCGCTCTTGTTTTTATAGAGAAATCAACTGACGAATGCTACTAACTGACGTTTTTGTTTTATGGTAAAAATATCCTTAAGTCAATAAAGTGGGTAATATAACTCTCTTCGCTAGTTACTCTGCCCGTGGACTCTCAACGAGGAAATCATAACTCGAACTCACCTGCAGCAGCGGTTAAACCAGCTGTTTAAAAAAACCTATATTAGAGTACCTAGTCTACATTTAACGCTATTGTACATCGTCGAATGGTTCTTTCTTGGTCGTGATCGATCACGAAAGTTAGTAGGTCTGGTGGCTCTTAAATTCTGTTTTAATTATTTAGTATTATTAGCATTTAATTCCCAACTTTTATTTACTTAATTATTACGGAATTAAATATGAAATGAAAAATAAATATTTACAATTCTACGATAAAGCGTGCTTAAATCAACATTTTTATGCTAGAGGTAAAATTTTATTTTTTACTATCGTAGCTCATAGACTATATATAACTTGGTCATTTCTGGTGTTGGTTGGTTATATACGTTGGTTGTTGGTTGTTGTTTCTTTTATATTTGAAGCCCAGAACACAGATTTAAAGGATTTTCCGCCATCAACACCAGATTACATGGCGTCTAAAATGAGCTAAAACACGTCAACCACCCGTTATGTTTCGAAACCCGTGGCCGCGGAATGACTCGTCTAACACTAAGACCTTATAAATGTTATAAAACAAATGTACATTAATAATATTTAACTTTTCACTCAGCATCATCTATTTCTAAAGTAAGAGGTTGTGTTATGCGAATCACATGACTTCGCAAACTTTTTTTGTTAATACAAGATACTCGTCGGTGTCGGTGGATGGAGAGGGCTCAAAATCGTTTTTCCTGGAAATCAATTGGGGAGGCGTATGTTCAGCAGTGGCCTTATATGATGATGATAATTATACTCGTATATAGAATAAACCAGACACATTTACATCAATAGCGTACCAGCCTATTTTGTATCACTGTGGCAAAAGCATTGTTTACAGTTCGTAAACCGGCACGGAAGTTAGGCTCTCTGTTTATGGTCATGACCGTGGAGCCAGGAGTAAGGAGTCAGGGGCACCTGAAGGCGACACCTTAGGATCCGTAAATATGGGCATTTGATGACGATAGCTAGGAATCGTGTTTTTTAACTCTTTATAATAATATTTGCAGTACAATTTTGCACAACGCCATCTAGCCCCAAACTAAGCAAAGCTTTTACTATGGTAACCAGATGATTGATAAAATACTTATATAATAATAATAATAATAATAATAATAAATAATCCCAGACATTTCACACAACATCATCTGGCCCCAAAGTAAGCAGAGCTTGTGTTATGGGAACCACATGACTGATATATACTTTTTTTTCTAAATACATACATTATTATACATAGAAACACCCAGACCCGAGACAAATACTTGCAGACCGTACAAACATTTGTCCCGCGGCGGGAATCGAACCCGCAACCTTCTGTGTCTCAGCCGGGTCTTAGCCAACTGCGCCACAGAGGTCGTCAAATATATATATATATAATATAATATATATAATATATAATATAATATATATTTTCAAATACATACATATGATACTTTATAACAGACTCAAACCAAATATCTATATTCATCACACAAATATTTGTCTTGGGTGGGAATCGAACCCGAAACCAACAGCGCAAAAGGCAGAGCTACTACCAAGTGAGCTGGAAGGCCAGTATAACCACTCATTTCGAGGCAATGGAATCTAGGGTCCTGTAGGATCCTGTAGACTGGCTAGAGATGGAGCTTCACTGTACACACTCCAAATAAGTAACAAAAATTTTATTTCTTTTTTTTTATATTTTCAATACAAATTCGTTAACGACCTCTGAGGCTCAGTGGGCTAAAGTACGGCTGAGACGCAGAAGATTGCGGGTTCGATTCTCACCGCGGGACAAATGTTTGTATGATCTGCAAGTATTTATGTCGTTCTGACTGTTTCTATGTATAATACGTAAGAGGAAAAAAAAGTATATAAGTAGTTATGCTGTACCCATAACACAAGATCTGTTTACTTTTGGGCCAGATGATGCTGTGTGAAATGTCCGTAATTATTTATTATTATTATTTTAATTATTATATTGTTTTAGTAGGTTAATCTAAAGGTTATACGCGATACACCCATAAACTATTAACTATTAAAGTAATGTTGTATTTCTAATAGGATGAGGATTAGCGCTATTAGGGCTGGTTTACACATAGACCATTCTAAAATTTACATTCGTTGCTTACGAGTTACGATTATCATCATTATATCATTGTGTGAATGTGTCACACAATTTTACTTTGAACATGTGGACAAAAACGATATTATCAAGGCATTCAAAATGATTAATGTAAAAAAGACCACTGATCTCTGGGGCATTTCTGTCAGTGTTATAAAATCACTAATTGACATTATTGCACCAGATCTAGCTTTCATATTTAATCAATGTATTGACAGTGGAGTATTTCCTGATTTGATGAAACATAGCAAGATCATACCTCTATTCAAATCAGGTAGTCATTCCGATCCTAGTAACTTTAGGCCTATATCAGTACTTCCTACATTTAGTAAAATATTTGAAAAACTTATACTAAACCAATTACAACGGCATTTTAATTCCAACAATTTACTAGACAGTAAACAATTCGGTTTTACAAAGGGACGCTCAACGACTGATGCCGGTGTTGAGTTAATATCACATATTTTTGATATCTGGGAGGAATCACGCGATGCCTTAGGTATTTTTTGTGATCTGTCGAAAGCTTTTGATTGCGTTCACCATGAAACTCTAATCAGCAAACTACACCACTATGGTGTTAAGGGAGTTTCACTTAAGCTTCTCACATCCTACTTAACTGACCGAACACAACGAGTAGATGTAAATGGAAAGCGTTCTCCGGGGTCAATGGTAAAAATGGGTGTACCACAAGGATCAATACTCGGGCCATTCTTGTTTTTAATTTATATAAATGATCTACCTAAACTTGTAAAGGATGATCACGAGATTGTACTGTTTGCTGATGACACGTCGCTTTTATTTAAATTAAAGCGACGACTTACTAATCTTGACGATGTAAACAATGCAATCTCTAAAGTTGTAACATGGTTTAATGTAAACAACTTATTACTTAACGAGAAAAAAACGAAATGCATTCGTTTTATACTGCCCAACGTTAAACAGGTGAAAGCTAATGTAAAAATTAATAACGAAAAGATAGATCTCGTCGACACCACAGTGTTCCTAGGCATTACTTTAGATAATAAGCTGCAATGGGGCCCGCACATAGATAAATTGTCGAAGAGACTCAGCTCTGCCGCATACGCTGTCAAAAAGATCCGTCATTTTACCGACGTAGATACCGCTAGACTCGTTTACTTCAGCTACTTTCATAGCATTATGTCTTATGGCATTTTGTTGTGGGGGAGTGCTGCTGATATTAACACCATATTTGTGTTGCAGAAGAGGGCTGTTCGTGCAATTTATAACATGGGCCCCAGAGAATCACTTAGAGATAAGTTTAAAGAAATTAATATTATGACAGTGCCTTGTCAGTATATATACGAAAATTTAATGTATGTGCACAAAAATATTCATTTATTTAAAAAAAACTGCGATAATCATAGTATTAACACTAGAAATAAAGATAAACTCGCTGTTCCCACTGTTAGGCTCGCTAAAGTTAATAAGTCTTTCATAGGGCAATGTGTACGCTTCTATAACAAGGTCCCAAGCGACGTGTTAGATTTGTCGATTGGCAAATTTAAAAACGTAATTAAACATAAACTGTCTATTAAAGCATATTATAAAATATCTGATTATTTAGAAGACAAAAAAGCTTGGGATGAATCTGCTCCAACTCGACTCGGCATCCGTAACAAAATTGTCAAGGATCATACAAAAAAGTGTTAAGACCAGACAAGTTTCTTGCCGGATTCTTCTTGAACTGGGGTTAGGAGGAACCGGCACCTAGATTCACTAGCATGTAAGAAGACGATTCAAAGTGGTCCTTGTGATTGTAATGAATAAAGTTATTTTGAATTTTGAATTGAATTTTTGAATCATTCAGGCTGTACGAGCCATTATTACACGTTTATTTTATTGTTCTTAACAACTTCGAGGGTGCAGCCGCGAGTAGATGCTTGTAATAAAATAAGTCTGAAAATTAAGTAACCGACATTAAATCCACAAACATCATTATAAAGTATCTTACGACGCTGACGCCGGGATGTAAAAGTGCAAACCGGAAGTGCGTCGGCGGAAACCGGCTCCGTTTCCCGCGCTCCGCAGCTTCCGGAAAGCGACACCGACGCGTGCGGTCACAGTGTTAGTGAAGGAGAGTAGAAAATAGTGCGCTAATTTTCTTCTTCTTCTGAGTTAAAGGTATGTGTAAAAATGATGTCAATTATGCAAAATACTTTCTTTTATTTTCTTCTACTATGTAACATCAATTATAAAATATATAAAAATGGGTTTACATTAATTTAGACTATGCGTCTTACATTTACAAACCATTATTATAATACAATTGCTGCGCTGTAGTCTGGAAAAACTAGAAAATGGCTCAACCGATTTGAATTATTTTTATGTTTATTCGTCTCAATGTTAAGAAAAAAACAATAAAAAAACCCAAAGGAACAACGGAAAACATGAAAATACCTAAATTGGTAATTTTGTATGGGATTTGCTACTTCGGATAACTTTGAACAGATAGCGTTCGTAGCGGACAATCAAATAAATTTTATGTGGTAAGAAGATGGCCGTCAAGCCAAAAGTGAAGGATTTCAACCAAGTTAATTTGGTTTATTTGGGTTTAGGTTGGGTTGGATTTGGGTTATAAGTGTCATTAATTATTCTTGTCGTGTCAATCGTTTTTTCGAACCAGTGAAAGAATTGAAGAATTAAACAGTTATAGTCTAACACCGATGTTTGATTGTCTGTGTTTCTGTCCCTCTGTCTATCAGCACCTCCCAGTGCAAAACGAATCAGCTAAAGGGTTTCTTAGTAGATTGACCGGCTGCTAGAATATTCTCTGTGTATTCGATTGTTTGAAACGGTCCTTAGGTAGGTAAGTCAACTGTTTCACGTTAATTATAATATGTATTTTATTCGAACAAACCTTGGCTAATATAATAACACATAATAATATCCTAAATCATCAATCTGAAAACATGAAACCAGATAAGTTTGTTATTTTAATGTCGTCATTGCAGCTCTACTCTGAATATCTCTGTCTATTATTGTTCCTTTAATAATCTGTAAATTTCACTAAATTCTTACCTTTCAAAGTATCGATGTGTTTGATGCAAAACTGTTAAAATATATTTAGATGTTTCTTTATTTGAATAATAAACAATGCTTTATTAAAATCTGATAAATTGCACAAACTCTACACGTGCAGTGAAACACACATGACGAACGGTATACATACGTCACTCCTCACCCCTGGCCAACCCCCTTCCCCCTCCCCCCGAGGGGTGGAATCCACAGGTGGTATGTTATGAATGTTGAAATTTATGATCGAATTGCTCTTGTTATATAGCTTTGAAAGCGGTCAATACATTTTTCTGTCACATTCTTGGCTGCGATTTGAAATCTTCCGTTTGAAAACTACGACTATTTACGGTATTGAAATACTAGGTTTTTTACTTAGCGACTTTTAACATTGCTGTGTTATATTACAGCAGCTGTAGATTCATGTTCATTTATCCATCTATACTATTATAAATACGAATGGGTCTTTATCTGTTTCCTTTTCACAGCTATGCGGCTGAACGTATCTTGATCAAATTTGGTAGAGATGTGGAAGAATATAGGCTACCTTTGATATACCACGGGTGCGAAGACTCGGGTGGCAGGTAGAGAATAAATAAAATCCAAAGCATGTACGCTATTCATTCTCTGAGATATAAACTGTATGTATACTAAATGTTAGAAAGGCAGACTTGATTTGGTTTTCGTATTTTTCTCTCGCAAACTAAACTAAACTTAGATGAAACGTTAATACTTAATGATCATTAAAGTTAATAGCACGATGAGATAACAATATAAGTTAAATTAATTGGTTTTCTTACTTTTACGAGTGCAATGGCTGCGAATATTAGTTTGGGAATTTACAATCTTTATTAAAAGTCTAAATCGTCAAAAACTAAATAATTTAAATAGTTTTTATTCAATATAATCACTAGGATTACTTTGTAACGTCTTAAATATTAGGTGAATGTAGGTGCCAATTTCTCCTAATCCGACAAGCATTGACAAGAAACTAATCCTGGCCCTAGCGCTTATTTTTATGATCCTTCTTATAACTAGCTTAAACTACGAAAAACGAATACAAAGTAACAGTAGGTTATAGACTTCAAATCTGTCAGTTAACTGTCAGAAGTCAGATCTACCTGAGGCCATGCATTCATATAAAAAACAGCCATTTATTTACGCTTACGTAAGCTTTAATATAACACTTACTTTCTATATCATGCGATGAATGCTATACTAAGTTTATATTTAACATAAAAATATAAAACACAATAGTATAAATTTTGTACTATACTTAGCTAAATTTGCTAAATTGGCTCGAAAGATTCCGTCAATTCAATATGAGAATAATTATAGAAAGTGGATGGATAATGTTTTCGAAACTGCAGTGTGACTGACTTTCAATGAAATAGCTGCGGGGCAACGAGAGGAGGGTTATAAGGGCGAGGTGGTGTTATGTGCAGGCATCCGAGCTTTCAGCATTTATTAATAATAACAGTTAAATTCACAGCCAACGTATAAAAATATAGTTGAACTCACACAATTTCATAAAAAAATATCTCTGGTGTAACTTTAATTAAACTGTTTGATTCAACTCTGAATACGAGTAGCATTATTGGGATTACTAGCTTATGTCCGCGGCTACACGTGGTGCCTACATAAAACATAACTTTTATGTTATTCCTGGTCACTGACTATATCTATACCAAGTTTCAATTAAATATTTCAAGCCGTTTCAGCATAGTCAACATTGTATGTGAAAAGCGACTGCCCGTTCTGATTTTTATAGAGATTTAAACGAATGGATACTACTATCAGGATATTTAATTCAACAGATATTAGGCTTAAGTCGCAATGACCGTTTTATATGCGTATTATTACGCAATCTATACCTATAAAAGAACTTAACCTGACTGACTGACTGACTGACTGACTGACTGATTCATCATCGCCGACCCGAAACCGCTAAAGCTAGAATGCTGAAATTTGAAAGGTAGCTTCCTTTTATAGCAAAACCACCCACTGCATTTGAGGTTTACAGGTCAGGCTGGGCATTAACCTCTATCAAAAATGGCCACTCAAATCTTAATATATATTACTAGCGACCCGCCCCGGCTTCGCACGGGTGCAATGCTGATACTAATTATACTACAGAATGGATAACCATCCCTAAGAGATAGCCGTAAAAAAATTTACATAGTTTTGTAAATAAAATTACAGTGTTTCTCTACTATATTATGCATGTTTTATACATATAAACCTTCCTCTTGAATTACTCTATCTATTAAAAACAGCATCAAAATCTGTTGCATAGTTTTAAAGATCTAAGCATACAACAGAACAGACAGACAGCGAGAGGCGACTTTGTTTTATACTATGTAATATCAAATGAATATAAACGAAAAAATGTTTAAGAAAACTAGTATAATCTTTAAAATATCTATTCAATAATGCCACACGATCGGTTGTAATCTTTATATATATATAAATATAAATCTTCTGTGCGTGTGTTTGTAATTAAACTCCTACTAAACGATTTTGATGAAATCTTTTGTGTGTGTTCAAGTGGATTCGAGAATGGTTTAGAAGTTTTTTTTTTTCTCTTTAAAAACGCGCAGACTAAGTAGCGAACGGGACAGCTAGTATATTTTAAAAATCAACCCCACTTCACGTGCATTGGAAGAACCCTAAAAACAGTTTATTTATAATTTTTATTTCATAACTTTGTAAGCGTCACTAATATATATTTTCGTGCAAAATTTCGTCACGATAAAACTAATCTCCGAGCAAGAGAGCAAGATTAAGGGCGCACAGACAGACAGACGGACATAGCGAAACTATAAGGGTTCGTTGCGGACTGCGGAACCCAAAAATATAGTCTTGATTTTTTTATAAGTTTCAAGAGTACACAATGGTAGCCGCACTCAGCCGCGGCAACCAAATAGCTGTGAAGTGTGAATACAAGTCAACGGCAAGCGGCAACAAAACAGCACTCAGCTGAATTAGAAGCCGGCGGTAAACGACGCTGTCTAACGTTTTACGAGACCCTTCAAATCTTAAGTTTTATTCCTCTCCTGATGTTTCGCGGTCAAATTTAGGTATTAAGCGCTTGGAATAAGTCATGGACTAACCCGGGTATCACGATTGACAAGACGTAGACCATTTACGATCAGGTGGACCGTATGCTTGTTTGCCGGTTCAGTTGTAATAAAAAAATTACGTCAAAACAGTCAAAGTCAAAGTACCTGGAAACATAAACAATGATTTAGTAAGTAGCTAAGATACGATAAATAAATAAGTACAATGAAAACGGTAATGCACCTGGTAGCCTGTCTCCGTTCTAAATTTCATCATGATCCGTTAAGCCGTCTAGCTGTCAAATCGCTACAAACAGACAAAGAGATACTTTTTCGAATTTATAATATTAGTACGGATTTACATTGCTCCGATTTGCCTTGTGAAATCTATTGATAGAGTTGCTTTAATTAATTGAATGGTATCTATTTCTATAACTACCCTTTTTCCCATTTTAAGGGCGATATTTATCTTATCTATTATCAAATTATGATTCAGAAGGTACTCTGAAAAACGACGCCTATTTACTAAACATTTCCATTTCCCTGGACGCCATCTTTTATTCAGCAGACCGATGAACGAATGAACCAGATTGACGAGAACCATTCAATCTCGCCGGATCGTTTCGACTTTATTCCCAGAGGGGTAGAAGCTGTTTTCGCGCGGGTCAATGGCTTTTGGGTAAATGAGGGTAGTTTTATTTGACGGGGAAGTGAGAATGGCTCACTTTCAGTATATTATCAGTGTTTTCTGTAAAGTTACCTATTCATAGAGAATAATAATACGTATTGTTTTAACAACTATAGCCTTACCATCTGTTTCCCCACTCATGTAGATTCGCGGACTAAACCGTCGTAGCAGGTCTACGGCGTAGCTCTCGAAGAATGGATGCGTAGCCACGTAGCACCGCGCTACACTGATTTTGTGGAGCACCACTGTAGGTTATTATCGTTACTTCTCTACGACACGACAACACGCGTGCGTTGTGATGACGTCACGACACCACGTGACGAGACCAATACGTCACTGCATCGTACCTACTATAAATGGGTCTTGACCTATGAAGTTGCTGTTCTGTAAGCACAGTTTTGTATCGGTTTATGTAAATGTAAATCAGCCAGCTGCATCGCTTCTGCCTAGAGTATTATAAAAAAAATAGTTATTTAGTATAATAAATAATAAATAAATAATAAATAATCCCAGACATTTCACACAACATCATCTGGCCCCAAAGTAAGCAGAGCTTGTGTTATGGGTACCACATGACTGATATACTACTTATATACTTTTTTTTTTTGTAAATACATACATATTATACATAGAAACACCCAGACCCGAGACAAATACTTGCAGATCGTACAAACATTTGTCCCGCGGCGGGAATCGAACCCGCAACCTTCTGCGTCTCAGCCGGGTCTTAGCCAACTGCGCCACAGAGGTCGTCAAAGTATGGATTTGTAATCTTTAAAGCAAAACTACAAAAAACATAACTGGCATGGCCCGGCTTGGTAGACACCTCAGATCTCGAGCTAATTAGGTCTTCTTTAATTTCTATGGGGGTAGTCGGAGGCACATTCAAACATTTTAGTTATATTTGGCAAATGTCCACATTTTTGCACAGTAGTTAGTATTCTGTACGTGACAGGTTGCAAGCCAATCGCCGCTTATAAAATACTATTCAATGACACCTATTTTTTAGGTTCTAGAATGTCCCTGTTACTAACTAACCTGCCTGTCAAAATCAAAATCTAAATGCTGAGTTATCCCTATATATAATGTAAATGCTTTATAAACTTTATAAAGCATTTACATCATATAAATAAATACTATAACCCTACCTACCTTACCCTGTATAAATAATTACTAAAATTTTAGTTTGATACTGAATTATTATTGTGGGTAAAAAGTGTTGTTTGTGAATAAAGCCGTAAGTTATTTCAGTAAGCAAAGGCTTATTTGTAATCTCTTCGTGGTATTCAAGCGTAATACATAATCTTTATGAGGTCGTGTGTCATTTCGCAAAGCGTTATAGGCTTTATTACCTGGCGCGTAAGGACGTGGGCGGCATTCAATACGAGAACCCTGTTTATTTATAGAAGTTATATTCTCATCTCGTAACATTTAAAAAATATTTATCTATATTTCCATTTCCCAAGACCCGCCTGTGACGCAGACGCCTGTGGTTGCGGGTTGGATTTCTGCCGCGGGACAAATGTTGGTATGATCTAAAAATATTTGTCTGGTGTTTTTCTATGTACAATATAATAGTACTTACAAAAAAAAGTAAATACGTAATATATATCAATCATGTGGTTTCCGTAACACAAGCTCTGCTTACTTTCGGGCTAGATGACGCTGTGTGAAATGTCCAGCACTATTATTATTATAATATACCTTCCGAGCTATTACCTCCGTCATAAGAGTAGCCGACTCACTCATACGAAGGTAGTCGTTCACTAATATTAAATTCCAAATTATTTCTGTCTGATTCTTTGTTACCTTTTCACTGCTGAACGACAGAACGGATAACTTTTAAAACTATCATGGTTTTGAACATAATTTTTTTATATTTGACCAACCGAATCAGCAACGGAATCTTGTTTGAGCAAATTTAACTTAACCTAGAACGCTGCCCTCTGGCAGTGATCTAGATCAGTTGAGCTATCTATAGATCGCTTTAAACGGTCCTAAGATAGCTCAACTGTTTCAGATGTATTTTTTATTATTTTGTACATTTCTGTAATTATTATTCAAATAAACCTAGGTTAAATCTAATATTATACCGAAAAGAGGTATTACCTGGTAAAAGATTGTGTTTAAGTTAGAAGGGCGCAGAAGCAAATTAAATTACTGAGCGAACAGACAAAATAACTTATACACACTTGATACGCGTTTATCTCTGCTACGAATATAAACTCATTTTCGGCTGTGACCGGCAAGTAATATGAATAAAAGGTAGAGGCTGGCTGCCTGCTCGTAAATAAGTTATACTCGTAGCAGAGGTATTAGCGTAAAAAGTGTGTTTGACAGATGTGATAGAAATAATGTTTTTTTTAAATAAAAAAACACAAGGATGCTGAGTCAAGTTGGAGCAGACTCGTCCTAAACTTTGTCATCTAAATAGCCTGATTTTTTTTGTAACAGTTGTTGTTCAATGGGAGCTTAATCCAAGTTACGTAATAGGGAAGCCGGTTCCACCTCCTACAGGCCACTAATAGGACATATAAACCCTGCGCTCAATGCCCGCAAACAAGAGCTATAAACAAACGATGCACAGCGACCTGTTACTGGCTAACAAGCTTTACGGCTCACGTTCCTTCCCCTTCTATTTTTATTAGAGCTTGTTTAGTGTGTTTGACGCGCGCCTCTATTGTATTACAATGTTATTTTATTGATCTGTGTCTGTTTTATGTGAGGTCACCTGTTGGGCTTGTTAATATGTGTAGAGTCGTTGGTTATTGTATCTTGTATCTAAATAAAATGATTTTTTATTTAAAAGTTTATATAAAAAAATTGAAAATTACCTGCTAAATAGAAGTACAGTTAGGATTATACTGATATCTTTAAATCAATGACAGTGAGCTCCAAATGAGTTTCGAAATAAATAGCAGCATTCCGGTTTCACCCGCACGTATGTATATGTCCGCACGTCGCGATAGCACATGGTATACTCTAGCTATGTAATAGCGATGGAATTTTCAGAATCTGTTCAGTAGCCCCAAAAATATATAATAAACAAAACCTCGTACCTCCTCTTAATATTAGTACGTAGATCGCAAACTTTGTGAATACCAATAAACACGCAAGGAATAGCACCAAATTAGTGATAGAGCAATCCACCGTATATTTACTCCTGTCGGATCTGAAGCTGAAGTCACAAATTGCAGGAGATCTTGACGCGAGCTAACTACCTGAACCAACAGAGCCGACCCGCTGAGCTACTGAGCTAACTCGATATGCAGCCGATACTTTAACAAACTAGACACGGAATATCTTGATTTATTCAAAATATGACTGGTTAGTTCAATGTCTCAGCTATTATATTTGACTAAACTTTCAGATCAGCTCTGCCATTTGCGCTATAGGTTTTGGGTTCGATTTCCCTCACAGGACAAACATTTGTGTGATCAATATAGATGTTTGTTCTGTGTCTGGGTTTTATAAAGTATTAATTTGGTATTATATCATTCATGTACTTCTCAAGGTTTGTTTGAGGTATGGTATGGATTGTACACCAACATTTATTTATATATAATCACTCAGGTACTTATACTATGTTTGAATATGGTAGTCAGAAGCAACGATTTTTCACGGCGATGTTTTATATACTACTAGCTGACCCGGCAGATGTTGTAATGTCTTAACTATGAATAATAAATTCGAATTGGTATTAAATATAACTGTTAAACGACTGACAAAAAAGAATTAACGAAACCGGTCTTGCTGTTCACGCGTGGTGCCGTGACCAAGAGAAATAGGGAGCCATTTTTATATACATACTAGTAACTTCGTCCGCGCGTTTAAAAAAAACGTAAATCTAAACCATTCTCGAATCTACTTGGACACACAAAACATTTCATCAAAATCGGTCCAGCCTTTTGGGGGGAGTTTAATTAAAAACACACGCACAGAAGAGTTATATATATATATAAAGATATAGATCAATAATTTACTTAGGTGTATACAGTATAGAGAGTACTTGTAACATTCGATTACGGTCGCTATCTTATTAGGCGCGTACTTTGCGAGTTGACAGTTATTTTAATAGCGTTTTCTCTGAACACTCAGGTTTAATTAACTGAACGCTTCAAAGATTTATTGGACGCGGCGTGATGCCTCGGAACAAGAAAATCATTTATAGATAACGATTGGATTGAAAACTATTTATAGAAACATTATTTTATAGAAACATAGAAACTCGGTTTGGTGTTACATGCTGCGTAAAATAGTCCCACAGTAGTTCTGATTTTGATCAACAAAAATAGTAGCTCATTCCCTCCCTATCTGAATCCAGTAAGAGCAAACTCGTCCAGTTAATCAAATTTAATGTTTCGTGTAAATATTAAATCGAGTGCGTCAGCAACTTTACATTAATTTATTTAGGAAGTTATCAAAGTTGAGAGACAACTTTGTTTAACAACAAATAGAAGGGGAAATGGACTATCCTGAAAATTTTAAATGCCAAAAAACTTATTCACTGCGGCCGACACAACCCAACTCTATAACGCCATCGGTGATATTTCTATAAATTGTGTGAGTATGTCTATGTAAAAAAAATAACGTGTGCGTCTCGGGACGGAACGCCCGACAGAAGTGATAACTTAAAGAAATCTAACTAGCGCTGTGGGTTATAGTGTGAGAGGAGCCTGCTTACTACTGCCGTATGCGTGAGAGAAAGGGAAGCCAGACAGACTGGCGCCGTAACGCGTTACGTAACGAAGTGGTTTACCCTCCCATAAGAAGTTATCACTTCAAAAATGCTCCAAGTTTTAGGTCCAAATAACAAGTAGTCGCCCTAAAATGATCCAATCTTTTATTATGCAAAAGTTTAATGTTTTCCTACGAAGTTTTCTTAACTTTTCATAAGTAAAGAAAACTTTTAAGTAAGTACACTTTTGTAAATATATTTTTTTATGAGTAGGTATTTACATATCACTCAAGATGCAAATCCGTGAAAACTACTCCAGCTTCAGTTGCTTCCCTGGGCCTGGTTAAGGTAAAAAATTATATTCTTATTGTCATGGGCTTGAAATGGTAAGGTATAGGTAATACCTTGAATGAATAATCTGCAATCGAAATCCTGCGGTGAGGTTTGATGGATGTTAAGTAAAATAGATACTTACCTAAAAAAAAATCGGGTTGCACTCCAGGAGTGCCGACAGAAGTGAAAACTTATTTTGGCGCGTTAGAGTTTAGTAATATATCACTTCAAAATCACTATGGCGACTGCCAATCAAATACTGAACGAACACAGATGATGCAATATTTTTTGTGAATTAAGGTTTATAATCAAATGGTGCGAGCGCGGCAGCCGGCTATGTCTCGCCCCAGACGGTAACGGTGTCGCGAATCCAGAGGTTTTACCTCTTCTAAAAATATGCGTACCGCGCTAAAAGAAGTTTTCACTTCAAAAAAAGTTTAGCTATGGTGTTTACTGCTTACTTAGCATGTGGTGTTTATCAGAAAATAAAAATTCCATGACAACCATGATCAGCACCACACTCGATAAAAATCCAATATTTGCAGATAAAATAAACATGGCTGGTCTGATAGATAGGTCTGGTCAGATATCGCCTTCTCCTCCGAGGTATCATTTATACTGGTAGGTTCCCGAGGTTCTCTTTAAATTATTTTCTTTCTGCTCCGGAGAGACTTCTTCAACAGCAAACTACCGAATCGCGTTCCTTGACTTTGCTGTCAAGTTAAAGTTGAGTGTTGGCCTCATTAGTGCACCCTCGTCACGACAAGGGCCTGTCATCGGCATGTAGTGATTACTAGCTCCGCTGACTCGAACACCGGCTCACAGGTACCGAATCTAAAGGCTCTTCAATAACTGAGAACTGCTTCAAATATTTATGTTAACGGAACGTCATTTTGACACGAATGATTTTGGGAAACTATTATTAAATATTATTATTACCCAGATTATAGTGATATGGGCAAAGTTATGAGGAGGAATGAATTTCATGTGATGTGATGCGTTGAGTGTTAGATATGAACGTGGCGCTATACAAAGATGGATAATAGAATAGAATATAATAGAAGAGAAAATATTTATTAAACGTCACATATCAAATACAGTGCAATTGTAATATAAACTAGTCTATGTACAGTGAGGAAAAAATGGCTACCACTCAGCATATGATACAGAACTGTGAAGGCTGCTGTATCGCTGGTTTTCAGTGGCGCCATCGTGAGTAGCGCAGCAGCTACTGCCACACGCCATGAGTGTACCACATAACATAACATAACATGTGTAACATACAATGTATGTTACATTAACTAACTATAATTGGCAAGTTAACATGTAAAACTCTTAAAACTAATAGAAATATTAACATGTTTGTTAAATAGGCATTTAACGAATACAAATATATACAAAATTAAGCAACCAGTTATACATTGTGATAAATCCTTTAATAACAAAAATAATATAAATAAATTTAAACCAAAAACGACCTCTTAAAGAGCAGACTTTTGTGCATTTAACAGGTATTTTTTAAATGAATTTTTGAAGGACCAATTGATAATGGAACTTCTGATGGGAGGAGGAATATTGTGAACAATAAGAAAGTCATGGAAATGATGATGATATCATCACCCAGTCATATATAGATATTGATATTATATATAATATTCCAAGTCCACATAATATTTAAATCAGTTCAGCCGTTCCGTAACAAACAAGCATCCACATAAACTTTCAAAACATTCGTGAGTTATACTATACATATTGTAAAACAGATATTTTTACTCACGTTTCATTTTATCGATGAACGCACCGACACTGTTTCGATCTAGATAGTCTTCAGCAAGCTAACCGCACATCAAACAAGACCTGATGAAAATTCTCTAGATGAATCGAATCTTTCACATTTATAATATTAGTAAAATTCCGAATATTAATAATATTGTTGTGTCTGCAGGAGACACGGTATGCCCGAGCGGCATGTTCCGATGCCCCGAGGGCAAGTGCATCCCGGCGCTGTGGGTGTGCAACTATCAGCGCGACTGTGACAAGGGCGAGGACGAATTCCAGAACTGCCGTGAGTACTGACCAACCATACTCTTGCCAGGAGGTCTGGCTACAAACCTAACGCTTAGATTAACGCCTCTGCGGAAACCCCAACTAATATGAAAATTACAACAGCAGTCATGCTTCAGTCACGTGACATATCAAAAGTTAGTCATATCCACGTAATTTGATCTTTGAGCAGGCATGAACGTCAACTAAAAGTGAAAACAACACTTTCGGTTCATGAACCTAAATAGTTCGAAGACGTGGTGCCAAGTTTACGAAAGGAGCCACTGAGGCGAACATATCTTTCACCTTTTAGTTCGAACGAATTAGTGAAACGATAAGATAAGTGGATTTAGTCTAGGCCTTCCGGTCAGACACACTAGGGTAGTGTTCATATAGAAACCACATCACATCTCGTTCGGTCTCGGTCGGTCAGGCGACCTCTGCATGATAAAAAGTGGTATCGCAGTGCTTCGCGAGAAATTTATTATAAGGTAGGCAATTCCTGTATTTCAAGTCTATGGTTATATTATATTCCTGCAATTATTTAAAGGCCAGGCAAAATAGCTTTTCCATAGCAAAATTGAACGTGTATTTTCCCTCCACTTTCCTCACCATGCATGCAGATGACGGTTTTTATTGTCCTTACCCCCATCAGTGGTTACCCAAAGATCTATATGTGACAAACTCCGTAATGTAACCCTCTATAAACTATTTTGAGATATTAATGAAGCATTTTTAGGCTTCGAAGTTCAAAAGAAATCCCTATAGTTTCGCCATGCCCGTCTGTCTGTCTGGTGTTAAATTGGTTTGGGACGTAACCACGTAACCACCGGTTATTCTTATCCTTACCGGCTTCGGAAGCCCTCACTGTGCGTTGTCCAATACGCTTTGCCGATATATTATATAAAGTGTTTGATATTTATAAAATACAATAACTTGTTATTCCAAACAATGTATTTGGTAGCGCTACGCCGTAGCACGTTGTAGCACGTAGCGGTAACGTGCGGCACGTACCGCGTTAGTGCCTGTCACTTTCCCCCTCCCCCCTCTCCCATCTCTCCTGGAACAGATAGGCTCGTACGCGCAGGGTCGCTGCCCAATCATTATAAGGTTAAACACCTATCTGTATAGATGCATAATTTATAAATCGAAAAGAAATTACAAAAGTATTAGACAGCCCTCTTCGCTTAAATCGTAGTACCTCAGATTTCTGCGCTACAGGTTGTGAGTTTGGTTCCTTCCCAAAACAAGCATTTGTGTGATCATAAGCATAATCATAAGTATGTTTTTAAAAATGTGTACATGAATAGTATTCCTATAGCTATGCTTTGCTTAAGAGGCTTATTACATTACGATCGTGATTTTTTAATTAAATGCCGATCTTTGGCGTTCTTGTTTAGAGAAACTGAAAGCCTTCTTAAATTTTTACTTATTATTTGGAGAATAGTTATTATTTATAGTTCATAGCGGCCTCGCTTTTCGCATTTTATTCTATATATTTATATAAAGCCAAAATTCTGAAGCAAGTTTGCAAATGAAATGCGCGAATGCACTTTTTCAAGCTCGTGGATTGAACGTCTGTACCATGAAAACGAAATGAAAAATATACCACAACATCTCTTATATTGTGGTTGAGTTTATAGCGGCCTCGGAATTCAGAAATATTTACAAAGTATCTACAAAAATAATCCCATTCAAAACTATAAAACTACTGAAAATGTTCAGAATTAGCTGTAAATTTATCTTCATTACATTAATATCATCGAGTAAAATTTATACTAGAACAAACGTTAGTTCAGCAATGAAATTATATACTATTTCTTATAAATAATAGTATATAACACTTTAAATAAACGTAATTACAACTGGGCGAAATGACACAAAATAAAATATATAATACGATGTGTGGGCTGCCCGAACTCTGTACTCGAAGCTCGAAGTACTGCGCGAGCGCTCGTAGACCTGTGTCGAATTTTTACGCTCCAAACGAAAAGAAATGAGCGCAGTTTACGGTCATTCTTATCTTTTGGCGTGTATAATGCGACTACCTCGTTTTGATCAATTTTTGTATTGAACATTTATCAAAATGGAAAAACAAATGTAGACTCGTTATATTTTTTTACGAGTCTTTAGGCTTCGTGTATAAATCTGTTAAAAAGAAAAGATACACTTCACAACTACATTTACAAAATCTAATGAAGTAATAAATTAAAAAAACAGGTCATACAAATTATCAAGTTATACATATTAATTTTCAGAAATTTATTATAGTAATTTATTAGATTTTTTTTTGTTTTATTAAATATTTTTTGTGAAAACTTGTTTGTATTCCTTACATATTTGTTATCCAAAACGTCAACAGACATGTACATAGTTACAAATCAATATTTGTTACGAACAAAGCTGGTAAACAGAAGCATAAATAGATACCTAAAACAGACAAAAAAAGCTAAAAGTTTATGCCTCTATTACAGTACAAGTTCTTCCACTGATAATTGAATTATTTATCATTATTATCATTATCTCAACTAAATATGTAAGAAATATATTAATAAATAATTCAATAATAGAAAAAGTATCAAAACCGTTTAGACATTGGCTACAACAGTGTTGTGAACTCGTGACCTCGTCGCCGTGCTCCAATATACCTAATCTTTTATCGCGGCTTTTTGTGATAGGCCTCTTAAGGCTAGATTGTGTGGTAGAATTGTCCACCGATATTTATTAAAACAAAATTAAAAACAAATATGCGTACGACTGTAATCCCCGGGCTACGTATACACCTCAGATCCTCATATCTTCTAGTTAGATCTTTCAGGAAGTCCATAGAGGGTGTCACAGGTACGACCACGTGAATTATATTTGGCACGTGCCCAAGTTTTGCACATTTATTTATTTATATTTAGTATTATGATATTAAACTAAAAAATAAACAAATGTTTTAATCATTTTACAATGGCATTACTCGGAAACAGTATTAAGGACAATATATACAGCTTATGTAACTTACTAATTGGTTTCAATCAAAGCCTTAAAATTTTGGATCCGATAGCCAGTCACTCGAGTCGGATCGTCAAATTCACACGCAAATTGCATTTAAAGTAAATAAAAGCTTATCCTAAATCAACCCAAAAGGTATTGGGCCGTTATGAGGCCGACCGCACAGCTTACATATTTGCACGGCTAGCTCAATTCCATTTCTTTAATATATAGCACAATTAGCCTATTATTACATGTATTATTAGCACATAAATAAGACAATTATTTCTAAAAAAACACCACGAAATTAAAAAAATATAGTATTAAATGCTTATGTCAATCAATATCTATTAAAGTGCGTAAATTATTGTAAAGTTCGTTAACGGAACGGTGTTCGAATTACGGAAATTACGGAATAAAAGCACCCTTCCAAGAACAGCTTTTAAAAAATATATTTAAATATACCATGACTATAGGCAGAGAGTTGACAGCTTGAAAACAACAACCATGCCAGGTTTAAAGTTGTTAATTTTAACCTCGGACATTGAGGGTTCTCTAAATCGTTTCTTCTTATTTCTAACCTTAGTGCTCTTTGTTTTGGTTATTCATATTTAGACAGATGTCTTATCATATCCGTAAGAGTTACTACAATGTTAGGAAGAGGCATAATGTTTAATATCTTAAAATACTAATTACTCGATTCCCATGGTTGAATCCCATGCGAATGGCTTGTTTTTAGAGTACAAATGCTCGATACGGGTATTAGGTTTATTAATTCGTAAAATACTCTAAAATAATATTCCATAAATAAATAAAATGTCGGGCTGTTTATCTGTCTGTCTCTCTGTCCCTCTGTCTCTGTGTATGTTTGTTTTTCTGCCCCTAATCAAAGAATAATTTGCTTCTACAAAGTTCTGTAATTAAAAAAACAAATAAATAAAAATAGTTTCAGGACTCCCCTACATGTAAAGTGGCTAAGTTTTTTTATTATGTTACCCTATCGTGTGGCATATCACTGGATAGGTCTATCAAAGATATTGCAAGGTTTCTTGATCAGTGTTTCGATACAGATATTAGTTTGATAAATATTAGGCTTTGAAGTGGTCATTTAGATGAAGTCCAGTGTCCGCCCGAAGTCCAGTGTCCGCCCCCTCTACTGGCTAAACCACCGTTTGGGGGTGCCTGAAAAGTGTTCCTAATAGTAGCATGTGTAATAACATTTTAAATGAATTTATCACGGCTAGTAAGGCTTAACTCGATAGAATAAAAGCACGTTTTTTAACAATAAAAACAATTCATGAAAACTCCGTGCTAAATTCTTTTATTATGCTAAACATTCGTGAGTAGTACTATACATTTTGATAAACAGGGGCTTTACTCACGTATTATTTTGTCGATGGAGGCACCGACACTGTTACGATTCATATAGATCTAAACAGTGTCGGTGCCTCCATCGACAAAATAATACGTGAGTAAAGCCCGTGTTTATCAAAATGTATGACAACCAGTTATTAAATCCTTACTGACTTCAGAAGCCTCATGACATGCGCTTGATCAATTTATTTTTACTTACTGTGCTTAGAATATTGATAGTCAGTTGAGATTAGAGTCGCTAGTCGGCTATTTAACTGCGTTGTAAATACTCTCTAACAGAGCGGTATTAGAGTTATTTAACACCAAAATCACAATAACGAGTCGCCAAAACATGCCCCAATTAATAATTCAGCTTGTAACAGCAAGCGGGACGTAAATTAATGGCCGCTATTATTAAAGCATGATCGCGCGGACATTATGTATTTCACGCCGATTTATATGAAGCATCAACATTCATGTTACCTCTTTTTTTATTAGCCTGTTGCTATGCAGTTATTGAGAATGTCGTTGCCATTTTGTAATTATTAAGAACGTCGTTGTTTCCTTGGCAGTTTCGTTTAGTGTAAGCGCTCTGCACTTTGCTGTCACTTGCTAAGTAGGTTGTGCGGAGCAAAGTTTAAAACTCCTAAGTTCGAGTAGCATAGTTTCATTATGAAATTTTTTATTTCTACAAGTTGTGTACCTACTGAACGAAACTCAATGACTATGTTATTATGTATTTACTAAGTTGAATAGTTAAACGTATATAAGTCACAATCGTCAACTACATCCTGTTTGCACCTTGATCCTGCGTTAGTCTCAACTACGATCATCTACGGCCCGCGACACAGTCACAGTCGAAGTGTTTGTAATAGTCAAAGCCTTATGAGTTTTCTCAATAAAATTTCAAGAATCACTGAACAGTCCTTTGTACTCCTAGTACTAGGTAGCCCTAAACAGTTTACTGTAAAAGCATTCATTTGTTGGACTATTTCGAAGTAAGTTGGTCTTAAGTTTGTACAATGTCCCGACTTATTTAGAGAGCATACAATAAATACTTTACTGCAGGGCTTACCGTTTTTTATTCTCCCTTTTATAATAAAGTTACTACATAACAGTCTGCTTCACGACAGCTCTAGTTAGAAGCTGAGATGTTAACACAAGTTATTGCATCGCGGGAACGTCGCTCAAATATTAACAATACTGACTCGCCAATTTAGAACTTACTGAGTTTTTTATAGACTTTAATTCTTGTTTCCAGTTTAGGAACTGATCAATACGGACTTCTAGAAATTTAACGCTATCAATGAATGTTCGCGAAGGCATCGTCTGCGGGCCTGCAACGTCCGGACTGATGCTAAGGCTACATCGCGCAGTTTTTCCGATGAAAGTTATAGTCGAGTGTCGACTGGAACAGATGGCGCGACGCCCCGTTATCTATAGCTCTGTCACTGAAACACTACTTTTATTTGCAGCTACGAGATGCAACTGCATTCGTAGAGATATTTTAGTCTTGATTCAACATTAATTTCAGTTATTTAATTGCACGAACAATCTGCATTTGTATCTTATATGCATGACATAAAGGTCATTAGTTGAGACTACGTGAAATGCGCGAACCCTCGAACTAGGCTTACCATAGCATTGCATTACTAGAGTAGCGTCTTCAGTGCCATTCCCAGATTATAAAGTGTTCTGTTTGATAGTCTGAAAATGGAAATTATCAAAAATACAATAGATTTCAAAAAAATATTACTTATAAAGGACAGTACTCATTCCTTACGGAGTTCTATACTATAGAAGTCAGTCTTGAACATACTAGTAGGTAAGATTCCACGTGTTTTTCCATTCGCATTTAATAGGAGACTAAATATCTATATTCATATAGAATCCTTTTAACGTGCATCCGCCATTTAACTGGCAACAAACTAACATCCACATTGTTCCCGGCGACGGCAGTGGGACAAAGGGTAACCCCGCGGGTGTTTGTGCTCCTTTGCGGGCATTGTGTCGGGGGGTAGGTAGCGACACACTCCTCTATTTTTGCAAACATGAACGTGATACTTTTAAATGGGAATAATGGAGAATGTTAGTAACTATGAAGGAGTTTCAATTGGTTTCAGTGGAAAATTTGTCAACAACATCATCCACAGCCTGACTTCACTTACTGCTGGGTGTAGGCTTATCTTAGTTTGTACCATCCGCCGCGATCCTGTGCTAATCTTGTCCATACGCGCCCGCGACTTTGACTATATTGTCTAACCATCTTGCCAAAGAAGCACCGACGTTCCTATAACAATTTTTTGGACACTTCAGTGATTGCTTTACTGCACCTGTTATCACGCCTTATCATGTGTTATACAAATTCACCATGTGGATATTTACCATTTCTTCCAATATAAATAACTTTGAATACGACAGTATTTTGTAAATTTTCGCGATCAGAATTCATATACATACATCGTTTTTGTAGTTCGGTTTCCCTATTCTTGAAGTCAGCACGGTTGTTGCAATATAACCGAATAAATCAAAAGGTGATAAGTACGCGAAAAATCCCGCTAACTACTAAAACAAAATGAATAAAATGCCCCGTCGTAAAATAAACTTGCTTGTCTATCGAAATAAAAGCAGTCTGCAACGAAGATCCGCCAAAAATACAGATACACAATCTATATCCGAAAGAATCACATCCAGAGTATAGTAACCCACACATGATACATGCAATGCACTATCGGTGTCTGCCGTCGCGTCGCAACAATAGAACCCCTATTCATGCCGCGACTTGCGGATCGCGAGTCGCGATAAATCAAGTTGTCCGTTATTGAATGCTCGATGGATTTATTGGTGGGGATGATATGAGTGAACTTTTGAACCAGGTGTGATTTTTTCCGCACATATTTTTGACCTGAATTTTCGAAGAGCATATATATTGCTCTAACGATGTGTAGGGCATTGCGACTTGAACGATCTTATCTGCGAGTAAGTCCTCGAGTGAGTGGCTGGCTTTGGGTCTCTTGCGCCGCGCTCTTAAGAAAATGTCGCTGCAATTTTCCGTCTTATTCTAGATTTCCCGATGGGGTGAGATGGTCGAAAGCTGGGAATAGGGGTGTCATATTTTTTACATTATAGATCGAGTAAGTCGTAAAACTTCCATGCTGTGCTTCATAGACATAATAAATAAAAACTCAGTAAACCAAAACAACTAAAATTATAGTAGAGTTGGAAAGGTTATTTGCGTGGTTTTAATATGTTAACAAAATTTACAATATTGAAAATAATACGAACACCCGGAAATTTTAATGTCTTTAATGTAACAACCCTGTCTAGTTGGCCTATTTTATCACAAAGTGCAGCATGTCCGAGTATGTAGGCTTTCGTAGACCCCAAAACGGGATTTCCTGCCGTCATAGAAACAGTGAAAAAATATCTAGAGGGATCATTTGATATTTCTTCACTGTTTCTGAGAGCATACTACCAAAAAAAAAATATTTTGACGGGATTAAAGTAATTTTATTTTTCGAATAAATCGTTGCACGATATAAAACAACCCGCCAGTCGGCCGCTCCGTCCCACTTCCAATCACACAGTTATTACTTCATTCCGCCCGCCCTCAATCAAACTATTTGG
Organism: Lampropteryx suffumata; assembly: GCA_948098915.1. Classification (NCBI taxonomy): domain Eukaryota; kingdom Metazoa; phylum Arthropoda; class Insecta; order Lepidoptera; family Geometridae; genus Lampropteryx; species Lampropteryx suffumata. The sequence goes on from OX402560.1 coordinate 2,010,392, forward strand.
GCGGCCGCGCGTGAACACCTTTGTGTTTGTGCGTGTACCCGCCCTACGTCAGTTTAGTCAAAATGTTTTGTTATCCAACATTTTCTATTATTGATCAAAATATCATATAATTTTCTTCTAAAGCATATATTTACATACATATAATTTGAAAAATTATTTAATGATTTAGATGACGGTGACCCCAAAACATAAATGTTAAGTTATTTGTAAATTATTTTGGTAAATAAACGTTATCTTATCTTATTTCCTGGTGTGAAGACCTAGATTTAACTTAGTTTTATATACTCCATCGCATGAATAGCAATAGAGTTATATGACGAGAGAGACCTGCAACGTAATATGACGTCGAGTCTCGAGCCGATTTTTCATAACTCTTAATCTAAGTATATGATGCAGTGTAAAACAAGCATCTACAAAACTTCATTAATACGAAGACTCTTGGCTCTTAAATCAATTCCCCAACAAAGCCATAGCATCCCCAACTCCAACAACGGTTCAACTCCATTCAATTCCCATAGAATGGTTTCACACCCACACCTGTTTAAGGATCCTTGACTCAACCATAGTAGATCTATTGTAGAGAACCATCTTCATACAATAACACTATACACACTCGCCGGGTACTCGAGGGCCTTCTGCGAAATGCGCTGTCCTCTTACCACCTAGATTAAATCACCATAACTAGATTTCTATAAAGCCATCCTAGTAATTAAAGCCATCCAGTAACGTGTGATTAGAAAGATGAGATATGTTATTTAGTATTACCTCTAAGTGATTGGATTAATTATATTTTAGTAGGTCAGTCTCTTAAATCTAAAATCTAAATTTAATCCTAATATGAGACAATATTGTGAAGTTGCAGCATTTAGTAAACTTTACGGTGGCATTTCTCTGGCGCTGATTGATTTCAGACGGAACTGCTAACCGCTAAGCGATTGTATTCTAATGGTCTATACGTGAGTTGTTCGCGGGGCTGGGAGCGGTTATTGGACGTTGTACCCACCTTGGCATGACTGGAAACTTCAATGAGTATTGGACATGTTAAATGGAGTTTCTGTAAGAAAAAATGCTGAAGTTCCAGATGTTATTACAATAAGTTTATCAGATAATTATTAAGGTATTAAATTTGCCTGAATTCCATAGAAACGGGTTACTTAATTTAATATTAATTATTCACAGTAAACTTAAGAAAATTATTAAGTTTGCAGAAAACAAAGCTTAAACTTGTTGAAAGCAGAGATCTAGGCTCGAAAGTAAAATATGATTACGTTCGAAATGAAAATAATAGAAAGTTAGGCAAAGTCCCGACCCGCGTTATCGAGCTGACAGCGGGAATCCAATAATTCCAATTTCACAACTTGTGTTATAACAATCGGTCCACCTTGCTCGAACATCTTTCTGAACGGAAGTTTATGACGTCTTTAGCGTTGCGGCTATTGTAGTGAACTCGCAACTTTTGCTTTATTTGGCATTAAAATAGCTAAACGAGACTTATGCAGTGTTTTTGAACTGTCTCAACGAAAGAAGGTATCTTAGAAAGTTATTACAGCTCGCCGAGCTTCTCGCTCGTGTTCCATACTACGTCGGTTTTCTACAGAACCGCAGCTATACCTTCTCCGAACTGCAATAAGACGGGCAGTGCCTGTGGCCTACTTATCATCAACTACGATCTTTAACCAGATTTTTTTTCCAGCGCCACCTGAATGCGAGACCGGGCAGCTGACTTGCGGCCAGTACGTGTGGAACAAGACCTACTGTATCCCTCCGCACCACCGCTGCGACATGCACGTGGACTGCGTCGACGGCACTGACGAAGCGGACTGCAGTGAGTATCTCGCATCATTAATAAACAGACTTCAAGCTTGATTTAGATCTATTTACCCAAGTAAAGTGTATTTCAAACACCGAATTCCGTTGTAGCGTTGTATAACTGTAGATTTCTTAATTATATTTTTTGCATCATCACAAGAAATTGTGATCAAAATATGATAAAATTCGCTGCATATGCATCGGTTTTGAATTTGTCAGCAATATTTTGAGTCGATCGTGTCCAGGCGGCTGGTAAAGCCATAGATTAAACTACAATAAGAGGTAAGTAATATAAGGTCAGGGATTTTGTAAGGTATCAGAGACGGTGCGGTGCATGCGGCTTATTATTGCAGAAGTTTATTTTAATACGGAACAGAGATAAAAAACAGTTCATTTGCTACCAGGTGATTCAAATTAATTTATAAATAAACCAATTCACCTCAATTCGAAACGGGCAGGCAAGCCAAAGTTTTCGGAATCAAAAATGTTGGCAACCCAAGCTATACTGCATCTAAAGCCAGCGCAATAAATCTAGTTTTGCATTGAAGCCTGTTTGGGCGACCGGGGTGCTTCTAAGCCGGCTGCACTCCTGGGATGGTGGGCACTTGGAGCCTCTCCAGACGAGATAATAAGATCTACGTGATGTTGTTCCGCGAAACAAGGTATTATTTATTCAGCTATTTGAATTGCAAGTTTTCTGGGAAATATTATGCGAGTTCAGTTTACTAGTTATTTCTGTTGATGGTACCGACCTATTTTTTATTCTGAGGTATCTAACGACTAACATACTCTTCGAAGTATAGAAGCGCCCTCTAAATGAAAAGCGCGCTGAGCGTTGCTCATCTTCGTCGATATACTGGTAAGGAACGCAACTCTGCGAGCGCATTTCATGCGTTCATTATGGATGGCTTTTTCTTTGTAGACAAGTAGTCATTTAGCGGCAAAACGGTGGGCATTGAGAGCACGTGGGAGCGCGGGAAAGACGCCAGTCCCACCGCTCGCTGGTCGGCTAACCGTGTAATAAATCCAGCAATTTCGTATTGTTGCCGGTAATGCCAGATTATTAACCAACTGTGGTGAAATTGAGAACAGTATGGTTCAGTTGGACTGTTGGATTTGAACAATCGTTCGGTCAGTCGGTTGATAACATAAATAACGATCGTTTATTATCAAAGATTGAACAGTATTTAATATAAATTAAAAGGCACATTAAAAAGAAGACAGGTACGATAAGAGTTTTAAAAATACCGTCGAGTCTTGGGCATATCAAAGAGTCTATGGTATAGTCCAATACCTAAACCAGGAGTTTATATTTAGCTCCTTATGAACATACATCATTTATAAGAGCGTCTCCGATTGGGTTTTCAGCAATGAGTTCAGCTAGGACACAGCCGGGAGCACTGAGCACGGGGTGTGCATGTGTCAGCTGTGGAATTGTTTCGTATCTAGTTTCCACAGTTGAGTGCGCCTAATCCACTAACACGATTCCGTTTCATAATCCTCCGCTTTCCTTTCAATTATGTTGGCCGGCATCCGGTTTGTTACATACTACATAACATTGTTTTGATTCATTGAACTTGTTAAAGTACCCAATATGGTTATTAAACGGCTAAGAAATCTTCATTAAAATAAGAAAGAGGGTTTCGGTTTAGTTCATTATCCCTTGCCGTTATGAAAAGCTTGATAAGTATGGTCTGTCTTTGTCATACGAATGTCAATGGATATCATATCTCTTGTTACCTTTAACTTTAAACATAATTAGTAATAGTTAGGAAATAGCAAATTTCTCTACTATAAGGTAAAATGTTTTACTAAAAAAAAAGACTCTAAAACTAAGTCGATAACTTGATTTAGAAAAGTTGATTACTAAACTTCCGAAAACTTGCCTGAACCGTACTCCACCGAACTCCTTGAGAACTTCTGACATGGTTCTGCATAACTAAATTGAATTCGACAACTATATACGACCTCCACATTTTTCACCTGGAAGCTGAAATCCATTTATACGAACTAAAGATGGAATCAAATCGAAATGATTTTTCACCAAACTAACTTACTACCAATAAAATCTAGAGCTTGATATGGTGCAGCCTTTAAAAACGATATCCGCGATGTTTATGAACTTTGGGTCAAAATAAAGATTGTTATTAATCCTAACTACTATAAAGTATTTAAATGCATCGGCAGCGCGCGTTTGAAACTATGTTAGAAGTTGGCTGGTCATGGGCTTTTGTAAGCAACCTTTGCTGGTGAGGCAGGTGTTGACGTCGACGCAAAGCTTGTGATACATTCGAATGACGCCAAAAACATTTAAATGATCAGCAGGATTTTTCTAACATTGTTGATATTTTCCATTCCCTTGAACTTATCTAACAAAGCCTCTGCAAGAAATACGGAAAATAAAAAATTAGATTATATCTTGAGCCGATGTTTCGAAGATGCCAAACAAGTAAACAATCCAATCCAAACAACAACAAACGAAAACACATTAAAATAATTACAAAGTTACAAGAAAAATAATTGTAAATCTTGTATTCAAATAGACAAAGTAGCAAAGACAAGGGATCAACACGAAACAGGCACATCAGATACGAGCGACAAACAAAAACGCAATTTCCACACCATTAAAACTTGGCCACTTGTTGGGACTTTCTGCTTCGCCCACCAGCATAGTTTGAGCCCTAGTTGCCAACTCGTTATAAGCTTGTGGATAGATTTAGTTCGAAAACTTGGCTAGATCATGAAATATTTACAAATGCTGCTACAAAAATATCTCTATTCTATTCGCGTGTCAATGTATATACTTACGAGTAGGTACATTGGTAGTATGTCTATGTATGTTTATATTTGTTTTCCCGTCAGTAATGGAGGTTCCTTTTCTTTGTCCTAAATCTCTTCAACAGACTAGCTTTTCGTCATAGGATTATATAAACAAACACTAAAAAGGTAACTAGGGCGTAATGTAGCTAGATGTAGCTAAAGTCTCTTGAAGTTGGAAACATTGCTCTCGTTCGCCAGCAAAGCCAGGTTCCCACTGAAGTCTCAGTATTGAGATCAGTGCGAGAACCGTGGGGTCAAACGAGGCTGGTGCCAGCACTTCGCAAGTTATTTGCAAAAGATATGGGCCGGTATGGCACAATGTTTGTTTAAGAATGTTTAGGTCCGTAACATTGTAATAGATTGTAAATTACAGTATTAATTATATCGAAGATGAAAATTTTATCACATCAATAGATTATTCAATCAAATATTATTCTACATCTCAGCCAGAGTCACCACACCAAAGACCACTTGGTATCTTACTTATAGGTATTCAAATCCATTACCAACTTACTATGTAGCTGAAAATGAAAACTTCGAAACAAAATATGCAAACTAAAATAACTTCGCACTGAATAATGCATACCAAATAATTTGTTCAACAAAGGTGCAAGCGAACCTCAAACTTTGCCGTAAGCTTTCGACAAAAATACTCGACGTCGTCGCTGAGCTTCTCAAACTTTTACGAAAGTTTTAATAGACCGCAATTATATTATTTTTATTGAGCTCTCGAGCTTCCTATTTACTTTGTTGCGAATACTGAAAGTGAAGAATTCACACTTTTTCGTTCCTCGTAACTTTTGAACGAAGCTTCAGATTTTTGTTTTCACTTTCACACGGATTTATTCAAGGTAGAGTCAACATCGACTGTTGAACATTTTTCCAGGAAGGTCATCGAATATCTATCTAGGATATTGGATTTCTACTGCATTCACTTCAAGCGAGATATATTACAAAATGACTGAGAGCGTTTTATGAACTAAAAATGTATTCGATAATTTTCCGACTTCACAAATTTATTGTTAACCAATTGCAAAATGACAAACAGGAATCATGAACATTATACTCTTATGTTTCTAGATAAGTTAAACTTAAACGATATTGCAGTTATCGTATAAATGAAATTGCGTGCTGCAATAGTTCCACCTACGAGTAGATGCTCGTAACTGAATGGCAGTGGAACATTTATCGCCTCAGTCCACTCTATCAGATTTCAGGCTCTCTGGGGGAGCTGCTCCAACCAGATTTGTTCACGTAGATCCTAACTTTTAATGGTGATACTACTTGTATGTCAAATTGGGACTGAAATTCAGAGGATTTTCGGTCGACGTTTCGATGTCTTGTTTTTAATAAGTTTGATTTGAATATTGTGCCAGTAAATTTATAGTTTTGTGTCATTGTCTATTCAAGTAGGTAATCCAACTATTACTTATATTTACAGTAGTGTACTATAGCTCACCTTTTTACCTGGTGTTTTCACTAGGGATTTGTCGGAGGGTGCTCGTATGTAAGCTTACACAAAACAGCCTTCAGATATGCAAAGATCCTGCTCAGTATTCTGCGAGAGTAACACCAGTCAATCTAATCTACTCCTGGAACATGTTAATACAAGTACCTTCGAGTAAATAGGTACCTGCATAGGTGCTTACTCGAGGCTCAGCGCGAATTGACTCAATCCCTGGGAATCGTCTAGCCTCCAATATACCGAGTTCTATGCCGCGGCTTTACGCGGAACCTTAACACTCGTGTCAGAGGGTTTCGTACGTAAATACGGGAATTGATAAAATAGTCTTGGAGCGTTCGTAGCGCGGCTTTGCGTTTTCTGAATTTATTTTGAAGAACGTACCTAAGTAATCCTTAGTGCGCTCGCTTTGAGGCGGTGGTTTTATGCATGCGTGCGCTTCTGTGCTGCCCGAAATGGACCGGCTTAAACTCTTTCGGTCAGAGTGCTTCACATTCTGTTAAATGTTTTACCTGAGAAACGTGCTTGCCTCGAGCTAACGCATTCATTCGAAACCATTTCTTTTCTGTGATGCACAAATTGTATAGGTATATCTATTTAGTATTAATAACCTCTATCTAGGGATACCTGGTTCAATGTTTTATTTAAGAAAAGACGTGTTTATTTTATACCATAAGGAGTTTTTAGACCAAAAAGTATCATCCTCGTTAATATTCCTTTGAAAGTGCATAAAGTCAAAGGGACCACTAATTGAACCGCAAAACCCTTAGAAGCCTGCCGTTTGATTTAAGACTTCTTTTCGAACCTTTGTGGAGTTTGCGTCGAAATGCAAGCTCGGATGTTTGCACGATTTGCATTTTACAGAAAACTGAAAATGAAGAGACGCGGTAATTGGATGAGAGGACGCGCAGGTGTGGCTTGGAGAGAGCTGCTCCATTAAGTACGAGAGTCCATTCTGTACAATTACAGTTTGAGATCCCCTTTATACCTTTAACAGTCTTTTTTTCTGTGACAACGACAATGTTAAAAAATATAGCCAATAAACCAGACTTTAACTCATTGAAAACCACTAAAATAAGATAAGTAATAATTTTTCTATAGTTATTAACACGATATCGTGACCTTTGTACCTGAGGGCAAAAGTGACAAAATATAAAATCCTAGCTAAGTAAATCATTAACTGCAGCTAGTTTCTTCTATAAAGTTATAATTAAAACAGCCGGAGCGCTATTCTCTAACGTCAACCAATTTGGAAATTGTTTTTTATGTAATTAAATATCAAACCAGCTTCTATGATTTCGCACTGTGACCTCAGGTTTTATGAGGCTTTTAATTTCAGTATGAAACGTCGGCGTCGATTCTGTAACCAGTTCTGTAAGCAGTTTTTGTTTGGTTACGGTAAAATTCAGTTTCCATATCTGTCGAGTGCATTGCGATAGGAACGTGCTCTGTAACTCGTTGATGTAGAAAACGATTCACACTTGGCCAATTAATTAGGATCTAGTTTTATTGCATTTGTTTTATTTTTGCAACTAAATATACTCGCTTTTGCCCAGGATTGTAGCGTAGGTAGGTATAGATACTAAGTTTAAGGTTTTCGTAGAATACATTTTTTACACCGGTCATATGGAACTTTGGAATTCAATGAAAAATAATGTTAGAATAATTATCTATTTTATCTATGTATGTATCTGCTCACTATGTTTCACTACGAGTTTGTCCGCTGCGTTTGATAGCAAAGAGCTAAATTCCATTACGGTAAAGCATTTTACAAGCTGTTCAAGCTGTTATTTACTCTGTGCGCTCAAAGGCTCTGTCCAATTTACATAACTTATAACAATAGCGTTTCCTGAGCGCTTTATTCCAAAAAGAATAACGCTCTTGTAAGTCAAAATGGACAAAATGGACGATTACATATATATTTTCGCTCAAAAACATCGTTAGAAAGATGAATTGGGTATCTCATCTTCATTTGGTACCAACTTATTTTTTATTTGTTTCAGCATACCGCAAGTGCCAACCAGATGATTTCCAGTGCGGTATGGAGAGCACTGGCCCAGGGAAAGTGTCTGCTCAGGGACCGTGTATACCAAAGGTGAAGAAGTGTGACGGGTACGTGCCACATATGTATACTATTTCGATTTATAACGTCTACAATGGCCAACCAGTAAGACCCTACAGTAGGATTCCCATGTTGGGAGTGTCAGAATTTGTTGTAGGTCGAAATACTTAAATATTTGTCCTGCAGCGATATACAAACCCGAGGGCCAGAAATACATGGAAATACTTATCAGCAACCACAAATACTATATTCTTTCCAGATATTTAGACTGTAGAACAGGAAAAGACGAGACAGACTGTCCCGACGTGAGCATAGCGTGTCGGCTGGACCAGTTCCGGTGCGCGGCCGGCAACAAGTGCGTGGACGTGTCCATGAAGTGCGACCACAAGGATGACTGCGGAGACAACTCCGACGAAGCACACTGTAGTGAGTGTTTTTACTTCATTCGTTACGCTACAGCTAGAAGCTGTTACCTCCACCTTAAAACCAGAAGCCATAACCTTTTTGGTGACGAAGATAGGAAACCACGAGTCGCAAAATTACTTTGAATAAAATTCGCTTGTCCGGCCGTAAGAACCTTACCAGGGTGGTCATTATTTATCTTGCTTTTCCAGGTTTCCCTCCCTGTCACATCGGGCAGTTCCGTTGCTCTAACGCGCTCTGCATCCCCGCGACGTACCACTGCGACGGCTACAAGGACTGCGCCGACGGCTCGGACGAGGCCAACTGCACCGCCATCGCTTGTCCCGACAACAAGTACCTGTGTCCCAAGGGAGGGCCCGGAGGCACGCACAAGTGCATCACCAGGTCGCAGCTCTGCGACGGGAAGAAGGACTGCGAGGATAATGCTGATGAGGAGACCGCTTGTTGTGAGTGTAAATTTTCTGTAGATCTCAATGTGGATTTCGACATCTGGATATTTTCTCTGAAAGGAACCTCCAGTTGCGACTGTGACTAATTTGTGGACACGATTGTATTGATTATGCTATTACGAAATCTCGTGCCTTTATGTGATCGATATCGTTGCATTTCGCATGAAATAAGAATGTATCTTTTCCAGCAACGGCATCATGTCCGGCGCTGGAGTGCGAGTACAAGTGCGTGGCGTCCCCAGCGGGTGGCGCGTGCGCGTGCGTGGCCGGCCTCACGCTGGCGGCCGACAACAGGACGTGCGTCGACCTGGACGAATGCAAGGAGTGGGGTTACTGCCACCAGCTATGTGTCAACACTTTCGGATGTGAGTATTTATACATTTTCCCGAGTGCTTCAACTGATGAGGGAAAAAAGCTGATGTAGTATTTTTTAAACTTTCGCGAACAGAATTCTTAATGTTTTGGTAGTTTATCTATTTCGTATTACCTTTTCATTTATCCCGAAAATAAATGAAAAGTTAACACGCAATAAATACAATATATTGCGACAGTCACAGGAACTACGTGTATTCCGCAAGTTCAAGGAGAAAATCTACAACACGATGATTAGGTCTGTCGTAATGTACGAGTATGGATCAGAATGTTGGGCAACAAAAGCAACGGATAAAGAGAGTGATATGATATGCGGAGGTTAGCGTAGAATGGCAAATCATACGGAGGAAAGAAGCCATGTAACAGGATGTGATGGATTTGAATGTGCAGGGATGTTGGAATAAAAGTAGGCCGAAGAAAAGATGAATGGACTGCGTAATAGATGATATGGGTAAGAAAAGAACGACTACCGAGTTGATGAATCATAAGATAGTGTGCAAGAAAATAAATAGTAGTGCCGATCCACTTAATGGGATAAGGGCAGACAAAACAAATACCTAGTAATTATTAAAACACTATCGAATCAATATGAAAACAATACAATAACTATATGATGTAGGAAATAATGAAAGAGAAAACAAAAATATTCAATAATATCACAAATACCATTTTGAATCGTCTTCTTAAATACTAGGAGAATCGAGGTGCCGGTTCCTCCTTATCCCCAGTTAAAGAAGAATCCGGCAAGAAACTCGTGTAGTCTTAAGGCTTTTTGTGTATGATCCATGCTTATTTTATTACGGATGTCGAGTCGAGTTGGATATTATAATTACACGAACAACCCTATTTGCAACACAAATACGGTGTTAACATCTGCAGCACTCCCCCACAACAAAATGCCGTAAAAAAGTAATGCTACGAAAGTATCCGAAGCAAACGAGTCTAGCGGGATTTACGTCGGTAAAGCGACGGATCGTTTTGAAGGCGGTTGCACAATATCGATCGAAACAAACGGTTCTCTACATCGGTTCCCAGCGTACAAATGCGCGTGTGCGGCCGGCTACCGGCTGGTGGAAGGCAAGTGCAGCGCCGCCCCGGCCGGCGCCACGCCCGCGCCCGCCCTGCTGCTGGCGCACGGCTCCGCACTGCTGCGCATGGACCTGCACGCCAGGGACCCGCACGCGCTCGCCAACGTCACCTCGGCGGCCGGCCTCGACTACCACTACAGAAGGAACCTCTTGTTCTGGTCCGATCTTAAGACTAGGAAGGTAAGAGACGCAGCGGTATCAGATCTAAAAGCGTAGATGAAAGAACCACTGTAAAAAAATCTGTATAATCGTGTAAACTCCATCATAAGCTCTGTGGTAGTGCAACATCAGGCATTTTGAGATCTTAGGTCTCCCGTCTCAGGGAACCGCCCACTCTGATATTATAACTTGTTTGGTTTTACCTAGTGGTGAGACTCTAAACCAGATTCGGTTTCGGTCGGTACCGTAGGATCAAATATTCTGCCCCCGAGTGCAAGAATTACCGTGTTTTGAAGGGGCAAGTAAAATTACTGGGCGAACAGACAAAAAACTTACGCCTAGGGCTGACAACTTGCATACGATAGGTACCTCATCATCAGATCGTTAGCATGCTTGTTTGTTAAGTTGTATAAAAAAGTATGCACCGCGCAAACGAACACTTGATTCTTGGTTCAGATCCATTCGCAACAATTGAACGCGCCTCCCACGGAGCGCGGCTACGTGGGCACGGAGATAGCGGTGGCGGGCTCGTGGGCGCCGGTCGCGCTGGCCGTGGACTGGGTGGGCGACAAGCTGTACGTGGCGGACGCGGTGGGACAGAAGATAGACGTGTTCGAGCTGGACGGCCGCTGGCACGCCGTGGTGCTCGGCTCCAACCTGACCAACCCGGCGGACCTGGCGCTCGATCCGACCTTAGGACTCATGTTCATTGCTGATAGCAGTCAGGTATGCCCGGATGTTTACATCCCCTAAATGTATTTATCCACTGGATGGATGTTGGAATTCACCTTTCGTTTTAATCTTCTGTAACCGTTTGAAATTCTGTGCTTTTTGCAGATCATCCGAGCGAACATGGACGGAACGCACGTGAAGTCGATAGTTTCCGAAGCGGCGTACAAGGCGTCCGGCATCACCGTTGACATTATAGCGCGGCGAGTGTTCTGGTGCGATTCCTTACTAGACTACATCGAGACTGTGGACTACGATGGAAACCACCGATTCCTGGTTCTGAGAGGACAGCAGGTCCCTAGTCCTTCCAGATTAGCGCTGTTCGAGGACAGGGTCTACTGGTCGGACAGCACCAAGCAGGGAATAAGCTCGGTGAACAAGTACGAAGGTGCTTCCAGCATCCAAGCCATTTACAAGATGAAGGACATCAGAGAACCTAAAGCGATCACCGTCGTCCACTCTCTGAAGCAAACGTCCGTGAACAATCCCTGCGGGAACAACAACGGTGGATGCTCTCAGATGTGCATTGTTACTGCGTTACAAAATGGCGGACTCGGCTATCGATGCGCTTGTCATATCGGCTACAGACTCGAGACGGATCTGAGGAACTGCGATCTAGTTACCGAATTCCTTATGTACTCCCAACAGCGATTCATTAAAGGAAAAGTGTTATATCCTGTCATAGAAGGCTTCAGCGAAGCCATCTTACCGGTTGTGTCTAGACGAGCCAGATTTGTCGGTTTAGATTTTGACTCGCGCGATCAACACATCTACTATTCTGATGTTCTCCAAGACGTAATCTACAGGGTTCACAGGAACGGAACAACCAGAGAAATCGTATTAGCTTCGCAAAACGAGGGCGTTGAAGGTCTAGCGGTCGACTGGGCGTCCAAGAACCTTTACTACATCGACTCAAGAAAGGGAACCCTCAACGTATTATCGACAAGACACGTAGCATACAAAAGGACACTGCTAAAAGATTTAAAAAGGCCGAGAGCTATCGTGGTTCATCCGAACAAGGGTTACATTTTCTTCTCCGAATGGGACCGCCCGGCCAACATCAGCAGAGCGAACACCGACGGAACCGGCCTTCTGGTCTTCGAAAACGTAACGCTCGGCTGGCCAAACGGACTGTCGATAGACTTCGATGCGGATAGACTGTACTGGTGTGACGCTTTACTAGACCACGTCCAGCACTCTAAGCTCGACGGAACCGATGTCAAAACCGTTAACTCGCGACTTATCAGACATCCCTTCTCAATCGTGATCTACAAGGACTTCATGTACATAACCGACTGGAGGCTAGACGCCATCGTCAGACTGCACAAGCTGACCGGGGAACAAGAGGAGGTCATGGTCCGGGAGCCTCAGACCAACAGACTGTACGGAGTGAAGGTGTTCAGCCGCGACGTGCAGAAGATAGATCCGATGCAGCCCTGCTGGAGGAACAACGGGAACTGCCAGAAGCTCTGCTTTGCCATCCCGAGGAACAACACAGATCCTCTGACCGTGAAGTGCGGGTGTCCGTACGGAGAGAAGCTGGCACCGGACGAGACGACGTGCATCGCCGACCCCAGCTCGGAGCCGCCCGTGCAGGCCTGTCCCCACTCGTGGGACTTCACATGCAACAACCAACGCTGCATCCCTAAGAGCTGGGTGTGCGACGGAGACGACGACTGTCTCGACAACAGTGACGAGGAACAGAACTGTACAAGTGAGTTTTACATCTTCTCTCAACTCAACTCAATGTTGTGCAATAAATATACCGTTAGTAATATACCTCAGGCGGGCGTTCACTTAGGTAATCGAGGCTTTTTGCACGGTACTTGTCAGGTACGAATAAGAGATCAAAACGTCATCAAAGCAAGTCGACGATTCAATGGCTAACTCTGGTAATGAGTTTAGGCTGCTTGTCAAGTTAGATTTTTTCACCCAGGAAAGGATGACCGCAAATCGAACATGTTATAACAGTTTATTAACCAAAGTTGTTGTTACCAGAGACGACATGCGCGGCGGCCGAGTTCACGTGTGCGTCGGGCCGCTGCATCCCGGCCACGTTCAAGTGCGACTCGGAGAACGACTGCGGAGACTTCTCCGACGAGACGGGCTGTCTCAACGTCACCTGCAGCTCCTCGCAGTTCAAGTGCGACAACGGACGCTGCGTCCCCAACACCTGGAAGTGCGACAGCGAGAACGACTGCGGAGATGGATCCGATGAGGGCTCGCATTGCGCGGAGAAGACCTGCGCTTATTTCCAGGTTAGTTATAGTTAGTCAGAGCAGCCTATGAATTCTTTCACCGAAGATCACCGATGGAAGCTGCAAGAGTTACTACTCCGATTTCCTAAAGTATATTTGCGCTTGTAACTTCCCTGTTTCAAGAATATGCTTGTTCCAGTTTACGTGTCCTAGAACGGGACACTGCATCCCGTCATCGTGGGTGTGCGACGGAGATGACGACTGTTTCGACAAACATGACGAGGCGGACTGCCCGCCCGTCTCCTGCCTCGCTACGCAGTTCAAGTGCGCTGATCTCAAGCAGTGTGTCCAGGTGCGACTATCGATTTAAACGTATTATTTTACTCCTTTGAGGTCTGCCTGTTCCAAATTTAAACAAGAACTGTTATACGAATTACTAACATTTATTAGCATTATTTATTTAACCGCAACATATAAGAAGTTTCGTATTTATATGAAATCCCCAGGAGGCGTACAAGTGCGACGGCATTCCTGACTGTAACGACGGCTCCGATGAAGCCGGATGCCCGTCGCTAGCTCCTCACCAATGCCAACCGGACAAGCAGTTCCAGTGCCGCTCCTCCGGCATCTGCATTCCTACCACTTGGTACTGCGATGGTAAGTTCTAACCGTTGGATCCCGCAGGTTAAAAAGGTATGCAAAAAATACTCGAGGCACGATCTATCACCGCAGTCGAGCTCAACAAACTACCGCCCGTTGCGATCGATTCCTGTTGGATACATAAATAATTTGTCACGACTTCCGCATTGATTTCCTCAAGGAGAAGGTTACTTCTATACAATCCTCCCCTTTCCCCCAGGTACCCCGGACTGCGAGGACCTGTCGGACGAGCCGGCTTCGTGTGGCGCCGTGCAATGCGCCGCCAACCACTTCCGCTGCGACAACGGACGCTGCGTCTACAAGGCCTACGTGTGCGACGGCAACGATGACTGCGGAGACAACTCGGACGAGGGACTGCGGCACGCCTGCAAGCCTCCACCCTTCAGGTGAGCGAGAGTGGCTCCTGAGAGGCGCGAGCTATCAAAAATGGGGACCGATTACGTGCTTCCATCAGCATAAATGAACGCAAGCCGTCATGTAAAACGATGCTGACTATTTAGCCGAACCTAGAAACGGTTTCGCATCAACCCTCGTGGGATATGTGCATTTTTACAAATGACAAAACGTATAAATAGGTTACCTATCCTGCTAAGTTTTAAGCGAAAATTCCTTTTCCAGATGTCCACAAGGTCAATGGCAGTGTCCCGGTGTCACCGGACGATGCGTCAACCTCACTCAAGTCTGCGATAACAAATTCGATTGTCCCAACGGAGCCGATGAAGGTGATCATAATTCACATCGGTGTAATCCTTACTTATTTATTTATTTGTTCTTGGATTTATCCTTGTCCTTTGTCGATAACGAAGCGCTAACATATTCGAACCGTTATTTTAGGAAGCAGTTGTGACTTCGCTGAGTGCGATCACCAAGACGGTCTCTGCTCGAACGGCTGCAAACAGACCCCGGGCGGCCCCCTCTGCCTCTGTCCCCCCGGAGAGGAGCTGGACTTCGAGTTCGCGTACGAGTGCCGAGACATCGACGAGTGCAACCCCCCGGGCCTATGCTCGCAGACCTGCACCAACCTGAAGGGCTCGTACGTCTGCACGTGCGTGCCGGGCTACATCCTCTCCATCGACAACCACACCTGCAAGGCGAACAACCACTCCAGCGCGTTCCTCATCATCTCGAACCGGCACTCGATCCTCGTGGCGGACCTCAACGAGCAAGGCTTGGAGCGAGTGCCGATCAACGTGGAGAACGTGGTCGCGACCGCTTCCAACATGCACACCGGAACCATCTTCTGGTCGGATATGAAGCTGAAGAAGATCTCGCGGCTGGATCGGGGCAGCGAGCCGCAGGTTATCGTATCTACCGGGTTGGATCTGGTGGAAGGGTTGGCTTACGACTGGGTGGGAGGCAACATCTACTGGCTGGACAGCAAGCTGAACACTATCGAGGTCGCTAAGGAGGACGGGACGGCTCGCACGGCGCTGCTGAGCGGGAACATCACGCAGCCCAGAGGGATGTGCCTGGACCCGGCGCCCGACGCGAGGTGGCTGTTCTGGACCGACTGGGGAGAGAACCCTAGAATCGAGCGCGTCGGCATGGACGGAACGCAACGATCCGCCATCATCAGCACCAAGATCTACTGGCCCAACGGCCTGACGCTCGACACGGCGACCCAAAGGGTCTACTTCGCGGACTCCAAGCTGGACTTCATAGATTTCTGCTACTACAACGGAACCGGTCGCCAGCAAGTGTTAGCTGCAAGCCACTACTTGCTCCATCCGCATTCGCTAACGCTATTCGAGGACACGTTGTACTGGACCGATCGGCAGCTGAACAGGGTGCTATCGGCCCACAAGTTCAAGGGGACGAACCAGACGGTGGTGTCCCACCTGATCTCGCAGCCGCTGTCCATCCACGTGCATCATCCCTCGCTGCAGCCGCAGTATCCCTCGCCTTGCAAGCGGGACGCCTGCCAGCACTTGTGCCTGCTCAGTCCCAATGGCACCGAGGCCTACACTTGCATGTGCAAGCCGGGATTCAAACTGTTACCCGATGGAAAGTGTATTGAAGGTAATTTGATTAACGATCCCTTCAACGTATCGTACAATTGTGGAAATGAAATGATACTTACGACAGCTTTATGTTTACAGAGGAGTCGCCGTACCTGATGGTGCTGAAGGGCTCGCAGGTTATTGACCTCGCTACCGACGGCTCGGGGCGGGCCGGACAACTGGCGCCTATCGTCGGAATTCAAGGTAAAATAGACCTTACCGATCGTATAGTACACTGGAACATCGATATGCTTTGTGTTAGCTTTTGTGTATGCCTTTGCGGACATTTCATAGTTTAATTTTCCCAGGTGGAATTCAACTGGACTACGATCGCCAAGGGCACACCTTGTACTGGCTTCAGTCCATCTCCGGTGACGCCGATGATGAAGAGAACTGCACGATCTATAGTATGCCCTACGGCGGTGGAAATAAGATCGAGTTTCTCGGCAAAGATACCGGCATGGTCGGCGCACCTTCGGCCATCGCCTTCGATTGGTTGGGCCGGAATCTGTACATGGCTAATAGGATTGCGAGCAATATCGAGCTGATCAGGGTTGATGGTAAAGCCAAGTATAGGACTATAGTTATGGCGAATGATGGAAGCAAGTTCTCGGTAGCGAAGCCTAAAGGGATTTGCTTGGATCCTACCGATGGGTAAGTGTTTTGATTGGCCATACGCATTCATTTTGTAGTTTATTGTTTTTTTACGTAATATTATCTTTACAGAAAAATGTACTGGTCAGATGAAGGCGGCTTCGGAGTGCCGGCTAAGATCGGGCGTGCCAACATGGATGGCAGAAATCCCATCATCCTCGTGGACATCACCTCCAGACCAGAAGCCATCGCCATCGATGTGGACAAGAAGATTATCTACTACAGCACCCAGTTCCCGCCTTCCGTCAACAGCGTCAACTATGATGGCAACGACCAGAAGACCATCCTCAGCGAAGCCAACGCCATCTCTTATCCGAAAGTCATAGCCGTTCTCGACTCGAGACTGTACGTTCTTGATCCTCGACACGAAAAGATCTTCAAAGCGGACCTACCTACAGGCGAAAATATTAAATCTATTCTCGACAACGAGACCGATTTGAAGTCACTAACGATATTCCAGAAGAGGAAGATGATGCATCACCACACGTGTGCCACCAGCAACGGAGGCTGCGACCACATCTGCATCCCCAACGACGGCGGAAGCCGCGTCTGCGCATGCTCCGTGGGCTACAGGAAGGAGAACGAAGTGAACTGCGTCCCTTACAAGACCTTCGCGGTGGTCTCGCAGTTGGACTTGATCCGAGGATACAGCATCGACTCCAGCGCGGAAGCCATGGTACCGGTGTCCGGGGTCGGCCATCATATTCTTCATGTTGATGTTCATTTTGCCGAAAATTACATCTACTGGGTGGAGTTCAATCGAGGACCCTGGAATGGCATCTTCAGAATAAGACCCAACGGCACGGAGATGCAGCATATCGTTAAAGACGGCATCGGCAGCAACGGCATCCGAGGCCTGGCCGTCGACTGGGTGGCCGGGAATCTATACTTCACCAATGTCTTCCCGCACGAAAACTACTTGGAGATATGCTGGTTGGACGGTTCTAACCGAAAAGTCCTGGTGAAGACCACGATGGACGCTCCGAGAGAGTTAGCGGTGAACCCTCTAAAGAGACTCTTGTACTGGATCGACTACGGACAGTACCCGCGGATCGGGAAGGCGTACCTCGATGGAAGCAACTGGCAGACGGTCATCAGCTCCGGCATATCCAACCCTCGAGATCTGACTATAGATATGCTGACGCACGACGTGTACTGGGTCGATTCCAAACTGGACCAGATCCAGAAGATTTCCTACAACGGCGGTAACAGACAACTCATCAGATCAAACCTGCCCAACCCTATGGGCATCGCCGTCCACACGGGAAGTGTGTTTTGGGTCGATAGAAATCTGCAAACTATCTACAAGGCATCAAAATTACCCGGAAACACGTCCATGCCCGAAAAAGTCAGAACTAACTTACCGAAATTGAGAGATATCGTAATATTCGATATCAACAACCAGCCTACAGATGACAACAATCCTTGCAGAATGCTCGGGAACGGAGGCTGCGACCAGCTGTGCTTCAGCTTCCCTCCCGACGCCAACAAAGGTACGACGCATAGGTGCGACTGCGCAACGGGACAGATATCAGCCAACAACCCCAAGAAATGCGACGCCGTAGACGAGTTCCTGGTCTTTACCACGAGGACCGAAATCCGCGCGGTTAACTTAGACCCGAAGTCGACCGGGATACCGTTCAAGCCGGTCGGTAATATGACCAATGTCGTCGGAATTGAGTTCGACTATGCAGATAACAAGTTGTTCTTCACCCAGATCAGACCTTGGGCTAGAATCGGGTGGATGTCGGCGAATAACCCCGACTCCTCAAGCATCAAGAATATCATCA
Source organism: Lampropteryx suffumata (assembly GCA_948098915.1). Classification (NCBI taxonomy): domain Eukaryota; kingdom Metazoa; phylum Arthropoda; class Insecta; order Lepidoptera; family Geometridae; genus Lampropteryx; species Lampropteryx suffumata. The sequence continues at coordinate 2,029,067 of OX402560.1, forward strand.
ATCAGGGTATTAATCCTGAAGGCATATCCTATGATTGGACGCAGAAGAAAGTGTACTGGACCGATAGCTCAAACAACTCCATCTACGCTATGAATCTCGACGGCACCGAACTGGTGATGATCGCTAGAGTTGAACGTCCTAGAGCGATCGTTGTCGATCCTTGCAATGGAACTTTATATTACACCGATTGGGGACGTTTCGGAACTTCAGGAAAGATCTACAGAACGACCATGGCTGGCTCACTGAAAAAAGCTATTCACGATAAAGACCTGTCGCAACCCAGCGGCCTTACGATAGATTTTGAAGAAAACATGTTGTACTGGTCGGATGCAGTGCGAGAGAAGATCGAAAGGTCAAAACTTGACGGAAGCGAGCGCGAGGTCCTGATATCCGCTACGATATACCCCTTCGCGCTGACCGTCTACAGGAACTACATCTACTGGACCGACCTGCAGCTGCGGGGAGTCTACCGAGCGGAGAAGCACACCGGCGCTAACATGGTAGAAATGGTCAAACGGCTGGAGGACTCCCCCAGAGACATCCACATTTACAGTCCGCACCGACAGCAGTGCGATGTTAACCTCTGCAAAATCAACAACGGCGGCTGCGCTCACAGCTGCCACCCTGCGCCCAACAAAACCGTCGAGTGCAAGTGCGACGACAGCACCAAACTGGTCAACGAAGGCAGGATGTGCGTCGCCAAGAACATAACGTGCGACTCGAGCAAGTTCTTCTGCGGCAACGGCAAATGCATCAGTCGCATGTGGTCGTGCGACGGTGACGACGACTGCGGCGACAACTCCGACGAAGACGAGAACTACTGCGCGTACCACTCCTGCTCACCGAACGAGTTCCGCTGCAACAACGGTCGCTGCATCTTCAAGTCCTGGAAGTGCGATCACGACAACGACTGCAAAGATAACTCCGACGAGGTCGGCTGCGTGTATCCCCCGTGTCCCGACGGAGAGTTCACCTGCCTGAACTCCCGCTGCATCCCGATGGCGCAAGTGTGCAACGGGATCAATGACTGCAAGGACAACATCACGAGCGACGAGACGCACGACCGCTGTCCGACCAACACGACTTGCCCGACCAACCACCTCAAGTGTAAATCTACCAATATCTGCGTGGAACCGTACTGGCTCTGCGACGGCGACAACGATTGCGGCGATAATTCCGACGAGGATCCTCTACATTGCGCGGAAAGATCTTGCCCTCAAAACAGCTTCCGTTGTCCGAACCACCGTTGTATCCCGGCCACTTGGTACTGCGACGGAGACGACGACTGCGGCGACGGAGCCGACGAGCCCCCGGAGTACTGCAGCTCGGAAGGACGGACTTGTTTCGGAGATCTGTTCACTTGCGATAACGGAAACTGTATCCCGAGGATCTATATTTGCGATGGTGATAACGACTGCTTGGACAACAGCGATGAAGATGATAGACATCAGTGCAGTGAACGCAAGTGTGACGCGGAGACTGAATACACGTGCGAAGTAAACAAGTTCTGGACGCGAGCGCAATGTATCCCTCGCAAGTGGTTGTGTGATGGTGATCCGGACTGTGTGGACGGTGCTGACGAGAACTCTACATTGCATCATTGTCCCACTCCAACTCCCTGTTCGGATGAACAGTTCCAGTGCAACAATGGTAGATGCATAAACGAGGGATGGGTCTGCGACCACGACAACGATTGCGGAGATGGATCAGACGAAGGAAAACGTTGCAACACTCAATATAAACAATGCGGAAAACAAGAGTTTAAATGTCAAAATTTCAGATGTATCAGGAATCACTTCAGATGCGACGGAGAAGATGATTGCGGCGATCATTCGGACGAAGTCGACTGTAAAAAAGATAATAAAACATGCCCAGACGGACAGTTTAAGTGTAACAACGATCAGTGTATCGACCAACGCCTCGTTTGCAACAAGGTGTCGGACTGCACTGATGACTCCGATGAGCCAGCGCATTGTAATATCGATGAATGCGCGAAACTGGAAATAAACCAATGTGGGCATAAATGTATCGACACCATAACCGGGTACTACTGTGATTGTAACCAAGGTTATAAACTCTTGGCCGACGGCAAAGCGTGTGCTGACGTAGACGAGTGTACAGAAACTCCTGGGGTTTGTTCTCAGTACTGTTCCAACACTCCGGGCTCGTACTACTGTAAGTGCAACGACAAGTACTACGAACGAGAGGCTGACGAACACACATGCAAGCGCAAGGACAACACCAAAGCCTGGATCATCTTCACAAACAAATACTACGTCAGAAACATGTCTACGGATGCGTCTTTGTACAACCTGGTGCACCAAGATCTTATGAACGTAGTGGCGATAGATTTCGACATGAAAAACAATCAGATGTATTTTGCTGATGTATCCGCTAAGACTATCTTCCGATCGAACTTCACCGATGATAATCCCACTAAAGAAGTGGTTATAAGACACGACTCTCACGGTTTGGAAGGTATCGCTATCGACTGGATCGGCAGGAAGTTGTACTGGCTCGACAGGCATTCTAAGAACTTGGATGTTTCGGAACTGGATGGCACCAGAAGAAAGACCCTAAGAACAGCTGTCTCAGACCCGAGAGCGATCGTGGTCCACCCTGGTACTGGATACCTATACTATTCCTCGTGGCATCTGCAAGCGTATATCGGGAAACTGGGTATGGATGGTTCGAACTTCAGCACCGTATTAAACTGGGAAGACGACATTGCTTGGCCCAACGCTTTGACCATCGATTATTTCACCGACAGAATTTACTGGGCAGATGCACATCTAGATTATATCGGTTCCGCTGACCTGGAAGGTAGACACAGACACGTCGTCTTATCAGGCACTAAAGTTCCACATGTCTTTGCCCTGAGCTTATTCGATGACGAAATCTACTGGACAGATTGGAACCTAAAGGCAATCAGCAAAGCCAACAAACATTCAGGAGAAAACTTGACGGTTCTTAGAAATACTACTCACAGACCTTACGATATCCACGTAGTTCATCCATTGCGACAGTTGCCCTATCCAAACCCTTGCGGTGATAACAACGGTGGATGTTCCCATCTGTGTCTGATCGCACCGCCTCACGAGTCCAGCTACTTAAACATCTTGGGCTACGGCGAAGAAGGTGCAACGACGTACAAATGCGCATGCCCTAACCAATTCTACCTATCCCGAGACATGAAGACTTGCATCGCAAACTGCACGAATGGTCAGCACAGATGTAACGGGCGCGACGAGAAGTGTATCCCTTGGTTCTGGAAGTGCGATGGAGAAAAGGACTGCATGGACGGTTCAGACGAGCCAAATACGTGTCCGGTCAGACACTGCAGAGCTGGGTCATTCCAGTGCAAGAACACCAACTGTACTCCCGCAGCTACCATCTGCGACGGAACAGATGACTGCGGAGATGGAAGTGACGAGGCCGAGTGCGCGCACGAGTGTCCAGCTCTTGAGTTCAAGTGTAAAGCCAGCGGGAGATGCATCTTAGACAGCTGGAAGTGCGACGGGGACACCGACTGCAAAGACAATAGTGATGAAGACCCGGCGATGTGCCACAACAGACCTTGTAACCCCGACACAGAATTCTCTTGCAAAAATGGCAGATGTATCCCAAAACTCTGGATGTGCGATTTTGACAACGATTGCGGTGACGACTCCGATGAACCGGCTTATCTGTGCCGTCAGAAGAACTGCACCACTGGGTGGAGAAGATGCCCCGGACTGGCCAACTACAGATGCATCCCGAAATGGTTGTTCTGCGATGGTAAAGACGATTGTCGCGACGGGTCAGACGAGTTAGCTGAAAACTGTCCCTCTTGCAATGTTGAAACCGATTTCACTTGCGAGAACAAGCGATGCATTCCGAAGCAATGGCTCTGTGACTTCACCGACGACTGCGGCGATGGAAGCGATGAAACCGAAGCTATCTGTCAGCACAAGTACCGAGAATGTTCAGAGTCTGAATTTAAATGCGGCAACGGAAAATGTATATCGTCAAGATGGCGTTGCGATCACGAGGACGATTGCGGAGACAACACAGACGAAGACAACTGCGGAGGCTTCAAGTGCAAGAATGGAACGTTCCAGTGCAAGTCCGGCCACTGCATCGCTGCCTACTTTAGATGCGATGGAGACAGGGACTGCAGAGATCTGTCTGACGAGATCGGATGTCCGCCAAGATACCCGAACGGAAGATACTGCCCCGAAAGCAGGTAGGCATGCAATTGACAATTTTTTATGTGAAATATGATGATTATTTTCGTCAAAAAAAAACTGTTAAGTTTCTCTTACACTCGTATATGTATTAAAAACTTCTGGTTTTACTTCCAGATTCCAATGTGCCAACAATTTGTGCGTTTCTCAATCGGACCTGTGCGACGGAACAGACGACTGCGGGGATGGCTCTGACGAAGTTGCTTCAATATGCACAAACTTTAACTGCGACACTTTGAGAAGATTCCATTGCGATAACCATAGATGTGTTCCTAGGTAATTCTTAAGCTCCATTCAATATTTGAAATGGTTCTAACTTAGCCGAATTTACGCTTTTCCCTAGTGGTCTGCTTAAATATCTCTGGTAAGATATGCACTCCACGTTGAGGTTAAACTTGACGTTAATTCTAGGTACCAAGTATGCGACGGTGTGGATAACTGCGGCGACGGTTCAGACGAGAACAACATGACCCTCTGTGCTGCTCGAAGCAAGCCTTGCGACCCTTACACGCAGTTCCAGTGCGCCAACAAGCACTGCGTGGATCGGACTCAGCTGTGTGACCTGGCTGACGACTGCGGAGACGCCTCTGACGAACTGGGATGCCACCATGTGCATTCTTGCAACCATCTTGACAAAGGTAGTGGAACAAGAGGGGTTTCTTTAATTTCGTCTTCAATTCTTCAACTAATTAAACCTATGAAATGACCCACGGAGCGGCCGTCTTTATTTGTACTTCATAGGTGATCATTGAATAAGGTTCAATGCTATGATGGATCTACTTACTTTTTCAGGTGGCTGCGAACACTTCTGCACGAACCTGACGATGGCAGGTAACGGCTACATCTGCACATGCTTCCAAGGATGGATCATCTCTCCGGCGGACAAGAAGAAATGTGCTGACGTTGACGAGTGTGCCACCGGTACTCACCACTGCTCCCAACTCTGTTCCAACCTGAACGGAAGCTACAGCTGCAGTTGTAGGGAAGGATTCAAGTGAGTAGCTCCATAAAGTAGAAGACATTCATCTGTAAGTTTTTTCTACATAGTTCTAAATGGTAACTGTGTATTTCAGGCTGTCAGACAACCTCTCAGGAGTGTGCAAGGCGACAGAAAACGACGTGGTACTGCTATTCTCGAACGGGCCCGAGATCCGCGCCTTCGTCCAAGATAAGAACGAACAATTCGATGTCATCACGGCCGAGAAGAGAATAGAAGCGATCGACTACGATCCCAAGAAGGAGATCGTCTTTTGGGCGGACAGCTACGACAAGACCATCAAACGATCCTACATGATCAATGCCGTCCACGGGGAGGTCAAGAGCGGGTACGCACAAGACCTCAACATGAAGGCTAACTCAAAACCTACCGCCTTAGCCGTAGACTACATCGGAGACAACCTCTACTGGACCGAGACAGACCGAACCGGGTCGAAACCGAGAGGAAGAGTCATGGTGGCGAGAACTGACGGACGGTACAGAAGAGCAGTGGTCTCCGCCGGGATCGAAAGCCCAACCTCTCTCGCCCTCGACCCGCAGATGGGAAGGATGTTTTGGGCGGACGCCGGTTCCGCTCCGAAGATCGAGATCGCGTGGATGGACGGCTCCAAACGAAGACCTATCGTCACGGAGAACATCAGACACCCGACAGGATTGGCGATCGACCACTCCATGGATCGGTCCATCTACTGGGCGGATACCAAGCTGAACACGATAGAGATGATGCGCCAAGACGGCTCCAACAGGAAGGTGGTTCTGAAGGGCGACTTCCTGAAGCATCCCTTGTCGCTGGACGTGTTCGAGTCCTCCTTGTACTGGGTGACGCGGGACACCGGAGAGCTCGTGAGACAGGACAAGTTCGGCCGGGGAGTGCCGTTCGTGATATCGCAGGATCTAGTCAACCCGTCAGCTGTCAGAAGTGAGTCAGGCTTTCATATTTTTGGGCTCAGCCCAAAAATATGTACTAACAACTATATAAATATATGTAATAAATACTAACCTGTTCAGGTTGGGAATTTTCGAATACATTTCATCGGATGATTTAGGAGTTCGGTTTTTGTATAGGTAAAATTCACATTCTGGCGAGGTCGATTCCATAATCCGTGTAAAACTTAAAGAGTAACGTGGGCTGTTTTAATAATAGGCTACCGCAGGATAGGACGCTAGTTGAGAGTGCATCAATACCGATAACGGTCTGTGCGAGCGTTCGCAAACAGAACATTCCTCTGACGACCTCTGTGGCGCAGTTGGCTAAGACCCAGCTGAGACGCAGAAGGTTGCGGGTTCGATTCCCGCCGCGGGACAAATGTTTGTACGATCTGCAAGTATTTGTTTCGGGTCTGGGTGGTTCTGTGTATAATATGTATGTATTTACAAAAAAATAAAAGTATATAAGTAGGATATCAGTCATGTGGTACCCATAACACAAGCTCTGCTTACCTGGGGGTCAGATGATGTGGTTATTTATTTATTTTTTTATTTATTCCGCAAGTGCAAAAGCCCGATCGCTAATATTGAATTTTCTGAATGCTCGGTGAACATACAATCGGATTTAACAGCCCACGGTTTCAGTCATGGCTCATTTGCAAAGTTGCGACCGGCAGGTTCAGTTTCAGCTAGAGTGAGCGGACAGAGGCAGATGATGCAAGTGATGCACGTGATGATTGTTGTTTCCAGTTTACCACCCGCGACGCTACAACAGCAGCGTGGCGACGTCGGGCTCGTGTGCGCGCGCGCCGTGCTCGCATCTGTGTCTGGCCGTGCCGGGCGGCCGGCGGTGCGCCTGTCCCGACCAGGCCGCGCCCGACAAGCGACGGGCGCACGAGAGGGCCTGCGATGCCGGTGAGACGATCTTACATCCGAACGCGCTTCCAAAAAAAGTGTCCAAGTAGAATATCAATCGGACGGGTTCTACGAAGCGAGCTCACCTTGCGCTCACTTTAGAACCGGATGCCGGGATGTCCAGCGTTATCTATCGCTCCGTGCGACGACATCTTATCGACCTCCATCGAACTTTTATCCTTCGTTCCAGCGGTGGAGCCGGAGCGGCCCCTGCCGCAGATCTGCCGCTGCGAGAACGGCGGCACGTGTCGCGTGCCGGAGAGCGACGCCGGCAGCGGACAGCTGGAGTGCGTGTGCGTGCCGCCGGCGTCGGGCCCGTGGTGCGCGGCCGGCGCCCAGGCCGTGCAGGCCCCGCCGGCCGCCGCCGTGCTGGTGCCCGCACTGCTGCTGGTGCTGCTGGCGCTGGCAGCCGGCGCCGCCTGGTTCCTCATCAGGAAGCGTCCCTTGTGAGTCCTGTACCTGTCCCTGTACCTGTACCTATCCCGGCCGCTGCAAGCGCGAGTTTTAAATTTTATTGTTCCCCAATGACACGAACGCGATACTTTTGCTGTGAGTTGTTGAGGAGTTGAGTATCCCGCAGATTTCATCAGGTGATGCTCAGGTGAACTCTTTCTTTCATTTAGATGATATGAGTGTATAATAAAATAAAATCAACGGTAAAAGTTGTTGGTTTTCCAATACATATGATACTCCATGTTCAATAGCTGCCCTAGTTGAATGCACGATACTTTACCCATACTTCATATTAGTTCAGATACTTTATTGACATAATCCACTTAAGTATTGCAAAACGACTTAACTAAACTAGCAATAGAAAACATTAGTTTCAAGTAGTGTTTGATATTGTTCTTTATAGTGTGTTCTAAGGGTTGATTATAGAGAGCCTAGGAAGATCCACTTTCTGCTGATGTTCACGCTTGCGTAAAAATCCAAATATATGGATAATACACAAGTTTGTGATAAATCACGTAACTACTGCTGTTATTTTCATACAATTTGATCCGCAGAGACGTTCCTTTTCGTTTGAATGTGTAACATCTTTCTTCTAGCTTTTCTGCAATCTGTGGGTGTGATTTCGTGAAAAGGAACGGAAATGTGTAACAGCAAGCAGAGAAAGCGCGCGCTATTTGATTTGACCAATGAGCCCGCGCGTTGTTAGATTTGGCCGTCAGATGGTACCAATCAATTTTCCGAGATGTAGGTACGGTCAGCGACGAGAAAGCGAAAGGGAAATAGAGAAGGAGACTGCATCAGCTGTACGCTTAACCGACAGTGTTGTGTATAAAGAGTGCTGTTATAAAAACTAATTCAATTAATTATATTGTTGCGTATTACCTTACCAATAATGTATAAGATACCCATACTTTTGTAGGAAAACAACATTTACTTGAAGTTAAGTTTATTTGTCCGAGAAAACAATTTTCGAATAGATCGCGTTGATAACAAGGATCAGGCAAATGTGACAAGATAAAATATGAAGGTAATAAAATTGAGACTTTTAATCTTTATGTTTTAGTTGAGATTTGAGTAAAAGTAATTCCTCAAACATACTGTCGCTCATTTTCCTTCGATGAGGCCTCGTGATCATGCCCCCAAAAGAGAAGAGTCGCTCCACAGGGGCAGAGCTGGGCAAACAGGTGTTATACTTTAGGAATATTATTTTTATTGTAGGTGACGGTGGGACATCTTAGCCGATGACATTTGTAGAAAGATAGTGTCGCCATCTGTCATTTGGTTCCCGACAATATCGACAAAATTTTTAAACGACGCGCTGCGTTCAGTTGCGTTCGGAAAGAAAAACTGCAAAGTTTATTTTAGTAAAGTATCTTGGGGAACAAATTATTTTCAAAATACTAAGATACCAGGAAAATGTATCTAAATATAAGATACAAAATAAAAAAAATAAAAAGTATTTCAAATACAAGATGTAAATACGTATTTTGTATCTTGTATCTGTATTTCAGATACTTTTATCTAAGATACGTCACATCTCTGCGTATTACCAAGGTGAGATGTGAGATGTGAGAAATGTCAGATGTTACACATCATGTGCAGGTACACACGCGAGCTTTAAACTGAAATCGCTTCATCGCGAGTTATTCAAGACACAACACAAAGGGACAATCCCTTGTTGAAAGAAGCTGATACCTCGCTGCAGCCGGGCTTGTCGGTGGGCTGGAGACAATTTGGGTCCGGTGGCTGGCCTTATTGGGGTCAAGTCCGCGTCTTTGAATCTTCGTCTGACTGTCCACTCACTCACAGCCCTCCCTCGAACTTCTCTGAGCTGCTGCTAGACGTCTACGTCTGACTGTCCACTCGCTCACAGCCCTCCCTCGAACTTCTCTGAGCTGCTGCTAGACGTCTACGTCTGACTGTCCACTCGCTCACAGCCCTTCTTCGAACTTCTCTGAGCTGCTGCTAGACGTCTACGTCTGACTGTCCACTCGCTCACAGCCTCCCTCGAACTTCTCTGAGCTGCTGCTAGACGTCTACGTCTGACTGTCCACTCGCTCACAGCCTCCCTCGAACTTCTCTGAACTACTGCTAGACGTCTACGTCTGACTGTCAACTCGCTCACAGCCTCCCTCGACCTTCTCTAAGCTGCTGCTAGACGTCTACGTCTGACTGTCCACTCGCTCACAGCCCTCCCTCGAACTTCTCTGAGCTGCTGCTAGATGTCTACGTCTGACTGTCCACTCGCTCACAGCCTCCCTCGAACTTCTCTGAGCTGCTGCTAGACGTCTACGCCAGTCAGGTGTATAGAGCATCAAATCGAGGTTCCCGCGATCTTGTACTCGTAACGTCATTGAAGTACTAGGATTCCAAATTTTTTATTAGAGTAATTTGTCTAGACAGGGGGTCAGAATAGATTGTATGTACGTATGTAAATGACAGCAGTAATCACGCTTCGTCACTTGACTTATCGGAAGCTAGGGTCGCATCGGGACAATTTGATCTCTCCGCAGGCGTAAACGGTAATAAAATGTCAATCTTGTCTTAGCCCTCTGATCTGTTGAAGTTGCTCGCATCCCTTCATTGACTAGAACATAGATAATGGTACATTTTGATAAACACGGGCTTTACTCACGTATTATTTTGTCGATGGAGGCACCGACAAACACTCATCTCATCAAACTCACCCTGATGAAGATTCTCTAGATGAATCGAAACAGTGTAAAGCCCGTGTTTATCAAAATGTATAGTAGAACTCACGAAAGTTTTGAAAGTGAAATAGATATGGTCTTCAAATAGCTGAACTGATTTTCTTAAATAGTAGCTAAGATGAACAATGTCGATCGAGTCACATTTCAAACACATTACTCAAAATCGGTAAACCCGTTTGGATGCTTCGATACGGATTCACAGATAAACCCCACTGTTTGCTTTGGTTAAATAGCAGCTGATGGATGATCTGTTCGCCACCAGATTTTTTTATTTATATTTTTTGCGTCGCATTACGCATTTGCCATATTTGTTTTCTTGTTTGATATTTAAAATTAATCTCATTATCCTAATTTAAAATATCATCTTACTTATGATATACGAGTACATAAAAAGAAAGGTTGGTAGCAGTATTTGTAGAAAGAAAAATAAGATCATTATAAACCTGATTTCGATCAAAGAAACTATGTAAATCGCCAAAATTATCTCCACTCGTGTAAAATGCGTGTCCCAAACGCATCCTATCCTAATTCAAACTGTTGCTCGTTTACTTAGTTTAGTATAGAACAAAGGTTTTATTGGTTATTTTTGTATTCGACACTCGATTAAATTATTTTTCCCGCATTTGAAAATTAAATCAAGAATAAAATTCAAAAAAAAACAATATTTATTCATTCAATAAAATCACAAGGAACACTTTGAATCGTCTTCTTACATGCTAGTGAATCTAGGTGCCAGTTCCTCCTAACCCCAGTTCAAGAAGAATCCGGCAAGAAACTTGTCTGGTCTTAATACTTTTTTGTATGATCCTTGACAATTTTGTTACGGATGCCGAGTCGAGTTGGAGCTGATTCATCCCAAGCTTTTTTGTCATCTAAATAATCAGATATTTTATAATATGCTTTAATAGACAGTTTCTGTTTAATTACGTTTTTAAATTTGCCAATCGACAAATCTAACACGTCGCTTGGGACCTTGTTATAGAAGCGTACACATTGCCCTATAAAAGACTTATTAATTTTAGCAAGCCTAAAAAAAACAAACCATTCTAAAGCTACACTGTTTATTTTCATGACCTGTCAAATTGCAACACTTCCTGGATATATTTCCTCATCGATTCCTTTGCGATCGGTGCTACCAACTCACCAAAGTGAATATTCAGATCTTGATAGGTACTTGACATTTTGTGTTTCGTTAAAAATGTTTTAAGAAGAATATCTTTATAAATTTGAAACACATATCGATAACGAGCACGGAATTCATAATTATTCAAAATATACATATGCTCCGAGTCGGTGGATTTTATTATTTCATATAATACATGTTACAACAAAATATGTATATCTTGCTCGGTAATAGTTACTCGGTACTTTTTTTAATTTATTTATTATTCTTCTCAAAACATATCACTCACTTATACAGAAATTTGTTTTTTTTTACAGTGGCAAAGGCGGCGGCTTAGGTAGCTTAGCGTCATCGCAGAGCGTATCGTTCCGGCAGGGATCCAACGTGGAGTTCGGCGGCGTGGCCGCGCCCGAGCCGGCCTACACGCTGGAGGAAACGGGGCCCAGGAAGGGCCGCGATTTCAGCAACCCCATGTACGAGGCGGTCACGAGAGCCGCCGTCGCCGGGGAGTCGGAACCGCCATTACGTAAGCGCACTCGATAACTTAGAGATCTAGCCGGATGCGGTTCTTCCACACTTATTTTCGTCGGATCCCTCAATAACTCGTTGTTCGACAGCCGGCATCTACGAGGTCCCGGACGATGTGAAGGACAAGGTGGTGTCGGCGGTGATATCGCCCTCGTCGACGGAGACGCGCGGGGCGAAGCGCAGTGCGGCGGTGGGAGGCGCGGGGGGCGCGGGGGGGGCGCGCGCGCTCGACCCGGCGGCCGACACGGGCGCGGACACGGCGCAGCTCGTGCGGGAGGACCGCGACTGCTAGCGGCGAGCGAGGCGGCGCGCGCGCGTCGCCCCGCGCCCCCCTCGCCCCCAGCGCCCCCCGCGCGGCCCCCTGGCGGCGCTCGACCCGCGCCTCTTGCTGACGCGTCGGGTGGAGCTGCGCTCGGACTGATTGATTGTTGACAAATGTTTGACCGGTCGGGGTGTGGGCGCGTGCGACGGACCGGAAGTGCGCGGAGTGGGTGCGTCCGGGCGGGCGCACGCGTTACGTAAGTTCATCGCGAATGTTTTCCCACGTCGCGGCTTGTGATGAATGTTTTCTATTCCGGTATACTTTTACATTCCCGATATTCTATCCGTCCTTCGTTAGATTTAGCTGATAATTTATTTTTATATAAACTTTTATTTTTCTGTTTACTTCTATACTTTCCCTAGCTTCTACGCTGTTCTATCTCTGGCGAGATCCGGTTGTAGGTAGGTACTTACTTATTACGATATTTTCTTGTGTTCTGTTTTGTTTTTCTTTAAGATTTTTAAACGGTACGATTGTTTTGACCGAATTTACCATATCATCTCGGGATACGGTTATCCTGATAAATTAAAGGGAATTTTTAGTGAATTATGATGTTTGTACATTCCGTAATTATCTAGACTAATGACAATGAGCTTTTATTTAACAAATATGTCACATTAAATAATGTTATCCGGCTTGTAGCTACTTTTCTAAACACATTTCTAATCCCAACAACAGATAATTCAGAAGTTATGGCTTTTAAATGATCAGTAAGTACATTTTTAAGTATTTAGTGGGAAGTGTCGTAGTTTCCGATAGGGTTTTAAATTGATTTGACAATAAGCAATAATATTTAGAAAATAATTTATTTATTTCGGTTTAAGGCTATATAAAGCTATGTTGTGTTTTGTAATGTCTATAAAAGAGAAAATTAGATTTTGTGGAGTAAGTACTTTGACGATATGCCATACACTGTGTGAGATAATGTTTCTGTTGTGTAATTTTTAAATGATAGCTTTTTTCATAAATTTTGTTGAATCGCAAATATTTACAGATTGTAAATAAATACTGTACATTACCTGTCATGGTCGGAATTAATAATATTATTGTACGTTATAGTTATATCTCAAATATTTATCTGTAAACTAAATTATCTTTATGTTGGTGATTCTAAGACATCACATTTTAGTATCCCTGTTCTGATTTATCATTGACGACCGAATCAGCCGAAAGCGTTGTTGTTGAAATGTATAAATAAAACTGTCAATATTACTAATATGGATAAGGAGATGAAATATTTTTATATTGGGATTATTAAATTATTAGACAGTCGTCTGATACAGTTGAAAATATTATGTAAAATAAATGATAAAAATAATAGTATGTTATTTTTAATTTATATACCAACCAACTTTTTCAAAAAGCTCCTATATTGACACGATAAGAAGAAAAGGCACAACATTTTCTTCTTCGCATTTCTTCACATGCGTAATGCGGTACATCACAAGTAGGTACCTATTATAGGTATAAGAGAAGAGTTACGATTAGTTACATAATCAAACCAAAACATTATTTATTTAATAAAATCACACGGACCACTTTGAACCGTCCTCTTACATGTTAGTGAAAGTGCCGGTTCCTCCTAACCCAAGTAACACTTTTTTGTATCCTTGCTAATTTTGTAACGGATGCTGAGTACCTATGCCGTAAGACAATGCCATAAAAGCAGCATAAAGCATAAAAGCACTGATCGGTATCTGTGCGTCGGTAAAGTGACGGATCTTTTTGACAGAGTATGCCGCAGAACAATCTCTTTGGCAGTTTATCCATGTGCCGTTTATTATCTAAGGTAATGTTCGGGGTTATCGAGAGCAGTGCGTGTATCTCCCGAACGGAGAGCGTGGGAGGGGTTGTTTGTTTTGGTCAAACAGCGGCGCTAGAGCGCTCAGCGCCGAACTAGTCGGGACCTGCCACATCGGCGCGCGGTTAGCGGTTACCTTTTTTTTCATAAAAAATTGTACTTATTTGGTGTTGAAATCCGAAGTTTTTTGTCAGGTGGAAAACAGTGTAGTATCTATGTTATTGATTTCTCGACGGTAAGTTGTTTTTTCTTTAAATAATAACATATTTACGCTTCAATTACCAAAAACATTGTACCTAATGTTATGTTGATTTTAATTTATTTATGAGCATTCATTTGCAATTTGGTGTTCTGGGGAAAGTGTGCGCGGGTAAGTGATGCGCACACTTGCGCTTACCCCTTAAGTGCTATTTTCATTCGGGTTCCGTAGTCCTGACAAGGAACCCTTATAGTTTCGTCATACCCGTCTGTCTGTCCGAGGTTTTGCTAAAAGACCGTTAGTACTAGAAAGCTATAATTTTGTAGGGATATGTATATCAATTACGCCGACAAAGTAGTAAAATAAAATTTTAAAATTTTACACTGTGCGTGGCCCGACAAGCACTTGGCCGTATTTTTTTACATTTCCTGTAAGTAAAAGTACACTATTTTCTATTATTTTTCAGTGTTTTACCACCATGCCGCGAAATTATGTAGGAAAAAGACCAGAACTTGCACCGGTCACTGAAGAACAAATATCTAGAGCCAAAGCATCGATTCAACGTGGGAAGAGCAAAAGAGCTGCTGCTAGTGCCATCGGTAGTGAGTCTTGTCTCGAAACGACTTAAACTGAACAAAGCTGCGTTCTCAATGGGTCGATTTAAGCCAATATTTAATAGTGAACAAGAATCAGACTTTGCCAATCATTGCAAGCTAATGGATGACAGATATTATGGTATGACTATAAATGACCTAAGGCGTTTAGCCTTTGAATACGTGGAAGCTAACAATATCGATCATCGATTTGATAGGTAAATCATGCAAAATGGCGGGTCGTGACTGGGTAGAACTTTTTTTAAAACGCCATCCACATTTAGTTTTACGACAGTCTGCAGCTACAAGCCTGGGTAGAGCTGGGGGATTCAATAAATCTCAAGTGGACCGTTTTTATAAAGATTTGAAGGAATTATACGAAAATAACATATTTAAACCAAACAAAGAAGCAGAAGGTTGCGGGTTCGATTCCCACCGCGGGACAAATGTTTGTATGATCTGCAAGTATTTGTCTCGGGTCTGGGTGTTT
Source organism: Lampropteryx suffumata (assembly GCA_948098915.1). Classification (NCBI taxonomy): domain Eukaryota; kingdom Metazoa; phylum Arthropoda; class Insecta; order Lepidoptera; family Geometridae; genus Lampropteryx; species Lampropteryx suffumata. The sequence goes on from OX402560.1 coordinate 2,044,351, forward strand.
CTATGTATAATATGTATGTATTTAGGTACAAAAAAAAAGTATATAAGTAGTAGGTATATCAGTCATGTGGTAGGTACCCATAACACAAGCTCTGCTTACTTTCGGGCCAAATGATGTGTGAAATGTCTGGGATTATTCATTTATTTATTTATTTAAACAGAATATATAACGTAGATGAGACCGGAATTAATAAGGTGCCTAAAAAAACTCCTAAAGTTGTTACAACAAAAGGCAAAAAGGTAGTAGCTAAAATAATGTCTGCAGAGCGAGGAATCACAGTAACAGCCATTTGTTGTATGAGTGCCAGTGGCCATTACATACCGCCAGCTTTAATTTATCCACGTAAAAGGCCCAGAGACTATTTATTGGATGGTGGTCCTACACAAAGTATCTGCATGGTCTCGGATAGCGGTTTTGTGAACACCGAGCTGTTTATTAACTGGTTGCACCACTTCACAGATTTCAGCCATCCTTAATCAGAAGATCCCGTATTACTGCTCCTCGATAACCACTCATCTCATATAAGCGTAGAAGCTGTGAATTATGCTCGTCAGCACAATATTGTGATGCTAACGCTACCACCACACGGAAGTCACAAATTGCAGCCCCTCGACAGAAGTCTTTACAGCCCTTTGAAGGTTAAATATTCGATAGAATGTGACAAGTTTATGTCCCGAAACCCAGGAAGAGGTATTAATATCAGGTAGCGCGTCTGTTTAATGAAGCTTACAAAAAAGTTGCCACTTTGAGAAATGCTGAATCTGGATTTAAAGTTACAGGAATATATCCTTACGATGATGACTTGTTTGATGAGACTGACTTTGCTCCATCATTAGTTACAGACCAAGTATCCCAAAACGAAGAGAGTGAAATTCAACAATCATCGGACCAAGTTCTGAATGTGAATCAGCGTTTTGCAAATACACTTCCTAATGATGAAACCCAAAACATTCAGCTTGCAATACACGATCCTTCAAATAATAATCAAGATCTGCCAGTACCGTTGAATGATATTACCAACAGACAATATCAAGAAGAAAATGAGCAAAACAGAGATGTCTTTGCCATTACTGAGTGTGCGTCACCATCAATATTAGATACTGTCGATTATGGTTCTGAAAACATCGAAGCCCAAACCAAACTTGAATTACCAAAAGATATCTGCAATAAAAACGCATCTAGTTTTGATATTCACCCGCCAGTTGAAGAGTCCTTAATAGAAACCCCTTTTTCTATCATTACAGATACATTGCCTAATGATCACAGTCCTAAAAAGACATGTGCAAATATAAACTTGCAAGAAAAGAAAACTGTAGATCCAACACGTGTCACAGTCGCACAACTTTCGCCTCTTCATGTAATGAAACGAAAAGGAAATTCTAGAGGCAAATTTGCAATGAAATCTCAAGTGATTACCTCCAGTCCCTACAAACACCAGTTGGATTGGAAGAAGAAAAGGAGCTAGAATCAAAAAAGAAAAAGCGTACTGTTTTACACCTCAATTTGGCACTGGATTTAGAACATTCAAGCTCTAGAAAGAAGATATCTACTCCAAAAAGAGCAACAAAAGCATAATCTAGTAAAGGAAGACGAAATACTACTATGGCCTCGACCTCCAAAACATTAGAATACTTTTGTTCACTATGTCAGGAAAAATATAGAGAACCAAATACTGAAGAATGGATTCAGTGCAATAATTGCAAAGACTGGTGGCATGAAGAATGCTCTGCATATGAGAGAAGTGTTTTTATATGTGATAATTGTACCGATGATTTCTAAATATCTAATAGGTACATAATGTATAAGGTACATGGTTCCTGACACAAAACATGTTGATCTCGTAATTAATATTGGTTTTGATAATTTGATTATGATTGTATTCCAAAGAAAACTTTTTGAACCTCATTAAAATGTTTAAGTGATAATTGTACCTACCATGATTCCTAAATGTGTAAGGTGCATAGTTCTTGACACAAAATATGTTGATTTCTATAATAATATTGTTGATGATTATTTAATTATGATTGTATTATATTTGAGAAAGTTGACAAAATTACGCCGTAGGTGGCGTTGCCTGGCGAGCCGGAGCCGCTCGTCGCCGTCGCAGAGCGTCCTTATTCTGTTCGTGTACTTATTCTGAGATTTCATTTGTAAAAACATAACCCTAGAAATGTAACAGACACGGCCGGCCAAAATAAAACAAAAAAGCTCGGTAAGTTGTGAGTTGATTTTTGCATTTTAAAATTAAATATACCTACTGATTATACGAGTAGATATTGTAGACATCAATCTTAAGTAATTCTGGACCTAAAATAAATAATTGTTTACTAAACTACTTAGATTATTGATTATACCTTAAATCCTCTAAGGTTAGGTAACATGTAAATTCCTGTGTGTGTTAGAAGTAAAAGTACCTACCTACCTCACAAGTCAGGAAAATATATTACTTATGTATTTTTTTAAATTATTAGTTGGTTATGGTTGAGGGTACAAAAAAAAACTGTTTGACACGTAATAAACTTTATTTAAACTTTTTTATAATCAAACAAAATTACAAACAAATGATGGCGAGGCAATTTATACATCATTTCATACAAAATTAAGGATAGTTTACAAGTGGCAAACCTTTCCTGAATTTTGTATGAAAGAGCATTATAATTTGTTTTTATAACTACGTTTAGACCAGCAACCGTCCGCAATGACATCGATGATTGAAATGCCATTATTATTGACCCTGTCCTTAGAAATCGCAAATAGTCTTCGTTTTCTGCAGCCTCTTTCATTGCATCAACAGAAACATCCTCCCATTTCTGACTGACAATGTCATGGTTTTTTGCATATAATATCTTTTCAGATTTAACACGCAGGTTAAGAGCCAAAAAAAAATCTACCAATTGAGATTGACCCCCGCCAATTGCCATTGCACCGGCAACGGCGCATGTATTATTGGGCAAATAATTGTCACTACCTGCTATAACAATTTTTATATTGCAGAGACGACATTTAAATTTCAATTTCGATTGCAGACCATTTTGTGTTTCTGAAATCAAATTGAGTTCAGCGATGCTGCATCCGAGGGGCCCATGAGTAGATATGCGTTTAAGCTCTTATAAAAATAGCTGACGTCGATTATCCCTCTTCTACTCGTCACTGTCTTGTTTTCTGTTTCATTCTCTAAAGAAAACTGTAACTGCAATGTAAAAAATAAAAAAACTAAGTTATCTGAACCACATTGGAAACTCAAGCCATATATAAGTTATTGTATACAGGGAATTCAGGAACTAGTATTTTAAGCCTGAACGAAGAGATTCCGACCATGAAAATTAACAGTTGTGGGGGTACAAATCCTAAGACTTGATATTTTCAGATTTCCATACAAAAACATTCAAGAAATAAAATTGACAACCCTTATTTTGTCAACAAAGTGCGTTACCTACCTACATACCTACCTAGTTTCGCGTGAGTTCAAATTGGCTAGATACCTAGGTAGGTGTATGTAAGTATCTTTTGACTTAGTGTAACACTTTTAGGTATATATTCACCAAGCCTAATTAAGATTAAAGGGTTTAAGTACAGCTAGGCTGGTAACTTAAACACAACTAAAAGGTTAACAGTATTTATTATTTATTATTATATATATAAATCTGCTATCCTTGTCACTTTGATAAAAGGTACGTTTCCACACAATATCACCTTAATTAAATTCAACGTTTTTTCGGCGTAAGTTGTAGTTAGTGCTGTTTCTTGAATGTGCTTTTATGAGGGCTAGTTGTACTTTATCAAATATCTTCTGTAGTGTTCCTAAATTTTCTGCATAGCTATCACGAGGCGTGAACACCATATCATTTACTATATCAGGATCGATATAGTGTGATCTACGGCTTACAAGTTCACGACCGAAAACTAGAAATGACCGTTGCGCGTCTAATGGGGTATATTAGGATTTGGATGTTTATGAGCCAGGCAAGCATCACAACTTGATACAAAGGTAGATACATCTTGGTGCATGCTAGGCCAGAAGTACTTTAGGCAGATACGTTTGTGAGTTTTAAATATACCAAGATGGCCAGATGTAGCTTCGGAATGATTTTGGGAAATTATTTCTTGGTGGTATTCCAGCGGTATCACTTCTTTCCATTCGAATTCTCTTGTAAGAGCATTAACAGATTTCATGTAGCGAAAAAGTGTGCCATTTTCAACACGGTAGTTTAAGAACGATGTTGGAGACTTTTTACATCCATTGAATAAATTAAGAAACCAAGGGTCACTTGTTTTTGTGGTAGGAGTATCAGGTGAACAATCAATAGATGCTACAGGAACAGAACGGGATAGACTGTCTGGTACAACATTTTCAAAACCTTTTCTGTGTTTTATTTCAAAATTATAGGCTGAAAGTCGTACCCCATCTTGCTAATCTACCCGTTGGATTATTAATATTGAGAAACCACTTGAGAGAGGAATGATCTGTGTAAACAGTAAACGTAATGCCATTTTCTAAGTAGCAGCGCCAGTGTTCTATTGCAGATAGAACAGCTAAAGCTTCGCGTTCTGTAGCACTGTAATTTCGCTCTTGTTGTGTTTGTGACTTGCTCATATATGCAATAACTTTTTCGTCCCCCTCAAGTGTTTGAGTGATTACAGCACCGATACCATAATCACTAGCATCGGTGTGAACCTCGAAGGGCTTTGAGTAGTCTGGACAAGAAAGAATAAGAGCAGATAATAAGCAAGATTTTAATTTGAGAAACGCGTCGTTAGCCTCAGGAGACCATGAAAACAGCGGGAAATTTTTCTTTTAAGACGTTAAGATGTTTAGTGGAGCAGCCAGGGCGCTAAAATTAGGAATAAACCTGCGATACCAGGAGGCAGTTCCCAGAAATCGTCTGACTTCCTTGCGGTTAGTAGGCGTAGGGTAGTTAGCAACAGATTCAACTTTATCAGGATCGGGCTGCAAACCTTTGGAGTCAACTATATAACCTAGACATTTTAGTTGGGTTCTAAAAAACTGGCTCTTGTGAAAGTTAATTGTTAGATTAGCAGTCCTCAATTTTTCTAGCACACGTGTAAGAAGAGATAAGTGCTGTTCAACATTATTAGAAACGATGATGACGTCATCTACGAAGACAAAAACCTTATGTTCAAATTCAGGCCCATAAAATAAGGCATCTACTAACCTCTGCTGAGTAGCAGGGGCGTTTGTGAGACCAAAAGGCATTGATTTAAATTGAAAGGTACCTCGTGACGGAATATAAAAAGCTGTTTTCTGTCTGTCCTCTTTACAAATTAGTATTTGCCAAAAACTCTTGGAAAGATCCAAGCTTGAGAGATACCTTGCGTCACGTAAATTGTCGAGAATCTCGGATATGTAAGATAAACTATAAGCATCTTTTTTTGTAACTGCGATGAGTTTCCTACATCTAAACAAAAACGTAGCTCGCCATTTTTTTTCGGCGTTAGGAGAACAGGCGATGACCATGGGCTTTCACACGACTCAACAACGTCATCTTTTAGCATGTCATCTAATTGTTCTATAAGGATGCGTTGTTTTACTGGTGACATTCTGTAGTACCGTTGACGAATAGGGACAGCATCCCCCGTATCAATCGCATGTGTAATCAAATTAGTACGACCTAACCCGCGTTCCTCATAAGAGATATCGCGAAATTTTAGAATTATGCGGTCGGCTATCTGTTTTTGTTGATCCGATAAGTGATCGTACGCGCATAAGTTTTGGCTTTGAGACTCACGGTTTTCAAAGTCAGCAGTCAAAATTGCGTCAGAGTCTCTGTAATAAGCAATCCGATCTATGTGTTTAGGGAATAAACCAAAAAACCTCCAGAAATCCATTCCTAATATAAGAGAATGCTTTACGTTAGGGACCACGTACACCTTAAGGGTATGGGTTTGATCTATGAAACTGATGGGTAAGTGCAAAACTCCTATAGAACTGAGTTTATCACCACCTGCAGCTACGAATAGGACATCACATGGCATTAATTCGAAACCAGCCTTTAATAGGTTCTTATGACACCCGTTACCCAGAATGGTTGTGGAAGAACCAGAATCAAGGAGACCAATAATTGGTTTATCATTAATATTAACCTGGACGTAGGGTCGGGATTTATCAATGTAATAGTTGTCATCACGTATTTTAAAAGATTTTATTTTAAGACAATTTTGAATCTATATATTATTTAATAAATATGAAAGATATTTGGCATCATATGTGGCATTTCAATATATAACCTTTCTAATTAAATATTATGTTTAATTTGATTAATACCATCAATGTGCTTACTTGCCCCGTACGCGTATACTTACCCCCTACGGGTGCGCACAGTTACCCGAAACGTGGGTCAAGTGAGCGCATTCCGATTTTTTGCTAAAAAATGCTTTTCACAAAAAACTACTAAGATTTCTATGCTTGTTTTTATTTCAATAAAGAGGCTAATATACAGTTTGTCTCAGAGCCCTCTTTTATATTCCTAACTCTTTTATTCTAAGCGCAGTCAGCCATTATTTACGAAAGTGCGCACACTTGACCCACCCGAATGATTCTATACTTAATGTTATGTTATGTTATTATGCTATGTTTTTATTTTATTACGCAGCGCAGGTACATAAATATAATTTTTAATGTTTAAAAACTATTCTACGATAACATACCTTGTAATATATTGACATACCTGACCCTATTAATTTTGCATAAGGCCATCCACCCACCATTTTATTGTTGTTTTTTGTTGATTGCGAAACCCCCCAAAATATGACTTCTCATTTTTAAAACCCGCTATTAGTTAAGGTTAGTTTCAAATTCCTCTAAAATGGATTTTAATTTGCTTCTTTTTATCTATGTTTTCTGTTTGTCAAGCTCAAATTAATGTCGCCATGCCATAGAGCAATCGTTATGACCAAAAACTATGAGTTACGTTTTATTGGTCAAGTTTAAACAGTATTTTTATGCCTGTGAAATTTCGGGAGAAAATATTTTAGTGAGTTTTGATACTACACCCCTCAAGCCCTCATTATGTCGGATCCCTTAAATGCAACTCCATCAGCAGAAGACATCTAAGCAGGGTAAGTACCGCTACCTCTTTTGTGCTTGAAACTCATGAAACTCCATAACAATTTTGGGTTCGATTTGAGTGGTAATTCTAAGCCCTCTATACAACCTGGCGTAGTTGAGGTCAAGTAGTTAGGTACATCGCTCCCGTAATAATTCAAATGCAATTTTGTCCCGAGGGTTACCATATTTATTTATTGAATATAATAATAACTCACAGTTTATCTTCGTCGCCACATGTACAATTCAGGTATTTGTACACCACAGGTAGTATTTATTCTTCATATTAACTCGCCAACTTCATATTAACTCCGCCGCTCCGCTCCGCTCGAGCGGAGCGGAGCGGGGGGGCGCGCCCCTTTATGGCCCTTTATTATATTTATACTACAAACCAGTGTGCATGCTCGAGGTGCCTAGACACTACAACAAATAAGTATTTTTATAAACATAAAATAAATGCATCTTCACAGATAAGATAGAATAGATATCTGACCACATTAACTCAGCAATGAAATAAATTGGCATCCTCAAAGAGATATAAATGTCGGATATTTTGGTATTAAGTTTGTTTTATTTTAATTTCATGTTGGCAACCCTTTGTTTATAAAGCTGTCAAAGTCAAATTTTCAAATGTCAAGTTAGTTGGTTTGTCAGAAAAAAGATGAAGATGTACGATTGTTTTTGTTATTGTGAAAATTAAAGAATTGGTGTTAAAAGACGTTGTTTCGGCTCAAATCTATGGAAAAATCCCACAACTTTTGGGGGCTCGTCCGGGATAGCCCTTGGATTTGAGACGAATCGAAGATTATTGCAAACCATCCGACGGAAAGTACCGGTACGCAACCATTTATTACGCCATATTGGAATAAAACCGAGAAGCTGTTACGACTGAACATAGGCACAGGTCAGGACTGCTTTACCGACGACGCGTGACGTAGCGCACTGTTTTACCGACATGGTGGTCATGGAGTAGTAATGCTTTATCGACGTCAAGATGAAAAATGTTGCTAACTAAAAAATAATTATACTGAAATGGTAGCTTCTGAATTTGCCCACAATGCCTGCGAAAAAAGATGAACATCAGAGTGAAGATGAAGAGAAAGACGTGGACGTACAAATTTCGTTCAAAGAATTGGAGAAATCAATGACAATTTTTACTGGAGATGACACCTACCCGATTGATACATTTATCGACGATTTTGAAGATACTGCCCAAATTATGAAGTGGACTAATATCGAAAAGTTGATCTATGCAAAGAGGCTTTTAGATGGAACTGCCAAGCTATTTCTGCGATCCTTTGGAAGAGTGAAAGACTATTATGCAAATTCTTCAATCAATCATTCACAAGAAACTCGCATCGCGTAAGATGAAGAACGACGAAACTTACCAACAATATTTCCTGTCTATGAAAGAGTTAGCACTTTTCATAGACAGGAAATATTGCTTAGCTTAGTTAGCTCTATCAGTGCAGCGTCTTCAACCTTACCATGAGGTTGAAGACGCTGCACTGATAGAATATGTCATTGATGGTATTCGTGACTTAGAGTCCAATAAAACTATTTTATATTGTGCTACAGACATGAAAGATTTTCGCAAGAAGTTAGACATTTATAGTGACTTCAGAAAGAAGGTAGATAATAAACCGCCTCACTCAAGCCAATCATCTGGGCATCATAAAACCCATGAGACGACTCACGTGAAACGATGCTTCAACTGTGGTGACTTGGATCATCAATCATCCACCTGTCCAAAGGGAATCAAATGTTTTAAATGCAATTAATTTGGACACAAATCAACAGAATGTACAAACAGCAAACCAAAAAAGACGCTGAATATTCAGAATAAAAGCGAAGAAGAAAAAGTTCCCTACAAAAAGATTAAGATTAACGAAGAAGACTTTGTAACCCTAATAGACACTGGGAGTGATATCAACCTCATAACAAAATCAGAATTCGAGAAGATTATAGAAAGAATTAAAGACTATAAAACAGAATCAACGCAACTTGTATAACCGGAATAGCGGGAAACAAAGTTTACACTGAAGGGATGTTTACAGCTAATGTAGAAATGGATCAATACTACACAGACAACAAGTTTCATGTTGTGAAAGACGACGAGATACCTGTTTCTATGCAGATTTTTTGGTTTAATACATTTATTCATAAAAAGACAATTACATGTCACTTACTTATGAATAGCATGATCTTAAGATTAAATAGATGATTGGAAATCCTATCCTGAAAGATTTTGAAGTGTGTTTCAAACCCGACGGTGTTTTTGTAGAAAAGATTATGCATCTAACACTTCTAGCAGAAGAGAATGACAAACAAGAATATGATATAGAAGACTCTAAATACGCAGGAAAGATTCATAAGATGTGTGACGAGTATACGCCTAACGAAAAGACAAAAGATAGCAACGTTGAATTAAAAATAATACTTACCGACGAAGATCCAGTAGTCCAAAATCCTCGACGTTTGTCACCCTTGGAAATGAATGCAGTGCATACGCAAGTTCAAGAATGGCTAGACAAAGGAATAATCAAACCTAGCAAATCTGATTTCGCCTGCCCCGTTGTTCTGGTTGACAAGAAAGATGGATCACGTAGAATGTGTATGGATTATCGACGACTAAATAAGAAAGTAATTAAAGAACGATTTCCCCTACCTATAATCGAAGACCAAATTGATAAATTGAAAGAAGCAAAGATGTTCACGTCCCTTGATTTGAAAAACGGCTATTAACACGTGAGAGTACACAAAGACAGTCAGATATACACCTCATTTGTGACTCCTCAAGCCAAGTACGAATTTCAGAAAATGCCTTTCGGATTGTGTACAGCGCCGTCTGTATTTCAAAGATTTATAAACGACATCTTCAGCGATGGAACACTACTAGTGTATCTTGATGATTTAATTATACCCTCGAAAACCGAAGAAGAAGGAGTAATTAAGCTAGAGAAAGTACTTAAAGGAGGCAAAGAATTTGGTCTACAGTTTAATTGTAAGAAATGCCATTTTCTGAAGAAGGAAATCCAATATCTTGGCTGTCAACACCTATAATATTGGTGATTTAGTGGCCATAAAAAAGACCCAGTTCTCGCAAGGAAATAAATTGTATCCTAAATATTTGGGACCCTATGAAGTTGTGAAATGCAATCGCTTTGACCGCTATACAGTGAAGAAGATTGGAACAAGCGAAGGCCTGATTAACACAACTACCTCAGCTGATCTCATGAAGCCGTGGATTTCACCGGAAGACGATTCATCTGGGACAGATGAATGATCAGGACGGCCGTGTCGGATATTTTAGTATTAAGTTTGTTTTATTTTAATTTCACGTTCGCAACCCTTTGTTTATAAAGATGTCAAAGTCAAATTTTCAAATGTCAGGTTAGTTGGTTTTGTCAGAATAAAGATGAAGATGTACGATTGTTTTTGTTATTGTGAAAATTAAAGAATTGGTGTAAGACGTTGTTTCGGCTCATATCCATGGAAAAATCCCACATAAATATTATAATATACATGGTATCCTTTTACATAAGATCAAATGGTTTTGATTGGTTCACCAATCGTTTTTATTTTTGACATATTTTCAAATTCCTCATTTTTTTGAATTTGTTGAGTTACCCACTCTACATTACGTTTCGTTTCGTGACTCGTAATTACATTTTCTGCAACTCCACCTAGACATGCTGGAGTACATTTCCAATAATGGAATGTGTATATGGAATGTTCCTTGTACACAACAGCTTATTTTTTTTAAGTTAATTTTACAACAACCAAAACCCACAGAGTAGTAGTATTGGATACTAATAAGTTTATATACTTACCTCAATCTAGATGGACCCCAAACTGTTATAAAAAGATCTAACTGTACTTATCTAAAGGTTGGGGCTCACATTGAAGATCTAGTTACTACAGAAAGCGCTTTAAATATCGAATCGAAACTTTAAAATATGAACATCAAGACTTGAAATAAACTGCTGTGTCTACTAAGCCCTCACTTGGGCTTTGGTGCATCCCTCTCTTGGACAGCTATTGCTATAGCTTCCTTCATGTGACGAACAACATCAACATCAGTGAAATAAACACAGTCGCTGTCACTGACTCCCAATTTATGCATCCTCTCTATCTTTGGGAGTTGTAATGCACTTCGGCACGAGCTGTGCACTATTGGACACCCCATTTTTATGAATGTGCCAACATTTGCAGCGCTCACTCCACCCCCAGGGATAATGATCAGTTCTTCATCCTTATATCGTTGAACCAGATAGGATATAATATCAACCGCATCTTCTTTTTTGACGCTTATGTGTTGGCCGGACGTCAGCACCCTGTGAAAGCCCAAGCCTAAAAGTATTGCAGCAGACCTTTTCGTTTCACGGGTGTGATCAAACGCTCTGTTGAAGGTGACCTTCTTTGGACTGGCTGCAGCCAAAAACTTCATGCATGTACACTCGTCTATTTCCAGGTTATCCGTCAACGCTCCGAAGACGAACTGATCTACGCCCATGTCTTTAAAAATCTGGAGATCACTGAGCATGTGCTGTATTTCGAAGTCGGAAAACATGAAGTCATCGCCGCCTCGGCATCGGATCATCACGTTAAGTTTCGGCCGGTTGAAGACAGGCTGCTTTTTCACCTGAAGACAGGAAATTACAGGCTTATATATCTAAATCTAAATACCTCTAAACACCTAAACACCGTGGAAGTGACGGGTTTGAGCAGTTCTTGCTCTGGATTTTTGCTAGGGCAATCATGAGATCACAACAGCGCCAGTGTGCGGAGAGGCTAGACATGAAAGGTAGAGGGATCCGAAGCACGGTTCTCCGCTGGCCGACCGCAGGTTGTAGGGGGCCCAAGTAGTGAATTAGCCATTCATGAAAGGCTGCCCCACCGCCTTGCGAAAAATCCCAGAATGCTCCATCGTGCCGGTAGGCGACCGGATGTGAGAACACTCACTCAAAATATGAAAAAGTTGAAAAATAATAAGTCGTGTTTACAGCGGAAGCACGTCCTCTCGCTTGTAGTGCGCCTCTCTAATATTCGAGGACTGCACTCTAATCTCGATTCAGTCCACCACCATCTTGAGACCACTAAGCCACACTTATTATTTCTCACGGAGACGCAGATCCAATGCCCTTCCGACACTGCGTACCTCACATACCCAGGTTATACATTGGAGCACAATTTTAAGCCGAAAGCTGGTATTTGTCTGTTTGCTCGGGATGATATTTGTTGTCTGCGTCTGCGTGACCTTGAAGAGCCCGATTTCTCTGTTCTATGGACTTCGGTGGATACCGGCCTAGATAAAGTAATCTACGCCGGATTGTATAGATCTCACACTGGAGACTTTGAGAGCTTGAGACAACCAGGTTGTTTAACTACATCTGTGAAGCGGCGGATGTGGCGCAGCAACGTTACCCTGATGCCCAACTGGTACTTCTGGGTGATTTTAATGCTCACCACCAGCAGTGGCTGTTTCCATTTCAGTCTACTGACCATGCTGGTAGAGAAGCTTATAAACTTGTTCTCTCACATAATCTCACTCAGTTGGTAATCGAGGCTACCAGGGTACCAGACGTTGAGGGCCACACAGCCAATTGCTTAGACCTGTTGCTGACTAACGAACCGGATCGCCATTCAGTATCGGTGTTGCCTCCTTTGGGCACTTCTGATCACTGTGTGGTTAAGTCTGTATTGTCATACTCGCCACCCGATCCCTCGCCTCGAGGATGTAGGCGACTGTGGCGTTACAAGTCAGGAGACTGGGATGAGATGCGTCCCTTTTTTGCATCTTATCCTTGGCGGCAGACCTGCTTTTCTTCTTGTGACCCGTCAACATGCGCTGATGCCATTACAGAGGTGGTCTATAGAGCAATGGAATATTTTATTCCATTCTCGGATGTCTCAACCTCCGGCAAAGCTCACCCGTGGTTTGGTCCTGCATGTGCCGCTGCAGAAGCGAAAAAACGTGCAGCTTACCTTGCCTGGGCTGACGCTCGCAACAGCAAAACCCCGGATACACAAACTAAGAAGAAAGCCTTTAATCAAGCCGCCAAGTCCTGCAAGAAGGTGTACGGAAGGCTCGCTTTAATCGAATTGGCCGAATGGGTGCCAAGCTTGTATGTATGGAACGTGTCCTGAATACGAAACTCTTTACATACCTTGAAGACAACGATCTCCTCAGTGATCGACAATATGGTTTTCGCCGAAAGCGATCTACTGGGGATCTTCTTGCGTATGTCACGCACATTTGGAGTGAGGCCATGGAGAAACATGGTGAAGCATTAGCTGTTTCACTTGACATCTCAAAGGCCTTTGACAGGGTCTGGCACGCTAGCCTTATTGGTAAGCTTCCAGCTTACGGATTGCCAGTTCAGTTCTGCTCATGGCTTGCTGACTTTTTGAGGGAAAGATCCATTCGAGTGGTTGTTGACGGATGCTCATCTGATCGATTGGCAATTAATGCCGGGGTACCTCAAGGGTCAGTGCTCTCTGCCACACTGTTTTTACTGCACATTAACGATCTGCTTATGCCCGGAATCATTGGGTATGCAGACGACAGTACAGTTGTGGAGAGATACTTTGCACACTGAGGACCGACGAGAAGTTGATAGAGCTGGAAGAAATAGTGAATAAGTTGCACTGGGATATTATAGGGTTATCAGAAGTCCGAAGAGAGGGAGAGGACAAGATAATCCTAAATTCCGGCAACTTATTCTACTACCGCTTAAGGTCATACAGGTGTACGCACCTCACTCGAAACGTCCAGACGATGAAGTGGAGGCTATGTATGATGACATTTCAAATGCCATGCAAGCCTCGAAAACACACTTTACGGTTGCTATGGGGGACTTCAACGCGCGGCTAGGTATGAGGAACGGCGATGAACTGAGAGTGGGGCAATGTGGATTTGGACAGCGGAACCAACGGGGTCAGCGATTGGCCGACTTCATGGAAAAAGAGAGACTCTTTATGATGAACTCCTTTTTCAAGAAGCGGTCGTCCAGGAAATGGACGTGGCTTTACCCCGGTGGACACAAACGCGAGATAGATTTCATCATGACAACAAAAAAGCAAATATTTAATGATGTCTCAGTGATCAACAGGGTCAAAACCGGCAGTGATCACCGAATGGTTAGAGGCTCATTAAATCTTAACGTAAAGCTAGAAAGGTCCCGTCTGATGAAATCTACTCTTCGCCCAAGTCCTGCCCAAATCCAAAACCCCATTTCAATTGGAACTTCAAGATCGCTTCCAATGCTTCGCCGAATGCGAATCCGAGGACGAAATAAATGACGGGCTGGTGGAAATTGTCCATGCCGCTGGGTCAAAGTTCTGTAAGACTCAGCGCAAAGGTAGAACCCAAAAACTCTCTGAGCAAACTCTAAAACTCATGGCAGAACGTAGCGAAATGAAACTGCAGTCTTTAGTAGACATGTCGAAATACAGTACGCTAAATAAACAGATCTCTAAGTTTATGCGATGCGATTTGCGTGTGTATAAAGTGTTCGCGAGAGATCTGTCTATTGTGCAAAGCCTGTTGACGAAGCTGAAGACCGACAGTGGCAGGGTCGTTTCCTCAAAGCCGGAGGTTTTACGAGAGTTCGAGAAGTTCTATGGACAACTGTACACTTCATCGCAAAGCCCTGCTACAAGCACGATTAGCGATGCAAGAGCCCGCCTAACCCGACACTATACTGAAGACATTCCGGACGTCAGCCTATACGAGATCCGAACGGCTCTCAAGCAGCTTAAGAACAACAAGGCACCGGGAGAAGACGGAATAACGACAGAGCTTCTGAGAGCGGGTGGAACCGGTGTTCCGCCCGCTCTCAGAAGTTGAACAGCTTCTGGAGGACCTTAAGTACCGGTGTACTTAAGGTCCTCCAGAAGCTGTTCAACTCCGTCATCCTCAAGGGAATTACGCCAGAGGCGTGGAACAGGAGCGTGGTGGTACTGTTCTTTAAGAAAGGGGATAAAACCCTCTTAAAGAATTACAGGCCCATCTCGCTGTTGAGCCATGTCTATAAGCTGTTTTCGAGAGTAGTAACTAATCGTCTCGCTCGTAGGTTTGACGACTTCCAGCCTCCCGAACAAGCCGGGTTCCGAAAAGGCTTTAGCACCATAGACCACATCCATACGCTAAAAAATAAATAAAAAATAAAATACTCTTCGAAGACCGAAGAGTATAACCGGCCACTTTGTTTAGCGTTTGTGGACTATGAGAAAGCCTTTGATTCTGTCGAAACCTGGGCAGTATTGCGGTCACTCCAGCGGTGCCAAATCGACTATCGGTATATCGAACTGTTGAAATGTCTGTACAGTAACGCCACCATGTCTATCCGACTTCAGGATCGGAGCACGAATCCAATCCCATTGCATAAAGGGGTGAGACAGGGAGATGTTATTTTTCCGAAACTGTTCACTTCTGCATTGGAGGATGTTTTCAAGCTCTTGTACTGGCATAGATATGGTATCAACATCAACGGCGAACACATCACTCACCTTCGATTTGCCGACGATATAGCAGAATGGCAGAATCGCTGGAAGACCTTGGCGCAATGCTCAGCGATCTCAATATCGTCTCTAAACAAGTGGGTATTAAAATGAACATGAGCAAGACAAAAATCATGTCAAATGCTCATGTTGCACCCGTACCGGTACATGTTGAGAGCGATATAGTCGAAGTTGTAGACCATTATGTCTATTTGGGTCAGACGATTCAACTAGGCAAGTCCAACTTCGACAAAGAGGTCAGCCGACGAATCCAACTCGGATGGGCAGCGTTCGGGAAATTACGGCACATCTTCTTGTCATAGATACCGCAGAGCCTCAAGACGAAAGTCTTTAATCAGTGCGTGTTGCCAGTGATGACATATGGAACTAAGACTTGGTCGCTAACTATTGGCCTCATACACAAGCTCAGAGTCGCTATGGAGAGAGCTATGTTGGGTGTTTCACTACGTGATAAAATCCGCAACGAGGAAATCCGTAGAAGAACCAAAGTCACCGACATAGCACTCAAAATTTGCAAGTGTAAGTGGCAATGGGCAGGCCATATAGCTCGCAGAACTGATAACCGTTGGGGAGTAAAAGTTCTTGAATGGCGACCAAGGACAGGAAAACAAAGCGTAGGACGACTCCCCACCCGATGGACTGACGACATTGTAAAGATCGCAGGAAGTCGGTGGATGGAGAGGGCTCAAAATCGTTTTTCCTGGAAATCAATTGGGGAGGCCTATGTCCAGCAGTGGACTTCCTAAAGGCTGGTATGATATGATATGATGACTTTGCAAACGCACGAGCCAAAAAAACTGAAATTCAGAAACTCAGAGACGAGATGCTTATGCGTCTGAATTCGACTCTCCAGATCGTGTCCGATTGGGGCGATTCCAATCTGGTTAAATTCAAAGCATCCAAATCGCAAGCTTGTCTCTTTTCGGTGAAAAAAAGTGAGTTTCTCCAAGTCCCGGTTTTTCGAAATGTACCGGTAACTATAGAAGATCATCTCGAACTCTTAGGAGTTTCACTTACACGGACTTTCAATTTTGGCTCCTATATCGAGTCCAAGGCCAAAGCTGCTGCCATGAAGCTTGGCATCCTTAACAAGATGAGGCGATACTTCATACCTAGACAGCTTTCCACTTTATACAAAGCTCAAGTCCGGTCGGGTATGGAGTATTTCTGTCATCTATGAGATGGTTCAGCCAAACACCAGCTGGCTGCCTTAGACTCGATCGAGCGTAGAGCATTGAGGATGATGGGTGAACAGCTTAACGCTGAGACTAAGTTCCAGAGTCTCGAGCAACGTCGTAAAGTTGCTTGCCTTTCGATCTTATATAGGATACATTTCGGAGAATGTGCCCAGGAATTACATGATCTGATTCCACTATCTCCTTTTCACAACAGGACAAACAGACGTACCGCTCAATGCCATCAATACCTTGTCAACCTACCACCCTTACGAACAAAGCGCTTTGCTTCCACATTTATAATGCGTACAGCCAAGGATTGGAATGCTTTGCCGTCGTCTGTCTTTCCTGAAAACTACAATCTAGGTCTCGAGTAAATAGGTGTCTTCTAGACCTGCGTGCCCCATCGTCGGCCACATTGTCGCTTAACATCAGGCGAGATCGTGGTCAAACGTAGGTTTATTGTTGATAAAAAAAAAAACCTAAAGTTATAAAAAAAAATATGTATATAAAATAAAAAATAATGACTTACCAAGAGCTGGACTTCTCGAACGAGGCCCATCGAAGGAGTCAGCCCTCCATCATTCAGAGCGCTACATAATTCAAGCTCATCTGCTCCTCCATTGATGGCATTGGTTGCAGACTCCAAACTATCTACACACACCTCCAGCATTTTCTGCAATGAAAACATAAACATAAGATACAATTTTGACGTTTTTTGCGCATCCTTAACTAATAACAAGACAATTAAAAACACTGCTTTGAAAGAGTAAATTATTCATCTTGGTGTAAAACACTTTAGAGATTGAACTTGGGAAATTCCTTTTGTTTTCTTTTAGACTCAAAATGAAACAGCTCTATGCGATATGATTCAAGGTGGGGTTTTTGACAAAAAGTCAAGTCAGCCAATAATTATAGATTAATCAGAAAATTTATAAGATTTTAATCATTGATACTATTAACTAGAAGTCATAAAACCTTGGTTTTAGAGTTCTTTTATAAATTAGGATTATTTACTAGGTACTTAATTTTGCTTTGTTTTCTGTTTTTAACAGACTTTATCAAAAAGGAGGAGGTTCTCAAAAAAAAAAAAAACTGACTAATTGTCGGAATCTTTTTTTTTTAAATGTATTTTCACCGATTACTCGAAAACGGCTGAACCGATTTGGAAAATTCTTTTTTTGTTTGAAAGGGTCTCACAGGTGGTCCCATATAAATTTTATCAAAATTGGTCAAGCTGAAAAATAAACGAAAATCGAAATATTGTATACATCGATGATGTTTTCATGTACTTTCATACTTCGCTGTCTCATTGGAGCGTGGCGTTTATTTGGCCTACCCATATTATAATATACAAAATACATCTACTTTCCACTAAAAATGTATTATAGGCTCAAATTTAATTCAATGAAGTCAGTTTCTTTTTAGTTTTTAAAACGTAATTAAGTATATTGTTAGTTGTTAGTCCATAATTTGACCCTTTAATTCCATCACATAAGTTAGCCACTGACTTGTGAAAGTAATAGGTAGTTTATTTTATTGAATTTTGTATTACTTTCTTGTTTTATCATGAATTTTATAATAATCACGTCAAATTTCTTGTTGTAAACTATTTCACATTTTTGCGGAGTGATCATTGTGATTGTATTGAATAAAAATGTATCTGACTTTGTGATAATTATGTATGTTGAGTGTGGATGTTATCCGTGAGCAAGTGATCAGACACTAGGATATGACAAGCATATTACATCATCATCAATGTTATTAAGCTGTTAGATATATCATTAGTGTTTTGCACATTGAGGTAGATGTAGTTTTAATTATTTTTGGCAGGTTCGCAAAGTAAACATTGTTTTCTTATATTTTTTTTTTTCTAGAGTTATTTCCAGTTTTATTAGTAATGTTAGTGCTTTTATTTAAATAGAGCTAGAGTTCACACTCAAGTGTGAATTATTGTAATAAAAGCTTTGTGTTTTTTTTTGTGATTTGAGCAAAAATAATCTATATAATTATTTTATACTAGATGGTGCCCGCAACTTTGTCTGCGCAGGATTAGTACTTCATGTAATTCTAACAGTTTTTGCAGCGCACGCCAGAATAGCTTGCAGGTGGCAGATTTGTTTCCTACTTACTTGACATTTATTGTTATATTTTGGACAATTCACACAATATCTTAATAAATATTGTGCTACCTATTCTGATGTATAAACTATATTATTGTAATGTTTCATTAAAATCCATTCAGTAGATTTTGTGTGAAGGAGTAACACACATACATACAAACTTTCACATTTATAATATTAGTATAGATATAGATCAAAGACACCATTTTATATAAAACAACTAATGATGAACAACAATATTTTGCAATTGCAATTGCAATTGCATTGCGATTGCAATTGCAATTGCATTGCGATTGCAATATCATACTATAAAATATATACTCTTAGACACTGGCAAAATGGTTATTATTATGACACATGTCATTAATAAAGAAGAAGGAAAATGTTGGGATGTCAAAAAATTAAGCGAGTTTAAAGAGGAAGAGGGAGAATGGGAAAGGTGGTGTGTTGTGTTGAGCTCGATTATCTTGAATTAATAGAAAACAGCCTGTGTGCAAATAGTTGTGTGATTGTTCAATAAAAGTCCAGTTGCAATACAAAACCCTTTTTGTGTTTTATTCAATTTCTAAACCTAGAGCAGTTAAACCCAGGCTAAAGTTAAGGTCTCTGAAGGCTACAAGAGATAAGTACTTTTGAGCATTGCATTTGCTCATTTGGGTGATTAGCTTCATAAAATGAAAGTCTTAACGTCTCAACGAATCTTGATGAAAATTGGGAGAGATAGATTGTGTCTAGGGGATGGAAATAGGCTAATTTTTATATAGGGACCATGCGTGCAAAGCCGAGGGCAGCAGCTAGTACTTGAACTAACTTTATCTGCTGCATTTCAATTGCATCAAAATACTACAATTCAGTATGTTCCACATCATTGTGTTGGTTGTGTCAAAAACCAATTGTAAAAGGTTTCTAGCAGTACCAGTTGGCCACCATTTAAGTTAAAACAGTATATTTGTAAGAAATATATCATGCACCATTAACTGATGCATTGTGCTTAACATATACAAACTCATTGAAACAACAAACTTAATTAAGGATGGGTGTTACCTATCCTGCAGCATCAACAAAAGCTCTCTGCACAATGCTCTGCCTAGCCTGTTTGAATGAAAAGCGACTATCAAAGCTGTTTTGTTTTCCTTCAGAAACTGGAAACTGTTTAGAAACTGTATATTTAGATTATTATTAATTTTCACCAGGTCCACCAGTAACTCCTTCACCTTATCCGTAAATCAAAGAACAATGCAACTAAAGTAGGTACCTACCTACAACAATATCCGCAAATCACACAACCACACGATTTTTCCCAGTTGTCTGCACAAACGCACAACAAACCACACAACACAAACACCACAAACTATGGGATGCTAATGCTAATGCTAACCAAGGAGTATGCAATATCTAATGCTAACGCTTATAAATACAACAACAAAGTTATTCGCAACATTGTTGCCAGCCGGTTTTAGTCAAAAGTTACCTGAAATTGATTTAAAAGTAACCTTTCAGTCCGAAATGTAAAAAAAAATCACTTATAGAGGGTATACTTTCCGATCGGTCCCATGGAAATTTCATGAAAATCAGTTCAGTAGTTTGGGTTCAAAATCAAAATAGCTGGAAAAATATATCATCCAAGTAAACGAATTTCGATATTTTGCTTTATTATTTTATCTATAGCAAAATATCGCAAATTGAGAACCTCAGTTCTCAATTCAGTGGTATTTTTATGGGTTCAAAATTAATTCAATGAAGTTGGTTTTGTTTTTAGTTTTTAGTTTTTATAACGTAATTATTTTAGTAATTAGGTATAAAAAGTTGATAAACCCATTTAGGTTGTGCTCTATACAAAGTGATAATATAGTAGTTTTTTTTCTTTTAATGTTGTATTCAGCTACTTACTTCATTTCTCAACAGCAACACTTTTAGAATGTTTTAATATAATGTTGTAGTTCTAAAGACACACGAGCTTATGAATTGTCTAAATTTGTTGCCATCTCTATTTCTTGACATTAGAATGACAAGGACCAAACATACTCAAGCGCCACTAGCGAATTATGTGATTTAAGGGTAAAACTTCACGACAAACAATAGACAAATCAGAGGCGACAACGGTCTTGTTCGATTCGTTTGCTTGATTGATCGTGCGAGTAAGCGAGAAGCTTTGGTCATCTTAGGTTTGGTATATAATGCGAGAGAGAAAGACGTGTTTTTAGTAGTCACACTCACTATGTTTCAAACTCAAATTTGCTTAATAAAATATAAGTTAGCGTTTCTTTTCATGTGGGTTTCGTTTAGGAAAAAAAAAATCAAATTCCAAAAAATCACCTATAAGTAACCTTTTGAGTCGAGTAACCTAGAAGTAACCTGACAGAAGAGTTAAACATCACCTAAAAGGTTACAAAAGTAACCTTCTGGCAAGACTGATTCGCAAGGAAATGCGTCGTAGACCGCAGTGTGGTCGTAGTAAAGAAAGGAATACGTTTTTCAATAATTATTTTAGAGTATCGAATTCGTATCAGTATCGATAATTTTTTTAACGAATGTTGGTTTCGTGCTTAAAAGTTTAAACTTTAGAAACCATGTTGTAGGCTGGATTCCAATAAATAAATGAATACTTTAATAATAAGTTGTTTACATTGAACCATGTCACATCTTTAGAAATAACCTTGTTTATTGTAAGTCCTCGCTTTAATTTAAATAAATATGTGTTTAAATAAAAACACAATCAATCAATCAAACAAAAAATACAATCTCGTGATTATCCTTTAAAAGTGTAGGCAAATTATTTATATAAATTAAAAACAAGAATGGCCCGAGTATTGATCCATATGGTACACCCATTTTTATCAATTATAAAAATGGGTGTACCAGATGGATCAATACTCCAGAGCTTTCGCTTTCCATCTACATCGCAGTTGTATTTGGTCAGTCAGGATAAGATGTGCGAAACTTATGTGCAACTAACTCCCCTACGACCATAGTGATGTAGTTTCCTGATTAGAGTTTTACGGTGAATGCAATCAAAGGCTTTCGACAGATCACAAAAAACACATAAGGCATCACGCGGTTCCTCCCAGATATCAAAAATATGTGATATTCACTTTAATCTTTATTAAAAAAATATACATTAAAATTTGTTTATTGACAGTATGGAAAGTAAAACAGCTTAAAACTATGACTTTATGAACATTCTAAATATGTAATTTAAATATAAAAGAAAAACTTAATTGGTAAGTACTTTTATAATACTATTCTAAGAACCAGGAGTGGTTTAAAGATAAAAAAAAATACAAATAAAAAACTTAACTTTATTTTGCACACAATAATAATATTTAAAATTAACTAAAATTAACCAAAAAGAAACAAGGTAACTTCACCACAATTTTACACAAAACACATATGAAAATAACAAGACCACGACAAGAAAAATGGCTCACGTCCCTATATACTACGAAAACTAGTTTCCCTTGATGTTCTCGCATCGAGTGCCAACGAGCAAATGACCCCCATCGCCGTCACCCGCTTGCCCTTGCTTTTATAGGCGTGCTATTCTCTATTATTCATCGCTGGAGGACTCTGCTAATACTAGATATATTATAACTATATAAATAAAATTATATTTGTTAAATGTCTGTTTTGCTGATAGAATTTAATATGAATTACCTTTGATACCCACACTAGATATAATCTGTATCGCAAGTATCAGATACGAATCAACATAAAATAAAGATTTTTAAACTTACGCGATCAGAACACATTATTATAAATATTTAAGAATCATCCCGTGACCACGAAAGAGTGTAAACCTGTTGAAACGTTGGGAAAAATAAGTAAATAAACGGGAAAAATAGGTAAATAAACGCGATAAATACCCGTTAATATTTATAACAACATACAATAAAATATCAACACCGACATCAGTAGTCTAATATCTCTTTGTAAATCCATAAAAACAAGATCACTTGCCGTACCATAATGCCTTTAAGTAAATAAAGTATAGACCCTACAAACTGAGCAAGCTCTGAGCTCCGAAGACAAATCGTTTAGGTGCTTTTACGTGATCAGTACTGTCAACTGTGATGTGTACTGGTTTTTAGGTCATTGTAGAACTATTTTACAATAAATCTCTCAAAGCAGCCAAGCAGATGTAATATTATAAAAATAATTTACACATCTGGCCCCAAAATAAGTAGAACTTGTGTTATGGGTGCCACATGATACTACTTATATACTTTTTTAAACACCATAAATACAGACCCGATACAAATACTTGCAGATCATACAAACATTTGACTCGCGGCGGGAAATGAACCCGTAACCTTCTGCGTTTCAGTCAGGTCTTGGCCCACTGCGCAACAGAGGTCGTCAGATGAATGACATTTTAATATATTTAGATTGAAAAGATCCTACGGTGACTTTAGATTACTAAATTTTGTCATTTTAATTTTAATAAATGAATAAAGATTGCAATAGGTTTTAACGCTACATTAGCTAATATGTGATTATGAGATCCCATAGACCCTCTTACACATTGCAGTGTTTTATAAATCAGTTAGGTTGACTGTACATGCCTAACATAATAATATAAACGGTAGAGCCAGCCTCTATAAAAATATTTTAGATTGAAACAAATCAGTTTTATCATGTTGGCTACGCTAACTAATCTGCCTGATAGTCGCTTGTCAAATTTATGTCAACAGAAGGGAAACAATTGTCAGATAGATAGATAAAAGTCAAAACAAACATTCCTCAAGATTCCTTAAATTTACAAGTTTACGTAACTCTTTGCTTCTACATTTTCTTTCAAGATTTTATAATTGTACCGATTGTCTAAATCATGTCGTGATTATTAATGATTATTAGTTTATGAAAAATCAGTGTAGCTTTACCGTGTTGTACCTACCACTTCTGTTATTTATCGCATATCTTATCTCCTCTACAGATAACCTTTCGCGGGGGTCGTATATTTTAGAACACTTAGAAACTTAATCTCCAAGCTTATCGTTTATCAGCTTTTGTAGCAGGTTAACAAGTGGACGAACAGTCGCATCGATCGATCCGGCTCAAAAAGAAATCAGCTGCGACGGCAACCGGTTTTGCCTATTTTTGGATATTTTTTGCCTCAGTGATTGTGTCACCGTCTACAAAGTAAAATAATATTTACCAATTTTCTGTGATTACGAATAAGTTTACGTGATTTATCGTGTCGCGCTGTTACAAGTGACGAAAAAGAGTAATAATTTGATTGATCAACACTTAGCAACCAACATGTCACAGATAAAAATGATTAGGGGCGTCAGTCGTGTTTTAGCCGGCATCGCGCGACGTTCTGAGCGCTCTGACATCGTGCTAACTACGCTAACCAGTCCTCGAAATTCTCGCACCATGGCATCAAAAGCAGTTACCATGGAAAACATGAACCCAAATATCCTCAAGTTGGAATATGCTGTGCGCGGGCCGCTCGTCATCCGCGCCGCAGAAATAGAAAAGGAACTTGAAAAGGTGAGTTCTGAATTCAAAGTCTGGCTGGAGTATTCTTTTTATTGAAGCTTGTTGGAATCTAGTTGGACTCTTCAAATTGTGTAGCTAATACAGTCTACCAGACTATTTAATATATGGATCAATACCTGTGATGTGTCTGCATAAAACAGTGAAAGCCATGTGCTATAACAATTTACTCACATCACAAGGCCAGTCAGCCAGAGCTAATGGTTTTATGACTATGAGTCTAGATTATGGTTGGAAGGAATTAACTGCAATAAGTAGTTGTAACAACTGCATTAAGTACCTACCTACTCAGTGTAGTATTTTGAGGATTTTTTTATGTTATGTGTACTGATAATTATAACAAGTACTTATTATTTAGTCAGTCTAAATAAAGTTAGATAACATAAGTAAAAACTAAATAAGTTTTCAAAATAGTACCGAGAGTCTTTGAGAGAAATGTTCAAAGAAATCAAGCTTCACAATACTTAAGTATATATATATATACATATATTCAAATTTATTATAGAGTTATAAAAATAGACGTGGTCTTCGGCATAAAAGTGATCTTCATAGAATCAATACTAGGAACAGAAACAAATTATACATCCCTAGATTTGGACTAGAAAAAGTAAATAAGTCCTTTATGAGGAACACGAAGCGCTTCTATAAGCTTCCTGAAAATAAATTTAAAGCTTACTTATAGCTTAGTCATTATATGAAACTGTATTATAATATAAATGACTATATTATTGATATGAATGCATGGCCTCATACTGCTCAAAGCAACATAACTATAAAGCAAGTTTTCAAACATTTAAAGACAGTGTATCCTTCTTTTAGGGAACAAAAAGAAAAACAATTACCTAAGTACAAATACGGTAGAGCTTAGCAAAATTTAACCAACATTAAAATTTAACCAACATTAAAATTTAACCAACATTAAAATTTAACCAACACTAAAATTCTTGTTTTCTTAAGATGGCACAGCTCTGCAGATTAGCTAATCAGAGAAAATAATAAAGATTCCACAATTATTGTGGTAGATAAGTTTTATCTACTATCTAAACAAGATTATCTAACTGATAATAACACTGGAAGAGATTACGTGACCTTATGTGCTGTTACTGTTAGTGCTATGCCTGAGCTATGTAATTATCTATGTTCTACACGGTAAGTTACACTGTATCCTATTTAGTTAAGATTGAATATGAGGGAAAGATATGCCAGTTTATATGGAAAGTACCTGGATGACCGAGCTTGGCTCTGTATAAAACACGAATAAAACGTCGTTTTCTTAAAATTTTCGTATATATACTGACAAGGCACTGTCATAATATTAATTTCTTTAAACTTATTTTTAAGTGATTCTCTGGGGCCCATGTTATAAATTGCACGAACAGCCCTCTTCTGCAACACAAATATGGTGTTAATATCAGCAGCACTCCCCCACAACAGAATGCCATAAAACATAATGCTATAAAAGTAGCTGAAGTAAACGAGTCTAGCGGTATCTACGTCGGTAAAATGACGGATCTTTTTAACAGCGTATGCCGCAGAGCTGAGTCTCTTCGACAATTTATCTATGTGCCGGCCCGATTGCAGCTTATTATCTAAAGTAATGCCTAAGAACACTGTGGTGTCGACGAGATCTATCTTTTCGTTTTTAATTTTTACATTAGCGTTCACCTGTTTAACGTTGGGCAGTATAAAACGAATGCATTTCGTTTTTTTCTCGTTAAGTAAAAGTTGTTTACATTAAAACATGTTACAACTTTAGAGATTGCATTGTTTACATCGTCAAGATTAGTAAGTCGTCGCTTTAATTTAAATATAAGTGACGTGTCATCAGCAAACAGTACTATAAGTTTTTCAAATATTTTACTAAATGTAGGAAGTACTGACATAGGCCTAAAGTTACTAGGATCGGAATGACTACCTGATTTGAATAGAGGTATGATCTTGCTATGTTTCATCAAATCAGGAAATACTCCATTGTCAATACATTGATTATATATGAAAGCTAGATCTGGTGCTATAATGTCAATTAGTGGGTTTTATAACACTGACAGAAATGCCCCAGAGATCAGTGGTATTTTTTACATTAATCATTTTGAATGCCTTGATAATTGTTAGAGGCGTTTCCGAGATTCAGATTCTATCAAGACATCTATACAAGAATTGCTTGTTTCATTTATATGGATATACTTACTGTAATAATAATAAGCCCTGACATTTTCACACAGAATCATCTGGCCCCAAAGTAAGCATAGCTTGTGTTATGGGTACCACATGACTGATATACTACTTATATATCATCGGTCCAATACTCAACTCACCAATTTGAACATTTAAGAGTTTTCTGGAGAGCGAAAACCAAGTTCAAATCGCTGCTGTAAATCAGGTGTTATAGATAGGTTTTTAAATTGTGACAATATATTAGCTTTAGGTAAATGTCGACAAGGTAGTATTTATCAAATTGCTAGAATATTAATTATTAATAATATCGAAGTTATCTTAAATTGGCGAGTTTATCATGGTTAATTTTAATAGGTAGATATTTAGATGTACTGAGATAAAATATCCAATGTGGTAATTAGACGAGTATACTGTGGTGTAACACATCAAGAAAATGCATTTATTAATAGTAAACAAGCTAAAATGTAGAAGGTACAAACGAATTACTGTCATCTTTTGCTAATGTAGGCTAAAGGAATTTATTAATGGGGATAAGATAATTAAATAAAAAACACAAACTATTATTACATCATATACTTTTTTTCTTTGTACATTATAAAACCTATAAAACCATAAAATAACAAGCCAGTAACTTTCATTTATATTATTTATTAATAAAACTATGACGCTTACAATCTGAGTAAGTTTAAGTTATAAAATTGGGGCCAACATTTTTAGGAATAAAGACTTTTAGATATTTTTAGGAAACCTACCTATTCTATTAAGATTGCCTGTTATTAACTAATTTTAAAAAGTAGCTTAAAGAAAATATGGTGTTAAAAATCAAGTAACTGTCTACTCATTTGCACTCTCCTCTCCAACATCAGGATCTAGAAGAGCGTCACGTACAGCTTTCGAACAAGAAAGCTCATCGTAAAAATGATCGCTCATCAGCTCATCGTCTCGATATTTGTAAATCTGTGCAGTTGCAGTTTTAAACAAACCATGTTTTTTTTGTTTTATTATATTTATCCTTTCTGTGTAGACTTTTGTATAGGTTTAGTTATCGTTTTCCCTCATTTCATTTTCATCACCTATAAATCATCCTCAATCAGTGTATTTCGGTCTTCCGGCGACATTAATAACGAGACAGAAAC
The DNA here is from genome assembly GCA_948098915.1 of Lampropteryx suffumata. NCBI lineage: Eukaryota > Metazoa > Arthropoda > Insecta > Lepidoptera > Geometridae > Lampropteryx > Lampropteryx suffumata. The sequence continues at coordinate 2,072,048 of OX402560.1, forward strand.
ACTAGTCACTCTCATTTATATTACATCTGTTACATCTGTAAGCGGCTGCCATTCATTTTTCACCTTTAAAACTTTATTTCCCATAAAAACTTTTTCTTCACCAATCTGCCGATCTTTGCCCTCCTGAATAGGGATATGCGCATCAATCAAACAAGAAACGCAAGGGTGTAGTGATTATATTTATATTTTAAACTCCGTATTATTAAAACAGATAAAACGATAGCTGTTATAGTAAGTAGTTAATGTACGTAGTAAATCTGCCTTTACCCCTATCATTTTACCTGTCTTATTAAAAATGCAGCGACGATACAAGTGAAACGACGATACAATCTCACTTACACACAGAAAGGATAAATATTTCAAAACAAAAAAACAGGATTTTTTTAAACTCTGCACAGATTTACAAATATCGAGAGAAATTTTTACGATGAGCTTTCTTGTTCGGAAGCTGTACGTGACGCTCTTCTAGAGCCTGATGTTGGAGAGGACAGTTCAAATGAGTAGACAGTTGCTTGATTTTTAACACCATATTTTCTTTCAGCTACTTATTAAAATTAATTCATAACAGGCAATCATAATAGAATAGGTAGGTTTGCTAAAAATATCTAAAAATCTTTGTTCCTAAAAATGTTAGCCCCAATTTTATAACATAAACTAACTCAGATCGTAAGTGTCATAGTTTTTATATAAATAAATTAAATGAAAGTTACCGGCTGTTGATTTTATGGTTTTATAAAGTACAAGTGAAAAAAAAGATGTAATAAAGTGTACGTGTTTTTTTATATATATAAGTAGTAACTTAAGGTAGTAAATGCACAATAATGCACTTAAATCAGCCGAACTATTTATTAAACCACGATAAACTAGTAAAACTACTGTTTTGGCCAATACAATACAAATACAATTAGCCAATACACATTTGCACATTAAGGAGGTCAGCCAATATCAGCCGACGTACTACTTTAGCATAAAAATTGAAAAAGGTAGATTAGCCAAACTGCCACATAAACTAGTTGACTTATGTGGTTAAATGTGCTTTTGTAGGATTATGCCATGGTAAACATAACAATCGGGCACATAGAACAGTTGACAATTGCAACAAGTGAATTCTGTGCAGATAGCTGAAAAAGAAACTGGTGATAGATTGGTCATTTTTAATGCTACAGATATGACATTTTACCACATTGTGCTTTTGTGCACAATGTGGTAAAATGTCTTTTGTCTTTAAAATGAATTTGTGCTTTTGCATTGTACATTGTGCATTGTGCTTATCAAAAAGTGAAAAACGCCTAAAAGGCAGTTTGGCGAGTTGTCCACTGGACCGACGATATGTTTTTTTTTTTTTGTATATACATACATATTATTACATAGAAACACCCAGACCCGAGACAAATACTTGCAGATCATACAAACATTTGTCCCGCGACGGGATTCGAACCCGCAACTTTCTGCGTCTCAACCAGACCTTAGCCCACTGCGCCACAGAGGTTGTTTACTGTAATGGAATAGCTTGGGGTAAACAATCTGAGCAGTCTAATTCTAATGAATAAATAAATATAGGTGTACAATTCACATAATACCATCTACGCTTAGCCTTTGGGGCTAAGCATATTACTACTTTTATGGACTATGGGAACTCTGGGAACCAGACATATTATATATACTTATATACTTAAGCATATGATATATTGCTTAAGTATATAATTTTAAATACATATGCCATACCATACATACCCAGACTCAGAACAAATATCATATCATTACATAGTATAAAACAAAGTCACTTCCCGCTGTCTGTCTGTCCCTATGTATGCTTAGATCTTGAAAACTACGCAACGGATTTTGATGCGGTTTTTTTAATAGATAGAGTGATTCAAGAGGAAGGTTTATATGTATAATACATACATAATATAGTAGAAAAACACTGATAATTTTAGAGGTTAGCGTATATGGATTCAACATACTACTAAGCTACAGCAACGAGTGGCCGGGTCAGCTAGTGGTATATATAGTATTGTGTTTCTATGTCCATTTGCATGACATTCCAGTACCAAGGAAATTAATATTTTCGTTTATCTGAAGTGAATATTTCACTGAGCCACTATAAATAAATAAATAAATAATCCCAGACATTTCACACAGCATCATCTGGCCCCAAAGTAAGCAAAGCTTTTGTTATGCCAATCACATGACTAATATACTACATACATATACTATACTATATATATATATCCACATGACTGATATACTACATATATACTTTTTTTGTAAATGCAAACATATCATACATAGAAACACCCAGACCCGAGACAAATTTTTGCAAATCATACAAACATGTGTCCCGCGGCGGGATCGAACCCGCGACCTTCTGCGTCTCAGCCAGACCTTAGCCCACTGCGCCACAGAGGTTGTCTGTTATGTCTACTGTGTTAATAAGAAGTGTAGCCATAAAGTAGTATTTGATTTGGCAAGGTCAACAGTTATGATAATGTCATACAACTAATGAGGTGGGTCTAGGAGCCTCCCCAAGGTCAAACCTAACACAACTGGTCTAATGGTCAAGATTGTATGTCAACATTTATACCAAATTGAAATTTTCATTATGATATTAGCAAAAATGTTTGCTAATCTGTGCTAAAGGAACCACTGGTGTACCTGACAGTTTAACACAACTGCATTGCAGTTTAATTACTAGTGGTGCATGAATAACTCGCATACTCAACTTCATTATGCATAGGTATTGAGTTACATGCTCAGAGTAATGCTCTACAGCCTATAGATATCATTGCTAGCCTGAACACTGTATCAGTTTGTTCCTGGTCACAGTCATGGTTGTTGCACCTGACATAATTCAAATATGGCTTAGCTTTGCACGAAAAGATTTAGTAGATGTTAGGACATTTGTTTACTCTTTTAGCAAAATTTATTTTTATTGTTCGTGGTTATCTCCGTTGCTCTGGTCTAGTGCAGGTTTAGTTCTCTAGCTCACACTTGTGGTTTAGGTATAGAATTACAGTTAAATTGCCTGGTCATTTGTTTTGTCCTGTTAATGGAGCTATTTGCCGCAATTATTAGATTTTCTTCGCAAAATTTTAAATTTCTGTAAATTTTATAGCTCATTTCCTTTGAAAATTTAATTAAATTAATTTATTTGCTTGGACTAATGGGAGGTACCTATAATATTCGTACATATTAATGGTCTTGCACACTTCGTTGTTGCCATGCAAACATCAACATGATAACCATTAGTTAAATAAGTATACCTACTACTTAACAAAGTTTATTAGTCAAAAGTATACCAAAAATAAAATTGTAAGTACCTACCCCAGACCGAGGTAAATATGCATGTATATTCCAGGTCTGAGGTAAGTACCTACTTGATAGTTAGTTAATAGAAACCAAAGGTTTTCTTAGCTAGATAGAACCATCACACAACATCACATAGTGACTTCTTAATAAAATCCATAATATTATTATTATCTTTGATAGCATAGTTATGCTATCAAAGATAATAATAGCAGTTGCTATCTTGTAATTGCAGAGCTACATTACAACATAGTCTTATTTACAATTGAATAATGACACAATGTAATCAACAGTACCTACTTGTTTTGTTTTGTACCTGTTTTGTGTTGTACCAATCTTTCAATTGACTCAATATTGTAGCGTTACGGACTTCCTTAAGGGTATAAAGGATCACAGGTTTAAATTATATGTAATAATTCAATTTGATTAGAATACAGACAGGCTATCTTGGGAAGGTAACTTTCTGGTTTTAAAATGAGTAAACAATTACCTATTAAATTACAAAATATATAAATATATATATATATGAGGTATAAAATGCACTGTGGAAGCTTAGATCACGATCAAGAGGCACCTCATTTCACTTCAAAAAGTCATCAGAGCGCGAGCGTCGTTTAACTTATTGGAATTTGAGGGCATTCACTGGGATTCAAATTCGCGATCTCCCGAGTGAGTGGTGTGATGGACTAGGCATAAGAGGTTTATGTTGTTATTCACAGGGGCTTTAGCTTTTTCTGTTGCTTATATGATATGTATCTATTTCTATGTACAATGGATCCTAGCCTCTAAGCCTGTAAAATGCCTAAGCTCAGTGGCCTACTTATTGATAAAGTTTAAATGAAATTATAGGTAGTAAACCTCTCGCTAATTTGAGTAATTTATGAGTCATCATGATAATTTTCATTTGGCAGTGTTAAAGTAAATGTTGATTTTACAAATCTAACTATCTTGCCAGCTTCGTTAGTAGTAGATCTGAAATCTGAACTGTAGGTTGAGGGTTCGATTCCCTCCCAGGATAGACATCAGTGTGAACATAAGTGTTTTTACTTAAAACGGGATATATACCATGATATATGAGTTTTTCTGCTTTCCGATATTTTGGCACAGTTGCATGCGCCATGATCGAGATAAACTGATTTATACTTTTATCAGGATATTTATCATAATATCCTGATCATCATTACATAGTATAAAACAAAGTCGCTTTTCGCTGTCTGTCTGTTCTATGTATGCTTAGATCTTTAAAACTACGCAACTGATTTTAATGCGGTTTTTTTAATAGATAGAGTCATTCAAGTTATATGTATAATACATGCATAATATATAGTAGATAAACACTGATAATTTTAGAGGTTTCCAATGTGGTGTTTACGACACCATAAACTTATATTTTTGCGCTTACATTGCAAACGCTGTCTGAACCCTACGAGATAGATCAAAATAATGTAAGTACTACAGTATTGTACACCCTCAAAAGGTCTACAAATAAGTCCGCGATGGTATATGGCTATCTCTTAGGAATAACCATTCTGTAGTATAATTAGTATCAGCATTGCATCCGTGTGAAGCCGGGCCGGGTCGCTTGTGGTAAATAACCTGTTTTAAGTGAAAATTATGTTCAAAACCATAATAGTTTTAGAAGTTACATAGGTGTTTGTTCTGTATTTGGGTGTAAAGTATATTAAAATACATAAGTATTCTATCAGTCACCTGTCACTATAATACAAGCTATGCTTAATTTGGGGCTAGATGTGTTGTGTGCTTTTTCCACAAATATTTATTTCACAAATTTATTTAAAGAAAGAGATATGATATACCTGATCAGTATAATCGGCTCTGCATCCATACCTACAAGAATCAAGAATTGCGAAAATGAAATTGAATATATGAAGCATTACTTCTATGAGAATGCTATGATGAGCATAGTAATGGTAATGGTGCTATGGTTGCATATCCACACACCAAAGTAAAATAATATAAACAGTAAAAAACCATGGCCTAAACAACTAAGCAAAATATGTAAATAAGTAAGATAATTAAATTGCTACAACATGTTGTAATTTATAGTACCTACCTGATACCTGATAAGCGTGAAAAATGGGCATGCGGGTACCTGTGGGTGCCTATCACAATTTATGGCTTTCTTTATCATTGTAAAAAGACACCATATACTTATATGGTACCATTTTTAAAATGGTGGCGGTATATTTATAGAGAGTTTTAAATGGGATAAAGTATGTAATTAAGTACCTGTTGGTGCCTATCACAATTTATGGCTTTCTTTATCATTGTAAAAAGACACCATATACTTATATGGTACAATTTTTAAAATGGTGGCGGTATACTTATAGAGTTTTAAATGGGATAAAGTATATAATTAAGTACTTACCTATGAATAAGACTGGGCTGACAGCTCAGTTGGTAGTAGCTCTGCCTTTTGCGCTGTAGGTTGAGGGTTCGATTCCCTCCCAGGATAAACATTTATGTGAAGAACATAGGTGTTTGTTGTGTGTCTGGGTGTTATAAAGTATCATAAGTATGTATTTTAAAATATATAAGTATTCTATCAGTCATCTAGTCACCATAATACAAGCTATGCTTAGTTTGGGAATAGATGGTGTTGTGTGCATTGTCCAGCAATATTTATTTATTTATTTAGTAACTAATTTGCCTGCCTTGCCTTCAATTAATTACTATAATTTTGCGTATTACAGGTATTTTAGGATGACGAGAATAACGACCACTGACATTGTTTTGATACGAAACAGTGTGATACTAATGACCTTCATTGCTTTGTTGTTTCCCAGTGAGGAACAAAGATGAAGTGTTTATAATGATTTTGCAGATTTGCATTTTGCATGACTCAAGCATTTGTACGATTGGCAATGGTGAGGTGACAGAGCTAATGCGTTTGGTTCCAGGGTGCAAAAAAACCGTTCAAAAAGGTGATTCGCGCGAACATCGGAGACGCGCACGCTATGGGTCAGGTGCCCATTACTTTCATCAGACAGGTAAACTTGTTTGTGACTTATACGAGACAAGAATATTCCTATATATCATTATTATAATTATATTGAATCTCAGAAACTCAATGTTTTTTTTACCGCTAAACATTGCTTTAGAATATTTGGCACACGAGCGAAGGATGGTAAAAGCGAGAGAGGCCTTTGCCCAGTAGAAAATCAGCCCTACTCAAAATCTGTAAACCAAGAACAAAAGAGGAATAGATACACTAGCACTAGTAATTATCTAGCTAAGTAAATCTTATTTTTCGGTTCAAAACTTTAAAAAAAGGAGGTTCTTAATTGGGTTGTGTTTTTTTTTTTATTTTTACTTCATAACTCCGTTATTTGTGAACCGATTTGAAAATTCTTTTTTATGTAAAATGATATACCTGCGTCCTGGTCTCGTAGATATTTCATCAAATCGGTTCAGTAATTTGACGACCTCAGTGCCGCAGTGGGCTAAGACCTGGCTGAGACCCGGCTGAGACTCAGAAGGTTGCGGGTTCGATTCCCGCCGCGGGACAAATGTTTGTATGATCTGCAAGTATTTGTCTCGGGTCTGGGTGTTTCTATGTATAATATGTATGTATTTACAAAAAAAAAGTATATAAGTTGTCTATCAGTCATGTGGTACCCATAACACAAGCTCTGCTTACTTTGGGACCAGATGATGCTGTGTGAAATGTCTGAGATTATTTATTTATTTGTGAACCGATTTGAAAATTCTTTTTTATGTAAAATCATATACCATCCGATCGGTCACGTAGATATTTCATCAACTCGGTTCAGTAATTTGAATTTGAAATTGAATTGAATTGTTTTAAAATCAAAATATGTAGTTTGTAAAATTATGACATCCAAGTAAACGATATTTCGTATTTTGATTTCCTGTGACTTTCCAGTGGTGTTTACGAGTTTAGATAAATTATTAATGACTAGGTGCTGCCCGTGGCTTCGCGCGCGTGATACCTACATAAATAGTAGCCTATGTCCTTCTCCAAGGTCCCACCTATCTCTATACCAAAATTCATCAAATTCGGTTCGGCGGTTTAGGCGTGAAAACGTGACAGACAGACAGAGTTACTTTCGCATTTATAATATTAGTAGGGAAGTAGGGATAAAGCGTTAATTGAAAAATTAATTTTAACTGACTTCAAAAAAGGAGGTGCTTTTTAATGTGGTTGTATTTTTATACGCTTTATATTAGCTTCACTTGTATGTATGTTTGTAACCGACTCCGTAGAACGCGATTTTGAACCACTTTAAACGGCCAGATTTCATTCAAATTTTGCACACCTGTCAATACCGATGACAATGCAATAATTCGAATAAAAAAAAAAATAAAAAAAATATCCGATTATCCTAAAACTAAAAAGTAGAAAATAAATAATAGTTTAAAAAAACTAAAACACACGCTTTATATAGAAAACCAAACTGAAAAATAGAAAATAAATTTTAATAAATGTAAGTAAGAAAAGAATGTTTTATTTTAAAAAAAGCGTGGGGTGCATGGTGTCAATAGTTATAAATATTTCATTGACCGATATGAGAAGAAGGATTATCAAAAAAACACGCTCTATATAAAGCGTGTTTTTTAGTTTACTATTATTTATATTCAATGAAGCCTGTTTTATTTTTAGTTTTTTAAAACGTAATTATTCAACTCTACAACAACCGGTTTCGGTTACATAATTTTGTTCAGTCATCGATTTCTGAGAGTTGTAAGAAGTAGGCTCTTGCTTGGGGGTCATTGAATGTCATGCAAACATCGATCAGCCGGCCGGCTGAGGCCTTGTCGCGCGCAGTCGCCTTGTGCTAGCGAACTGCGATGTCTTGTACCTATCATTTGCATAAGAATGAACGCAGTGAAGGTGGTCACCATTTTGCAGATTTTTTATATGCGTAGGTCCCTATGATATCCTACTATTCCTACAAATATTATAAATGCGCTTTATGTAGATGTTCATGTTTGTAAGTTTGTATGTGGCTCGTTTGTAACTGTCGGGCTGATTTCGATGGAACTTGAATAGATATAGACAGCGACTTGGACAGAATAACACATAGCATACGAGTATTAGCTTGTTCTGCATTTATATTGAATCTAAGGACTCAATATAGGCAACTATGGGACACGTTCAGAAAGATTTGGAGATGGATGCCCGTAACAATATTTGAAACATATAATTTAAAATATCTGGTTATTGTTCAGGTGCTCTCATGCGTCAGCTACCCTCCACTGATCGAGAAGGCAGACTTCCCGGAAGACGTCAAGCAGAGAGCCAGGGAGATCCTCGGCGGATGCGGGTAAGACTATGTGATAGAGAGCTTATTTTTGGGGTGGGTTAAGGCTTTAAATAAAGCAGTTTTAATGTTACTTGTCATGTAATATTACTCGTCACGTCTCGTTTGGTCAAATGATCGGCCGAAGTACCATTCTTCAAAGATTACTTTTTGCAATACTTACTCATATTTTCCCGTAAAGCGCGATGTTTAAGTGAAATTCAAAGTCCATTTACAAGATAAGAAATACCATTACGATGTACGAGTACATGTGTGTTACAACTTTACAAGCAGACACTTAGGTACTTACGTTATCTGAGCCACAGATTACTGAGCAGTCTGCGGCAGCTGTAATGTTTGCGCTGTGACATAGGATGTGACTATTTGGTAAATTGACTATTTGCGTCTATTATACTGACAGGCCAGTTAAAATGTAAATGAAGGTTATGATTAAATTATAAACATTTTGTCAGATTAACAGACGGGGCTATTGCGTAAAAGTGGTAGTAGCGACAACAATAGCAACGCAGCAGGAAGATCTGCGAAATCGGTCGCACATTCAGTAAAAAAACAGCATATGCGCCTTAGCATACGATGTGTTACATCTGACGTCTCACTTTGGTAATAAGCAATATTAATATTATATCTTAAATTAGTTTATATAACAACACTGCAGCAACACTCTCTTCACACACAAAGAGAAATAGACACACATTTGGCTGTATCAACCTGAAGGAATATGGGTCGCTACGATCTGACGGCCAACTCTACCACCGCGCGCGCTCATCGGTTAAATGAAATAGCTTGCGCTTCCCGGGCTTTCTGTTACCACTTCCGTCTCTTTTCACGAAATCACATCCACATATTTCAGGAAAGCGAGAGGAATGTTACGCAACAAAAACTCTCACTCTTAATCCAGCCTCAGTACAAACTAAAATATGCTTATAGCACAGATATAATCGTATGAAAAATGTATTCGTCAGCATCGATCAGGCGTCGAGTTAGACCAACACGGTTTCACGTTCAGCTCAGTGAAGGTTATCCATGTCCAGTTACGTAAGTGTGGGCTCGTGGGTTCCAGCGGGCAGTCGGTGGGCTCGTACTCCGCGTCGCACGGCATCGAGCTGATCCGCCGGCGCGTGGCCGAGTACATCGAGCGACGGGACGGGCACCCGGCGAAGTGGGAGGACATCTGCCTCTCGGGCGGTGCCTCCAGCGCCATCAAGAACTGCCTGCAGCTGCTCTGCAACACGGTCGACGGGAAGAACTCCGGTCGGTGCTACTTTAATCATGTTTTCTGTTATGTCTATCCTGATGGTCACCTGGTAGGCTACGGCAAATACCTCGGTCTTAGATTTCTTATCGCCTTCGCGGAATTATTAAATTGTATGAAAATTACAGCATCGATCGCGATTCAGTCGCGTAACTTGTGACATGCTAGTGCCATATTCATAAAATTTGTTTTTCCCATACGTGAGCCCCAACATAATATGGGTCCGGCCCTCCTTGGTTGTAGGTCGCTACGGCAAGGGTCCGTCAGCAGCACCGCGGTTAGGCTCGAAGAACATTGGAGCGAGTTACGTTTCTGGTCGATCGGATATAATAATTACATCTAGGGCCGATAACGTGCTTGCGATAAAGTCAAAAATATTTTTATTCGATACAATCACATGGATCACTTTGAAACGTCTTAAATACTAGGTGAATTTAGATGCAAACTCCTCCTATTTCAGAAGAAATAGCAAGCAACTCGTCCTGGCTCTAGCGCTTTTTTGTATGATCCATCTTATAACTTCCTAGATCTCAGTAGTCTGTTAGCCTCCTGAGAGCCTAGACAAGATTCGCAAAGGCGTTACCGAGAAGGAAATCTAAACGTGCGGTATTTGCTTAGACTCCTCGGTGTCGTAGGTTACGGTAATCGGATTAGCATTACTGACGCTCCCTCGACGTTATATTTTAAGTGTCGATTTAGGAATCGGCTTAATGATCGGTATTTTTTTTTATATGTCCAATCATTTAGACTATTGAACGATTTCATCGATACATTTTGATAAACATGGGATTTATTTCGACATCGACACCGACACTGTCGATTCATCGAGAGAATTTTCATCTGTAACTTTACCGTTAATAATCTCTCGCGAGCTTGCGTTGCAAGTTGCAACCGAACGGATGTGTGATTGGGACGGTGGGGTGCGCATTCCAGGTGTGATGATCCCCATCCCGCAGTACCCGCTGTACTCGGCGTCGTTGGCGGAGTACGGGCTGGATCAGGTGGGCTACTACCTGGACGAGGAGAACAGCTGGGGGCTGGACGAGGCGGAGCTGGAGCGCTCCTTGAAGGACGGCGCCGGCCGCTGCAGCGTGCGGGCGCTCGTCGTCATCAACCCGGGGAACCCCACGGGCCAGGTGTGTGTCGCTATACTCTACTGTTCCCTCTTTATGCACGACTTTCCACGCTTGACCCTCGATTTAAACGTAACTTGTAATAAAAAAAAATTAAACTTACGCGATCAGAACACATTATTATAAATATTTACGGGTATTTATCGCGTTTATTTATCTATTTTTCCCGACGTTTCGACAGGTTTACACTCTGTCGTGGTCACGGGATGACTCAATCATCGGGTCATCCCGTGACCACGACAGAGTGTAAACCTGTGTAGTAGGTAGGAAGGTAAGTATTTTCTTTGAACAATTGCATTTCAAGAGTAGGTACATAGGTAGGTGCAAACCTAGCAATCATCATTAAAGTATGGTGGGTACTTTTATGTTTGTATTACGTACTATTACTACTATTTGGGAATCATTTATTATGCGTGGGTTCTAAGCAAACTAAACAGCTAGGCTCACCTAGGTAGGTAGATTAAAGTAGGTAGGACCTAACTTTCCGACACTTGTTTAAGTTTTTTACATACCTACCTAAACCACCAAAGAGCATAGTATTGGTGGGCACTGTTTTAGAACAGTTTTATATGACCTACTAGCTGTTACCCGTGACTTCGGACGCGTATGCTTAGAACCTTTATTATTATTTTTGTAAAACAATTTTTCGATGTTTCACATCTGCCAGCCGTCACGTGACGGCTCACATTTTTTTTTAAATAGGTAGCTTCGATGAAATACATTGCCCTGCTAAGCCGGAAAGCGATACCTCTAAGATAGTTTTTTTTATAGCATTCAATAGCTATAACAATTTCGCATCTGATGGTGTAAGACAAACAGCGCTATCTAACTTAAAACAATTAAAAAACCACATAGAAGTATTTTTATTTCTTAATTTTTCCTCTAGAGATTTCGCGGATGTCGTTTTTATGAAGCCAAAAAGCCGTATATTGACATAGGGTAGAAACTTAAAATGTAAATAACTTGATTAATTTTCAGCGTTGTCTGGACGATCTAAAGATGAGATCATAAGCGCGTAATTATCTTTTTTAATGTTCTATCGGGATATGAAAAATATTATATGTTAATATTGAAAATATGTGTAATATTGTACTTTTGCGAAGCTGTAAGCAGAGCTGAAAATATCTAAATACCAAAAGAATTACGTTAGAATAGCAATACCAATTAATTTTTTAATTTATTTAAGCACACACACATCATACATATTAACAATATACAACATTATTAGTGACAAAATGGTACACTTCTAATATGCATGACAATTACGGTGTGCCAATAAAAACTTGACCCAATACAAACTTCCCCGGCTGGCAGCACGAACTTACATTACTAACATTGTTGAAGTAGAAGTGAGCAGAGGCAGTTTTCATATTAGCTACATTTACAATTAACCCATTACGGCTAGCAGTATAGGTGTAAAGTTCTTAAAATTAGACGAACTTCCGCCCCAACTAAAGTAACAATACCAGGAAAAACTTCTCTAAACAAAGAAATTAAATTCTCTTTCCAGTTTAATATCTGCTCAATAGGATGTCTTTTTGACGGGGACTGCCAATTTTTGATTAATTTTCTTTCTTATAAATCAAATATGTACACTTTAATTTTGTTTTGTAATGTGCTGCAACGAGTAAATCGAATTAGGTATATTTTCATCATAATATAAAAATAATATCTCTTTGTATGGAACGTTTTATGAGCAGATTAAGGCTAAAAGCAGTATCACTATTTTCAAGCCTTTATTTTGCAATTAAAAAAGCAGTACCTCACAAACTAGGTACAATGCTACAATTTGTGAACAGTTGGGTGTTTCAATAATATCTGCGTTTAAAAATACATGAAGTTTTAACATTTTTAAATAGATTTGTTTTTGAAGGTGCGAAAATACAATTTAAAAAATGACGATTTTCTCAAAATTTATTTCGATTAGCGCATTACGGCTTATCGCTTCCTTATAGCAGGAAGGCTGGATACTGACTGTATCTTCATGAAGCACTGCACAGAGCACCATTCGCACCGGGGATGTAATGATGTGGTGCATGCAGTCTATATTTTAATTTCTTTGTTTTTCATGTTATGTATGTTTCACATTATTATTATGATAAATATGGCTCTAATTTGTACATATACTTATGAATGCTGAAAAAAATGAAATTGAATGAAATTGAATTGTATTATAACAAACAATTATAGGGTAATACAGCAATCTGAGATGTACTACTATATTATTATTATTTTTACAGATATGTAGTATGTAGTTCGTTGTTGTGATATGAATAGGGAGCAGATTACCTTGAACCCACTTGTATGAAGTTAGAATACTTGTGTTTCAAATACTTGAACTATGTCCTGGCACTTGTAGTTATGAAAAGTTGTACTCGTAAATGTGCTACGCCTCAAATTTGCGATGCCCGAGATGGGAGAATTAGTTTAGAGTTCAATAATACCTTATTTGCAGAAGGTTGCGGGTTGGATTCCCGTCACGAAATAAATGTTTGTATGATCTGCAAGTATTCAGGTCTGGTATATGTTTCTATGTATAATATGTATGTATTTAAATAAAAGTATATAAAGTAGTAGGTATATCAGTCATGTGGTACCCATAACACAATCTCTGCTTTGGGGCCAGATGATGCTTTGTCAAATGTGTGGCATTATTTATTTATGCAAATAAATAAAATGCTCGTGTCATTGCTACTCATGTCATTTTTACAATATCCACGAGGTGGAGCAGTGGCATTTTCACCTGAGCGCTTGGGAGGGCTCGTTAAGCTATCCGTGCCGGCTTTTTCAAAAGTGGTCATGCCATGAGGAGGCTTTCGAGGAGGTCTATTAACTCCACTTACTAAAGTGGAGTTAATAGACCGTCTACTCGTACTCCACTTGCATTGTCCTCTAACTACTCACTCGTTGTAGTACTCGTTGTAGTGAAAGTAAATATGTTAAATGTGTCCCAGGTGCTGACTCGCGATAACATCGAAGTCATCATCAAGTTCGCGCACAAACACAAGCTGTTCCTCTTGGCCGACGAGGTCTATCAGGACAACATCTACGCGAAGGGCAGCAAATTCTACTCATTCAAGAAGGTACGGATTTTAACATACATTATAGGCAATTATTTAGTCGACTCGTCCGGTAATTTCACATGCTCTAGTGCTCTTCAAACATTGCTGGGATGCGGAATTTCTGGTACTGCGGTGTGACCCACAAAGATTTCATTTTGATGATGAGTCCTACCACCTGATAATTTCTGGTACTGCGGTGTGACCCACAAAGATTTCATTTTGATGAAGAGTCCTACCACCTGATAATTTCTTAACTTATAACATTTGTAACTATTATAACTTAAATCACTGTATCTATAGCTTTAGTTCGTACATTTCGTGAGGATCGGTCACCATTGGCCTTTACTCAGTTGGTAGTAATTTTACATCCTGCGCTTTGAGTTGTCGGTCCTCGAATAAAATATTAGTGAAATTAACATAGACTTTCGTTTTGTATTCGAGTGGTATAAGTATGTATAAGTAGTAGGACGAGTTTCTTGCCAGTTCTTCTCGGGTTTGGGTTAGGAGGAATTGGTACCTAAATTCACTTAGTATGTAAGTTACAAGTTAACAAGATGTTTCAAAATGATCCTTGTGATTGTATTGAATTAAATATTTTTTGACATAGACTTGACTTGTATTAAAAAAAACATGCGTGCAATTCACACGTGGTAGAAGTAAAACCTTCAAAAATAAACGTATAATACGTACACGTATATAAAACACCACGGTTGTTGTGATGCCTTTTCTCAAACTTAGTTAGTACAAAGCTTGAGAAAAGGCATCACAACAACCGAAAAAGAAAAAGCGACAGTAAAAAGAGACAGACACATTAATTCATAAGATTTAACGTGGGAGAAACGTTTTTTAACGTGGCGCACAAACACTCTATGAATTTATGTGTCTGTCGCTTTTTCGTTTCATCAACTTTCAAATCGAAACGATGCTAAACAAAATCATCTGGTGCTAATCGTACAGGCTTCGATTACTTTGGGACTAGATGGTGGTGAGTGAATTGTCTAACAATATTATAGATGACCTTTATTGAATCGATTTAAGTCTAAATCAAAAGATATTTTATTCAATACAATCGCAAGGATCACTTACATGAATGAATGAATCACTTACATGGGTGAATTTAGGTACCAATTCCTCCTAACCCAAGTTCGTGAAGATTCGGCAAGAAACTCGTGCTGTTCGTAGCGTTTTTTTTGCATGATCCATATTATAATTACATTAAGTATGAAAACTAATACGAGAGAGTTTATACATTTAAAATATGTCGGTTAACCGTCTGAGGGCAGAGCGATACGAGGCCGTGCATTCTTATCAGTAATATTGTCATTTATATTATAATACGCCATCTTCAAAAGTTTGAGATACATAAGTAGCTTGATCGATCACGATCGAGGTGTGACGTGTGTTCTATGTCCCAGGTGATGCGAGAGCTCGGGAGTCCGTACGACGGGATCGAGCTGGCGTCCTTCATGTCCATCAGTAAGGGATACATGGGGGAGTGCGGGCTCCGGGGCGGCTGGATGGAGTTGGTCAACATGGATCCGCAGGTACTCGATGGGTGACCGCCGTGCGACCAGGGTCTACGCCACTACAGCTGGGAAGAGCCGCTCACGGCGTCAAAAACGATAAACGCTATATCGAGACGGTGATACCCACTCTTAGTTACATGGTTTGGGTTCTTTTTGAACGATTGAACGACCGAGGCTGCCGGCAGAAGCTGGATGCGTCGAACTGAAGACAGGGCGAAATAGCGCTCATTAGGGGAGGCCTATGTCCAGCAGTGGACTGCTATGGGCTTATGATGAATGATGATGTACGACCGACATCGCTTTTGACGATCGAAGTCGTAATTCTCCACAGACGATCCGATAATTTGAATTTGACAACGAAACAACTGAATTCGAATATTTTAACGACTATTTATTGTTCTGCTATATAGAAATCGGTTTGCCGTATATACGATTTGGTTTTATCGATATAGAAACGATAACGTCGTAGGAAATGTTGCATAGATACTTAATACATTTGTTAAATCATCACACACACCCAACTTAAGAGTGAACAAGTCGATTATCTTTCCATACAAACATCGAAGGGTGATCACACCACCGTCTGATGATGATCCACCAAAACTAAGAGTGATATAAATTTGTCTTGTCATAATCTATGATTGTATCAATACAGAATTGTAAAAATAATATGGGTTTGAAAGATACAAGACTCAAAAAAAAATCGTTTTTCATCACTGATTTTAGCCCATTTTTAGGTGTCAATAAATAACAAACGGAGTACTCAAACTAAATAAATATTCCCATACAAGCATATATTATTAATTCAAGAGCTCAAGAGGACTTTTTTTTTTATAAATACATTCAGTAGTTTTTTCATGAGAACCCTTGAGCCAAAGGTCTATTCATTATTTTTACGCAATCATTTTATTTAAAAATCATAGATTAATCAGATCATATGACTCGAAATTATAATCACGCTATATCCTTACTGCTCATCTCTATCCTTGGTGCACGTCTATCCTTTTCTCACACTAAGCTAGGTGAAATAGCATGCATTTTAGCTGCGCCCACTAACGAGTTTGTGCCGCTGACTCGTGTATCCTTAATGACAAGTACATAATGTTAACAAGATAAATTTTCGGTGGGGCACTAGATGCTTCAAACTAGAAATGCGTGTATGTTGCAGAATTTAAAACATTTCAAGGAGGGCTCAGTGATAATATGATGACTTTAAATGAAAAATATGATTACAATAAAAAAATTGACATACATACTGCTCCTTTATATGGTTAATATGTTTTTGGGCTTGAGTATTTCCGACACAATGTTAAAATTGTTATTGAATAAATTATTATTCTAATACTCCTCAGAGAGCAAACACTGATTTTGACAAATTTTATCAAATTGACCGTTATTTCGTTGTCAAATTAAAATTAACGTTTCCTCTGTTGTAGAGAATTACGACATCAAGTGTCAAATATAATATCGATCGTTCCATTTCTCAAAATGAATCGAAACAAGTACAGTTTTGCACGATTCAATATTCGTTAAAAAACTACCGATACCTATATATTGTTTTTCGTTTTGACCCTTTAGCTCTTTTGAATCGTTTTAAAGTTACATGCGATGATCGCACGAAGGCTTTTTCCCATAGTTGCAGATTGTACATTAAGAAGAGTTGTATACATTGCAGGTGCAAGCCAACCTGTACAAGTGCATCTCGGCCATGCTGTGTCCCACCACGCTGGGACAGAGTGCCGTCGACTGCGTCGTGAGTCTGACCGCTACACTATCTTATATACTACTAGCTGTCCCGTTCACGACTTCGTCCGTTCGTTTTAAAAACAAATACAAATAAAAAAAATCTAATTGTAAATCTTAACCGTTCTCGAAACCACTTGAACACACACAAAAAATTAATCAAAATCGGTCCAGCCGTTTAGGAGGAGTTTAATTACAAACACACGCACGGAAGATTTATATTTACCATCGTATAAATATTGAACAATGTTTACATTAATATTTATACGATACTAACTTAAAGTTTTTTTTTTTACTTTTGACACTACTTCACTCGATTGTTTTGCCTTCCCGGAACCTGGTATGGTATTAAAGTTCAAATTGACTTTTAAGTATTATTACGAATCGATTGTATGGGAGTATAGAAAAGTGTTGTTTTTAGAATTTTTCTTCAGGCAATTTTTTAAATTTTTCTCTCTGTAAGAACCATCCTCGTACTTCAAGGAATATTCTAAAAAAAGAACTAGCGAAATCGGTTCAGCTGCTCTCGAGATTTGCGCTTAGCAACACATAAAGCGATTCATTTTTATAGATTATCTCGCTCATCTGGTTCTCAGAACACAAGCTATGCTCGAACAGTGCTGCTAATATTTATTTAACAAACTATAATTCATAATTATATCGTGTTTTATAAAAAAGTGAAAACGCTTCTGGATCATCGTGATTCGAAAATGGTTATAATTTGCTGAACTTAGATTTAGATCCTAAACGGATGGGAGGTTTGAGACGGAGCAGGAAAGGCAGTTCAAATTGCCTATTCTCTCGCTGACTTAATTTATTTCTTTATCTGCGAATGAAGGTCAACATATCATAAAAGTTCAGGCCGGTCTCCTAATGGAGTTCTCGTGTAGCTGCAACGTTTCACGGAGCTGCCTCAGTCCTAGCTTCCGTCTGCGGCCTTACACGCGCGATACCTACACGAAAAGCGGGCTGCATCCTATTCCAGGTTATAGATCACATCCGGACTAGGTATCATCCAGATAGTTAATAAACCTCTGAAGCAGGTAAAAAATCGCAAAATATTAGTAGCGCCATCTAGTTGTAATATGAATGGGATTGGTCGATGTCCATAGGCGCGGCCGCCGGCTCCAGGCGAGCCGTCGCACGAGCTGTTCGCGCGCGAGCGCGGCGCGGTGCTGGACTCGTTGAACGCGCGCGCTAAACTCATCGTGGAGACCTTCAACAAGATGGAAGGGTTCAAGTGCAACGTGGTCCAGGTATCTCATATTCTATCTATCTATTCTATCCCATTTTATATTTTAAAAATATAAAAACGCGAATCCGAGGTCGGATGTTCCTTCGATGACGCGATAGTAGCTCCGCGTTGAACGTTTAAGCCGTCCGAACCAACCGCTAAAGCTGAAAGAATCCCCACTCGAAGAAACCCTTCGAGCGAGGTCGATCCTTTCGATTTCGGGCTGCATGCTGTCTGCGGGCATTAAAATTAAGTAAAATATAGATGGACAAATATTTAGTACTATTCCGCCAATCTATTCCCAAAGAGTTAGACACGACGCAGACGCATGCACCTCCCTCCCGCCCGCAATTGAAAGCCATGCAAAGCGTTAGTAAAAGGCAAGCACACACAATCCACACATGCAACCTCCAAAAGAAACTCGACACGTGTTTCGCCCCTCCACGAGGCATCCTCAGGAACACTTGACTCACTCCGCACCCCGACGAAAAAACACTCTGCTCTGCAGACTTGTTGCTTCGACCAACGTCAGACTGAGACTATGCCGTATGCACTCCAACTTCACTATTTATACTCTCAGACCGGATTGCCACGCCCCTCATATGAATCAGCGCCAGCTGTTGTAAACAAACGTAATAGCGGTGATCTTGGAAAACATGTATTTAATTCGTTCAACAGTGTAAAATCTACTGAATTATGTCTTGTTATTTCTAAAGTTTCTAGTACAGACATTCTAAAACCTTTTTCACAGGTATGTAAAATTTCAAAAGTATTATTATTACTCAATGAATGTCCTGACTCTATCAAATGTTTGGCAAAATGAGACCTTTCTGGACAATTATTTCTATAAGCTGCGATATGTTCTTTGTACCTAGTTTCAAAATTACGACCGGTTTGACCTACATAAATACCACTACATTCATCGCAAATTAATTTATAAACCCCTGATTTTTTATGGTTCTCTAATCTGTCTTTTCCATTACAAATCCGTTTAAAAGTGTTATTTGTTTTAAAGGCCACTCTTACTTTATATCTCAAAGAAGTGTTTGAAATCCTATCACTAATGGATCCCAAGTAGGTCAGGCTACCTAAATATATTTTTGGTCTATCAGGACGCACTGGGTACAAAAGAGAATGAACAATACTAGAACGTTTACTCCTAATTAGACTGTCAACTATATTTCTATTGTAGCCGTTACTCTCAGCTATGTGATAAAGTATGGTAAGCTCGGTGTTTTAATTCTCTTGAGAAAGTGGTACTGTCATCAATCTAGAAATAGATTGATTGAAAAGAAAATTATAACACGTGTCGAATTTCTTTTGGAGGTTGCATGTGTGGATTGTGTGTGCTCGCCTTTTATTATCGCTTTGCATGGCGCAGCTATTGCGAGCGGGAGGGAGGTGCATGCGTCTGCATCGTGTCTAACTCTTTGGGAATAGATTGGCGGAATAGTACTAAATATTTGTCCATCTATTTAATGTTTTGTAATGGATTTCCGCAAAGTCACGCCTGAATCAATTATCTAACTAAGTAAAATGACTCGCTATGACCGTTTACTTAATTACGTAAAAAAGCCCCAGGTGTAGAAGTGAGGACGATCGGACCGACCGATACTAATAATAATACGTTGTTTGCAGGGCGCCATGTACGCCTTCCCGCAGATCCAGTTGTCGCAGAAGGCGGTGGCGGCGGCCAAGGCGGCCGGCAAGGTGCCCGACGCCTTCTACGCCTTCCAGCTGCTCGAGGAGACCGGTCCGTCCCACCCACACCTCATTACTCACTCACGATAAGCGAACATCCACTACCGGAACCGGCTTGACCCGGCGTTTGTCGCGTAGCAGAGTGGATCGACGAAGTTAGAAAACCTTCTGCGAGGTTATTCCTCGGATGGGATGTCTCTATCGATGGTGACCGCGGTGGCGTTTTCATCTGAGCGTTTCCGCGTTTCGGAAGGCGCTCGAGCTGTTCGAGCCGGCTTTCGGAAAGATCTCGACGGTCGAGCGACTCGTTTAACTCCTTCTCGTATAACGATAATGGATTTTGAATGCAAAAATTTAAAAAGTACTATAAGGTAAGTTCGTGCGAAAAATGATGAGGCGTCGTTGTCGTTCCAGGGATCTGCATAGTCCCCGGCTCCGGCTTCGGCCAGCGACCCGGCACCTTCCACTTCCGCACCACCATCCTGCCGCAGCCGGCGCTGCTGGAGGAGATGCTCTCCATCTTCAAGGAGTTCCACGGCCGCTTCACCAAGACCTACGCGTAATCCCACGGCCGCTTTACCGAGACCTACGCGTAGTTCCACGGCCGCTTCACCGAGACCTACGCCCGCTTCACCGAGACCTACGCGTAGGAACTCGCATGTCTACTATTGCTAATCGTAGGCTTCGGCAGAACCGGACGACCGCTGGTAGTGATGTGTTTCGCAGTCGCCGGATCGCATCGATTTACGAGTTATCTTAATGCGTGGAGGGTTCGTGGTGCGATTTCGGCAACTTGTATCGTTCAATATTTGTTTCTTTCGAGTTTCATAACGTGTCGAAAGTAGCTCGTATCAGAATAGAATAGAATTGGGCGAGTAGAAATATATATTTACTGATACCGTGCAGGTAACGCACGCGACCCCTTCGAGTGATAGTGTGCCGATCCCATCTCTCGCCGATACCACTACTCGTAAGGGAAATGCTGCAAAAACTATGTTTGGTTCTACTTGTTCGTCAGATTTGTCAGCAAATCGTGGATTCGGCAAGTAGTACGGCGGTTCTACTATGAGTATTGGTGGCTGTGCCGCCGCATAGCCGGTGATTAGTTGTCCTGTGTCCAGTGCTTTCTGCGAACGGTAATATAAGACAGCTACGCACTATACTATACAGTGTACGTAGCTCGTTAGGGGGTAGATTAGTAAAAAAATTATGTTAGTCATTATTTTTTTATTTATTTACGTACATATCTGTTCTTATTGAGTCAAATTGACATTAAATGAACTCGGCACAAATAATGTGACCTACTGAAAAATATTTATAATATATTTCAAACAAAACACGACGACGCATTTAAAAGTCCTAAAACTTTAAAGTCTGAAATTTGTATGTTCAAAAAATACGAATTATTATACAATCGTTTTCACCCTTTTCCACTCAAGATTGAATTTAAATCCCTTCTTAGTATACCTCCACGCATCAGATACACTTGCCAAATATCATTTCTTTACGACCACTGGTCGTTTAGGCTGTGCGAATGAATCTTATATAATTAGAGACCATTACGATTTATACGATACGATACATCTATTAAATCATTAAACAGTTAACTGATAAATTTATAGAAAATCCGATTAAAACGTTTGCTGTAGTAACTTGGAGATTAGCGAGTCCGAACCAAAGATATTGGGATGTTATTCCTGTAGAGATACTTAGGGATTTGAAACGGCGTATTAAGTTACCAAACGTGCAAGTGTCTACAGTTTTTTTTTAACTGTACTCTGTACGAATCGTCTCACGAATCGGCCGTTTGCAACCTCATTATTTTGTCCGATATTTCCACAAATTTATCGAAGTATGTATTCGCACATAAAACAGTATTGCGGTCCTTTACCATAAGCTGCTGGTCATACAGCTCAGTGTACAAAAATCGTGGTTGTTTCTACGAAGCATAATTTTAGCTTTAGTTTATGTAAAATTATTCAAAAGACATCGGATATCATTTGGACTTAACGGTTGCTGTGAAAATCTCAATAGATTTAAAATGTAGTCAAATTGTGAATATTCGTTTTAAAGAAATCTCTGCGCAGCTTCACTTTATTTTGATTTGCAGTTTATTTCGTGTTAATAGTATTTATGAATAAGTCTCTAGTCGCGGGCGTGCCATGCTTCCTCATGATGCCTACGAGACGCCATCTCAGCCGTCGAACGTGAGATCGCCTGTTATACTCGTACTCTTACAGCCGTATAGTTCAATGCTTTTATTTAGTTACCTATCTAATTTGTTGGTTTGCATTTTGAACATTTATTTTTTATGCATTTCTATTGAATAGCGCAGTTTTAATAATATTGTATACACAGGAGAGTTATTTTGTATTTAATTTACTTATCGTAAGCAATATGTCAGCGACATTCCGATAGGAATTCGATATTTAAAGTGCTATTTATGTGTTGTTGCGTTAATAAACTGAATAAAGAAATGCTGGGTTTTTATTTGTATCCTAATATTCTCCATCCATTGTGTAGGTACTTATACATAACGACAGAAACCGTAACCCGGCAGCGAACATGAACTGCTCGTGCACGTCTACTCTCACCTGTTCTGTTGAGTAGTTCTGTTGGCAGAACTATTGGTTTTTTTTTACCATTAGTTCTGTGACTTATAAGACTATGCTTTACATCTGGCTTCAATCTCATCGACAGACGAACTATATTCTTCTGGTGCTTCGGCGGCCACTGGCGCGGCTCGCTCGCCTTGCGCGTTGTTTTCTATACTCTAACATAACCTAACCAACTGGTTTCGATCTGAATTTCATGTCACAAGTTTCGTGAACAGAACTACTGGGAATTCTTTTCCCATTTGTTCTGTGAACAGAACTAATGGTAAAAAAATCCCAATTGTTCTGCTAACAGAACAGGTGGGAGTAGACTCTCGTGCACACTCTCACAGTTCCATTCCTATCAACAATGCAGAATCAATCTGAAAATTTCTCAGTCGGACAGATTCTTAGTTAAAACCTATTACATCTATATGAAGATGTATTAAACAGGATCCGAGCTCATTTAAGTACTTTCGTTCGTGACTTGTAAGACCTATACGAAAGCGACAGGTACGACCGCATTTCAAACAAGAATATTGAATATTGTCCCTATTCGTGGTAGAGGGAGAGCAGCACAAGGATGTCTCAAAGTGCGCTTTTGAGACAGTAAAACAAGTTAAGCCATGCTCGGTCCCGAGCAACGGCCACGTTGAAGAGAGGTTTCCTCTAATCTAACCCATAACACGAGCTCTGCTTACTTTGGGGCCAGATGATGCTGTGTGAAATGTCCGGCAATAGATATTTATACTTCCACTAAAATTGTAAGATGGAGGGAGAGCATATGAAAGTTGTTTAATTTCCGCTCCTCTTTGGCATACCTACAGCGGCGTGCAGGTCTCGGCTCCGTACAAGAAAATGGGTCTTGACCCACGAGTTCACGGTTCGCATGTAGAACAAGTGCTCGGAAACTTACATAAGTGCTCGAGTTTCCGAGCACTTGTTGACTTACAGATGTTTATTGTCCCAAACTCTGACACTAAGCTTTCCGACCATTGTGGACACGGCTTGCAGGTACGTATGTCATTGCATCGAACGAGAGATTACCTACTCGACACGGTGGAACCAAAGTAGCAAACTATCATGTCCTTGCGCCATTACTACAGTTTTCATCGAATTTTGGTAGGTAGGTACATTGAAAAATGTTCGCATGCTTTCGTGAAGCTGCATTACATCACTGCCTCAGTTCCACAAGGATCGGTCCTCCGCCCGATCTTGTACTCAATATTATACTGCAGATCTGCCTGAAACAGAAGAAATTGTAACAGCAACATACGCAGACGACACGGCATGTCTGGCAAGTGACAAAAACCCAAGCATAGCTGCACTGAAACTACAAGAACAGCTCAATAAAATAGATGTGTGGCTACAAAAATGGAGAATTAAGCCTAGCATAACTTAATCTACACAAGTAACTTATACTCTACGAAAAGGCGACTATCAAGACACCTATAAACATGGACAATAAACCGCTACCAAGTTATAACACTGTTAAATACTTAGGTTTACACCTGGATAGAAGACTGACATGGGCTAATCACATTAAAGCTAAAAAAGTAGAACCCACCATCCAATATAAAAGTTTATCTTGGCTGCTAGGACGACAATCCCAGCTGTCTCTCAGCAATAAACTGTTTGTTTACAAGGCAATCAGCAAGCCAATCTGGACCTATGGAATTCAAATCTGGGGCTCAGCTAGCAACTCTAACATTGAAATCCTCCAAAGATTCCAAAATATTGCCCTTAGAACTATTTCTAGTGCACACTGGTTTGTGAGAAACACAGAAATACATAATTACCTGGAAGTACCGACTGTGAAGGAGGAAGTTAACAAATATTGCAAAAAATACAAGGAGCGAATTGAAAACCACACAAATGAGTTGGCTAAAAACCTGCTAAACGCACAAGAGAATGTAAAACGCCTAAAAAGATGGGAAATACTGGACCTAGATCAGAGAACATAAACCAGTTCTTTAACCCAAAGGTGCCACTCACTGGAGTCGCACCCCAACCAAAACAACCCAGACAAAATCTTATTATGGCTAAATAGCCGATTGCAGATAAAAAAGAAAAAAAAAAAAATGCTCTCGTGAATTTGTTCATCGTTTCTGAACCTTCGCTCTAGCTCAGCTGTTGGATGGGATGGCATTCCCACGAGTATTCTTAAGTCCCTGTATTAGTACCAATAATTACTCGCATTTTTAACACCGCTATATCAGGTGGCTACTTTTCTGATGCTTACAAAAATCCCTGGTACATCCTATATTCAAAGCAGGAGACAGAGACAGTGTCGCTAACTACCGCCCAATATCGGTTTTGCCCTCCCTATCAAAAGTCCTGGAAAAGTTACTAAACAATCGATTAACTAAATACCTTGAAAAAAAAAACAAATAGGTAGGTAATATCTAACAACCAATACGTCTCTGTCTCGTTGCTACTTGAAAAAAATACAAGAGGTGACTTAGCATCCTTATATGGCTCTTTTTACGGGTCAGTCGCTTATTCTGGGTTAGCAGGCGCTTGTTCTCAGGCGCGAGATGGTCATTTACATATATTCTGTTGATATCACCTAGTTGCTCTTCGGCAATGGCAGCCGTCAGCATAACTAAGAGTTAAAAGAAGGAAGAGTTATGCATGCGCAGTTTTAGTAACGGTAGGGAGGAAATTCCGAAGCCTTCCGAGCCTTCTGAGTTTATCTGGATTGACATAGAGATTATACTGGTTTGGTTGACGTCAGTCTACGATGTAACTTATATAAAATACTAGCTGCTGCCCGCGGCTTCGCACGTATGGTACCTACATAAAAAGTAGCCTATGTCCTTTCTCAGGCTTTAGACTATCAGTGTACTAAATTTCATTTAAATCGGTTCAGTAGTTTTGGCGTGAAAGCGAGACAGAGTTACTTTCGCATTTATAATATTAGTAAGGAAGTAAGGATTTGAGTTTTTAGTAGTTTTCTTTTTTTTAATTATGATTGAAATTTGCCTAAATATAGGTATTTTTATTTAGTCTTATTCACTAAGAAGTTCCATTCAAAGTCAAAGTCAAAACATTCTTTATTCAATAAAATCACAAGGACCACTTTGAATCGTCTTCTTACATGCTAGTGAATCCTAACCCCAGTTCAAGAAGAATCCAGCAAGAAAATCGTTTGGTCTTAACACTTTTTGTATGATTCTTTGCCAGTTTTATTACGGATGCCGAGTCGAGTTGAAGCAGTTTCATCCTAAGCCAAAAAATTTTCATCTAAATAATCTGTTATTTTATAATATGCTTGATATATGCTTATGCTTATGCTTATAAATAATAAATAAATAAATAATCCCGGACATTTCACACAGCATCATCTGGCCCCAAATTAAGCAGAGCTTGTGTTATGGGTACCACATGACTGATATACTACTTATATACTTTTTTTTTTTTGTAAATACATACATATTATACATAGAAACACCCAGACCCGAAACAAATAAAGCAGATCATACAAACATTTGTCCCGCGGCGGGAATCGAACCCACAACCTTCTGCGTCTCGGCCGGAACTTAGCCCACTGCGCCACAGAGGTCGTCAAAATTATGCTTTATGCTTATGCTTTTATAGTGTCCTTGCCAATGAATCATAGACGATTCATTGGCAAGGACACTACCAGCCGCACGACCAGTAGTGTCATTGCCAATTAACGACACTACCAAGCCTATTTTGGATTGAGTTTGAGATTTTTTTTTTGAGTTTGAGTTTGGATTGAGTGAGAATGTTGACTATACAACATTAATTACAAAGTCAAGAAATATTATTCTTAATTTTTTACTAAGTGCAAAAATGAAAAATGTTTATTAACAGCAAAACAGTAAGATTAAAAATAACTTAAACTTAACACATAATATGCATAAAATAAAACAGTGAGTAAAATATCCTACGAGTACATCTATATAATAAAAGCTTAGATTAGTAAATCAAAGTAAATCATGATATAAAAGTAAGAGAAAAAAATGTATGAAAAATGAAAAAAAAATGTATCTCCTTAATTATAACTAATAAAATAAAAACCTCAATCAAGTGTACCTAAATACAAAAAAATAACACACATTATGTACTACCTTCTCCTTAATTGTAGTACTTATGAATAAAACTTATATTGAACCTCAAATGTTCCTTTTAAATGTAAGTATATCATTTTATCTTAGTTTATTAAGTGCATGGCCTAAGGTAATCTCATTGCTTAAGATTTGAATTTGCACACGTGAGATAAAATAATCGTTAGAGATTACTCGTTTAATTCTCGTTGTTATATTAGTACTTTTTTGAAGCTTTATTTCCGTGTTTTTCTGAAACTATAGCTAAAGCTATAATAAATAAGACATTGGTGGCAATTCGGTTGAATCATTTCTAAAATTAGGAATTGTCTAAAATATATTTAGTTAGTCATAGTATTTGTAAAACAAATTCGGTAGGTACCATCTAACTAAATTAGGAACGCTTAATTAAGTTAGATAATATTAAATTAGGATAAGTTGGTAGCAGCAGAATACCAAAGGTTAATTTGACAGTTCAAATCCTAATTTAAGCTAAAATTAGTTAGGTTGGTGCGAATAGAATTGAGGCCAATGTCGATTGCTGATATATGTAAAATATAAACGTAATATTTTAAGAACGAAGGTCGGCTTGCATGGTAGCTTCATCCTTCATAATAAAAAATATTGATGTGCACACCTTAACCGTAACTGTTCCTGAACATTTTGCTTTTTTATAATTCAAGCACCTCCAAATAGATGCACCATTTGAATATTTCTTCAGTACATGATATTTGTGTTTGCCCAAAAGCAACGCAGTTCCACCATTCGTCGGTAAAAATTTTAAAACTTATTCGCTATCAGCTTCAGACATCTTATAGGTTTATTTAATTTTGTTCAAAGCTAGACTTATGAAGTGGTACCACGAGTAAGCGTAATGTAAGAAAATAGTCTCAAGAAAAAATTATCGTCTGTGTCATTTGATCTTTGTCACATTTTTAAACATCATAAGTAAAAAGAAAACTACCATAAAAGAGGTTGATCACCAATTAGTTCAACGAGTTGAACTTCGAGTTAGACTTAGTGGAATAGGGGTCCAAAACTTCTGTGTTAATTGTACAATTCAATCCAAAATAGGCTTGGTAGTGTCGTTAATTGGCAAGGACACTACTGGTCGTGCGGCTGGTAGTGTCCTTGCCAAATAATGGAATAGACAGTTTCGGTTTAATTACGTTTTTAAATTTGCTAATTGACAAATTTGAAATGTCACTTGTGACAGCTATGAATAGCTAACTGACTCATCGTCAGATCAGCACATTGTTTTTGTTTTTTTTAAACAGTAAGTATTTACTAAATCTATATTGATCTGTACCTACCTAATTAAAACCCACGCGTGAGCGCGTTTTGTAAACAATAGTAGTTAGGTAGAGCTTCCATAGGTCCTGAGTCCTGACAGCTATTACTCAAGGAATCAGGGGCTTATTTAGGAGGGGAAAACCCAGCATCAGATAAACCTGAGATTGAATTGTCAGCTTTAATCGAGCATCTTATTTATATATTGTTATAAATTTAATAAGATAAGAAGAACATTGATTTCTGGGAAGTACCTATACCTAATATACCAGGGAAGTACCTAACAACATAACCAGCTTATTAAGAAATAACAAGGTACCTATTAAGCAACACTACTTAAAGATAATGGCTGCCCAGAAGCAAAATCAAGTATCAGTGTAGAAAATAAAATTCCTTACTCACTTATTAGTTATTTAACTCAAAAAATTACTAAACAGTTATGTTTCATGATCACTAGAACTACCTGACTCCACACAGGATATACCTACAGGATTGTTACTTTAATAGGAACTCTGTGAACGAATCTATGTTACGAATGCCATGGTAGCTAACACCAGCACTTCATTGAAATCGTGAGAGGATTCGCAAACGCGATCCTCATTACCTACATCTCCAGGAAATATCAAATCAAATAATAAGATACCAAGAGAATTTAATTAAGACGGTGCCCCCAGCAAATTATCTTTTGTTTGCATAAACTGTCTTTTTTACCACAATGTGGCTATCTGCTCGTTAATTGAAAGAATAATAGATATAAAAGATATGACATGGATTTTCAACATTCTACCCCCGACATCCACGTTGCAAATTGTTTTTAAAGTTACCTACTGTAGAGTTGACGACCTCTGTGGTGCAGTGGACCAAGAGCCGGCAGATACGCAGAAGGTTGCGGATTAGATTCCCGCTGCGGGACAAATGTATGTACCTATGATCTACAAATATTTTCTCATCAAATTCTCAAATTCATCATCTTCTAAAGTTGACGTTGTTTTAACTTGCAGCTTACACTAATAGGCGGAAAGTGGTGGCAATTCGGTTGGTTCATTTCTAAAATTAGGAATTGTCTAAAATATATTTAACTAATCATTATATTTAGTTAGTAAAACCTATTCGGTTGGTATCATCTAACTAAATTAGGAAGGCTTAATTAAGTTAGATAAAATTAAATTAGGATAAGTTGGTAGCAGCAGAATACCAAAGGTTAATTTGACAGTTCAAAACCTAATTTTAGCTAAAATTCGTTAGGTTGGTGCCAGCAGAATTGAGTAAGCTAATAAAAAAAAATACTCGTTATAATCGTTTTCTGAATTTCTTATTTAAATGTTTACAGATAAAAAAAACCCGATTTGAGCGCAGTCAATACGCGTCAAGAACATTTTATCAGGGAGTCGCCTAAAAATGTAAGGTACTTAGTGTACCATACTAACCGTCCGTGTAAATACAGGTAAATGGTAAATAGTAGGTACTGCAACTCGACAAGGAGTAAAAAACGCAGGGGAACCACCTGGACGTACGTACGTAGTGTGCTTACTCAGAATTCTGCTCACGTTGTTGTTAAAATCTCGCATAAAATGTTTGTTACGTGGTTCTGCTTCTCAACGGACCCAGTTTATAACCATTGTACTGAGCGATCTTCGGTTACATCTTGCCGTGATCGTCGTCAGCATAGATCGACCGTTAACAAAATAAGATTAAAAGATTCAATAAATTAATAGTAAAATGAAACTGGAAAAGAGCTTGACTCCAGAGAATGTCAACCAGCGCCTGCTCGACATAGAGTACGCGGTCCGAGGGCCCATCCTGCACAGGGCTGTTCAGATCGAGAGAGAGCTACAAAAGGTAAATTTTAAATTTAAGTTTTACATATTTAAGACTTAGGTAACGTACCTACCTTATATTCATGTTTAGGTTAGGTTAGGTTAGGATACCTAGGGTACTTTTTAAATTGTATATACCCATTTATTGTTTATACCCAGACGACCTCTGTGGCGTAGCGGGCCAGGTTGAGACGCAGAAGGTTGGGTATGGGTGTTTCAATGTAGTATATAATTAGTATATCAGTCATCTACCTTCTTTGGGGCCAGATGATGCTGTGTAAAATGTTCGGCATTATATATTTATTATTCTGTATACAGAGTGTCCCGGAACTAGTATTTTAAGCCTGAACGAGGTGATTCTGACCATGTAAATAAACAGATATGGGGTGTTTTTTTTGAATTCCTATTTTCAAATCTCCATACATAAACTTTTAAGTTTATTTCAATTATTAATATTGATAACCCTCGTTAGTTTACAGTGTTTCCGAACACGTTACCTACCTAAATAAGTTTGTGCAAGTACAAATTTATTGGTATACTAAGATAGGTAGGCATGGATACATATTTCTACCAATTTTAAAGCAAACTGTGCTGCACATTTCTTCAATGAAAATTATTGAATTCATAAAATTTGTAGAACATTTGTTGTTTTCCCAAGTGTCGAGAAATGTCCCCCCTCAGGATAACATACTAGTTCCGGGGCACCTTGTGTAACATATAAATATATATATAGTTAATTACCTTAATTAAAACTAGTATTAACTAGCTGATGCACTTGGTTTCGCGTGCTACCTACATATAAAAACTATCTCTACTCAATTTCGGCAAGATCCGTATAGCTGTTTAACCGTGATAAGATAACAGACAGACAGACAGACAGAGACACTTTTGAATTTATAATATTAGTGGTTTAAGGGCACTGGTGTTACTTTTGTTATAAGGCCTTACTTTGAAGCTTTCTATTTTTAGATTTTTTTTAAATATAAATCATCTGAATTCTGAATGATTTTTTTGTGTGTTCAAGTGGATTTGAGAATGGTTTAGATTATTTTATTTTTTATTTTTAAAACGCGCGAACGGGATAGCTAGTAATACATAATTATCTATCTTGTGAATTTAATTATTTACCATCTATGACATATGTAATTAACGTCATACATCACGTCAGGGTCAGAAACCAGCGCTGCACCAATTCTCCATGGGTCTGGTGCAGCATTATGCTGAGACCTATTTAATAATCTAAGTACCAACCTACTTTAGTTTATTATGTAAAACTTCTTGTATAATTATCGATTTAAATTATTGTTTATATTTTACGATTCTGTACATAAGATAACTTGTTGAGCTCTGGTGTCTAGTGGTACCGGCCTTGCCTTTGATCCTAGATTTTTTTGCTCGAAGAATGTATATAGGCTTTGCCGGTACTCGGCTAAGGGAAACATCGAGAGGAAACCGGCGGCGACGTGTCAAAGAATCTATTTAATACATGTGCCAAGTGCATGAAATGAAATGGTTCGAAATGACTTGTGTTGTAACATCATAAAAGGAGAAGAATAGCTTGTTTATGTCGTGGCTCAAAAAACATATTTTCTTTCTTTATCTCTTAATTAGGACTCTTGTTTAATTAAGTAAGTGCTTCGCAGGCGCGCATAGGCGCACTCCTTTCGGCACGGCCTCCTTTCGACGTTCAGTAATGTTTTATATCGGTGCAATAACAGAGATTTATAACACTGTTTGTTGCTTGTTACTCGGTCGATGTCGTCGACTCGGGCTGGCCATGTATTCATATTTTTAGGATAAGCGTTTTTTTTTGCCAAGTTCCTATTTTGGTTTTAAATAATCACATAAGTACCTATCGGGGGCGCCTAGTTTGAAATACTTTATACTATAAGGTATTCGTTAAGGTACTCTTATGGATCCAATTGTATAATTTGAGGGAATCTGTGAAATAGTTAGATAGTTGAAACACTACGTCACATATCGTAAAACATCACGAAACGTAGTGTTTTAACGGTACGTAGAGGCTCTACGCCACGTAGAGGATCTACGACACGTGGAAACTATATACGTAGCAACGTATGAAATGTGATACTACAATACGACTAGATTCACAGACTGCTTTATGTATTTCGAAGTCTATAATTGCGCTGACTAACCAAGAAATAAAAATAATCCTAAGAATATTCAGAGCCGTGGACACCATATGAATGTTCCCGGGTTAACCGAGGCACAAACACAATATATCTCGCCCGTGTATAAGTGGCCTTTTGCGACCACCCCGGGAATACTTCCTTAATACAACTACTTTTTATTGCAGCACATTTCTCATGTGTTTCTCATTCTGGCCCATTTCTCATCTGTCCAATTCCGGCCTCAATAACACGAGGCTGCGGCGGCGGAGGCGACGCCTTGTTTCATGTTTTTTGTAAAACATTAGATATTCAACCTCTGTCCTAGGTAGTGGTAGTAAAGATTGAAGAGGAGGCGGGTCGGTGAAATATCAGTTTGGCAGTTTGCCAAATGCGGCTCTCATCGCAGTGGTTCCCGACGAGTCCCGATATGCAGCTAAACGGTTATCTTTGACTAAAGTAACCCAAAAGTAGTTATCTCGACCCTGAATCCTCTGATTCGACATCACACATATTTTCTAGCTTTGACCGTAACATCAATATCTCAAAGAATTGTATACTCTCTACTTGTATATTTTAGGTATAAAACCGAAAGATGTCATAGTGTTTCTTACGGTTTGTGGTATATACGAGTATATATGTACCTAGCAGAATGTGGTGTGGCATCAGAGGGAATCCCCGATATGCATTTTTAAAAGGCTATCTTTGAGTATCGATTGCAGACGTGACCTGGATGAAACCCGAGCTGATCTATTTATGGATAGCTCGGTCGTCGTTTGCCGTTGAAATAGATTTTCACTGCTCGGTCATAGATTTTAAGGAAATATAATCGTTTTTTTAGGAAAGTTTGCCAAATACTCTCTTACTAAGCTTTTGAGACGATAATATATCTAAACAAAACTTCGATGCCTTCTGTTAGTAGACAATGATCAATCTATTCTTCGGAGAAGTCATACTTACCTACATAGTTTTCCTAAGAAAGTATCTTTCATTGTCCATAACAGTAAGATCTCTCCAAAATCCAGCCAAAAATATTTTTGTATGGTATATCCGCGACAGATGTGTGTCGGGGATCAGGTTCAGGCACTAAGGCGATCGTTGGATAGGGCTCTCCTACTTTAACACGCTCTGGTGTGCTAGCGATGAGCTCTACCGTGAAATTAATAATAAAAGGGCGTAGAACCGAATCTCTTCTGTTAATTTCCCGATTTGTACATGAAGTTATTGGCCGGCTATTTACGCCTGCTGCGTATGGAGCTGGTGGCAAGCTGCATGCCTCCGACCAACTCCAACATCTCAATATTACAAACCAAAGTAAGTTAGTTTCCCAGTGTCAGTTCTATGCTAGTTGTGTTATTATATTTTATGGCTTAGTGTCGTATCTTAGGATTTCGTAATACATCGCTTGACGCTAATGGAGTTTCCAGATGTGCTCGTAGCCAAATCGATTTAGGACCGGTTGATGGCTGTATCCATGAAGTGTTTTTGTTGGCACAGCCGCAAACTCGACCAGATTAATTTGCTGCCAGAACGTATGGCAGGCCCGTAAGTCGTTTTATTTGTGTACTCCGCTCAATATCTCTCAGATATTATGAACAGGCGGGTATTTGGATCATCTTGTTATGTGGAAACGTATTTTTCTTGAAATTGAGTTGCTCTTTGAGATGCTTCAAAGCAATTTTCGCGATCTGAAGTGCTGTTCTTGTTTTGAGAGTTGTTGGCAATTTCTTAAAAATATTATTTTCTTGTTCATAAAGCTGCTAACACATCCTCACACGTCATGACGTCACACAACAAACAGCACAGAATCTTCATAGTCGTACTTCAAGAAGCACCTAAAGTGCAGCTCTCAGGCGTACTTTAGTCCGTTGACTACACTCACTACACTGGTAGAGCTAGTGATACGATAAGAAGAAGGCTTGTTAATATAATTCAATAAACTATGTGTAGACAGAAAGGACAAGTCGTTATGGACCTTAATTAAATGACAAAGTAAGTGCTGTTTAACCGTACTTAGGTAGCTATTTCTCAACCGGCCCCTTTCCCAAGAATGTGTCCCATATAACGGGACCTTCGCTGTCTACATGTAATAGGAACGAGTGGTGACGGCGTCCAATATGAAGATGTAAGTTAGGTATCTTTTGTCTTCTTTCATTAATTTATATGTAGACATCTTCCTTCACCTTTCCTAAATAACGGGTGCATCCCACTATTTCCATGGAAATACAAAATAGAAAAAGTGGGACTAGCGTTTTTTCTAAATTATATCCCATTATTTCTATTGCGGCAAGAAAACGGCAAAAATAAGGAAAATCAGATCGGAACCAGTTGGTTAGGTTATGTTAGAGTATAGAAGACAACGCAAGGCGAGCGAGCAAAGCGAGCGCCAGAAGAATATAGTTACTATTTTCCATGGTTCGGTTGACCGG
This sequence comes from Lampropteryx suffumata, assembly GCA_948098915.1. Lineage (NCBI taxonomy): Eukaryota > Metazoa > Arthropoda > Insecta > Lepidoptera > Geometridae > Lampropteryx > Lampropteryx suffumata. The sequence goes on from OX402560.1 coordinate 2,106,643, forward strand.
ACAGCTGAAATTATTTTTTTTGAAGCGGTCAACTTTAATACGGAAATGTGCACGCCATCATAAGAGGTGATGTAGTGTTTTTTTGCCGCCACCGCCAGCTATGTAAACAGTGGGAGAATCAGTGCCAGTATTTCTATCAATAAAAATACCTAAGTAATGGAAATAGTGGGATACACCAAATAAATAACAAATGCAAAATGTCAATGCAAAATGTGAAAAAGGCATGTTCTGGTAAATTCATAATGTGCCTAATACTCATATTAGCAGCGAAAAATATTCATAATTCATAATTCAAGAACTTATGGAAATAATAAGGGACACAATGGCCTCAATTCAGTTGTTTCGCTAGAGTGACTAAAATTAAAACAAAAACGTTGTTAGCAAAATAAGGTCGTCCATATTTTAGAAAATTTTAGCTAGTCCGGCGAAACAACAGAATTGCCAGCAATAGCTGGAATAAGTGCTTGATTTGATGTAAACGTGTTGAAATGGAATGGTGAGAAAACCAATATACTCGTAATGTTATTTAACATTGTATTACCAAAGCAGAGTACTTGTTATAATAATATAACGGTATTTCTAAATAACAGAAGTACGCTAGTGAATACTAACATGGTTAAGTAAGTTCCAGTTCGAGTAAGGCTTCGAGATGGATCCTGTACTGTCGTGGAAACAGCACAGATAACTTAAACAGTTAAGGTCTATTACTACTGAACAGTCCACAGCCACATATTTATACCTATAAAAGAGCTTAACCTGACTGACTGACTGATTCATCATCGCCGAGCCAAAACCGCTGAAGCTAGAAAGCTGAAATTTGGAAGGTAGCTTCCTGTTGTAGCAAAACCACCCACAAAGGCGGGATTTTTTAAAATTCAACCCTTAGGGGTTGAATTTACTCTTAGGAGTGTGAAAAGGGGTGAAGACTAATGTATGAAACTTTTTAACGCGTGTTGCGATTTGCTTGAAACCTGATTTGAATAATAAAAATGCAAATAAATGGATACGTGTTTCAGGATTTTTCAAAATAACCTTTACAAAGGGGTAAAATGGGGTGTCAAATTTATATAAGAACTTTTAAACGGGTGGTGTGATTTCTTAGAAACTTGGTTTGGATACTTAAAATACAAAATAAATGGACATGTGTTTCAGGATTTTTCTAAATACCCCTCATAAAGTAGTAAAATGAGGTGTGAATGTTTGTAAGGAAACTTTTTAATGAGTGTGATTGATTTGAAAATAACTAATAAAATTTTACAAGGAGATAAATTAACCAGCATCCTGGGGAAGGATTTAAGCTACAATTCCTTATACACACAGCTAGTTATGCATATGAGCATATGTATGTTAAACAGCTAGTTATGCATATGTTCATTCCATAAGGACATATGGTATCATATTGTGGGGTTGCACTAATGAATACGAAAGAGTACTAAAACTATACATCGTTTCATACGGAACGGAATAACGGAAACGAGTTAGCTCTAATTTGAATTATATTTTGATCAAACGTTGCGGGATCGCGTTATTTTTGACAGTGATTTCAAACGAAAGCTGGGGAAATTAGCAGGTCTTTGTTAATTTTGTTGAAAAGACATGCTCCAAGATGGAAACCTTTGGGCAAATCTAGTGCGGCATTTAGCTAGCGGTAGGATTTGGTAGTTGGTAGTTCATCAATCTTTCCAAAGCACACATAAGTTATAGGTTAGAATTAATCGGTAAACGCTTATCGCTCTGCTTGTGATGGCACGTGGCCACAAAGTGATTTACAAGTGAGGGCCACCAAAATCAGCCGGGTAATGAGGGTAGTTTTGACGGACGTCCCTTAATGAAGTTACAAGGGTCCCGTATTTACATTTTGAGTTTGCTCTTAAATTATTTATTAGAATAACGTAATGGAAAACGCAAAATGGAATTTATAATTTCAAAGTTTGGTGTGAATTAGCGAATGTTACGTCCATAATAATATAGTATGAAACGGACTGCTTCGTTTCTCATAGAAAAAATACTAACAGTCGATACTAAAAGTTTTTGGATACAAATACAATTACAAAATATTTATTTCTCAAAACATAATATGATATGATATGATACATTTCATGGGTGTGGTATCCTCTTTTAAGTATACCTGTGTTAGAGGGTCTCGCTCTTCCGTAGTACAGTTGTATACAGTAAATTAAGTTAAGCAAAATAAGATAAAACAAAATGTAGGTTAAATTAAATTAATGTTACATACATTAATTAATGGTACCTTAGATTATATATAAAGTAAGTTAACTTATGTATGTACATTTACATTGATTGTGTGTACATACATATATATGAGTGTAGTGTTTAGGCGCTCCTGAGCACCGGTCTGCCACGAGCATGGGTAATTCAGGAGACCCGAGGTGAGTATGTGTGTGTGTGTGTGTGTGTGTGTGTGAGAATATGTGTGTGAGTGTGCGTGGGAGTGTGTATATGTTATTGTGTGTGCGTGTGTTGATTTTACGAAACGATTTCTAGGAGTTTTTCAGTTTCAGTTTCAGTCAGTAGCCATTTACTAAGGGAAGTTATGCATTTGTAATTATTAAGAGTGAACAAGTCGATTATCTTTCCATACAAACGTCGAAGGGTGATCACACCACCGTCTGATGATGAACAACCAAAACTAAAAGTGATATAAATTTGTCTTGTCATAATCTATGCTTGTCTCAATACAGAATTGTAAAAATAAAATGGGTTTGAAAGATACAAGACTCAAAAAAAAAAACGTTTTTCATCACAAGTTTTAGCGCAACTTTAGGTGTGAATAAATAACAAACGGAGTACGCAAACTAAAAAAATATTCCGATACAAGCATAGATTATTTATTCAAGAGCTCAAATAACTTTTTTTTTAATAAATACATTCAGTAGTTTTTTCATGAGAAGCCTTGAGCCAAAGGTCTATTCATTATTGTTACGCGATCGTTTTATTTTGAAATCATAGATTAATCTCATCATATGACTCGAAATTATAATCACGCTCTCTCCTTACTGCTCATCTCTATCCTTGGTGCACGTCTATCCTTTTCTCACACTAAGCTAGGTGAAATAGCATGCGTTTAAGCTGCGCCCACTAACGAGTTTGTGCCGCTGACTCGTGTATCCTTTATAGGGTAAATATTTATTTTTTATGAATAGTATAATAATAAGTACTTTACAAGAAGAACACCACGTGTACATCTTGTTTTTATTAATGATTTCCTTGACAACCAAAATTGCCTGAGGGGGCGGATATCAGAAAAAATATATAAGTAGATGAAAACAGCATTGATTTTTTGACGTTGATACTATCATGTATTGAATACGACCTTTGTGGCGCAGGGGGCCACAGCCCGACAGAGGCGCAGAAGGTTGCGGGTACGATTCCCGCCGCGGGACAAATGTTTCTATGATCTGCAAGCATTTGTCTCGGCTCTGGGTGTGTCTATGTATAATAAGTATGTTTTTACTAAAAAAAAGAATATAAGTAGTATATCAGTCATGTGGTACCCATAACACAAGTTCTGCTTTTGGGGCCAGATGATGCTGTGGTAAATATATTCGACATGATTTATAATTTATTTATTATTTACTGCGTATTATCGCGATTTCGCTCGCATTTCTCGCATATTTCAAAGCGGATATATTTTACTGAACATTTGTTGTGTTCCAGGGCGTCAGGAAGCCTTTCGAGCGGGTGGTCCGCGCCAACATCGGCGACTGTCACGCGCTGGGACAGAAGCCCATCACCTTCATCAGGCAGGTCGGTGCGATAACCACAATCATCACCTAAACCTCTAAGGCTAGCCTAACAAAGTACCCATGTAAAGTAAATAAACCTCTTTTTATCATTTTCTTAAAGGAAACATAATTTTATAGTAATATAATTTACAGGTACTGTCGGTAGTTGCAAGTCCTGCTTTACTGAACTCCGCCGAGATCCCTAGAGATGTAAAAGAAAGGGCCAGGATGCTGCTGGCCGATTGCACGTAAGTTTATAATACGTTTGTAGCTTGCAATATGCAGTAGCTTGTTAGCAATTTATTAATTCGTCGAAATTTACACAAGGTTTATTACTGTAGTTAGCCACATACCAACAAGGTTATTACGTAAAAATAACAGTAGCAACAGCAACATCTGTGAAATATTCTAGTTGTCGCGAGTTACGTTACGTTAACGGTCTATTATCTACTAATCAAAACATTAATACTACATTATCTCAGTCAAATACTATCATTCCATGACTCAATTACAGTACTATATAGTACTTACATCATTCGAGATCTAATGACGCCGACACCTCAGACTACTCAAGTGCTCCACTCCTTTAGGTATTTACTGATAAGGGGATTTACACGCCTACTAATGAACCATTTAGACAACGATTGTAAAGCAGTTTTGTACCAATTAAGATTGACTTATGTTTAACTGTTACGTGGTTATAAATATACAATTATACTTGGAAAAGTTATTGTAATGACTATTCATATTTTGGCAGACAGACTAAGGGACTTACCTAGTTGCTATGATTGTGTGCTTGCCTATTTTAAGTTGGGATTAGCGTTCGATATGTGCTACTCGTAGGTTGTAAGTGGATCGTCGCTCTATAAATTAGAAGAAATCTCCGTGTGGGTACAGCGAAAGCGTCGAGCGTGGCGTGCGCGGGCGGAACGCATTGCCATGCCGTCTGCGATCAATATAATCTGGGCGTCTTCAATTCCATCGGGTAGATTCATTCCATTACTTATCTAAGTACTCGTAGGACTTGATAAACTCTTAGATTTTAGCAAACTTTCTATTTTCAAACTAATCGGCATCTCGGCAAAGGAGCCGTCGTCATTATTTCTTTACCGTAAGGCTGAAAATCACTTCGTTTTTTTACGGATTACGTTATCGGTAGCAACTTTTCAGGAAATCAAGGCTATTAATGCGTTGCTAATATCTGTTGCGTGCGAGTATATATCCTGAACTACTCGTATCTCAGGAAAAGGAATCAATTTGTACTACTTGCTTACTGTGTGATTGATGGTATCTTAATGAGCTTTTTGTTTACCACCTGCCTGGAGACTCATTAGGAAATGAACATTTTTTTATGAGATTGCTATACAGATATCAGATATCTCTTTGTAACATAATCGTTTTATCCAATTCACGTTTATCGCTTTAGAAAAAGTTCAGTGGGGGCGTACTCCCCGTCCAACGGCCTCTCCGTGGTGCGCGACGCTGTGGCGGAGTACCTCTCGGCGCGGGACGGGGTACCGTCCTCTCCCGAAGATATATATATGGGGTCGGGCGCCTCTGACGTCATCAAGGCGGTGCTCACTATGTTTGTCGAGGAGGTCGACGGGAAACCCCCAGGTTAGTGTTCCAGGTAACGTTGATTGAAATTAATCGATGATTTGTGATTAATGGTTATAATTTTCCACAGCGGTGATGATTCCGATACCCCAATACCCCTTGTTTTCGGGAACGCTGGCCGAGCTCGGCATCACCCAGGCGAACTATTACCTGGAAGAGGGCTCCAACTGGGCGCTCACCACCACCCAGCTGGAGACGAGCTGGCTCGCTGCGGGCGCCCGGAGCCACGTGCGCGCGCTCGTTGTCATCAACCCTGGGAACCCCACTGGACAGGTTAGACTAGAACATTCGTATGAGTCAGTAGTATCCTTTCGCTGCACAGTTCATAAACCACCCAAACATGTACGACTTCAACTTCATTTTCAACTTTTCTTTATGCCAGGTATTGACGCGTGAGAACATGGAAGAAGTGATAAAGTTTGCGTACCGCCGCAACCTGTTCATCCTGGCCGATGAAGTCTACCAGGAGAACATCGTCAGCAAGCCCTTCCACTCCTTTAAGAAAGTAAGTTAACCTATCCACACCCTCTAGCGCCCCGGGCCGCCCACTCCACCGCCGCCAGAGCCCTTCGGAGCATGCACTCTTTCTGTTCGAATCAGCCTTCACCGTGGCCCCACACTGTGAGTCTGTGATCTATTTGCGAGTGACGTGACTTGCTTAATGCACGAGTGCAAGAGGATGTTTGAACAGTGGGCTAGGAAATCTACTGTTAGTTTCTAAGCTAGCATAGAAAGACATTACTTTATATTCTTATTTGGTTAATATTCTTAAAATTGTAAGTAATTTCTGATTCTTAAATACTTTTTGATTTAATACAATTGATTAAATTCTCATAAATTTATAAATTTATAAATTTTTTTTTTTGAAAATTGATAAATTTTCTTGCCTAATTTATTTATAATGCTTTAGCTGGTGTTTTGTTATGTTATAAATTATGTGAATAAATAAATGACTCATAAGTACCCGACCCGTTTATTATATAATTAGAAATGGATGGCCGAAGTCTTTGCTTGGCCACAAAGTGATCACTACACCCTTCCCCAGGTGATGGCAGAGATGGGCGACCCTTACAGTGCGATGGAGCTAGCCAGCTTCGTGACGCTGTCGAAGGGCTGGGCAGCGGAGTGCGGGCTGCGCGCCGGATTCGCGGAGCTGGTGCGCCTGCACGCCGGCGTCAGGCGCGCGTTCGGCTCGCAGCGCGCCGTCATGCAGTGCCCCACCGTGCTCGGCCAGTGTGCGCTGCACTGTGCGGTGAGATCAGCATCGACCAACGCCAGACACTCTCACTCTCGGCCGATCGATCTCAACGGTCCCGCGGACCCAGCGGCGTTTAGTGGTATCGGCTGATCACCTTAGCGGATAATGTTATTTTTTGAATTTTCAACACTCAGATGAAGCCACCTTCTCCTCCCGATGACTCCTACCAGCAGTTCTCGCAGGAGCTCCGCCGTATCCACCGCGTGCTGACAGAGAGGACTAAAACCGCGTTCGAGACCTTTAACTCAATACCTGGATACTTCTGCAATGAGCTCGATGTAAGTTACGCGATTTGACCTACGTTATAAATACCAGTGCAAGAAGTAATCGCCGTATTTTTCCCAGGGATCCATGTTTGCGTACCCGCGCATCGAGATACCGCAACGAGCCCGCGAGGCCGCCACACTACTCGAGATGAGTCCTGATGAGTTTTACTGCTTACAACTCTTAGAAGAAACAGGTATCTCCTTATAAACTATTAAGTATATAATAAATGCGCAAGGAATCTGAATTTAGACATGTAAATTTTGACTGCTTCTTTCCCTAGGAGTGTGCGTGGTGCCAGGCACCGGGTTCGGCCAGCAACCCGGCACCTTTCACTTCCGCACTACCATCTTACATCCTCGCGAGGAATTCCAGCACATGATGGATTCCATCCGGCGGTTTCATCTCTGTTTTCTGCTCAAATACTCCGACGAAGAAAACCCACGCGACAACATTCACCAAAGATGAGCAGATAATGATGACTGTTGTTGACAAAATCGCGTAGATAATTTAGCTTCCTTTGTTAAGTAAATGTGATCTACGTCTGACATGTTTAAAATTATTACTTCTGTATACATTTAATTTCTATATCTATCTTACGAACTTTAAGCGAATCATTACTTACATAATTAAGTACCTATACAGAATGCAACTTCTTATTTTGAACTCTTCAAAGAAGCTCATAATAGCACAACTGGAATTTGTCGCACAAGAGATGCAGCTGTTCAGAGCGCACCTTACTCAGCTCCCGTACTAGGAACTGGCCAAGCCTGCTTCGGACGTTCTCGTTATACGGCTGAATATTTAAGTGTTCCCCCACGCACTGCAAAGCGGCTCGCCTAAAGGTCGCCAGGGAGTTGTCGAGCAGTTTCCTCCAAACTAGCTTGATCTCAGCCTGGTACTGGCATGGGTCTCGTGTAGGGCGGGCCATTTGGGCCACTGATTTGTTGTAGAACTCACTGCGAATCAGAATACGAAATCGTTTGTTCGCGGTGTTCAATTGGTCAATATTATATTTACTTGTCCTACAATCCAGCGATCGTAGTAGATGGCATCAGCTAAAGATAGGCTATGTTACGCAAGTGAATGAGTTACCTACCTGTATTCATTACTCATGTTGTGGTAAATGTGCTCAAAGAATTGCGTATTCTTGGTCGCAACGACCCTGAATCTGGTCTCCTGGTGCTTTGACTTATTGCGGGTGCCGTCCTGCTGCGCACGTCTCGCCTCCTCGTTTTTGAAGAAATCGTGTGTTCTTACAAACACCTACACGTTAAATGACATGATGTAATTGGAGAACAAACTGGCACACGAAAACACAACATTTTATAATATTGTGCGTAACAAAACAAGAAATTTAAAAAGTAAAAACTAAAGTGACTCGAATTCTTTTTGTGCTGTTGTATGAATCTGTACTATTTTTGGAAAGCTTATTGCGCAAACATTGTATAGCTAAATCTAACAGAAAGTTAAATGTAACCTTGGTCAGCACGTTCATCATATTGCTCAAAATCGCATCGATTTGCTTCCTCTCGGGGTACTGGTAGAGGCACTCTACCACCGGTCCCGCCGTCACATGGCTCTTCTCCACTCTCAGGATCATATTCTCCCTGAGCACGCCATTCCGGCCCACTGCATTCTTCATGTGTTTTAGAACTGAACTGGGCAGCTTAAGGTCGAAAGACACTTCACCATCTATTTCCATGTCAATGGCTCCTGTGCCGGCACAGCTCCCGCAGACAAGTAGGAACAACACTTGGAGTTTCATATTCTGGCGGTCTATAAACATTTATGTTTGTCTTATAAAGTTACTGATAGTTTATTAGATAGTTTTCCCGACAGTTACCACGGAGACGTGACGCATGGGAGAATATCTACCTAAATCTGTTTGTGGGTAGGGAAAGCTTTATCATGTAAGAACTGATTGGCCACTGATGTCGGTCACACTCTGACACTATAAGCTTGATTCCGAGTTTTTGTTGTCTTGTGTATCTCTTGAATCAATTAAAACTTGTTTATTAGCATGTTTTATTCCATGTATTTTAGGTTAACCCAACACATGATCTCATCTGTGACTCAAGTATTAAGAGCATAAACTATTGTTTCCATAAAAACAGTCGCGACAAGACCATATTATCGATAGCTCGTTTATTACGCTATAACTTATATTTCACCATTATATTTGTGAAATTCTTTAGAGGTGTTATAAAGCTATTGTTATAGCTAGACCATAAGTTTGTTATTACCATCGTGATCCATGCTTTTATAGTGTAATTTGAAACTTCAAATACTCGTAGGTACGGTATTGTGGCCAAGAATAAACATTATCATATAGTCCTCAGTATTTACTTTATTGAACTATCCTTAATGTAAGATTATTTTTTTCAAGACCAAGCTTACAGAAAATGATAATAATTAATAAAATAAATAATAAAAAATCGATTATTGGCTTAGTGGTAAGTTACATAAGTTACATTAAGTTACTGCACAATTTGGTGCAAAGTTCAAACTTTGCACATTTTGGTGCAAAGAAAAATATAAATTGTTAGTCCGGCGACACAACAGAAACCAGATCTACCGAGCTGTAATCCGCGCGCATGCAGAATGCGACAGAACCTTGTCAAAGTAAATTTAAAATGACAATTCTCGAGCGAAGTAAGCGTTAGCAAAGAAGTTCAACAAAATAACAGTAATATTTAATTAATAGGAATGTAGGAGAAATATAATACGCAAATAGTTACGTCGTGGCTCTGGAATATATCATTCTCCGAGCAATTCGCGAAATTAAAATGTTTATATCCGAAGTCACGATGAATAATAAAACAGCTCATGCCTATGATTGATATTCAAGTGGTACGTCGTCGCGGAAAAAATGAAATAAAACGTCGCGTCACATATTATTATAGTTACCTGCAGGAGACACGACGTAATACGTTTACTGCGACACGACACAATGCGTCCGACAGGCACGCGTCGCGACGGCAAGCGACGGTATGAAATGAAACCTTGCAATTTTATTTTCAAAATCTACCTACACACGTGTAAATAAGATTTTATGTAGACTTTTACTTCTATTATATAGAAAATCAAAGTATGGCTTGGATTATCTATACCTATAAAAGAGCTTAACCTGACTTATTGACTGATTCATCATCGCCGAGCCTAAGCCGCTGAAGCTAGAAAGCTGAAATTTGGAAGGTAGCTTCCCTTTACAGCAAAACCACCCACAAAGGCAGGATTTTTTGAAATTCAACCCCTAAGCGGGTGGAAAGGGGTGAAACGAAAACTTTTTAACTCGTGGTGCGATTTGCTTGAAACTTGATATGAATGAAAAAAAAGCCAAATAAATGAACACGTGTTTCAGAATTTTTCAAAAGAAGCCTAACAAAGGAGTAAAATGGGGTGTCATTTTATGGAAACATTTTAACGAGTGGTGTAATTTCTTTGAAACTTGATTTGGATACTTAAAAGGTGGGTCCACATTTGTGACATTTCATGCAAAATAAATGTACACGTCTTTTAGGATTTTTCAAAATAACCCTCATAAAGGAGTAAAGTAAGGGTGCGAATGTTTATATGGAAACATTTTAATGGCTGGTGGGTGTGATTGGTTTGAAACTTATCTATAAAATTTGGCAAGGAGATAAAAAGCATCCTGGGGAAGGATATAAGCTACAATTCCTTCCTCAAAAAAATGCGGACGAAGTCGCGAGCAACAGCTAGTAATTGCATAAAATAGTAGTACTCTTACCAAGCCAATCGTTTCTAATAAGTTTGTTAGCGATGTCTACTCGTACACGTTCGCGGTGGAGGTACATATCTACATTCGTGAACTCTCTACTAATGAATTATTGGAAGTAATATCGCTGGAGCGCGGCACACGGTGAACTTGGAACAAACAGACAGAACTGATCAGAACCTGTGCTTACTATTAGACGTGCCTATTGACGAAGTTCTAGTTCGATTCGATGCACCACGGTTATGTAGCGATGAGATGAGAACTTTTGATCTTGAATCGACGTTAATTAATGAAACAGGTGACTTTACCTACCGCATTCGATAGTCGGTGCACCTACCTATCGCGTAGAGTCTGAACATTTTTACCGGGGGTAATAAAGTTTCAAAAGTAAGGTTTGTGATTAAAGGAACTATAAGAAAAGACAAGCGAATAACATGTTGAAGTGTTAAATGAAAGAGCGTGGTGGTTTGCGTTCAACACATCCGTCCGCCCGCACTACACTAGATTCAGCAAGAACAAGCGAGATTCAACTCGCTCGGACCTTTCTATTGCTTTTGTTAACAAACACAATAGATCAACGCACTGCGCGATATTCTGCGGCAAGCTATTCTATTCTGATGAAAGGTACATTTCACATTGTTGGGTGGTTTTGTAGCTGGTTGTGGGGGTAGTTTGCACATCTGCTAAATGTGTTACGTGACGATATACAATAGTTCTATTTCTCGAAGGGTAATTCGACGAACCGTGCGCTCAGCAAACAGAATGCCAGAGATCGGATGGTGTCAAAATGATCCACATTTTATAAACCCACGGATTTTATGATTATTTGTTTACAATTTGTTTTACTTCTTCCTATAGATAAGTCACACGTCTTGCAGTGGCGCTGGCGCTGCAACGAGACGGGACGTATGTCCCCTGTGTAGCGTTGCGCTCGGTCTGTAGCTCGCAATTAGCCAGTAATTGAATCCCGTGTACGTTGCCCCGAGACGTGTCGGCCGTCTGTCACGCCCGGCCCTGCTCGTCTGTCTAGCAAGCAACCCGAGATGTTTGTTTTGTTTGAATCTAGTTACTTTGCTAACTTGTTTACATTTTGTTATGATGGAAAGTGAAAGCAAATAGAAGCTAAATGCTAAATACTAGTTGTTGAAAAGATAAATATTTGTATTATTACAATACATAACCTACGGCTCGTACATGACTAATAAACCAACCTATTTTCATCGAGAAAGCAAAGTAAATGTATATTTATGGCATCATAACATATTTCAAAAGATGTTACAAACTTTACAAACCCTTTATGGACGTGGAAATATTTATAGCTTACACTATTACAATAATAATAGAAATATAATAATTTAGAATAATAAAAAATAAAGAAGAAATAAATATTGCATGTGTACATTAATACTTATGTTATACTAATAATAACAAAAATGAAAATCAAGAAGAAATAAAACGCCAATAGAAAATACAGAAATGAAACGAAACTAATATAAATGTCACATAATAAATAACTAAATAATAAATATTGTTGGACAATGCACACAACACCATCTAATCCCAAACTAAGCATAGCTTGTATTATGGTGACTAGATGAGTAATAGAGTACTTGTATTTTTTTAAATACATACTTATGATACTTTATAACACCGAGACACAGAACAAACATCTAATTTCATCACACAAATGTTTATCCTGCGAGGGAATCGAACCCTCAACCTACAGTGTAGAAGGCAGAGCTACTACCAACTGCGCTGACAGGCCAGTCACATAAGTTTTAATATCTGGTCAAAGGGTATTAAATTAATCAGGAATTGTATTACTTTGTCATAGTGTCAATGGAATTATCGGTAATAAACTCTTTTTTGTATTGTAATTTAAATATTGTAATTTAATGTATTTATTGTATAATGAAAATGAAAATGAAAAATATTTTATTTTCAGTTTACACTTAAAACTAAGAGTTTGACAAAAACAATATTACAGTACACAAGGTTTAAACACATGAGGTTTCAATAAATTTGACGATCCCCACACTAGGCGGAGCCTGTATCGTGGGGACCAAGGTATAAGCAAAAATAAGCATATTGGTTAGCTATGGTACCCACAGTAGAATACATCTGTATTATGGGTACCTATACGGTCTAACTAAGTATATGGTTAGCAGCCTCGGTCGGTGAGCAGCATGCTATAATATTTTCAAAAGTACAGCCTTAATACTGTACATACATACTGTGTATAATCCTAATAATTTTAGGTTATAAATAAATGTAGTACAATAACATAGTAATACAATAAATATTAATATAAGATATTTAAGATATAGCGGTCAATAGGTTTTCTGTATAATCATAGGATAGCGTAGCGAGCCATTTAGCAGAAGGTATTTAGTTAGCATCCTATAGTTTGTGGTATTTAGCTTCACTGACAGAACAATGTATAAGGCCACAAATGTTTACAATCTTGCTATAGAGGAAATTTGATAAATACGGCGTAAATCGTTGCGCAAATGAAGTCTTGACTGCAAACGTGTGATATTAAAATTACGTTTAGACATTTTTTCTAGCTGTCACTAATGTCACTAGCTAATTACAGTTTAATGCTCGGACAAAAAGGTTTTTTGTATAAAAAGTTGACGCACGGAGAGTAGTTGACGCACGGAGAGTACTCCGCTTAATTTATACAGTTCCATTGTGGGAATTCTGAAGGGTTTCCTAAGCATGATCTTAAAGACTGCTCTTTGAGCCCTTTCTACCTGAATCATTGTGGTTTTTGAGCATTTATTATATAATATTATTCTCAGTTTTTTCTGAAACAACGAAGTTTGTAATGCTCTCAATGATAGAGGTAAGTAGATGAAGGGATCCATACTGAAGATGCTTTTGTGCATCAATGCTGTTTTAGAGTTAAGAGCACATACTTTATATTCGTCTCGTCTGTTACGAGGAACGAAATCAGACAGCCGACAAAATAGGTCCGGACTGTGCCTGATAAACATAACCGTTTCTAAAATATACAGGGAAGGAACAGATAAAATGTTGAATTTATTGAAATATGGTTTGCATGTATCTGTTACTGTAAGTGCTTGGCCAGACTGCAAACGCGGGCGCGGGGCGGCCGCGGCGCGGCGCGGCAAACTCAAACATATGAACTTCATTTGAGTGTCCGTAGTGGACACGCGGGTGCGGGGCGGACGCGGGCGGGCTACAGCGCGCGGGCAACTCACGCCATACCTCGTTCATACATGTAGCCGCAGTGAGAGCGCGGGGCGTCAAGCGGCAAACCGCGCGGGAGCGAGGATCTCAAACTGTTTCGTGCTAACCGCGCGCGTTCTTGTGATGGTGTCTTCACATTAATGTAGAAGAATTAATAAGTGCTATTCAAGCACGACCTGCACTGTGGATGTCGAAACAACGTCAATACTAACACATTAAAATTAATTTAAAATTGTGGAGTGTGATAAAATCTAAAAACTTTGGAGATTGCTCTTGCAATTTTTCATTTAAAATAAAAATTGCCATTTAATGTAAGAATTTTCTAGTAAATAAATATTGCCAGTTGAATATAGAACTTCCTCCTTTTTTGAAGTCGGTTAAAAATAAGTCTTATTCATCCATATTATATTTCGCTCCACTGCGGACAGGCACAAACGCGCGCGTTGCCGTACCCGCGCCGCTGCCCGCCCCGCGCTGTCTGGCCAAGCCCTAAGATGAAACATAGCTCTGATACATCTTTTTTGGTATTTAAATAACTTTTTTGGTTTTTGGTATTTCCAACAGCTTCTTGCGACTTATAAGAGAATGACTGGATGTAGACTGCGCTTTTATGAAGCAATGGACAAAAGTGCACACAGTCCACTCTTGATTCAGTGAAATATTTATTTGTATTTTTATTGTTATTTATTATTATTTTTTTGTATTAAAGTTTATACATAGGTACTCTACATATGACTACCATTTAATTTTGTGTGGCTGAAATAATGATTTTAATTTAATTTAAACACTTTGTCGAGGTCAGTAGAGTTCCCCCAAAATATCACACCGTACCTGATATTTGAGGAGATAAGGCCGTGGTATGCAACGAGTAGAGTTTCCTCATTAACTACTTGGGACCGTTTGTATAAAACATAGACAGGGCTGTTTATTTTTTACATAGATTTTCTACATGTGGCTTCCAGTTAAATTTTTTGTCAATTCCTAAAAATATTATTATTTTTACTATTTATTTAATTTTATTGTATGTCAAGATTGGGTAAAGCAGCGTTGTCTGAAATGAATTATTTTAGTTTTATTTATATTAATTTTCAAATTATAATTATCTAACCATTCTATAATTGATGTCGGTTAAGATCAAATTAGTAAAGATTTAGGTAAGTAGGTACCTACATATTGTAATATCTTTCTTTTCTTCTTAGCTCGTGAACGCTCTTTATGTACATATTATATTATTTTACTTACAATAGATATGTAAAGGATTATACTGCTCAACATAAACATGCCTTTTAACCATATTTATGGTTTTATAATTTACTTTCGTATGCTTGATTTTATACGGATTCTCCGAGCAGTTTAGTCTGACCACCATCACAAATTTCTACCACATTTTACGCTGTTTATTTATATTCATAACTTTTCATTGTAAACTATCTAAATGTCTTAATTAATTGCAGCTTATAATCCTTTTTTTTACATAAAAGAGAATTGTAATGCTACAATATTACTATAATAATGTTCATAAACCACGTATAAGATCCCCACGGCTTTTAGATCACGGAGATGGGTTTTCAAATGAAGCTTATGTACGTAGGTACTCGTACCTACAAACATTGTTTCTAAATCGTGACACGAGTTGAAATACCGAAAGTTTGTGTAGGTAGGTAGGTTCTTCACTATAACACATTTTAGATTGTTACATAAATCATAATTTCATAAGTAGGTATATTTTTCAATTGCTTGTATTCAAAGAAAATCTACTAAGTACCAATTAGGGCATGTTCCTAGAACTTTGACTTTAAACTGATAAAGTAAATTAATATTGTTTTGTTGAAGAGACATTAAATTTATTCTGTACGTAAATATTTATTCTCTTCCCTTATTCCAACATTTAGAACGGAGGCTATTTTGTCTTTGTCCTAACAAATGGCCGGAATGTCTTGAGGCAGTTTTATGCAGAGCGAGTTATGTCGATCCTTTGCGAGGCTCTAGCCGCACCGTGTCAGTGTCCCGCGCAGAACCTCTTTGCCTAGTGCTTGTGATGAGCTCAAATGCGTAGACGTGGTTTAAGGGTAAACATATTGTTTTAGCTATCTTTAGATTGTTTATGGTCTATAATAAATGAATGAAATAAATTAATGCCGGATATTTCACGCAGTATATATCTGGCTTTGAGATTGTGTTATAGGAACCACATGACTGATACTCGACTCATATACTTTTTTGTAAACACACACATATTATACATAGAAACACCCAGACCCGACAAATACTTGCAGATCATACTCATTTTTGATCATATTAGCTCTGCATATTTGAGGCTAGATAATGTTGTGTGAAATGGCCAGCATTATCTATTTTATAATAACAACATCACATAGGTAGGTTGATGTAAACATTTTCAAAACTTTCGTGAGTTGTGCTATACATTTTGATAAACACGGGCTTTACTCACGAATTATTTTGTCGATGGAGGCACCGACACTGTTTCGATTCATCTAGAGTTCGCACTCATGTGCGAACCGTGAACTCGAGCCGCAACGAGCGGACCGCGGATCAAACTCACCCTGGTGAAGATTCTCTAGATGAATCCAAACAGTGTCGGTGCCTCCATCGACTAAATAATACGTGAGTAAAGCCCGTGTTTATCAAAATGATGTACACATGTTTATGCAAATAAATAATAAGATAGATTTATGTTTATACTCGTAGGTACATAAACAGTGTAAATTACTAGTATAGTACTATGTTATCTGTGCTACCACTAAGTATCTACAAATGAAGACTACATAATGTTGGTATATTTTGGGAATTCATATTAATCTGGCAAGGTGTGCGCTTATTCTAAGCTCCTCAAGTCGTATCTTACCTCAGCCCTCTCGGTTTAATCCTAGGAACTACAGAGTAAGCTTGGGCTAACTGCATTAGCGCTGTCTCGTCCACTCTGCGGCATGGCGACTGCAAATCCGTTATGATCAGAACTACGTAAGGCGCTTATTATTTTTTCTTTGTAAAAACCTGTGTTTTGTTCCTTTCATTGGATAATTACTTATTGCTTGAACTAAACTTAAACATCCTATCCATGGTTAGTGTTTGGAAAGGTTATTCATCAGAAGGCAGTTCCATTGCTCCCACAGGTTCATACATAGATTGTGGCGATCACGCGAGAGTGGAACTTTCTGTCCACAAAGTATAGTGCCAACCTACCTCATGTGAGGTTACGTCGGGTGCCGGCAGAGGGCACTGATTTAGTGCCGCATAAAGTGCAGGCGCCTGCTCCGTGCACTTTACTGCCTGGCTCGCCGCTGCTCTGTGAGATCCCTGCAGGGGTTTTTAAGAGGTTAACATTCTTACAAGATTGTGGCGAGGAGGTGACCTTTACACGTATTTTTAGAGCTTTGATTTTGTTGTTAGTAAAGCAAGTTAGTATTGGTAGTAAATGATTAGTATTTCAGTAAATCATTTTAGGTTTATGTTGTGTTAATGTACATACCTACCTACCTACACTTAATTCAAAATTATCAAGTGGTTTATCCGTAAAGATATTGAATCCTACATAGGCAGTTCTCTATACATGCCTAGCAGCCTTCACTTGAAATGTGATCAAGTGAGCTTCAAACATAAACCACAGAGCCGATGCTCTAGCGCGGCGACCGGCGGTGTCACTGCGTCATTCCCTAGTGGAATTGAATCCGTCCATCGATGTGTTCCGCTTTGTTCTATGAACGGAGTGGTGTCTACTGAAAATATAAGGGTACTTTAGTAAAGCCTACAAAACGATTGGAGGATAAGTAACTCATAGTTCTTGAGTTATGAAAATATACCATCAAGATTTACCTCATTTGATATACTTACTTGCATTTCTTACGTTATTTTGTTTATATGATAAAATAATCATGGCTTATTCACTTATTATGTATGTATTCCTACTGGATAAACTTAATATAAACACCTTTTTTAATTATACTCAAAATAAATACCTTTCTTTATTCAGAATACGTAGTATAACGTTGTGATAAGGTAAAAGAACCCTGACAAAAAAAACCGACAACAATTTCGCGTAGACAAACTATTTTCAGCAGTCCTTTCAAATATTTTTAGCTGGCAGAAACTCTATGAATATCCTTCAAAAATATTGAATTTGTTCGTAAAAGTTTGGAAAATCAGAGCAGCGTTTAGCTATTTTATATTTCCGTGAACAAACGCGCCGCGCCCGTCACGCGTCCGCTGACACGGCGTGGAGCGGGACAGGCAAATATGGGAAAATATGCAAAAAATTACCGTCTCTGCGCCATAGACTTAACAAGACGGCTGCCTCACTCTAATCTAACGAGTTGGGCACGTTCTGACGTCTGTAAACTGCATTGTGAATATTACGATAGATAATAAAAAAGCTTGGGATGAATCTGCTCCAACTCGACTCGGCATCCGTAACAAAATTGTCAAGGATCATACAAAAAAGTGTTAAGACCAGACAAGTTTCTTGCCGGATTCTTCTTGAACTGGGGTTAGGAGGAACCGGCACCTAGATTCACTAGCATGTAAGAAGACGATTCAAAGTGGTCCTTGTGATTGTAATAAATAAAGTTATTTTGAATTGAATTGAATTGAATAGTAAGATCCTACCTACCTAAGGAGTACATACGATGTCAGCTTTAGTTCAGACAGAAAGGAAATCATATAAATATATCTCTACATTATCTTTCTATAAACTTGTTCCCTATCCTTATTCAAACTTTCACCACCATCTTCACTTACTACGAAGTGGCTCAGCTCCAGCTCCAGTGTAAAGGCTCATACACTTACGTATGATGTTTTTTGCGAGTCTGAATAATTTATTTGCTGTGCTTGCGCGCTTTTTGCTCGTCCTATGACATTTGCTCGAGTGGCTGTTCAAAGTTTCACGCGAATGGCCGTCGGATGAAAAACGGCTCGTACACAACGTGCTTTAGATATTATGTTACAGAGTCCCCCTCACTACCGACGCTCTTATGAGCCGTAACCGTATGTTAGGAAGGAGATATGAAAGTTTCATGATCAAAATTGCAAGTTGATTTATGTGGTTTGCCGATATTCTTACTGTAGAGGCAAAATAATATCAATTGTAATTGAAAGGGTTTTAAGATTGTTAGTTTTTTGGTTTCTTGTTTAACGCTGCAAGAGTTGAGCGCTCCCCAATCAGTCTGTAATACATTAGAGATAGGTTTGTGTTGAAGTTGAGCTGATTCGGCGGATCCATCTCAAACAGTTTCCAATTCTGTTGATGCAGAGCGAACTGGCTCTAACTAGTTTTGATGTGACTTCAAATTACAAAACTACGTGGCTAAGCACGAAGTCCGTCTTTTAGCTACTTCGTCTAGGCAGACCACACGGGCCTGGCTGAGGCTGGGCACAATAACAGTTCCAACATTATGAATATACATCTAAGTCATCCCAATTATTTTCAATTATTTTTTACAACATATACATAGTAAATTTTTATTTAGTAACCACAAAGTGTGTATCGAAGCAAAGGTTATTATTAATCTCAAATAACTGACCTGATGACCTGATGCGATCAAAACTTAACCAAAACGTGTAAAATTGAGTTGTAATGTAACACAAAAATGCATTACCCAGTTGAAAGCGTCCAACGACGCCGGCCTCGGTTCACAATGCACGGATTTGAATAGTCAAACTGGATTGGGGTCGTTTTGTGACGAAAAATGGCGACCGCTACACTTCCGGTGCGAGGCCAATGGAGCTGAGTAATGGCTGCCCGCCATAGCTTACTGTATATGGACCTGTGGCCTTTGTTGACCGAATCATTTGAGTTGGAATGGATTAATCAAAAATAGTGAACAGTCTTGTCGGAACTGGCACTTCATATTATTCGTTGCACAACAATAACAATGCTTACGCGACAGAAGCTATCTTAAGGAGACACAATTTCAGACTAAGTTTCAAGTTAAGAAGACAATACTATTATATAAAACACTTTATTTTAGTACCTACCTTACGTAAACTATCATGGTTTTGAACATAATTTTTATATTGAACGTAAGTTCAACTGTGCCGACATATCGGTAACTAGAAAAACTCACATATACATGGGAAATATCCAGTTTTAAGTGAAAACGACGTGAGGTAGGTACTAGATTGTTAAGACAGTACTGTTGTGTAATTTCTATAATTACCTGTTGGTTAGAAAACAATCGGTCGAATGGGAAAGCACCCGTATAGTCAACAAAACTTTTAACAAAAATATTAGGTAAATCCGAACAAAGTTTGACCGCTGCATACATTTCCAATTCAAATTCCCACTTGCACAGTTTTAACTGCACTCCAACAAACTTAAGGGACGTGTCAGCGCCACGCTACTCTCACAGCACGCTTCAGCACTACTCAACTGTTAGGCCTAGCACGCACTAGCCAATTAATTCGAGTTATTCTAAAGTCCATTATTCTCAACCCAGTTTTTTCGAGTAGGAGTTCGAGTAGGTGCCGATGAAGCGATCGCGTGCATGTAATGTAATCTGAATTATATACAAAAGATAAATAGTTTTGACTAAGGGTGCAATGCATGAAATGAGACATGGTTTAACCCTTACAAACTTCTAAATCAGAAATTCACAGTTTTTACTGAAGCGCGCGCGAGTTTTGTAATGCGACGGAATAATTCATGGCGCCGCGTCGTGCATGAATATGTAAGGCGCCTCGTCCGCCCGAAGCGCTCGCCGGCATATGGTGGCCGGCTTACGTACGGAGATAAATTGGCAAGGATCATACAAAAAAGTGTTAAGACCAGACGAGTTTCTTGCCGGATTCTTCTTGAACTAGGGTTAAGAGGAACCGGCACCTAGATTCACTAGCATGTAAGAAGACGATTCAAAGTGGTCCTTGTGATTTTATTGAATAACGAAAGTTTTGTATTTGTATTTGTACCACGTAATAAAGTACCCGCCGTCATAACGGAAACCGCTTTACGAGAAACAAAGGCGTTACGATGTGTGACGCCGTAAGAGCGCGCTATGGGTCAAAAGGTACACGTCTTCAACACTTTGAGAAGGGTTAGAGGCAGTGCCTTTTCACAATCGCATAGCCGCAGTGCAAATGGCTCGACAATTAGCTGTACCTACATTTAAAATATGATTAAAGATACCTACTACACGACATGCGCTTGTGCAATAGACGGTGCACAACAAAACGACTACTGCGTGAAACTTTCAGTGCCTTCTCACAAACATATAGGAGATGACAGAATTGATCGGAAGCGACCTCCATACGTTTTTAAATTGCGTGCTGTACTTTCTGACTCTCTCGTTGCTACATTAAAGTTATAAAGCTAGGTATTTGAAATAGTAGAATAGTTCAGGCCAAGCTTAAACTTAAACCTTCTTCATTTCATGAAAAATATTAAAACTCGAAAAGGAAAACACTGAAATAACTCTAAGCGTTCTAAAATGGACTGCACTCAATGAAAAGTAGCCAATTCCAAACTGTTTGCTTTTAACTGATCCTACATGCTACTTCTGAGATGCGGTGACCTCACGATAGCAGCCGTAAGAATTGCCGGCTGAGGTTCGGATGTTTATATGAGATTATACGGTACAATATTATTATACCGGCTCTGATGTACATATGTAACACCTATTTCGCTTTCATACTGAGAGCACTAAGTGCGAACAGCGATTGCGAGCGGCAGTGAGCAGACCGCGGATAAAAATTACCCTGATGAAGATCCTTTAGATGAATCGGTATCGACCGAATCGATGGCTGTGCTTTCATATAATACGTGAATAAAAAACCCTAAGCTGAATGTACATCTAAGCAAATTAAATGCAGTGAAACGATAATATATTTTTCAAAAAAACTGACCGGCTTCTTAACCCTAAATATCTAAATCTGTGATATCAAAATACCAATACAATGCCTACTCTAATTACAATACATGATATTTTTGACATCGATGCGTTCCGTAGGGTAGATAGGTACCTTCAAAGGGTACAGTCTGAGCAACTGACAAGTTCCTATTGAGCTATTGCCTGTAATCACTATTGCAATGTCTTAATTGCAATACAATGAGCTCCTTGTCGTTGAACAGTTCTACTAGGTCAGCTTATAGCCTGATTAAGTGATAAGTATGCAAAAATATATCGCCTGAGATCAATGATTTAAATGAGTCACGAGCTGTTTGACATTAAAGAGTTCTGTACGGTTCGTTCCGTAGACAGAGAAACTAACCTCTGTCTACGGTTCGTTCAAAGTCCATTGTCAGGTCAGTTGATCACTGTCAGGTACCCAAATTGTTATTACCTTAAATTACTTCTTTTTCCATAGAGTTTCGGATTTTTATCATGTTT
The DNA here is from genome assembly GCA_948098915.1 of Lampropteryx suffumata. Classification (NCBI taxonomy): domain Eukaryota; kingdom Metazoa; phylum Arthropoda; class Insecta; order Lepidoptera; family Geometridae; genus Lampropteryx; species Lampropteryx suffumata. Next base: position 2,128,822 of record OX402560.1, read on the forward strand.
TCCATCACCATAAACCTCACCAAACTTTTAAAGGAGCACCCCGGAGGTACACCCATAGAATTACATTTACATACAGAAACTACGTATCAAATAATGTCTTTTTTTGGATGCCGCCGGTCAAAAACGAGTTTTGTCGATGTTCCAATCACTTTGCATTATTCATACTAGTTTAGTATGAATAATGCTGTCCTATAAATATAACAAACAGTAACGGCAATCACGTCTCCGCTATGTTACGGTCGCTGATGCTAAGAAACCTGTGGCACAGCAGTGTTGGTAGAGTTCCTATTTGTGCGCTACCTTGCAGGCGCTGGCGATGGCCACGGCTAATGGGCTTATAAACCCGAATCCAGTTATTTTGAGTTCAAACTCTGGAAAAGCGAATTAGATGCTCGAGTCACCAAGTTTGAACACATTATTGGCTTCATAAAAAAAGGCTATTGTTGATGAGTGGACACTATAACAATATGTAGTTAATATTGGAATAATTGAGGGTGATAAAAAGTCTGGAAAAGCGAATTAGATGCTCGAGTCACCAAGTTTGAACATATTATTGGCTTCATAAAAAAAGGCTATTGTTGATGAGTGGACACTATAACAATATGTAGTTAATATTGGAATAATTGAGGGTGATAAAAAGTCCAACAATTTGTATGTGAATGGATAAAAGTTAGGATGGGCCTTTGAGAATGCTTGTGAGAATGTACAGACTACAGATATAACGGAATACATACTCAGTATATACGCAAAGGTAATAAATAACTGTTAAGTATTTTTCGCCTACGTTGTCTCAACGATAATACTGTAGTTACAAAAAACCACCAAAATGTCATACAAATAAAGTCTTAAAGCTAGACCACTATGTAGAGAATAGGTAGATATTACTTCTAAGTACAAACTAAAACCTCGCAGAAAAGCATATTCTTTCCACTGAAACCGCAACCTACACGTTAGTTCATATATTCATTTTACCCTTTCTAAAGCTTTTACCGCCAACGTACATACATTACTTAACCAAGTACATAAATTATGAACAACATATATTATGCCCATACATACATTCGCTCCTGTAACGGTAATTAACGTGTACCAAATTTAAATTCAACCTTTTTAGTGACGCGAGTCGAGCTGAGCTCATGGTTCCGTAATGAGTGAGCTCTACACGGAGGTCGGAGCTTTACAGATACCTACGGAATACTAGTTTAAGGTTATTTTTGAATATAAAACATTGGAACGAGTTTTAGAATTGTATCATTCTCGCTTGATTATAGCTCAATACCAATTACTGAATCTTACGAGGACTAGTAGGGCGATTATGGAACTCTTGATACAATCAATGTCTATCAGTTTCGATTAGCAATCGGCATCAATGTCTATCAATTTCGATTAGCAATAGGCATTATTTTAATCAATCATATAAGATCTATTTAAATGCTTAGAACGCTAAACACGGTTCCTACCACAATCGTACTTTGTAAATTGGTCGAGTTATAGTTTGACACCAACTTCACAATGTAATTAGTGATATAAGCCGATAGAAATCGCAGCGATCCGTCATACCAATTCATCAAAAGTAACTGAAAGCTATTAGTATCAATGTTTTGATAGTATCAAAGTTCCATAATCACCCCACAGAACTTACCAGAACATGTTTTAACCTGCAGAGTTTAAAAAATTTGGTCTTATTCAGTAAACACTCATTTCGCCCAGCCAGTACGTTTCGGTGTTTCTCCGCAACAAAATAGTTAAGATCTGCGATATAAAGCACTGCGCTGTCTACAAAGCTAGTTATATTGTATTGAACTGGTTAAAAACTCGACTAAAACTGCACACTTTTACTTGATCAGCTCTTTAAATCATAATTATTTCTTTATTGGAATCTACATCAATATTCAACACAATTTTCATTAAAAGTATTTACGTACATTATAATTTTGCCATTATTTATTTATTATCCTTTACATCTCTTTACCATGCAGAGCACACATACATAATACATATTGTTTAAATAATTTGTTGACTGTGAATCGAAGCTATTTTTAACCGACTTTATCAAAAAGGAGGAGGTTCTCAATTCGTCGGAATCTTTTTTTTTTTAAGTATGTTCACCGATTACTTGCTTGTTTGAAAGGGTATACTTCACAGGTGGTCCCATATAAATTTTATCAAAATCGGTCGAGCTGAAAAATAAACGAAAATCTATAAATTGTATAAATCGATGATGTTTTTAACCGACTTTATCAAAAAGAAGGAGGTTCTCAATTCATCGTTTTTTTTTTTTAATGTATGTTCACCGATTACTCGAAAACGGCTGAACCGATTTGGAAAATTCTTTTTTTGTTTGAAAGGATATACTTCACAGGTAGTCCCATATAAATTTTATCAAAATCGGACGAGCTGAAAAATAAACGAAAATCTAAAAATTGTATACATCGATGATGTTATCATGTACTTTCATACCTCGCTGTCTCATTAGAGCGGTGCGTTTATTTGACCTACCCATATTATATATATACAAAATACATCTAATTTCCACTAAAAATTTATTATTTGAAAGTAATTCCTACTATAATTTATTAGCAAAAAAACAGACATTTATATAAAATTAGACAAATATAAAATTATGGGTTCGATTCCCACCGCTGGTCAAATGTTTGTATGATCTGCAAGTATTTGTCTCGGGTCTTAGTGTTTCTATGTATTTACAAAAAAATATTTAAGTAGTAAATCAGTCATGTGGTTTCCATAACATACGCTCTGCTTACTTTAGGGCCAGATGACGCTGTCTGAAATGTCCGGCATTATTTACTTCCTTATTTATTTATTTATTTTTAACCGACTTTATCAAAAAGGAGGAGGTTCTCATTTCGTCGGAATCTTTTTTTTTTTGTATGTTCACCGATTATTCAAAAACGGCTGAACCGATTTGGAAAATTCTTTTTTTTTTTAAAGGTTATACTTCACAGGTGGTCCCATATAAATTTTATCAAAATCGGTCGAGCTGAAAAATCAACGATAATATAAAAATTGTATACATCGATGATGTTTTCATGCACTTCGATACCTCGTTGTCTCATTGGAGCGGTGCGTTTATTTGGCCTACCCATATTATATATATCAAAACTAAAAAGAAACCGACTTCATTGAATGAAATTTGATCCTATAACACATTTTTAGTGGAAAGTAGATGTATTTTGTATATATATAATATGGGTAGGCCAAATAAACGCAACGCTCCAATGACACAGCGAGGTATGAAAGTACATGAAAACATCATCGATGTATACAATGTTTAGATTTTTGTTGTTTTTTTAGCTCGACCGATTTTGATAAAATTTATATGGGACCACCTGTGAAGTATACCCTTTCAAACAAAAAGGCCCATATTATATATATACAAAATACATCTACTTTCCACTAAAAATGTATTATATGTTCAAATTTCATTCAATGAAGTCGGTTTCTTTTTAGTTTTTAAAACGTAATTATAAATAATACTTAGTTTATGTGTTCTAATAGGATAGACCCCAAATTTGTATTAATTACTACCTAGTCCATGGACCCTTAACCGATTTAATAAATAGAAGTTACTAAATTTGACCGTACATATATTTTTTTTTATGTGTGTTCGCGGATAACTTCGTCGTTTATAAACCGATTTTGATGTATCATTTTTTGTTGGAAAGGAGATATCCCAACTGGCATCCCAGAGAAATCGAGGGGAACCTTCGAAAATCGTAGTGGCGACTAGTGCTTTAGTGAATTTTTTCATTAAGTATTTTTAAGCACTACTATATAATGAAGGTCTGGAGTCAAGCTGATGATGGATCCGAAAGACAGTCGAGGGAACTCTTCAACGATTTACAGCAATTACCTGGTGTTTGGGCTTATTTAATTTGTATTGATAAGAACTTTACACCTATATGGGATGTGATTGTTATTAGGGGTCTGATGATGAAGACGAAGGACAGTCAAGGGTACTCCTCGACGTTTTATTGTAGCTACCTAGTGTATATACATGAAGTCGGTTGTCTTTTTAGTTTTTAAAACGTAATTATATAAATTACCTACAAGTAAATACAGAAAGCCACACACGATAGTTATGCAACCGGCTAGTAGGCTAATCACAACTTTGAATGTGTGAGAATGCAAGCTAGCATATTAGCAGCTGCAGCCGGGAGCCTTATCTCTGCCACCTACGTATTCTGTGCCGTGTGGCCCATAGTTTGTAAGCTTTTATTAATCAGTCGTAAAGAGAATAAAACTTGTCTCAGACGTCTCGTCTTAAATTGTCGGATTTCATTTAGAATTTCCTTCATTTAATTTTAAAGTTAGTTTTTAAAAACAAAGTTGACGTTCCCGTAAACTTTACTGGCGCAGCCGGTAGGATTTCCCGAGTTTTCCCACGGAAAATACTACAATTTTCGCGAGTTTTCCGACGGATCGGATCTGTTTGAACCAAATAAATAAGTGAAGTGTATCTGGGAGGCGATCGAGCATGTTGGTGACTGGCTGGTGAGTAGAATTTTCACCATCCTTTCCTACCTTTTGTACTTTGTGTTTGTTATTATTCGGAATCGAACTTCTTCCAATATAACGTATTCTGGTTTCCTGTCATAGGAAATTGTGAAATAGCATAAGTAGAGTTAAGTAAACAGTGCGTATCTAAATTTAGGTCATTGTTAGTTCTTGGTATTATTTATTAAAATAATAAATAACCAGGATATAAATTACTTACTTCGTTAAAATATAAATAAAATAGTATTGTGATAAATTCTTGTTTAGTTTAAAATATATTTTAGTAAGTAGAGTAGATATAGAGTATTAAAAATGACTACAGTAAATGTAATACCTAGGGAAATAGTATGTATTATACCAATTTTTGACGGTAGTAAACGTCATTTAAACTTATTTTTAAGAAAATGTGAGTATGTCATTAATAAATATCGTGGAAATGCAGAACAAGATCTCTATGTGTTTCACACTGTGACAAGCAGGTTAACTGCAGAGGCCGCTGCATTAGTCAGTGAGCGAAATGATGTACAATCATGGGGTCAACTTAAGACCTTATTAAACCAACACTTTGGTGATCCGAGAAGCGAAGAATGTATAGCGATAGAATTGGAAACTTTAAAAATAAAACATGGGGAAAGCTATTTAGATTTTTGTAATAGGGTACAGTCAGTTCGATCAGTACTGATATCTAAGGTGAACCAACTAGTAGACGCAAACACTAGAACCAGCAAGGTTAGTATTTATAACAATACAGCGCTAAATGTATTTTTATATAACTTGCCCGAAAACCTTATTCGGTCAGTACGTATGAAAATGCCGGATACTTTAGAAAAAGCACTTGAGTTCGTACTTGAGGAAGTTAACTTTTATGAGCAGTATAGCCTCCGTAGTAAAATGTTTAAGCCACAGCCTGCAATGGGCACACCAACACCAGCTAAATTTGGTAGCAACTGTCCAGCTCAAAGCATGCCATTTCAGCCCAATAGCTTGAAGCCAATATATGCGCCCCCTAGTTTTAAATTTGGTATTCCGGGTAATAGTCAATACCGACAAGCGTTTGTGCCTAGGTTTGCTTCACAAACTCCTCTGATTGGTTATCGGCCACAGTTAGTACAGCCACAACAATTCGGCATGCCAAGGTATATGCAACCTCAAGGTTCTAATTTAAAGCCACAGCAGTCTGGTTATCAACCACAGCAGTTTGGTTATCGACCGCCGCAGTTTGGTTATAGGCCTCAAAATCAATTCGGGTACAAGCCTCCCAACCCGTTAAACAGCAATGATATATCTATGAGGACTGCACTTCCTCAAAAACCACAAACACAGGTTCCGACACAACAGCCACAAGGCTATCAGCCTCAAGGCTTTCGATTAAATGAATTGGAGTTAGGCGATTGCTATGGGTATTATGCATGCGATGAAGATTTTGAAAATGAAGGATATTATGAGTGTGATGATGGGTATAACTATGAGGAATACTATGGTTCCCAAACGGAACCAGAGACTCCAGCGATTGAGAACAAAAGCGAGCCGGAAAAATTGGTGACCGACGATAACGTGAATAGCACGGAAATTGGAAATTTTCACATATTAGCCTCAATAAAAAAAAGGGACGTAATAAATCTAAATTGTAATATAAAATTGAAATTACCGTATATCTATCTACCAGAAATTAATGGAAAATTTATGATAGATACGGGAAGTACGCGATCTTTTATTAGTCCAAGAAAAGCTTACCAATTTTTCAGCGAGTTTACTTTATGTGAGCCATTCACGGTAATAAGTACGCATGCATCGAGCAGTCATAATGAGGTCGTGGAAATTCCACTAATGCCATCTTTTCAATGTAATGAGTTTCATAAGTTCTACGTTTACGATGTGGACGCTCAGTATGACGGACTTATAGGAAACGACCTGTTAATACAGTTAGAGGCAGTAATTGACTTAAAACACAATAAGCTCAGAACAAAAACCACAACTCTACCTATAATACAATGTATAACGAACCATGTGATAGAGTTAAACCCCCGCACCGAACAACGAGTACAAATACCTACGGACTTGTATTCTGGGGATGCCCTAATAAACTTTCAACAATTCTGCAATGGTGTTAGAATGCCTGCTGCTATTGTTAGATGCAAAAATGGATATGCTACCACCATTATTCAGAACGCGCTAGAGACGGAAATGACTTTAACTATCACTGCTCCGTTCAAGGTAATGGAATTTAATAACGATAGCGTTATAAACGTAAACTGTTATAATGACGTAGAAATGAAAGATATGGAAGTAGATGACATTTTAGAAAAAAACTTGACACGACTTAGATTAGACCACATGAACCAAGAGGAACAGAAGTGCATTTCTGAGTTATGTAAAGAATATAAAGACATATTTTATTGTGACCAGCTTCCTTTAAGCTTTACAAATCAAGTTAAACATTTTATTCGAACTAAAAATGAAGATCCTATTTATGTTAAGCCATACAGACAACCTCCTGTCCAAACACAAGAAATAAAATCTCAAGTAGAAAAGTTATTAAAAAATAACGTAGTTCAGGAATCGCATTCACCATGGAACGCACCTGTTCATCTTGTTCCCAAGAAAATGGACGCTTCTGGGGAAGTGAAGTATCGAATGGTCATTGACTACAGGCGACTTAACGAAATTACGACAGACGACAAATACCCTTTACCCAATATTACAGACTTATTTGATAAACTAGGTAAGAGCAAATATTTTACGACTTTAGACTTAGCTAACGGCTACCATCAAATTGAAATTAACGAGACTGACAGACAGAAGACAGCTTTTAGTACAGAAGCAGGGCATTACGAATTCCTGAGAATGCCGTTTGGCCTCAAGACCGCACCAGCGACTTTTCAACGAGCCATGGACAATGTCCTTAGGGGGCTCCAAGGGTTGCATTGCTTGGTATATATGGACGATATTATTATCTATAGTACGAGTATGCAGGAACACATTAAAGATTTAAAATCCATCTTTAACAGGCTGAGAGAGGCCAATCTTAAGGTACAACTTGATAAATCCGAATTTTTAAGAAAAGAGGTACTTTATCTAGGTCATACTATCACCGACCAAGGCCTTAAGCCGAATGATGATAAAATACGGGCAGTTTTAAACTATCCACTACCAGAAACAGTTACTGAAATTAAGAGTTTTCTGGGTCTCGTAGGATATTACAGGCGCTTTATCAAAGATTTTGCCAAAATAACGAAACCATTAACGAATTGCCTTAAAAAACGGTGTAAGATTGTAATAGATCAAAAATACGTAGATGCTTTTAATCAGTGCAAGGAACTTTTAACACACGCACCTATACTTCAGTACCCCGATACATCAAAGCCCTATATTCTAACAACAGACGCATCCACAGTCGCGATAGGTGCCGTATTATCACAGGGTATTGTAGGAACTGATAAGCCTATCGCTTACGCGAGTAGAACCCTCAGTGAGACTGAAATGCGCTATAGCACCATTGAACGCGAACTCTTAGCAGTTATGTGGGCTGTCAAACACTTCAGGCCCTACCTATACGGTACAAAATTTACTATCTATACAGATCATCGCCCTTTGGCCTGGCTAGATTCTCTAAAGGAACCAAATTGTAAGTTAACACGTTGGCGACTTCGTTTGCAAGAGTATAATTTTGAGACTAAATATAAAACTGGTAAGCAAAATACGAACGCCGACGCATTATCACGCATCAAGGTTTATGCTATAGACGATGATTCGTCAGACGAATCAATGAAGGTTAATGTAGACGAAAAAGAACAGCGACTTCAAAAACACATTCAAGAAGTAACTGAGAAAATTGAAAAATTAAGTAGAGACTCTAAAGACACCGATGAAACACCTGTAGAAATAATAGAACTGTCAGATACATCTGATACGGAAACGGTGCGTAATGTTTCAGAATTAGAACATAATTATCCACTACCGCCGTTATCAAGTTGCACGGGTGGAACTATTCATTCAGCGGAAGATTTAGAATCCAAAGGGATTCCTATCTTGAATGAAGCTATTGATACAAAACCTAACCAAATATTGGTCTTTACTTGGTTTAGGAAAGAAATACAAGTAAAAAATATAACTAGGGAAAAACAGAAAGTCCTTGAAGTGTTTTTGCCAATAAATGAAGAAGATTTAGTAAAACAGTTTCTGAAAGAATATGTTAAGCCTAAAACAAAATATTTCATCTATTTCGAAGATAGTAAACATAGAAAAATATTTAACAAGGTTATTATAAAATTATTCAAGAAAGATATGGTAGAGTTTTATGAGTGTACTGAAAGAGTCATGTATATAGAAGATGAGAATGAACAGAAAGCAATTGTATTACAGCATCATGAAGGAAAAACATGTCATAGAGGAATTAAAGAAACTATGGTTAGGATAAAAAGAAATTATTACTGGAATAACATGCAAGAGATGACATCGGCTGTAATCAATGCATGTGAAGCTTGTCAAATGATGAAGTATGATAGAAAACCGTTGAAACCAACAATAGAGTTAACGCAAACACAGTCAGCTCCATTCCAAGAAATTTTTATTGATATATTTTCAATAGAAAACCGAAGTTATTTGACCATTGTAGATGCATTTAGTAAGCTAGGCCAGGCGTTGGAAATTGAGAACAAATCAACACCCGAAGTAGTCCGTGCATTGATCAAATTCTTTTCAATGTATGGTGTCCCCAACAAAATAAATAGCGACCCAGGATCTGAATTTAATAATGATTTAATTAAAGAGTTTGCTAGTATGTACAACATCCAGTTACACATCTGTACACCAAATAATCCTAATTCAACAAGTATCGTTGAACGTTTTCACTCAACCTTAATAGAAATCTATCGTTTAGCGAAATATCAACAAAAGTGTACAGACGCCGCTTCAGTGATGACGTACTCTATAATGGCTTATAACAACACGATCCATTCTACAACAGATTTAACCCCATTTGAAATTGTTTTTGGTCATACCGATTCTAATAAACTATTTGACGGCAACTTTGAAAGAACTTACATGCAGCAATTACTTAATGATCACGCACAACGAACAAAACGCCTTTATCAATATCTTTCTGATAAAATGGTCGAAAAGAAGGAACATATTAGACAAAAAAGATTAGGCGAAACCGTAGAGTTAAAACCAGGCGATATTGTTTACACAAAAGACATAAATACTAGAAAAAGTAAAGACAAACCGAGGTACAAGAAAGCTAAAATAAAATCAGATGTAGAGCGGAATATAGCATCAATACGATTGGGATTGAGAAATACGAAGGCAGCAATTAAAAATATAAAACGCCCTCCACAGGTGGTGCTTGGTCGTAGTGACCTTACTTCCCCTGTTCCAGGCCCTTCATCTTCAAAGGATTGAAAATAATCCTGGAATCTTACCTGTTAAGCAAGGACGAGCATTCAAGGTGGAGGACAAGTGGCTGATAGTTAAGATTTTAGACCTTAGCGGTATTAGTAGTGATTTAGAGTTTCACATTGTAAAGTATTATGAGTTAATTAATTTAGTTGATAGACATAAACCCCTTGTCAATGAATTTATTGGCATAAGGACTCAAGTAGAGTATGTACGTAACATAACTGTAGGGAAATTGAGGCAGTTGGTTCCGTTATATCGATATAAGAGAGGGTTAGTTAACCCCCTGGGATCATTAATTAAGGCAGTATCAGGAAATCTAGATAATGATGACGCGATTCGATATGATTCTCTCATTGCACAAATAGGTTCCAAAGAAATGGTTATTGATAAAAAGATAACAATGATCACCAGAATGTTGGATAATTTTGTGAATAGTACAGAAATCTTACACGAAAATACATTAATATTGGATAAACGATTGAAAGTTATTGAAGAATTGATTAAATATAAAAATTTTCAAGAAAATACCTGCCTCTATTTGACATACGTATTAAGCATGTTTGATATGTTTATGAGTATGTTTAGGACCATCTATGTGACATTAAATGAAATAGAGACAGCTTTGGCATTTAGTAAGGTATCTGTTCTACATCAGTCGATTGTAAACCCCACCGAACTGTTAAACCTATTGAAAAATATAGAGCAAGTAAATAGTTTAGTGTACGAAGTAAATGAGAGTAACCTGTTAAGGTTAGAAAGGCTTATTAAGGTTAAGGCTTATGTAAAGGAAAACCAGATAACGTTCATATTGGAAGTGCCACTCACAGATAAAAATACTTACAATTATTTTAAAATCTATTCATTACCTATATACAAAGACTCCATAAACAAAACTGTAGTAGTTTTTCCCGAATTCCCCTACCTATTGGTGAATGATTCTAAATACCTACCAGTTACTAAGTCATGTGAGAGAATTGCTGCGGACAACACTTTCCTCTGCAATAGCGATAACGTGGCTCAGTTTCCAACACTGACTTGTGCAGAGCAGCTTATGGAATTCCAGGCAGAACCGGCTTCATGTGTACCATACGCCGTAGAAATCGAAAACATCAAGATTCAGCGAATCAGTCTAGATAGCTGGATCGTTTTTACAAGAAAACATACAAAATTGTTAGAAAAATGTGGCCATGACAACATAAGAGAGTCACTTTATGGTACATATGTTTTAACAATTACAGAAGATTGTGAAGTTAACCTGGATGAGTATAAATTAAGCTATCACAGAACGTTTGCAGAAGGCCTTCAGTTTAAAGTTACTCCAATAGTAACTCTACCGGAATTGAAATCTATAAATACAACTTCTTTACCTACAGTAAACATCAAGAATATTAATCTAGAGGAAATGAAGCATCTTTCACGTATTCTAAAACTAAAGGACGATAAATTCAGTGAAAACGAAAGTGAAAATGAGATCAGTGGCGTTACGGTTAAGAGTGTTAGTTTAGGCACACTACTATTGTACTTAATTTTAATTTCTATTTTTATTTCATATCTTGTGTACCGTTTCATGTTAATGCGAAATGATCGGATTTCAGCTTCCGCGAGAACCGATAATTTCGCACTTGAGGAGGGAGGAGTTATGCAACCGGCTAGTAGGCTAATCACAACTTTGAATGTGTGAGAATGCAAGCTAGCATATTAGCAGCTGCAGCCGGGAGCCTTATCTCTGCCACCTACGTATTCTGTGCCGTGTGGCCCATAGTTTGTAAGCTTTTATTAATCAGTCGTAAAGAGAATAAAACTTGTCTCAGACGTCTCGTCTTAAATTGTCGGATTTCATTTAGAATTTCCTTCATTTAATTTTAAAGTTAGTTTTTAAAAACAAAGTTGACGTTCCCGTAAACTTTACTCGATATTGTGTGTGTAAATTTAAACTAAAATAAGAGAATGCCTTACAGCATAATTTGCTACCAGCGGCGTTGCAAAATTGAATTTGATGTGCTCCGATAACACTTAAGAATGTGTGAAGGTATGAAGAGCCCCTGTTTTCCACAAACCCTAGGAAGCGACCTTAAAGGCCTTCGGACGCTAGTGGATGCCCGCAGGAAGCTTTTAATGACCGTGGCTCTAGTACACTCGTCTGTAGTCGACCACTACATACTATTGTAAGTTGGAACGATATAGGATCTATTAAAAGATGAACGTGCGCGGCAACTAGCGGACCGCGGATTAAACTCACCTCACTGATAATTCTTTAGTTAGATGAATCGAAACAGTGTCGGTGCCCGTGTCCGTAAACCCATGTTTATTAAATGTATGTGTCTAGCAATTTTCCCCAAACTAAACCTTCCGCCAATAACTTTGCAAGTAAGAGAACTCGGAATTCATTTTCTAGACGAAATTCAGCATTCGAGTTATTTTCACACGATGTGTGCCAATTTATAGATGCGGGATCTTCGGCTAGGTACTACTTATTAACCGACTTTATCAAAAAGGAGGAGGTTCTCAATTCGTCGGTTTTTTTTATGTATGTTCACAGATTACTCGAAAACGGCTGAACCGATTTGGAAAATTGTTTTTTTGTTTGAAAGGGTATACTTCACAGGTGGTCCCATATAAATTTTATCAAAATCGGTCGAGCTGAAATATCAACGAAAATCTAAAAATTGTATACATCGATGATGTTTTCCTGTAGGTCCTTCGATACCTCGCTGTCTCATTGGAGCGGTGCGTTTATTTGGCCTACCCATATTATATATATACATAATTACGTTTTAAAAACTAAAAAGAAACCGACTTCATTGAATGAAATTTGAGCCTATAATACATTTTTAGTGTAAAGTAGATGTATTTTGTATATAAGGTATCGAGGTACCTACATGAAAACATCATCGATATATACAAGTTTTCGATTTTCGTTTAATTTTCAGCTCGACCGATTTTGATAAAATTTATAAAAAAAATAGATTCCGACGAATTGAGAACCTCCTCCTTTTTGATGAAGTCGGTTAAAAATACATCTACTTTCCACTAAAAATGTATTATAGGCTTAAATTTCATTCAATGAAGTCGGTTTCTTTTTAGTTTTTAAAACGTAATTATTAACCTCGTGTCACTATCTGTAACGAGGTAAAGATATAATTTAATTATCCAACAGTGTACAATTTTTATGAGTGCAATTTCATGTACCTACTACTAAAATGGAAGATGGAATTGAAGACAATTTGAAACGCATTATAAACTATGGTTTAAGATCTTTATTTAATTCTCTAAAGATTACAAATCACTTACGAGAATTAATAACACTTATAAGGTAGACAGTTTTGTTCGTAACAGGCATAATAACAGATGAGGGTAGATTGTAAAACATTGTGGATAATGCACTGTGCAGAGAACGGACGAGATATATTTGTTCACACGGGGTGTTTTATTTAAGATATCACTCATCGGTATAACCTTCCAAAATGTAACGCTTTAGGGATACTTTGAATTGAGATAGTGTTTCTAATGTTTTAATTGTTTTAGGTAAGTCGTTGTACAATTGTGCTCCCTCAAACATACCGTATTCGTCCTTACTTTTTGTAGGTGGATATTATTGGCACTTCTTAAGTTGCGTTTGTGGACGTGCTTATTTTTTGTAAAAAATATTTGTGAGTGTATTTCATTATTAAGTATTTTTCGTATAAGTATACAGGTGTTGTAGTGATATGTTTGTGATATTTTCATAATTTTTGTGTCTTCATAGATTCTTGTGGTTCGAGTCCTATAATTGTAGTGAAAAAGTATTTTAATAAGTTTATTTTGTGTGATTTGTAGTTTTTCAAGGTTTGTTTTGGACGCCGTGCCCCATACCTCTAGTAGGTAATCAAGATGTGGCTTTACAAGGGAGTTAAATATGGTATATCTGACGTTAAGTGGCAGGCATCTTACTAAACCTCTTAGGCATCCTAGAAGAGAAAAAAGTTTCTTATTAATTTTTTCTAGGTGTGGTTTCCATGATAACTCGCTATCCAATATAAGCCCGAGGTATGTTTCTTTATTAACTTCATTAACGACTGCAACATTTATAGTTAAAGGCTCGAACTCTGAGATTTTCTATTTTTGGCCGCAAAGATAATAAAGTTGGTTTTTGCTGCATTTATGGTCAGTAGATTGCACGAGAACCACGTATGTAGCAAGTTAAGATCACTCTGTGCTTCCTCAATGACAGATTTAATTGTTTGGCCAAAGTAAAACAGGCATGTGTCATCTGCATATAATGTGACATGCCCTGTCAGACCTATGCTGTGTATATCGTTTATAAATCGTTTATAAATCAAGAACAGCAGGGGACCCAAAACAGAACCCTGTGGAACTCCACACAGGACTGGTTTAGGACTGCTGGTATTATCATTTATTTTAACAACTTGAAACCGATGCGATAAATATGATTTTAGAATTAGAAAAGCTGGTCCATCGATACCAAGTACGGAGAGCTTTTTAAGTAGAATTTCATGGCTAATGGTGTCAAATGCTTTTTTTAGGTCTACAAAAAGGTTTTAGGTTTGATTTCGACCTAAATCCATATTGCCGCTCAGATAAAATACCATTTGAAATCAGATAATCATTAAGGCGCTCGTGTAAGATTTTTTCAAAGGTTTTTGATATTGTAGGTAGAACAGAAATATGCCTGTAGTTACTTGGGTCTAGTTTTGAGCCTGATTTAAAGATTGGCGTAACTCTGGCAACCTTCAGGGTTTCAGGAAAATAACCATCTGATAAACATTAATTTATACATTTTGACAACATTGTAGTTTGAATGTACTCAAATGTTCTGTTCCTTTCTTCTATGAATTTTCTTTCTATATCAGTATTTTTCGGATTTTCTTTGTGTTGTTTCCATAGTTCATTTCGTGTGTTGATGTTTTTTAGCACATCGTTATTTATCCAGTGTTTTTTTAGGGGGTTCAGTATCTTCGTTTTTGTTGTTCTGTTTTTTTGTATTGCTAATTTTATATATTTTTCTAAATTTTGGTACTCATCATGCGTAAGTTTTGTGTTGTTCATCGATAGGTATATATTTTGGTAGTCTATAGTTTCATATGATATTTTCTTTATTTGCTTGGGCTTGTGTTGTTTAACTTCAAAATATATTTGTTTATGATCAGATAAGGTAGATTCCATTATTGCCATATGAAGTTGCGTTCTTTGAGATTTGTACAAACATGGTCAAGTATAGTCTTAGTGTTTGATGTTTCGCGTGTGCAGAACTTAGTGTTTACTTTATTCAATATTGTGTATCCATTTTCAAACAATGTCTTTTTATATTCTTAAACCGGTCGATCCTCTTCTAACAAATTGAAATTAAAATCACCAATGACTATTGCTCGTTTGCGTTGTTGTAAGGCCTCAGAAAAAGTGTCGAGAAAACTCCTATCGTTGGTTCTTTCTGGCCTGTAGATGGCTCCTATATCCAGTGAAAATCTTTCCAGGTGTACCCATAAGTAGTGGTTATCTTCTTCACATTTGTTTTCAATTATACTATTGGTAAGGTTATTATGGACGTAGATTGAGACTCCTCCACCTCTAGAGTGTGTTCTATAATTGTAGTAATGGGTAAAATTGGGTAGCCTCAGCCTCTGTGCATCAGCTTCAGATTTGATCCAGGTTTCTACTAATATTATAATGTGAATTTTATGTAATGCTTCTACTGTACACCGTAGTTTATCGAGTTTTCCGCGCTTTACTATACTCCGTGCATATTGCATATAAGAAATTTAGCGATTTTGTACATCTTTCAACGATTCAGTAGTTACTTACAGTTTGGTATGTGATGTCATCTTCATGCCGGTCATTGTAATTTGTAGTTATTGTGGTTTTTCCTAGTTTTTTGAAATGTTCTCCAATATTTTCGGGACACCTCTGATATATTTGATTGTCAGGTTTCTCTCACCGTTCTGTATTCTGCGTTCCAGCTCTTCTCTCAGCAGCTTTATCTGGTTCTGTTGGCAGGCAGTCTGATCAGAGTATATTTTAATAGAGCTGTCTGAGAGGTTGGGTCTGTTACGCGAAATAAGGTTAGCAGTTTTCCGTGACGAAAAGTTTACTTTCAGTGGTCTATGTTTGTCAGGGTTATATTTGCCAAGCCGACGCACCTTTAATTGTTCAGGACACTCCGGAAATAACATTTTGACAACTTTTATAACTTCTCTTATATCGGAGGTTGATCTTTCATTCCATTCCTTTTGCTTCGGGGATTCCTCGAATGATAATATTTTTTTTCTCCCTGCGGTATCTCTCTTGGACTTCGGCAAAGATATCATCATTGGTAGAAGTAGATGCTGTTATGTCAGTTATATTTGGAGTCTTCTTAAGCTTTTGTATGTTGGCCTCTAGTTTATCAACCTTCTCTTCTGTCACTTTTTGGTATGTTTTGAGTTCAGTAATATCAGATTTGATTTTATTATGTTCTGCGATCATATTCTGGGTTGTGTGTTGAAGGATTTTCATATCTTCCTTTATACCTGAGATATCATCAGATATTTTGGATAGGACCTTATGTTGAGCTTCTATGAAACCTTTCATAAGAGATGACATTCCATTTCGAAAATCTGCAAACTCTTTAGCCATGTTGCACTCGTGATCCGGTTGTTTACGTTTTGACCGAAAAGCCGACTGCTGTAAACTCACTATTTCAGTGGTAAGGTTGGATAGATCTGGTTGCGATCCTCCTTGTCCAAGAGGCGGCGGCGGTGATCTTGAAACGTTCATTCCTCAAAATCCTCCCGTGTGATCGGTACTCGAACACGTTGAAAAGCTCGCACTTGTTTGTGACAACCAGTTCGGCTGCGTCAACACCGCACTAATACTAGTCAAGCTATAATAGATTCTATGCAAATGTCAGTAGGTTAGCAAATGCAGTGAACGTTAATTTTAAATAAAAGTGGTAACACGTCTGCTTTGTATGCCCGCCGAGACGCAATCTGATGATAAACTAGTGAAAATCTGATAAACTCAAAATGTTATGCTTAAAGGACGACTACAACACCTTTTTCTGTCTTCCTCACAAAACAGGGATGTTATCTAAAGGAACGTTTTGATTTACTGCACGAGGCAAACGATCGTATTCTGCGCTCTTCTGACACTCTCCAGCTCTTAACACCTGTGCATAGTTCAGCACATCATGTATGGCGAATACTTCACTGTTCAAGCTGTACGCTTATGGACTCCTTACCTGCATCTATCCGCGTATCCAAATCTATCCATATCTTTAAAGTCAAAGTTCATGATCATTATCTGTCTATTTCTGGAATCTGCTAACTGGTTGATATCATTATAATAATAAAAAGCCTTTACTGCTGCTAAGTTTAACTTATTTAACAAAAAATATTTAAAAGTTTAAAATATACAAAAACGAATTTACTTAAACTAAATTAACTAAATTAGTAGTTTAGTTATCTAAAATTAAACATTCGGTTGGTCTCCCTTCATAACAGCTTGTCTTTCGACAAAGGCCTCCTCTAATGCTTTCCACTTATTTCTGTCTTTTGCTATACGTAACCATTCTGGGCTTGCTACTTTCTTAAAATCATCTTCCCATCGCTTTGTCTGTCTTCCTCTACATCTTCCGCTTTCTCTAGGGAATTTTTGTTTTTCTTTATTCAGTTATTATGTTGGTTCATTTCTCTTGCTTTTCTCTCAAAATTATGACCAGAGCCACTTAATTTTTTTGCATACTGCTTGAACTTTTTTTATTTTTTCTGGAGTCTTTCCTTTTATCTCTTTTAATTGTATCTCTTCTCCTTACTCCCAATACGCTTCTCTGTATTCCATTCTGACATATATTAAGTTTATTTTGTTCGTTGTTCTGTTAATGCCCAAGTTTGGCATGCGTGTGTCATACAAGCAGGATACAAGCATTAAAAACTTTTCGTTACTCCGACATTGGCATCTGTTTGTTTTTCATTATTTCGCAACCAGAATCTCTTGCAAGTGTTAGCTATTCTTCTTTCGAATTCATTCTGCATGTTCTCTGTTGGTGATACTAACTGCCCTAAATAATATTCATTTACGTATTCTTATTGCTGGTTATCGATTCTAATAGTCTCTTTTTGTTGATATCATTAATCACTTATAATTATAATAATTATTTTTTATAGAAAGTGGTTTGTATGCGTCAATGTTTATCGTGTATGTCGATTAGCATCATTACAATAATATTTTGTATTATTATATTTGTTGTATTAGTATATTAAGTAACTTTTTGTACACCGCCGTCGTTCTGTTTTTGTTTATCCTGTTTATCAAAAGCCTGTAAGAGATCGCTTTTAGCGATCAGGCAATTGTACAATTTTGTTTCTATTATAACTTCTGTGTTATTTTTGTTTACAATAAAATAACAAATACAATAAAAATACAATAAATAACAATAAAATAAAATAACACTTTATCTATCTATATATTGTAGCATTACAAATCCCTTTTATATAAAAAATAGGATTGTAAGCTGCAATTAATTAAGAGACTTAGAGTTTAGAGAGAAACTATCTGTTTCGAAATATATAAAAAAAATTATAATGAGATAGTTATTATATTAGATAAAATGTACATTTAATAAAAAAAACTGTTATATTTGAGAGTTTGAGAGAGAAGAGTTCTGCTATTTTAAAAGTTAGGGTTATTAAAGTAAATGGTTTCTTTCACTTGGCTTTTAGAAGATGTTAAGGTATCTGTTACGGACGACTCATAAACCTTTCGATCGATTCATAAACGCGCTTCCTCAAATAGGTAGTGTAGGAACAACTCGAGCATCCTTCGTACTTACCTAGCTAGATCGTACCTAAAACGCGCTTGCTCCAATAGATGGTGGGGGCGGGCTTCATCCGTGTATATAGTGTAACGTAGTAATTCCAGAGACCGTAAATGGCGCGGTTTGTACATCGATCTTTTGTCTTCACTATATCCGTCGAGTGACGTTGACATTTAAGTTATGGACAGGAGACGTTGACCTATCTGTTTTGAGTGATTATCCGCCCAGAAAGAGGGAGGGGGAATTTCGAGGCGCCATTTGAGAGCGTGGTTTTTTTCGGTCTTTTTTACTCACTGGTTGGAAGGAATCTTCCAGAATTTCTAAGTTCCATTTTTTTGTGAAGTCGTGACAAAGTGTGCCCAGGCGTGGTGATCCCATCCCGCGGTGGCGGTGCAAGCCTAAAACCTTTCTGAATGGAGCCTTCGTTGTACTAAGATTGTGCGTAGTACACATATATACCACGCGACGGATGCACGAGTCGAAAACCTTGCTGGACGGAGTATCTACTATGGCTGTTTAATTCGAACCCCTTGCAGTCGTACAAGGGGTTTTTTTTTGTACGGGCCTGCCCTTCATCGTGCTGCTGGCAGTACCTCGCCAGTTCAACGCACCTGCTAGAGGGTGGATTCCTTTCCACGGAGTGCGGCGGTTCTATCTGGCCTCGGTCAGCCCAGGAAACCCTTAGTCATGGTTCAGTATCTCCTATTCCCGGTATAGCAGCCGGTTATACTGCTATTGGCGCTCAACTTTTATTCTATACCTAACCATACCTACCTTGTGGTACGGCGTTATTTAATTCCCTAAATTAAATAAATAAACTAAATTTAATTAACTTTACGTTTACCCACTATTGTTGTTACCGTATTACATAGTACTAGTTAATTTAAGCACATTGCAATTATCTCAAGGGGCCCACCATCGCTTACCATTGTGTTTTAGCCGAGACACACTTACTTATTAGTTTTATACTTGCTATTTGTAATTATAACCTACCTTTTGTAGGACAATAACCTTATGTATTCTTCATTACAATAAATGTAACAACCAGACTTCAACCAACCAAACCAGTTTTTTTCTTTTGATACCTTTTTCACCTTTTTTTCATTTACCGGTACCCATTTCGGATCAAAATAAAGAGGAGGTTCTTTAGGTTGTAACAATAGATTAGGGAAATATTGTGAATTTTACTGTCAGTCAAGCAAGTCAGTGAAGTGAAATAAACCAAGAAAAAGTTAAAAGTCTAGTTAAGAAGTGAAATATTGTACAAGAAAATTTAGAAGAAATAAATAGAAATACAGTCCACTGAACCTGAATTTTCACTGTCGAGATCCCTGACAGTGTTTGGTCCTACGAAGCTGGATCGGAACTGAAACCTGCGGCTTGGAGTGAGACCAGCATTGGCGCTGCTACTCCAAGTGAAGCCTACCTGAAGCCTGCTGCTTGGATTGAGAGCAGCATTGGCGCTGCTACTCCAAGTGAAGCCTACCTGAAGCCTGCGGCTTGGAGTGAGACCAGCATTGGCGCTGCTACTCCAAGTGAAGTCTACCTGAAGCCTGCGGCTTGGAGTGAAACCAGCATTGGCGCTGCTACTCCAAGTGAAGCCTACCTGAAGCCTGCGGCTTGGAGCGAGACCAGCATTGGCGCTGCTACTCCAAGTGAAGCCTACCTGAAGCCTGCGGCTTGGAGTGAGACCAGCATTGGCGCTGCTACTCCAAGTGAAGCCCACCTGCAAACCTGCTGCCTGGAGTGAGCCCAGCCAATACGTGCTCCGATACTCCAGGTGAAGACCAGCGATATACTGCACTGCTTAGCTATAACATAAGCACTGCCATTCCCTGGAAAGCCAATTGAAAAGCGAAGATCACCCAACGGTGCTACTGCCTCGAGTTGAAAAAAGAAAATCACCCAACGGTGCTACTGCTTCGGGTTGAAAAAAGGAAATCACCCAACGGTGCGACGGGTAGCAGAGCATCGGGTAGCCGAGCACCGGAGGAGATACGGCCTGCCCCCCGCCCCCCCTGCGGATCAACAGTTTTAAGATAAGTACAGTAGGGAACTCGGGTAGGTAGGAGTAGGTAGGGGCGTCAAGTGCTGAAGAATGCCAACCACCAGAAGTCGAGCGGCAGCCGATGAACTAAGCGTGTATGAAGACTTTCCTGCCTCGCCGTCTGCGGAAGCATCCCAACCGGAAACAGCACGCGCCGTCGCCACCCGCATTGACACCGGTGTCGCTACTTGTACCATGACCGCACCACCCGGGATCGCGACGACCAGCGCCGTATCACACTCGACGCATGCGCCTGCGTCAGCGCCACCCACAAATGATCCTTCCATGACTAAGGACCTACCGCCGCGACGCACGAACATAGGCGTACCTGCACGAAGAACTCGAGCCGCGTCGATACAGTCCAAAGGATCCACCGCCAGTGCAACCGCGCGTATAAAACAGGCAGAATTCGAAGCCGAAGAACAACTAGCGGAAATCCAACGGAAGGAATTGCAGATACAAGCCACGTTGATACAAAAACGGCTAGCAGCAGACGTCGCTGCGATTCATGAAGAAACCGACCGAGAGAGCAATGCGGCCGAAGAAGTAGAAAACAGGGTCACCGACTGGCTCACACGGGGGGATCCTCGGCACCCTAACATAGTAGATACGGATACGAGATACCAGTCCGGGACCCGGGATAGGTCTAACGAGAGATACACGCCGAACCGTGTCAAGTTTGACCAGCAGCAACGACCCAGGTCGCCGACGCCAAATCGAGCACGAGAACGAGGGATCGATCGGCTGGCTGATTCCATAGAGAGGATGGTCAGAGGAAGAGCACCACCAAGACAAACTCAAGACTTACCGATTTTTAACAGAGCTGTGAGCGAGTGGCTACCATTCAAAGCAGTTATGACGGAATCGACCAGTCTACACCAATTCTCACCGGCGGAAAACATTGCTAGGCTTAGATCGTGTCTTCGAGGTGAAGCGCGACAGACAGTGTCCGCGTTATTATATACTGCGACAGATCCAGCAGCTATCATGCGAACATTGGAATAATGCTACGGGCGCCCAGAGATGAACATAGACAACGCGCTAGAAGAAATAAAGAAGCTTCCACGACTGGGCGTAACTGCTAGTGATCTAAACGCTTTTGCCATCAAACTTCAAAACATAGTAAGTAAGTAAGTAAGTAAGTAAGTAAGTAAAAAGTTTATTTTGATAAACTATACACACACAGATATAAATAAAACAATAAAAGAGTATATATATGTGTCGCACTGACTGTGTACAGCACATCAAAAAGGGTCAGTGTTCAGCTTAATGCTGCAGTAAACTGCAGCGCTGGTTTTCGACACAGACCGTGGTTGACGCACGGACCTGACACACGAACTAATTTAAAATAACAAAGCCTGCTTAAATACAGATTTTAAAAATAGATAAGTACTTATCTTTATATTCAAGTAAAGTGCATTAAACAGTACGTAATATTATAATATTATAAGCTAGATTAGTAAAAACAATAATAAATAAATAATTGATCAGTTGAGCTATTTATAGATAGTTTTAAACGGTCCTTAGCTCAACTGTTTCACATGTATTTATATTATTCTGTAAATTCTAATAATAATTACAGGTATAGGTAATCTGTAATTATTTTTACAATATAAAATTAGTAGGTAATTAAAAACATAAAAGTTTATAATAAGCAAGTGATCAAATATCTAAAACACATAAAATATGGACTAATTTAAGAACTATTTACTAGGTACAGATTTGTTGATAGTAGATATTTAATAAATATTTACTTTTATCTAGCCATCTTTATTAATTTATTGGTAATCTTACATTAAAATACATGCTTCTAGAATAAAAGCTACACTAGGTACACTAACATAATTATGCAAGTACAATTTTAAATAAACGTACGTAATAATTGTAGATAGATAACCAATGAAAGTAAAGATAAACTGACATAGTTTTTGTACATTTTATGTAAGTATATACTCACGAACACCCTAAAAAAAAAAAATTGAAGCAGTTAACTACCTATTTGGAGTGTAGGTATTTATAGAAAAACCACTTATAAGTCTTCCTCTATCTGAATACGAACTGCTGCCGACCCGTCTTCTTTTCGTAAGTAAATACGTCCACCTTTGGTCCAGCAGTATCTCCATTGGTGAAGGCGACATTGTTCCCTAGACTTTGCGAGTAGTTGCCGGTTATATCTAGTTAACCGCTCGTTGAAAAACAATCGTGCGGGCGGCCCCTACATAGTGACAGTAATCGGTTGTCTAGATGAACGAGGCTACATACAGAACCCTATGCTAGCCAGGCAAGTCACTGACAAGCTAGGACAGCATACGAGATCGAAATGGTGCGACTACGCGGAAGATTTTGGACATCCACGAGAGCCAGAAATAGTTACGCTGTCCCGCTTTCTCATGCGCGAGGCCGACCGCGCTATGAGACATTCGTACGGAGCTACGACGACCAAGAGCGCAGTGGTTAACCCACGACCCACGGAACAACAGCCACGGATAAACGATCGTAACCGCAAGACTGTGTATGCAGAGGACAAGACACAGAGGACAAGACACCAGAAGTCGCTAAAACAGAATGCCTCTGTTGCGGAGCCGGACACATAACCACAAAATGTGGTAAAATTGTGAAGATGTCTGTGGACCAGAGATAGGAATGGGCCAAGGAGATACCCGTCTGCTTCCGATGTTTGAACAGCAAACACAGACGTTTCCGCTGCAAGGTCAAGTGGCGTTATGTGGCGTGAACGAGTGCCGTAGACCACATCATGCTCCTCTGCATAATGAAAACGAAGTGACCACGCCCACCGCGGAGCCAACTCTCAGCGAAGAGATGGCGCTAACGGCGTCAGCGCATACGTCAGTAAGCACGCCCGAGTCTTACTAAAAGTATGCCCGATCACGATCAAAGGCTGTAACGGGAATGACATAAATACTTACGCTTTATCAGATGAAGGATCAACGATAACGCTGGTAGATGATGAGATCGTTGTGAGGGTTGGAGCTCAGGGCCTGAAACGGTCCTTACACATCGTCGGCGCTACTTCTAGTCAAAGTGAACCCGATAGCCGAGTAGTAGATATTTCAGTTCGAGGGCGCGGTCAGGCTAACTATCAGCTAATCAAAGCACGCACGGTGAAGAATTTAACACTGGGACGACAATCAGTCAGTACGGAACTTCTTCAACAAACGCACTTACGAGAATTAAATCCGGAAAGCGTATGTTATACAAACGCAAGACCGCAAGTTCTTATTAGAGCTGATAACTGGCACCTCATAGTGACACGGCGGTTACTAACAGGAAAAAGAAATCAGCCTGCCGCATCACTTACTAACCTAGGATGGATCATTCATGGTTGCATACCTAGATACACCATAGCACAGGGAGACAATATTTTGCACGTGAACAAGTGCCAAGAAGCCCAGAACGATAGTCAAGCGAGCGGCCGAGACAACGAACCAAACGAGCTAGTCAAGGCGCACTTCGACATAGACGCACTGGGCGTATCGATCAAACGAAAACCGATAGCAGAACATGAACGCGCTAAGGAAGTTTTCAACGCCACAGTTAAGCGAATAAACGGGCATTTCGAGGTGGGACCGTGGATCAAAGATAAAGTCGAACTACCACCGAGCTACGACATGGCCGTGCGTCGACTGCGAGGAATATAACGTAAAATGGACAAGTCACCTGAATTTGAAAGTAGTTACACGGCTCAAGTGCAGAGACTGCTGGACAATGGATATGCTGCTCTATGCGAAATGGATCACGACCAGAACGATCGTCTGTGGTACCTACCTCATTTTGCAGTCATGAATCCAAATAAACCAAACATGGTACGGTTGGTGTTCGACGCAGCCGCAAGCACGAATGGAACTTGTTTGAACGACGTGCTTCTGGACGGACCGGATCTACTACAGGCATTACATGGGATTTTGTTCCGCTTCAGAAAGAAGCCGATAGCAGTCACGGCTGACATTAGAGACATGTTTCTTCGAGTGAAAATAAGGCCAAAAGATAGAGTAGCTCAACATTTTCTATGGCGGGGCAAAGAACGTTCCGGACGACCGCAGAAATATGTAATGTTGTCAATGATCTTTGGTGCTCTTAGCTCTCCGTTTTTAGCTCACAGCGTGAGAGATCGAAACGCAGCGGACCATAAAGACTCGCACCCACTAGCTTTCAACGCCATAACCCAGAATCATTACATGGATGATTGGGTAGATAGTTTCGACACTGAAGAAATAGCCGCGCAAACAATAGCGGAAGTACGCGAGGTACATAGTAAAGCAGATTTTGAGCTAGCAGGTTGGAGTTCGAACCGTAATGTTTTGTTGGAAGGCACCGCTGAAGAGAACCGAACGCACGCACCCAAGGAGCTCGCAGCCAACGCTCATTTGTATGGAAAGACGTTGGGGATTCTATGGCTACCTTGGACCGACGAGCTTGCGTTCAACACTACTATGCCACGCGTGCCGGACGAAATAAAGAACTTTACACCGACCGAACGCGAGGCGCTCGGAACTGTCATGTTGTTGTTCGATCCGTTAGGGCTGTTAAGTACATATACTATTTCAGCCAAGATCATGCTTCAAGAACTATGGAAGAAAAAGGTGGGGTGGGACGAACCGATTCCCCCCGAAGAAGCAACGATCTTCAACGAATGGCAAGCGGATTTAAAATATATAAGTGATCTCGAGACTACCTAGGTGCTACCATCACGGAGATGTCACTAAACAACAGCTACATGTATTCTGTGACGCTAGTGAACAAGCCTTCGCAACGGTCGCATACTGGCGCTTCGTCAGTAAAGAAGGCGTCAGCAACAAACTGGTGGCAGGAAAAGCGAAAGTCGCACCGTTGAAAGCATCCCACGAATGGAACTGCAAGCTAGTCTAATCGGTGCGAGACTCGCCAAAGAAATCATCGAAGGTCATATGATAGATCTAGAAGTAATCTTGTGGAGCGACTCGAAAACGGTACTGCACTGGATC
Source organism: Lampropteryx suffumata (assembly GCA_948098915.1). Lineage (NCBI taxonomy): Eukaryota > Metazoa > Arthropoda > Insecta > Lepidoptera > Geometridae > Lampropteryx > Lampropteryx suffumata. The sequence goes on from OX402560.1 coordinate 2,154,554, forward strand.
AGGCGGGACTCGGTACGATACACGCCCTATGTAGTGCATCGGCTGAGCGAGATAGCAGAACTCACCCGGACGGAACAATGGCGGTGGGTTCCCACCGCGCATAATGTGGCCGATGACGCGACCCGCTGCGGTAACACCCACACCCACCCAACAATAACCGTTGGTTCGTAGGCTCTGCGTTCCGATATGAAGCTGAGGATCGCTGGCCTAAAAAGGTAGAATCTGAGCTGGGACAAGAAGAAGTGTTAGTTACGTGCACAAGTAAGAAAACGCCATTTATCGACGTCTCCAGATTTGCATCCTACGAACGAATAGTTAGATCCTTTGCTTATATGTTAGCGATTATGGAGAAATGTAGACGACGCGCTAAAGGGCTTGAGATTAGACACATACGAGAAGCCGAGCGACTGCTCATAAGAGAAGCGCAGCGAGAATGTTTTTGGGAAGACTTACAGCGTTTAGCAAAAGAAAAGAACGTCAGTCGTTCTAGCCGCCTCTATAAACTTGACCCGCAGTGCGGTACTGATAAAATAATCCGTTTAAGAAGTAGAATAAATGCTGCTAAAGTGTTAGATCAGTCAAGAGACCCACCGATTCTGGATGGATCACACCAACTTACGCGCCTATTGATACGGCATGAACACGTAAAAAACGAACACATTGGGAGAGAGCAAATAGTAAACAATCTACGACAACGATATTGGATACTACGTTTACGTACTACGGTTAGAAAAACAATACATGACTGTGTATGGTGTAAGGCAAAAAGGGCTAACCCATCCGTACCAGTAAAAGGAAATTTGCCTCGAGCTCGCCTTAGTACCCACACACGACCATTCACAAACTGTGGTCTAGATTGTTTCGGCCCAATGTGGGTGGTAATCGGAAGACGAAGAGAGAAGCGGTGGGGAATGATCTTTACCTGCCTATCGATCCGAGCCATTCATATAGAAATAATAGCAAGTCTAAGCACTGACTCTGCTATCATGGCCATCAGAAGGATGGCTGCGCGTCGGGGAGTACCGAGCCTCATAATGTCCGACAACAGCACCAACTTTCGGGGCTCAGGCAAAGAACTAAAGAAAGCATTTCAGGAGTGGCTTCCAGCACTAAAAGATTTTGCTTTAAGAAAAAGGATCGAGTGGTGTTTCATCGATCCTGGCGCACCAAACCAAGGAGGAGCCTGGGAACGAATGATAAGAACGGTAAAGGGGGCTCTAGCAGTAACTCTCTCTGAGCGCGCACCTAAAGAAGAGGTATTAAATACTCTGATGACAGAAATAGAGCATACGGTGAACTCTCGACCTTTGACTCATGTACCAGTCGACCCTGAGGACATGGAAGCTTTAACCCCAAACCATTTCCTGCTAGGAAATGCGATCGGTCTTCCCTACGTTGGAGAGTGTGATACGGCCGACAAACGATCCTGGCGTGTTGCTCAAGCCTTAGCAAATTCGTTTTGGGCAAGATGGATAAAGAAATACTTACCTACACTGGCGCCTCGAAATGATATAAGAAAGACGGTAAATAACGTCAAACCAGGTGATTTAGTGGTGATAGCCGACGGATTGCTACCTCGAAACGTGTGGCCCGTGGTCTAGTCGAGCGGGTATACGAGGGGCCCGACAAGGTGGTGCAGAGTGCAGATGTAAGGACGCGAGGGGATCTTCCGAAGACCGGTGAGAAGGCTCATCGTCCTACCAGTAGAAGAGGGCTGCGAACATCTACGCAGCCTTCTACTAATAAACGCGCTTGCTCAAATAGGTATGGTAGGAACAACTCGAGCATCCTTCGTACTTACCTAGCTAGATCGTACCTAAAACGCGCTTGCTCCAATAGGTGGTGGGGGCGGGCTTCATCCGTATATATAGATTAGGGAAATTTATTGTGAATTTTACAGTCAGTCAAGCAAGTCAGTGAAGTGAAATAAACCAAGAAAAAGTTAAAAGTCTAGTTAACCAGTCGGGCTGATTTCGGTCGCCAGCGACCGAACTAATCCATACCGTTGAGCGGCGGCCGGTCGCCAGCGACCGCACGGAGCCAAGCCGAATTTTGCCTTAGCATTTAAAAATAATATATAATATATAATAGGGCGTATTTTACCTTACAAGCTTTAGGTTGTTACTACATCTTGAACCGACCAACACAATGGAAAAGTTTGAGACAGTCAAACGCATCACGCAACATCAAACAATCAACTTCAATCTCAAGCCACTTTTGTTCGACTACGCATTTGGATGCGAGTGTTGTGTGAGGAAAAGTTAAGTTTTGTGGTAAAAATAAAGCAAATTCAAGGTAAGTGGAGCAAAGGTCTTTTGGCTTACCGCTGTTAACTGAGGTGCCCAGGATAGGTGCCTATCCATGAGTACACCTAAGTTTTTTACCACTTCGCAAATTTCTATGATAGTGTTATCGAACATAGCTCGCGGGAGGCTAAGCCAGTCGATCCGAGACAACATTCTTGAGCTTCCTATAATAATTACTTGAGTTTTAGATGGATTTACTCTGAGACCGTATAATTTGCTCCACTCTAGAATACTCGCAAAGTCAGTGTTAGTACTGGCGATGGCTTCAGCTAAGAGCTTGTGTATAAATTTGTAAATCATCTGCATAGAGGTGGTAGGAAGAAGAGAGACGTTTAGGTATAGAGTTTATGAATATAGCAAAAAGAAGAGGAGATAAAACGCCGCCCTGAGGAACACCAGCACTCACTTGACACCAGGATAAGTGTCATCAATGCGAATTTGTTGCCGGCGACCATACAGGTAACTACGAAACCAGTCAATTAGTGTTGGAGATATGTTATAAGAGCGGAGAATAGCTAATAGAATATCATAGTCCACATTATTGAAGGCATTACTAAAGTCCAGAAGGGATAAAACAGTTACTTGACCGTTTTCCATGCCAAGTCTGATATCATCAGTAATTTTAATGAGAGCAGAGACAGTGCTATGAGCTGAGCGAAAACCGGACTGATAGGGATTATTATTGTTGTGTATTATTGTGCCTGTCCCGCTCGCTAAAACTCGTTTTGCTAATTACCGCTATCAACTCGCTCGCTCGCTATTTTTTAAATGTCTGCATTTATTAATTTTTACCGTTACCCATTATTTATTAATTATTACTCACATTATGATATTTTCAATTCGCATATGCTAACAAGCGGGGAATTACGCCGAGAACGCGAGTTTTCTGAGCGCGCTCCGCGAGAAGACGCGGAGCAGGCAGCGGCTCCACGCGCAGCCCGTGCCCGCCAGCTGAGCGCCGGCTGCGAACGCCACGATGCACTCGTTATCCTTCCTGATAATTATGTTGAATGAATACAATGAACATAATTAAGGTTTTTAATTTTAATTGTTTTCTTTTATTTAGAATGAATTTTAATTTTCAAGCATTTTTAATTTTTATGTTTGTGAGTGTGATATATTATTATAATTTAGTTAATTTAATTAATATTTAATAGTTTATATATGAATCTGTATCTCTTCCGTATCCGTAAGAAAAAAGTCCGAAAACAATTCATTTTCAATTTATTTTTCTATAATATACAGTTTTTCTAAACTTTTCGTTTCATTATCTAATCTTCAGACGACGAAGGCGATATCTGTAAACAAAAATCTATTCAAGCGAATCAAGCATCAAACAAAGTTAAGCATTAAGTGAAGTGTTCCTATACAACCAAGAGCACTCGAGTAGGAAAAAAGACAACCGAGACTTTTCAGACTACTTACTGAGACTTTTTAATCACAGTAGGTAGCCACATAAATTGCACTGGAACTGAGACAGCTGGGGAATGATCGTAAAACCTACCCTCTGTATTCTTTTACTGGCGTATCCTTGTAAAAAATTACGAACTGCAGGCACTAAAGATGTTATCGATTGGCATAATGTTGCCATTGTTTCGGCCTGCAGTCTACTGGTGTTGGCTGATATTACAGCAGCCTCAGCCTGCGCTTTCGCGGCTTCAGCTTGTCTCAGCGCAGACTGAGCGAGCAAGCTGTCTGTGTGTGCGCGCATCTCCTCAATGCGCATCATCAAACTGAGGTTCTCGTCGAGTTCCCCACGGCTTGCTGTCGGAAAAATCATACATTAAGAAATAGAAAAGACAGAAACACTTTCGCGGGGTAATTTTATACATTATGTAGGTATTTCGCAGACTACAAGTTTTTTGTAGACTTTATTACCTACTTTGCACTTGTGGTTGAACTCTTGACGACTTTTGAGTCCTTTGGTAAGGCCTCTGCCGCGGTTGTTTCCGCTGTCGTCGACGCGGCGAGGACGGTACCGATGCCGGCAGGGATGGCGAGAGCGGTCGCAGTGTTGATGAGGCCGAAGGTGACATCCGGGAATGGAGTATCATGCTTGATGGGGACGGCAAATAATTCCCTTCTTCCAGGATAATTTAATTGCTGAATAATTGTTAAATACATAACTAGAAAGACAAGAAAGCTCCGTTACATGAGAGGCTATAATTACATACAAATGATTTTGGTAACTAAAATTAGGTCTAAAAATTATATTTTTTTTTATAATTTCTATATCATGTCATGTGACCAAATTATCATGTCAAAAATCATGTCATCAACCTAAGGGGCTCATACTTGTATTGATTTGTGGGTGTTTACGACATAATTTCATTTTGTTATTATCACGTTAGCGAAACACTAACGAAAACAATTTATTGTTTCAAAAACGTAAATAAATAAACAAACTTACTCTTGCTGTTCAATTTCCACAGAAACTGCTCTGTGGAGTTCGTCTTGTTCTGCCTGTTAGTAAGGAAAACCAAGGATAACTAACACATAATTATATCAAGTAAATAAAAAATGATATCACCCTAGGGCCTAGCAGCCCAGCCTATTAAATTAAACCCCGAGAATTAAACAGCGCTATTCTGAAGTACGAGTATATTTAGAAGTACATTTCAACGCGGTTTTTTTTAGTCAGTGCGTGCGTCTACGTCTGATTCAATACTCCACAAAATAGCGGGAAAGTTCGCCGTGAAATAATCCAAGCTTAAAGATAATGTTAGCAAGTAGGTATATCTAGTAAGTATTTAGTATATAAATATCAACATCATAACTTCAGCCTGCTTTTGTATTTACCTGTATAAATGGGTTTTGGGCAACATTGGGAATGGGTCCAATGTCTCGCCCAATAATATCAGCTACCCTCTCTTCTATAGCAGTGAGGGGTACACTTATTGAAGGCCCACCGCCTGTGCGACGCTGAGAGAGAGTAAGGCTCGTCAATTTTAATTTTATCCTACTCTTCAAATCATTCCAAATCTGGAAATTTTAATTATTTATGAACACAAATAGTTTAAGAACTTAATTTATAAATAAGTACGTTTAAAATTAGATACTTTGGTCCACTCTTTGGGCAGTCTTACAGGCCCTTCTTTATTAAGTGCGTCAGTGCACTCATGCCAAAGGCGGGCCAACATAGCCCGTCCCTCTATTGATCGCAGTCTGCCGAGGGCCAAATCTTTATTGGCCTCGGCAAACTCCATCAACAACTGAAGCTGCTGTAGGGTGGTGGTCGGGCGTCCACCGTCCATTGTATCTGAAAAGTACAAAGCTGGGCCATATATATTACTTAATGATACATATTACAATATCATGGACGATCAGTGTCTTGTGAACACTAGGTATTTTTCTCTAATAAGTACACTTATTGTTAATATCTCTATTATGAACAAAAACAATACTTACTTGGCGCAAGTTAAATTATGTAAAATAAATATGAATTAAAGGGTAACAAGCGATGAATACCCATTAACTACTAAATCAAAATCAATATCGTTTTTGCCAGTCATAGAGTTTACCATGGCCGACAATCATTGAACTTTAAATCCTGGCCGATTTATAGTCTATAGAGAACGATAGTACTAACATAGTTAACAGTTCCTCTCCCCCTTCTTTCATACTTCTTTCCTGCCCGATCAAGGCGTGTTTGTTTCCTACTTTGCTATCGACATCAAATCATTCTTTTGACGACCTCTGTGGCGCAGTGGGCTAAGTTCCGGCCGAGATGCAGAAGGTTGCGGGTTCGATTCCCGCCGCGAGACAAATGTTTGTATGATCTGCAAGTATTTGTTTCGGGTCTGGGTGTTTGTATGTATAATATGTATGTATTTACAAAAAAAAAGTATTTAAGTAGTATATTAGTCATGTGGTACCCATAACACAAGCTCTGCTTACTTTGGGGCCAGATGATGCTGTGTGAAATGTCCGGGGTTATTTATTATTTATTATTCCAAACAAACCAACCAAACTACAAGCAACAGCTGTTGTAGTTTCAAAGCTAAATGACGTTGATTTTTAAATTCTGGAAGTAATTTATATTTATCCTCTCAATTCCTGAACCTGTTATTTAATCTCGCAGTAATGTACAAGTGCTGTGTTGTGAGCTGTGCTAGTAAACGAAAGGACGTCAGTTTTTTTATGCTTCCGAAAAGAGAGATTGGACTCTTGGACTGGACTTCGATTGGAATAAAAGACTTCTAGACCTGAAGTTTTCAAGATCTTCGCAAGCAGAATGATTGTGTTTCGAAAGCATTTTTAGAAGAGATTTCTCGCTTCAACTCGAGAGCACATGCCTATCCAACGTAATCTGCTGTTACCGAAATGTCTGTCTATTGGTGTTCTTCTGCTATAATCACCAGTAAGTACTTATTTTACCTACTTATTTTACCAAAATCATTAAATAATAATTATAATAATAATAATGATAATGTAAGCAGAGCTTGTGTTATAGGAACCAAGTGACTGTTAAACTACATAATCGACTGGCCTGTCAGCTCAGTTGGTAGTAGCCTTCTGTGCTCTAAGTTGAGGGTTTGATTCCCTCCCAAGATAAACAAGTGTGTGAAAAGCATGTGAAGTGTGCTTAAATTTCTTTTTTTTACCAGATAGTACTGTGATCATCATGTGATTACACACCATGAAACTACAACATTTGGCTCACACCTACTCCAAAGCAGATTACACCTAATCCAAATGTCAACATCAACATACCAGCTGTTCTCGGCCTGTACAGTCTGATAAGTGATGATGGTAAGAAGCCTGATGACTCTTGTCCCTTAAGAGATGGATGGGCCATTGATATGAGATGCTACTTGTGTAGACACCCTTGCCGCATCCCATTACAGTCTGGGATTTCTCTTAGAGCTGGTGAGGACAGCTGCATGTGAGGAGGTGCTGAGGACCTGATAAGATGAAAATATGCCTTTCTTTCTTGAATTCAAGGCCGCTTCCGTGAAATAATCAAATGTTATGGACCAGTTTGGCTATCGATAGATTATTTTACTCAATTAAGATAGCTCAACTGTTTGACTTGTATTTTGTATTATTCTGTATATTTCTGTAAATAAATGTCTAATTGTATAATCAATGTGTTTATTATGATTATCAGGGTCTTTCCTTTGTAGATCAATAAAATATTTTAAAATAGTAAGCAATTGTATGCAAGCAAGCAAAAAAAAATATACTCGGTAGAATGAATACCTTGCTGATGCTAAAAGGTTCATTCAAAATAGAAAAGGTATCTGTCATATGGGATAAGGTGAACAGGTATTGGACAGGATTTCGTCTATGGGAGTGCCCCGTCTGATGCGTTAGCATCCTATAGTTTGTGGAGTTTACAATCCAAGTTGTCAATATCTTGACATATTATAATACTAGCAGATTCGCTCGCGACTTCGTCCGCATGTTTTAGTTTATGTAAATACATTTTTTTTCATCATCCACATCTTCGACTTTTTCTTCTTATCGTGTTACTAGTTCTTTCGAACCAGAGTAATGAAAGGATCAAGGCGCGTCTCAAAGGCTCTTTCCGTAAATGTTCATCTCCTGAATGTTACACAAACTTAGGACACCCTAAGTTTGTAGGTACTATGCACCACGATCCTGTGTTAATTCTGTCCATTCGCGGCCCACGATTTCGACTAATGGCCCATATGACGGACGACAGACGATCCATTATCTAGTTCTCTGCCACCATTTAGTGGGTAAACACTCCACCTGAACTTATGGAAGCCAGCCGCTGCCTATGAAACAGGCTGCCGCTGCCTCACAAGTGAAAATACGTTTAGAGCAGATTTTTTTTATTAAATAGCAGGAATTAGGTGATTCGCGCCTATTGCTAGTTGACACGAGTTACATAATAGAAGGCAAATCAACGGTTCGACGTCTATCGTCGAAACATACATACAAACAAACTTAACCGCTTTTTATTATAGTGTAAATATTAAAAATAATCACTCAATCGATCAACGATAACAAGTGGATTACAGATGTCAATACCAAAAGAAGAACAAAAAGTTTAATAGGATTTATTATTGTCGTTGTAAACTCTAACGTTTTATGTTTGGATCTATTTTGGTAAATTAAATGATTAATACGTTCAGAAAAAATAGCGCGGTACCATTTTGACATCTATATTAAGAAAATCAAAACTTTATCAGAATCGCTGCCAATATATTTTCGTTCAATGGTAAAATACGTTGGCAAATAGCGCGATCGCCCTCCTGATCAATTTTTTTTGACTATTCTGATCGGCTGATAATAGGTTGGGGAAAAAGTTTCTTCGCATTTTTTAAGAAAATTCAAAACGTTTTTTAATATAGTTTATTTACATTTAATTAAAGTATGTAGGTACCATTTTGTTCGATAACAGTAATTATAATTATAAAGATTATAAAAGTAATATTGTATTATTATTTTATATTGGTGTTTAGGTGTTGAGTGTTTATTATTCAAAATCCTATAATTTTAAACATAAGAAAAACAATTTAACTTCTTTAATTATATTCCTAGGAACGTAATTATTTGAGCATATTCTCTATACCCTCATAATCAAAGTTTTTGAGCCAGTTGAGTTTTATCCTTTTAATTTCATTATAACCATACTTCTTAACCCTATGTTCTTTATTTAACTTATTATACAAATGTGGAACTAAAACTTGAAACTGCCTCTGAGCATATGTGGTTCTTACTCTTGGTGTAGGACACGTGTCAAGTCTTTTTAACCGACTTTATCAAAAAGCAGGAGGTTCTCAATTCGTCGGAATCTTGTTTGAAAGGGTATACTTCAACGTAATTATAGACGTTACAAGTAGGTGCGGAACTACTATTCTATGATAACGTCTAATACATTCGCAGATGAATAATTTTCTAACGCTTAAGAATTTTTTTCTTTTCGATAACAGCTGTTTTAGGGTGTCTGTAGGGTAGGCAGAAAAAACCTTTATGACAGAACGTTGCGCACGTTCGGCTGCAATAATGTGTGTTTTTGCTGCATTACCCCATACGCATATGCAATACCTAATGATGCACTCACACAATGCTCTGTATGTTTGAATAATTAGTTTGTGGTCGGCAACTGATCTTAGGTTCTTGAAAACGTAAATGTTAACCCTTGATACCAGCGATGTAATATGGATATTCCACTTGAGCGCACTGTCTATTAGCACGTCTAAATATCTAATCGAGTCCACTCGAGTCAACGTGGAGCAGTTACATTTGACACAGCGATAGTTACGATTGCATGAGTAAGTATGAATCTTAACTTTAATAGTTAACAAGTCGATTATCTTTCCATACAAACGTCGAAGGGTGATCACACTACCGTCTGATGATAAACAACCAAAACTAAACGTGGTATTAATTTGTCTTGTCATAATCTATGCTTGTATCAATACAGAATTGTAAAAATAATATGGGTAAGACTCAAATAAATCGTTTTTCATCACTGATTTTAGCGCAATTTTAGGTGTGAATAAATAACAAACTAAGTACCCAAACTAAAAAAATATTCCAATACAAGCATAGATTATTTATTCGACAGCACAAATAACTAACTCAAATATTTTTTTAAATAAATACATTCAGTAGTTTTTTCATGAGAAACCTTGAGCCAAAGGTCTATTCATAATTTTTACGCAATTGTTTTATTTAGAAATCATAGATTAATCTGATCATATGACTCGAAATTATAATCACGCTATCTCTTTACTGCTCATCTCTATCCTTGGTGCACGTCTATCCTTATCTCACACTAAGCTAGGTGAAATAGCATGCATTTTAGCTGCGCCCACTAACGAGTTTGTGCCGCTGACTCGTGTATCCTTAAGATCCGGTTCAGGTTTCCCAGCGATCGTGAAACTGTAACACATGTACTTGGTTTTGCTTGTATGCTTGTATTTAGCGACAGCAGACTGTTTTCGAGCCATTGTGTTACTACTGAGAGACATTCTTCAGCTAGATCTGCAACTCTTAGCCATGTTTTGTCATGAAGGAGCAGAACCGTATCATCGGCCAACATCAATAGGTCAAGACCAGGCAAGGTGGTTTAACACAGGTCATTGATATAATAGGTTGGGGAAAAAGTTTTTTCGCATTTTTTAAGAAAATTCAAAACATTTTTTAATATAGTTTATTTACATTTAACTAAAGTATGTAGGTACCATTTTGTTCGATAACTTTTTGCCATTTTGTAGGTAGGGACATGATCCCATTGCTATAGAAATTTTGGGACTTCTGATCAAAACACCGCGACAAGTGGTTTTGGCAGTCCTCTCGTGATGTTAACCTGACACTGCCTAAAGAATTCTGAAGAGACCGAAACAGGTGGAAATCTGAAGGTGCAAGATCAGGACTATACGGCGGATGCATTAACACCTCCCAGCCAAACTCTCTTAATTTTTGCTGAGTGGCTAAAGATGTGTGAGGTCTAGCGTTATCATGATGAACCACATCGACACATCCAAACCACACCCCTTCTGTTGATTAATTCCGGCCGCTTTCTCTCAACTTCTTGCTTTACTCTCATCAGTTGTTCGCAGTAGAGTTCAGAATCGATGGTCCTGCCTGGTGGTAACAGCTCATAATGAATAATGCCCTTCCAATCCCACCACACACACAGCATCACCTTGTTGCGAGTTAACCCGGGTTTCGCCACAGTCTGTGAAGCCTGACCGGCCTTTGACCACGACCTTTTTCGCACGTTCTTGTCGTACGTGATCCACTTTTCATCACCAGTTATCAGCTTCTTCAAAAATGGTTCGGTTTCATTACGTCGTAATAAAGAATCACAAATGAGCACACGGTTCATTAGGTTTCTTTCAGTGAGCTCGTTAGATACCCAAATAAAGAGCTTTTTTGTGTACCCAGTTTTTTTCAAATGCGCCAAAACTGTTTTGTGGTTAATTCCCAGTTCTTCAGCTACGTCGTAACTACTGATATGCCGATCTTGCTCCACTTTTTCAAAAATGGCATCCATTTTATCCGTAATAGGGTGACCAGAGCGTCGTGCATCTTTGTCATCAAAATTTCCGGATTGGAAACGTTTAAACCAAATTTGTGCTACTCTCACAGACACTGCACTAGGTCCATAAACATCGCAATTTTTTTTTGAGGCTTGCGTTGCATTTTTACCTTTTTTGTAGTAAAATTTTAAAATGTATTGAATTTCTTCATTAGATTCACTCATCTTGACAGTACGAAAAACAAATAAAAATCACACATTTTCCTAATTTGAATTTGGAATTATGTTCTTTAAAATTTAAACTTTTAATGATACCAAAACCTGCCAGATACAAATAGTATAGCCAAAGAGATTTTATTACAAGTTCATACATACTATAATGCGAAAAGACTTTTTCCCCAACCTAATATTTCTGCTGCGCTCGAGTAAAATCCCCAAATCGCCCAAAATTCCTGCTTGGGCTATTAATAGTATTTTATTTACTTTTGAAGTGAAAACTGCTTTATCATCGTTGTGATTTGAAAGAAAAAAGAGACAGACACATAAATTCATAAGATTAAATCTTATGGGAGAGAGTGGGAGAAAATGAGAAAATGAGAAAATGAGATAGGAAGCATTCTATAGTGTTTCTTATATTCGTGGTTCTAACATATTTGAAAGTTACACTTCTTCCACGTGTGAATTGCACACTTGTTTTTTTTTTGTAAATACATAGAAACACCCAGACCCTAGACAAATAATTGTAGATCATGGAAACATTTGTCATACAAACATTTGTCCCGAAGCGAGATTCGAACCCGCATCCTTCCACGTCTCACACGGCCCTTGGCCCACTGCGCCACAGAGGTCGTCCCCTCGGTCGAAACTTTGCATAGATGTAGGAAGATTAAAATACCTAGTTATGCAACCGGCTAGTAGGCTAATCACAACTTTGAATGTGTGAGAATGCAAGCTAGCATATTGCAGAGGTCGCTGCATTAGTCAGTGAGCGAAATGATGTACAATCATGGGGTCAACTTAAGACCTTACTAAACCAACACTTTGGTGATCCGAGAAGCGAAGAATGTAAAGCGATAGAATTGGAAACTTTAAAAATAAAACATGGGGAAAGCTATTTAGATTTTTGTAATAGGGTACAGTCAGTTCGATCAGTACTGATATCTAAGGTGAACCAACTAGTAGACGCAAACACTAGAACCAGCAAGGTTAGTATTTATAACAATACAGCGCTAAATGTATTTTTATATAACTTGCCCGAAAACCTTATTCGGTCAGTACGTATGAAAATGCCGGATACTTTAGAAAAAGCACTTGAGTTCGTACTGGAGGAAGTTAACTTTTATGAGCAGTATAGCCTCCGTAGTAAAATGTTTAAGCCACAGCCTGCAATGGGCACACCAACACCAGCTAAATTTGGTAGCAACTTTCCAGCTCAAAGCATGCCATTTCAGCCCAATAGCTTGAAGCCGATATATGCGCCCCCTAGTTTTAAATTTGGTATTCCGGGTAATAGTCAATACCGACAAGCGTTTGTGCCTAGGTTTGCTTCACAAACTCCTCCGATTGGTTATCGGCCACAGTTAGTACAGCCACAACAATTCGGCATGCCAAGGTATATGCAACCTCAAGGTTCTAATTTAAAGCCACAGCAGTCTGGTTATCAACCACAGCAGTTTGGTTATCGACCGCCGCAGTTTGGTTATAGGCCTCAAAATCAATTCGGGTACAAGCCTCCCAACCCGTTAAACAGCAATGATATATCTATGAGGACTGCACTTCCTCAAAAACCACAAACACAGGTTCCGACACAACAGCCACAAGGCTTTCGATTAAATGAATTGGATTTAGGCGATTGCTATGGGTATTATGCATACGATGAAGATTTTGAAAATGAAGGATATTATGAGTGTGATGATGGGTATAACTATGAGGAATACTATGGTTCCCAAACGGAACCAGAGACTCCAGCGATTGAGAACAAAAGCGAGCCGGAAAAATTGGTGACTGACGATAACGTGAATAGCACGGATATTAGAAATTTTCACATTTTAGCCTCAATAAAAAAAGGGAAGTAATAAATCTAAATTGTAATATAAAATTGAAATTACCGTATATCTATCTACCAGAAATTAATGGAAAATTTATGATAGATACGGGAAGTACGCGATCTTTTATTAGTCCAAGAAAAGCTTACCAATTTTTCCGCGAGTTTACTTTATGTGAGCCATTCACGGTAATAAGTACGCATGCATCGAGCAGTCATAATGAGGTCGTGGAAATTCCACTAATGCCATCTTTTCAATGTAATGAGTTTCATAAGTTCTACGTTTACGATGTGGACGCTCAGTATGACGGACTTATAGGAAACGACCTGTTAATACAGTTAGAGGCAGTAATTGACTTAAAACACAATAAGCTCAGAACAAAAACCACAACTCTATCTATAATACAATGTATAACGAACCATGTGATAGAGTTAAACCCCCGCACCGAACAACGAGTACAAATACCTACGGACTTGTATTCTGGGGATGCCCTAATAAACTTTCAACAATTCTGCAATGGTGTTAGAATGCCTGCTGCTATTGTTAGATGCAAAAATGGATATGCTACCACCATTATTCAGAACGCGCTAGAGACGGAAATGACTTTAACTATCACTGCTCCGTTCAAGGTAATGGAATTTAATAACGATAGCGTTATAAACGTAAACTGTTATAATGACGTAGAAATGAAAGATATGGAAGTAGATGACATTTTAGAAAAAAGCTTGACACGACTTAGATTAGACCACATGAACCAAGAGGAACAGAAGTGCATTTCTGAGTTATGTAAAGAATATAAGGACATATTTTATTGTGTTGTTGTTTTATCCTTTAAGCTTTACAAATCAAGTTAAACATTTTATTCGAACTAAAAATGAAGATCCTATTTATGTTAAGCCATACAGACAACCTCCTGTCCAAACACAAGAAATAAAATCTCAAGTAGAAAAGTTATTAAAAAATAACGTAGTTCAGGAATCGCATTCACCATGGAACGCACCTGTTCATCTTGTTCGAATATCGAATTATCGAGTTAAGTATCGAATGGTCATTGACTACAGGCGACTTAACGAAATTACGAGAGACGACAAATACCCTTTACCCAATTTTACAGACTTATTTGATAAACTAGGTAAGAGCAAATATTTTACGACTTTAGACTTAGCTAACGGCTACCATCAAATTGAAATTAACGAGACTTACAGAACAGACAGACAGACAGAAGACAGCTTTTAGTACAGAAGCAGGGCATTACGAATTCCTGAGAATGCCGTTTGGCCTCAAGACCGCACCAGCGACTTTTCAACGAGCCATGGACAATGTCCTTAGGGGGCTCCAAGGGTTGCATTGCTTGGTATATATGGACGATATTATTATCTATAGTACGAGTATGCAGGAACACATTAAAGATTTAAAATCCATCTTTAACAGACTGAGAGAGGCCAATCTTAAGGTACAACTTGATAAATCCGAATTTAAGAAAAGAGGTACTTTATCTAGGTCATACTATCACCGACCAAGGCCTTAAGCCGAATGATGATAAAATACGGGCAGTTTTAAACTATCCACTACCAGAAACAGTTACTGAAATTAAGAGTTTTCTGGGTCTCGTAGGATATTACAGGCGCTTTATCAAAGATTTTGCCAAAATAACGAAACCATTAACGAATTGCCTTAAAAAACGGTGTAAGATTGTAATAGATCAAAAATACGTAGATGCTTTTAATCAGTGCAAGGAACTTTTAACACACGCACCTATACTTCAGTACCCCGATACATCAAAGCCCTATATTCTAACAACAAACGCATCCACAGTCGCGATAGGTGCCGTATTATCACAGGGTATCGTAGGAACTGATAAGCCTATCGCTTACGCGAGTAGAACCCTCAGTGAGACTGAAATGCGCTATAGCACCATTGAACGCGAACTCTTAGCAGTTATGTGGGCTGTCAAACACTTCAGGCCCTACCTATACGGTACAAAATTTACTATCCATACAGATCATCGCCCTTTGGCCTGGCTAGATTCTCTAAAGGAACCAAATTGTAAGTTAACACGTTGGCGACTTCGTTTGCAAGAGTATAATTTTGAGACTAAAATATATAAAACTGGTAAGCAAAATACGAACGCCGACGCATTATCACGCATCAAGGTTTATGCTATAGTTAATGATTCGTCAGATGAATCAATGAAGGTTAATGTAGACGAAAAAGAACAGCGACTTCAAAAACACATTCAAGAAGTAACTGAGAAAATTGAAAAATTAAGTAGAGACTCTAAAGACACCGATGAAACACATGTAGAAATAATAGAACTGTCAGATACATATGATACGGAAACGGTGCGTAATGTTTCAGAATTAGAACGCAATTATCCACTACCGCCGTTATCAAGTTGCACGGGTGGAACTATTCATTCAGCGGAAGATTTAGAATCCAAAGGGATTCCTATCTTGAATGAAGCTATTGACACAAAACCTAACCAAATATTGGTCTTTACTTGGTTTAGGAAAGAAATACAAGTAAAAAATATAACTAGGGAAAAACAGAAAGTCCTTGAAGTGTTTTTGCCAATAACGAAGAAGATTTAGTAAAACAGTTTCTGAAAGAATATGTTAAGCCTAAAACAAAATATTTCATCTATTTCGAAGATAGTAAACATAGAAAAATATTTAACAAGGTTATTATAAAATTATTCAAGAAAGATATGGTAGAGTTTTATGAGTGTACTGAAAGAGTCATGTATATAGAAGACGAGAATGAACAGAAAGCAATTGTATTACAGCATCATGAAGGAAAAACATGTCATAGAGGAATTAAAGAAACTATGGTTAGGATAAAAAGAAATTATTACTGGAATAACATGCAAGAGATGACATCGGCTGTAATCAATGCATGTGAAGCTTGTCAAATGATGAAGTATGATAGAAAACCGTTGAAACCAACAATAGAGTTAACGCAAACACAGTCAGCTCCATTCCAAGAAATTTTTATTGATATATTTTCAATAGAAAACCGAAGTTATTTGACCATTGTAGATGCATTTAGTAAGCTAGGCCAGGCGTTGGAAATTGAGAACAAATCAACACCCGAAGTAGTCCGTGCATTGATCAAATTATTTTCAATGTATGGTGTCCCCAACAAAATAAATAGCGACCCAGGATCTGAATTTAATAATGATTTAATTAAAGAGTTTGCTAGTATGTACAACATCCAGTTACACATCTGTACACCAAATAATCCTAATTCAACAAGTATCGTTGAACGTTTTCACTCAACCTTAATAGAAATCTATCGTTTAGCGAAATATCAACAAAAGTGTACAGACGCCGCTTCAGTGATGACGTACTCTATAATGGCTTATAACAACACGATCCATTCAACAACAGATTAGGACCATCTATGTGACATTAAATAAAATAGAGACAGCTTTGGCATTTAGTACGGTATCTGTTCTACATCAGTCGATTGTAAACCCCACCGAACTGTTAAACCTATTGAAAAATATAGAGCAAGTAAATAGTTTAGTGTACGAAGTAAATGAGAGTAACCTGTTAAGGTTAGAAAGGCTTATTAAGGTTAAGGCTTATGTAAAGGAAAACCAGATAACGTTCATATTGGAAGTGCCACTCACAGATAAAAATACTTACAATTATTTTAAAATCTATTCATTACCTATATACAAAGACTCCATAAACAAAACTGTAGTAGTTTTTCCCGAATTCCCCTATCTATTGGTGAATGATTCTAAATACCTACCAGTTACTAATTCATGTGAGAGAATTGCTGCGGACAACACTTTCCTCTGCAATAGCGATAACGTGGCTCAGTTTCCAACACTGACTTGTGCAGAGCAGCTTATGGAATTCCAGGCAGAACCAGCTTCATGTATACCATACGCCGTAAAAATCGAAAACATCAAGATTCATCGAATCAGTCTAGATAGCTGGATCGTTTTTACGAGAAAACATACGAAATTGTTAGAAAAATGTGGCCATGACAACATCAGAGAGTCACTTTATGGTACATATGTTTTAACAATTACAGAAGATTGTGAGGTTAACCTGGATGAGTATAAATTAAGCTATCACAGAACGTTTGCAGAAGGCCTTCAGTTTAAAGTTACTCCAATAGTAACTCTACCGGAATTGAAATCTATGAATACAACTTCTTTACCTACAGTAAACATCAAGAATATTAATCTAGAGGAAATGAAGCATCTTTCACGTATTCTAAAACTAAAGGACGATAAATTCAGTGAAAACGAAAGTGAAAATGAGATCAGTGGCGTTACGGTTAAGAGTGTTAGTTTAGGCACACTACTATTGTACTTAATTTTTATTTCAATTTTTATTTCATATCTTGTGTACCGTTTCATGTTAATGCGAAATGATCGGATTGCAGCTTCCGCGAGAACCGATAATTTCGCACTTGAGGAGAGAGGAGTTATGCACCCGGCTAGTAGGCTAATCACAACTTTGAATGTGTGAGAATGCAAGCTAGCATATTAGCAGCTGCAGCCGGGAGCCTTATCTCTGCCACCTACGTATTCTGTGCCGTGTGGCCCATAGTTTGTACGCTTTTATTAATCAGTAGTAAAGAGAATAAAACTTGTCTCAGACGTCTCGCGCCTCGAATTGAAGTTGCAAGCGAGCTTCGCTGGGCTCTTAACTAATAAAATTCAGACAATCAAAATCGGTTCATCGGTTTAGGTGTAAAAACGTAATAGACATACAAACAGTGTTACTTTCGCATTTATAATATTAGTAGGGATTTCTTACCAAAAGCCTAAATATGAATTTTTAGATCCTTGACTTAAGGAAATTTGTGTTGTCCAAACAAACTTTCATGCCCTATTTTACCCCCTTTAAGGTTGTTTTTGAGACAAAAAGTAGCCTCTGTTCTTCCGAATGCAATACATCTTCTTACCAAATTGCATCAAAATTCGTTCAGCCGTATTATATCGTATTATTATTCAGTGGTTTAGATATGAAAACGTAACAGACAGACAGACATACAGACACAGACAGATAGACAGAGTTACTTTCGCATTTATAATATTAGTAGGGATTTCATTGTTGGCATAACATTAAAATTACCTAATTAATTCAATTCGATTGAAATAATTCGATTAATTGATCATAGTAGAAATCTCTTTAAGACATTGTGTAATCGTATACGGATCATACAACTTCAATGTTATAAGATTTTATGAGCGAGATGGTTCATGTCGCACATGCACTAAAATGGAGACGTTTGAGTAATGTTCAATCTCTCACTTTACGAGATGTATCTTATTATAACGTACAAATTATTTTACCGGACAAAGATAGCTAAATATGCATATTATTGTAAAATTATAAGAAAATATCTATCCCATGATATACAGTGGTCCTGCAAAAAGTTACTAGATACATAATCATGCCGTCAACTTCAATAAATCGAAGTCCGATAAAATGAATTCAAGGAACGGAAACTTTAATTGCGAGTTTCATTAAAACTTCTATGAGCACCTCGAAACTTGATCATTCGAGAACCTCTGACGTCATCTTGCCTCAATCGATCCTCATAAATACGCAACGAACATTCGTTCGAGTTCTATTTGCGCGGACGGACTACACCTTACACCCAAAACTTAACTTTATACTCTTGGAATTACAGTGTGTTTTCGTACATTAAAGGCTTCGGTTCCTGTGAGCTCTCATACATAATGTAGAGTAGAGCTGCGGAGCCGCGCGATGAGGCTCAAATCTTTAGGGCGATATTTATTTAAGTAGGCTCTTAAAGCGAGCAGGCAGCAGGCAGCACCTCCTTGCAGCGCCGGAAATTATTTTAAACCAGGTGTGGAAGTGTTAAGTGGCGAGCGATCACGTTTTTCGAGTTCCGAAGTCCACAAGGAACCCTTATAGTTTCGCTTCGTCTGTCTGTCTGTCCGCTTTCAGTCTTGCTCTTGCTCGCAGACTACAATACGTGTTAGTGACCCCTACAACGTTGAGTAATAATAAAAACATTAAAAAACCGGTTTTAGGGATACCTACGAGTACATGTAAAGTTGGGTTGTTTTTTTTATTATTTTACTATACATCCCATCGCGTGGCATATAATTGGATAGGTTTTTCAAAAATACTACGAGGTTTCTTGACCAGTTTTTTGGTTCTTGACAGATATTCGATTGATAAATATTAAGCTTTGAAGTGGCCATTTTTGTTAAAGGTCAGTGCACCACGCTCTACCGGCTAATCTGCTGTTTAGAGAAACCCGAAATGTTACTGCAGGCAATAAATATTACTGTAAACATTTCAAGAGTTTCAGTAACAGCCTGATTTTGACTTACGTAAATTCAAATAATCCCATACAATTTTGGCTATGTTAATTTGATGGTGTTGAATTGGTTTAGGGTCTAACTACTAGTCATACTTAACACGTTGACTGTCCGTGCATTACGTGTAATGCATTACACAAAGGCAACTGAATGTCGTTTCCTGGGCAGGACGTGTGAGCTAGAACTTTGATTTTCTAGGGACGTTTGAACAATGAATAGGCGAAAATAGAAGCCAAATGCCCTATCGAATTTTTTTGTTACCGTACATCGGTGTTATTTGGGACAAATTTTCAATCAAAGTTTATTTAAGCGAACTCATGATATTTATCGCATGCCAGTATTTTTTTTTCATGCTGGCAGCACTCTTTAGCTATTTACATTGGGTTAACCTTTATTCTAAGTGTTGCCATTTCCTATAAAACGAATACGAATAGAGTGTCCCAAATAATCCGGCAAGTTGTGTTATTTGGGACATGCCAATTATTTCTTGATTATTGTTTCATTCCTAATACAAGAAAACTGAATAAAACCAAGTGAAATTAATGAAGACACTACTAGGTACATGCAAAACAAAGATAAAAAATTAAATAATGAGATTTAAAAAAAAAGCAACATAATTACGACATGGTACATTGCAGGCACAAGTTTGACACCATATTTTTTTTTCTAAAACTATACACCTAACAAAACCCGTTTATTCTGCGGCGCGTGAATCAACATTACCTCAAACGTTCATTTTTCAAAACCATAAGCAATAGTATTGGCAGGCTCCATTATTACATTCCCACCACTAGTAGAAAATATTATCATGTGAAAAAAAATAATACGTATGTCCCGAATAACCCCCTGAGTCCTAAATAGCACCGATGTACTTTTAGGATCAAATAAAAATTCAAGATTTTTTATTTTCTAGACTTTACTTTTATTAATAGGAATTACTATTTTATAGACATTAAATAGATGGACAAATATTTAGTACTATTCCGCCAATCTAAATCCAATCTATTTAATGTTTTGTAATGGATTTCCGAATAGTCACGCCTGAATCAATTATACATTTTTTATGGACCTCTAAAATCAGAGAACAAAACTTTAATGTAAGCTTCATCGATACACAGATGTTTCACTAACTAGACAAAATGCTTTTCTGAAGGGAAGACACTCAGTAATGACTTGTGTAGCCTTTTTTTGGGTATCATTGGTTGCGAAGCCAGTTCCTTTCAGTGTTTTGTAGCAACTTCCGCAGCGTTTTTGCCGAATATTCCCATTAGATTTTCTGGGTATAAGTGTCATTTAGTGGCAACAATCTAGTTGAGACGTCCATGCATTACATGTAATTCATGCTAAAATTCAAGACTCTTGTATAATAACGCAGTTATAAACATATCAGCCCTTTTAGAAACATAAAATAAAGCAGTTTATAAAAAATAACCATTGGACGTTCCAGAAACCCAAAATAGACGGGACAGTAAGCGTGTTTACTTTACTGACTTTACATTGTGCGAGGTAACATGCGCTTGGCCAATTTATTTTAATGTAAATACTTATATTTTTCCTGGAGCCGAATGGTTTGATAAATAATGATGGTAAATAATTTTCACTCAAAACGGGATATTTACCATGATATATGAGTTTTTCTGCTTCTCGATATTTCGGCACAGTTGCATGCGCCATGATCACGAGATAAACTGAAGTCTTTGCGGGTGGATGTTATTGGCAGACAAAACGGTCTACCCTCTTTCTCAGTCTTTTACTGCGAACATTACCCCTACTACCGGTTTCACTGTCACTAACAACTCGATCACGATTACGACACACAACACTCACGGTATCTGGACGCATAACTGGTACCTTACTTTTACGATTTCCACACATCCTCACCACAGGGTTCCAGGCTCCAGACAATTAAAAACCGTCTTCTCGATTGAAATTCCTGTGTTTGGTAATCTCTATTGCCTCTTGTACCAATCTTGGGATGTAGTGTTTTTCAGTTGAGATTACCTGTGGATTGTGTAACTCGATCCAGTGATTTGAGCCAGATTCTAGTAGATGTGTAGCTATGGCCGACTTTTGTGTGTCCATATTTTTGACCGCCCGGATGTGTTCTGTCACTCGACAAGCTATGGTACGTTTTGTTTGGCCGATGTAAGAGCTCCCACAGCTGCAGTCAATCTTGTACACTCCTGGTGTTTGAAGAGGAATCTTATCTTTAGGTGAGCGCAGGTAGTGTGAGATCTTCTTTAAGGGAGTAAAAATTGTTTTTATGGACAATTTCTGCAGGGCTTTCGCAATTTTGTCCGTCACTCCTTTGATGTACGGTAGAAAAGCAGGTTTTCGTTCTACTATACATCTGTGGGGTTTAGGCCTTTGTCTAACTGGAAAAGATCGAAGCTTATATCCATTTTTACGTAGGACATGCTGAACATGAGCTAGCTCACTCTTTATGGAGTACTCATCACATAGGTCGAAAGCACGGTTCGTGAGAGACATTACAACCGAGTTAAGCTGCCGAGGGTGATGGTGTGAATCAGCATGGAGATATCGATCCGTATGGGTCGGCACAGATGTATAGTAGAACGAAAACCTGCTTTTCTACCGTACATCAAAGGAGTGACGGACAAAATTGCGAAAGCAATTTTGTCCGTCGTCGTCCGTCGTCGGGGTGCGGAGTGAGTCAAGTGTTCCTGAGGATGCCTCGTGGAGAGGCGAAACACGTGTCGAATTTCTTTTGGAGGTAACTCTTTAGGAATAGATTAGCGGAATTGTACTAAATATTTGTCCATCTGTTTAATGTTTTGTAATGGATTTCCGCAAAGTCACGCCTGAATCAATTATCTATCTTAGGTCAGCAAGTACAGCTGTACAGGCAAAACTTTACATCAAAATCACTAAGTCACATCGTATTGCTGCCCAGAATGTTAGCAACAAGTCTGCAGAGCAGAGTGTTTTTTCGTCGGGGTGCGGAGTGAGTCATGTGTTCCTGAGGATGCCTCGTGGAGAGGCGAAACACGTGTCGAATTTCTTTTGGAGGTAACTCTTTAGGAATAGATTAGCGGAATTGTACTAAATATTTGTCCATCTGTTTAATGTTTTGAAATAGTATGTTCGTCACACGTGTCACAATGTTACTGGGAGGGAATCGAACCCACAGAAGGCAAATCTATAACCTACTGAGCTGACAGGCCAGTCAAAGTACTTACCTACTAACGAGTATGTATCAAATAATTCCATATAACTTTTCCCTAGGTTCAGAATCCAAAAGGTTATTATCGGGCTTATACAATACTATTAACAATATGTGTAATCCGCCGCGCCGTCACGCTGCCCTCACGCTGCCGACACGCTGCCGTCGCGCCGGTGTCGAGCGTGTGTGACGTCATTACAATCAAAATATTTATAAACAAGAGTCGAGGCCTATAGCAGGTGCTCAGCCGAGCGCCCCCCGCCCCGCCCCCCGGTGGACCGTACACAGGCCGCATGGTCCAGTCAACGCTCTCGGTCATAAAATCGTATTACGTCGAACCTCTTCAATGGTTATCGGTTTGGGTACAATCGGGTACAATCAATAAACTAGGTTCTTACAGTTAATAGGGCTTTTGCAATGGCGCAGAATGTAAGCTCCAGTTTTCGACAGGCAAGTCCTTCGCGAGTGATACTCGTAGAGCAAAGCAAGGTCTCGAACTCTGAGAAATCGGCTTTTGTACTGAGTTTTATCGTAAAACATGTGATAGTTACGGCAGGATAACAAGACAATAAACAATACTTACTATGCAGCGTGACCTTCGGTTGTCCGATGAACCCCGACACTGTTGGCTACAAATAGTTTTTATTTCGCAATGTTTTTCAATATTTTTTTCAACAACAAACAAAACGCTTGTGGCAAAAAATAAAAATAAAAAAAGGTCCTCTCTACATGCAGAGGAGTAAAATCTGCTTATCACCTTGTGTGATCAAATTTAACTTCACATCGATAGTACGTTCTAAACATTTACCTTCAGTCCTACTTACGGACTAAATTATTCAAATTTATAACCACAACTCTATCCCTACTATTTTCTTACATATTTAAAAAAACAAACAGAACTATGAAATTATTAAACAAAATAACTTAAATATTTCATAATCCAGTAATGTCTCCACCAATAAGTAAAGCTTATAAAATGCGAAGACAAGGTGGATATTCATTTTTTAAAACAAAATCTGATTTATACATTATTTTAAATGTAATCTAAAGAAAGCTGTTTGCTGATGGCGAGTTTCAATTTGGAATGGGAGAGGTTAAGCCTTCTTGGAATGTGCCTTTGATTTTCAAATGTGCGTCGGACTTAATAGGACACTACGTCCTAAAGATGTTGCGATTTAAGCCTTCTTGGAATGTGCCTTTGATTTTCAAATGTGCGTCGGACTTAATAGGACACTACGTCCTAAAGATGTTGCGATTTAGGTGACAATGTCCTCAATTCTGTTGGCACCAACCTAACTAATTTTAGTTAAAATTAGGTTTTGAACTGTCAAATTAACCTTTGGTATTCTGCTGCTACCAACTTACCCTAATTTAATTAATCTTATTAAGCGTTCCTAATTTAGTTAGATGGTAAAAACCGAATAGGTTTTACAAAAGCTATGACTAACTAAATATATTCTAGACAATTCCTAATTTTAGAAATGAACCAACCGGATTGCCACCATTATCACTCACAACCTATGAAACTGTTTTCAATCTCCCCTAGTTGTATAGCTACTTCTGATGACTGTACCTACCTGTACTAGTTTTCAATATGCAAGTCCTTTCAATTCCATAAAGCGTGATAAATAAACATGGTCGAGTCTTTGTGAATGAAAAGGTAAAAAATGCTAAAAGAAGACTTTCATCAGACCAACAATCGCAGGCTCCCTTTGTGTGCTCAAGATAAGGGCCCGAGCCGAGCACCGCGACTCACACTCGCGACATCGGGAGCGACACCGCGGGTCCATGCTTCCTGGGTGCATTGTCTTACAGATTATAGTATTTCAACATCCCAGGAGCCGCAGTGCGAGAATTACCGCAAAACGCGAAAAATTTAAAGTACCTACTTATCGTACTATCGGACTCTCAGGGAAGGACTGATAATGTTAATTTTAGGTAGTACGGCTACTGGCATTAAGTGTTGCTCTATTTTAATATTATGCTCTCTCTTTAGGTGTGTGTAAAATAAAAATAAATGTTTTGTTTCTTTCTCTCTTATACAAAGTGTAATTTTGGGTGACGTCGCGTCGCGTCTGACGCTTGCACATGAAGGCACCTTAGCCGTTGCTGTTCAAAGGCAGAGGCAAGGGCAGACAGGACACGGACCGCTTCCCCGCCCCCGCATCTCTCACCCCGCACACCACACCCCGCGCACCTATCCTAATAACCTTACTATTGAACGGATAATTGGAATGACCGAGCTCAGTCTAGGTACTTGAGTCAACTTTTAGGATTCTGATATCCACAGAGAACCCTTATTGTCTCAGTATGTCTGTCTATCTGTCCGCCTATAATCACAGTTAATTACATGCTCGCAGAATATTTGTTTTATCGAGCTCTATTATTATCGGAAATACTATTAATAACAATGTTATTAAATCAAAACTTTGAAAACATGAATTTTAGGAGAACAAGCCCTTTTTACATGTCCCATACATGGAAGGTCGGGTTGGTGTAATTTTGTTTTACTACCCCATCGTGTGAAATATCGTTGGATAGGTTGGTAGTAGGTTTCTCGAACCGTTTTTTAATACAGATATTTATTTGGAAAATATTAAGCTTTGAGTCCAATGTCCCACCTCTACTGGCTATACCTGAAATGATTTACAAACAGTAGTATGCTACTGTTTAGTATGATGATACCAGGTGAAATGTTATCACGACGTAAGGCTTTACCTAATACATTATGAGAAACAATCTGTTAAAAAATCATGAAGTTTAATACTACATATTTGTAGGTAGATTCAACATCTAGATAACTAGATGTTGAATCGGTTTGTTTTCGTCGTCATTCGTCTTTCTTGTTCTTACTGAATTCGGAAGCTTTCAGTGCGGGTGGTCCTACACACCCTTGGCCTATTTATTTTAAAGTGCTATTGGGATTGGTGGATGGAATTATGTCTTTTCATTATGTGTTATCTTTGGTTCCTGTTTTCGAGTTTTGTGAGTATACAATTATATTCTTAAAAAGGCAGTGCAATTTTGAGTTAGTTATGTAGCGTGTAAAAGCTGCTAAATATATTACTTACATAAATCATGATTTAATATAGTCTTTATATATATAATTCGTTGTACGTGTGTATGTCACTGAAGTTCTCCTAAACGGCTGGACCGATTTGAATGAATTTTTTTGTATGCGTTTCGGTAGCGCCCTGGATGGTTTAGATTAACAAATCAGCCCGGCAGATGGCGCTGCAGTCGGTACAATTAGATATATTTTTTTCTTTTGCGCAGACGAAGTCGCGAACGGTAGCTAGTTGTAATATAAATTTAATTACTTTAGTTTTGGGCTTCTAGCTGTTTTATTGTTAGAATAGAACCCATTATAGAACTAAACGGTTGTTGTATTGTTTTACAATAAGTACCTACCCACTGACTCGTAGGAACCTTCTCATGCTTACGTAAAAGAATAAGAAAAGGATTCCCGATTAATTAGCAATGAGAACCAGAAACTAGTAAGTGCTTAGGTTAGTACGTTTTAAAATAAAACCAACCTTCTCGTGTGACCTAGATCTAGCGCAAAGCACCTGCTGGAGCACTTGGCTTAGAACCGAAGGTGTACTGAAGGGCAAAGGTCGGAGGTCGCTCGTCTCTCTGAGGTCTTATTTGTCAGACGAGTTCGCAAATGGCGGCGGTTCGAGACGCTGAATATATTGGAATTGGAACATTCGGCTGATTTCTTATGAATACTACGAGCAGATGCCGCCCGCGAGAGACTCGTAAAGCTAATGTTTTTAAGAAACCGTAAGCGACACGACGTGACGGCCGCAATAAAACCCATACTGCAATAAAAGCATGTATGACCCCCATAACAATAAATTGCTGTGGCACGTCGCGACTCTAAAATACAGATGTATAACTACGTTTGCATTTTAGCGGTTGGCATAATGTCGATAGTCGCTCGGTTTGCAGCCATGCTTAATGCATTAGATATGGCAGATAGTCCGATTGTTTGCATGTGCGACGTTTGAATATAATCTGACATTCGTTGTACAAACGTCCTTATCAAATCATTGTTTTCGGCAGTAGATTTCTTTTATTATCCTATACATCTATCTAGTAAATATATCTTTATTCTCTTCCTATACACCACAAAGTAGGTCGATTACCGTTAATTTATCAGATTTGGATCTCCATAATCCTGGCGTGTGTTCCCTTAGAGCCCCCTTCGGGAACGAACCCGCGTCACCGCGAGTAGGGGAGGAGACAAGGGATGAACGATAAAGGGATTTCCTTTCAGAGCGGTACAAAGCTAACCAACCGTATATAACTTTTTTCAATAATGTTGCATTGTGAGAGATAGTTCACATACGGCGTAGCACTGCATTTGCGTCAAGGCATAGTCAAAGAAAACTTTACATAATGTTCTTTTCGAACGTTTCATAGAAACCCAACCGATTAAAGCCATAGAAACTGAACCACCTCATGGCAATTAAGTTAACGTTTCAGGAAACCAGCCAAAAATATAAATGGCAATTCCCTCGCAAACCTGATTGTCGCAAACTCATTCAACTTAGTCACCAATTTGGAACACATTATGTCACCCCCTCCACCGATCCACGTTGAACAAATTTAAAGAGGCTCCCGTAATGGCGAACTTCCCGTAAGCTGCCGAACTTGGAACTACTTTATCACCTCCAGGCTCCTTCGCCCCTGCCTCCGCATCCGCGTCCGCTAGTCACGTCCACTCATTACACCCGGAACTAGACTCGCAAGAGTTATTACTTGCAATTAACGGCCCATTCTGCACCCTATAACCGCACACCAGAGTCTAAAGTAGAACGAACCTGACTAAAACCGACGATGGCGATGATAAATGAGCGGCTTTACACTTTATGTCTTGGAGGTAAGGTTGAGTTTTAGGTGAGTTAAGAAAGA
This sequence comes from Lampropteryx suffumata, assembly GCA_948098915.1. Taxonomy (NCBI): domain Eukaryota; kingdom Metazoa; phylum Arthropoda; class Insecta; order Lepidoptera; family Geometridae; genus Lampropteryx; species Lampropteryx suffumata. Next base: position 2,182,293 of record OX402560.1, read on the forward strand.
AATCAGTGCCAAAAACTACAGCAGATTAGAAGGCGAGCTGGCAGGGATCCGATCGTTGGCAGAGATGCAGCTCGCGCCGCAACCTACTGTCCGCCAGGGGAGGGAGGAAAGGAGGGGAGGAGGAGGGGCTGCCTACTACGAACGAGGTTCTGCTGACTTCAACACTCTACAGCAACAGTAAACTTTTCCTCCATCTAATGAAATATGAGTGTCTCTTACATTTCATTAAACACCGCGACTTCTGTTGCGTCCAGAGTTTTAGGAGTGATTTCTTATTGCACATTCAGATTCCCAAATATATAAATATATTATTATTATGTGTCCGTCAATTAGCCAACATGGCTGATTAAATTAAAAATTATATATGATTATCTTGTCCTAGACGTGGACTCATGGAAATACTCCCAGTCTGCAAGCCGGGCAATCGAAAGTGTAAAGAATACACAGATATATAAAAATAATAATATCGATAACCCACAGTTCTAGCGAGTTAGAACACAGACGAGGCGTGATGTGAGTGACTCCTACTTGCTCTTATCTTACCACTATCTTACTGTATGTGGGGTCGGCACAATATTTTCATCACTTCCACTCTCTTCTATCAACCGTTATTGAAGTATTCACTCTTTTCATACTCTATTCATCTAACTTTCTTTGGTCGTAGAATATGAGAAGAGGGTTTTTTATATTCCTTCAGATTTATGAATCTTATAGATAACTTCTTCTCCTCAGTGACATTCATGGCTAGCAAGCTATGGGCAAGTCATGAGCTTCATGCACATATCTCGTTCTCAACATTTCGATCACTAATATACGATCTTGATATACTTAATTTGGTTAGAAGTTAAATATATAAATTGTATCTTGGAGAAGGACATATAGGCTACTTTAAATGTAGGTACCACGCGTGAAGCCGCAGGTTGAAGCTAGTAAGCAAAACGATGCCAAACGAATTCTACTACATACACATACTCGTGACGCAGTGGGCTTTGACGACTTCTGTGACGCAATGTGCCAAAGCCCGGATGACACACAGAAGGTTGTGGGTTCCATTCCCGCCGCGGGACAAATGCTTGTATGATCTGCAAGTATTTGTCTCGGGTCTTGGTGTCTCTATGCATAATAGGTATGAATTTACAAAAAAGTATACAAGTAGTATAGCAGTCATGTGGTAGCCATAACACAAGCTCTGCCTTCTTTACTTACTAAGAAGTAAAGAAGCATTATATAATCCTGCATAACATAGACATAGTATACCTTGACTTTGAACGTACATTTGACAAGGTTCCTTATCGACGAATGAAGCTAGAATACTGGAATACGTGGGTACTCACTACTATTATAGAACTGAAGTCGTATTTATTGAACAGAATTGGTTGGTGATTCACTGTCACAGCGATAACCTGTTGTAAGCAGAGTGCCACAATGCTTGCTCCCCATCATCCCCAGTTATTTGAAATATTCATTACAGATCTAGCAGAACTCATAGGCTCTGAGTGTGCTTTTTTGCTGACGATGGAAAGCTCTTTGGAAATCCAATCATCAATTTTGACATTCTTCACTTAGGCAACAATAACCCAAGAGTCTCACACACCAATCTTCCTCCAGCGGGATCTAGGGGTCAATATCTCATTTAATCTGTTAGATTAGATTGAGATATCTCATTTAATCTTTTAGAATGTAGATCACATTACTATAATAGTCAAGAACGCGAATTCATTTCGGTATGTCATAAGGAGGTCTTATCTAACCATAATAATTTATATGTTTCGTTAGATATATAAAACTTATATAAGTCCACTGCTAGAGTACAGATTTCTAATGACACTTTCTTACTTTCACATCAACCTTCTTGAAAATGTCCAAAGGAAGGCCACCAAAATACCACAGGATCTACGTCAAAAAAACTACGAGGATAGATTATTCTCATTACGCTTCACTACTCTTGAGGAAAGACGCCTTCGAGATCTTATTGAGACTTATAAGATGATTATGACCTACCAGTACAACCTACTAAATATTCATGACAACTTGAGAAGAAAAGATGATCAGAGACCTCACGTGGCGACCAGTTAAAACTCATACGTGACCCTGCATGCTTAATTGCCTTACCGTTTATTGAGCAACACAGTGGTCTACAATAATAATTAGAATGCGCTACCAGATGACATTATTACTGCTACTTCTGTCAATACGTTTAAAACAAGCTCGACAACTGGCTACGAACTGACAAATCAGTGCTCAAAAATATTAACCAATAAATAAGACTATTTCAACACTGTGTGATATAAACATATCAGCTATAGCTGCTCGTCTATCATCAATAAATAAATAAATAAACATGAGTTATTCGATCTTCCAACCATATTCGCAACAAAATGTAAATCAACTCAGCATTATGTACAGTAAATCAGCACGACCCTCTCAGCAATAAGAATGATCCGGAAAGGGTGAGTCGCGCTCTGTTGACAAACCGACCGTTTACGGGAGTACTTACTTCAAACCAATAGCAAATAATACTAATCCAGTAGTGTCCACCTGGCGCCGGGAAGAGGGGGAAAAGCGGGGTGAGGGGAAGTGCAGACGAGTACTAGTGCGAGGCGTAAATCAGCGATATGGTAGCAGAGGAAAACCTGCGCAACTCAATATTTGAGTAGCTCGAATGTAGAAGCTTATAGAGAACCAGCTACATCAGTTGCGCCTGAGACTGTCTCATGTCTGATACTCGTAGTACCCGCGGTTGAACTGCACTAAACGTAAACTGAAGTAAACTGAAAATGTTTTTACTTTGCGGATAATACAATAAGTATCCCTTAAATGTTTTTTTTTCAGACAAATGAAGGTACACGTACCTTCATTTTTTTATAATTCATAATTCATAATTCATTTATTGTGGAACATAGGTATATTACAGGTTTTATTATTTGGTAAGTTCGCTATGCTACCATTTGATATATGGTGTACAATATTTTCTAACAATGTGAGACATTTATAAAAAAAAAACTAGGTAACATAATAATAATTCAATATAACCGTCACTTAGGAATATTACATAATTAAATTTATGTCATTTTATTAATTCAGATACGTTATAAAAACATTTAGCTTGTAACCAGGTCTTGAGTTCCTTAATAAATTTATTTAATGGTAATTTTTTTATATAGTCAGGTATGGAATTATATACATTTCCGCATATTGCATAGCTACTATTTATATACATACTCGTCTTTGGAACTTTAGGCAATACAATTCTGTCCTGGTTTCTTGTGCTTCTATGATATACCTCACTAGCTTTAACAAACATTTGATTGTGCTTTCTAACAAACAAAGCAGACTCCAGGATATACATACAAGGTAGTGTGAGAATATTTAATTGTTTAAAGAGTGGTTTGCATGATTCCCAGGGCGGTATCCCGCCAATGGCCCTTACACATTTTTTTTGTGCGATAAATGCTCTTTTTAAGTCTGTTGAGTTTCCCCAAAGAATTAAACCGTATGTGAGTACCGATGCTACATAACCATGATATGCTTGAAGTACTGTGGCTAAGGACGACGTTTTTCTCAATCTCCGCAGAGCAGAGATCTTTACAGATTCACGAGATCACAAAGATCACTTTGAATTGTCCGTTTCTGCCCAACGAATGGAAGAGTGAAAAGCCAGCTGTTCTGTGTTTCCCTGCGCGCTAGACGAGGAGCGCGCGAGCTGACCCGGAACCGAGAATTACACGCGCGCGAGCCCTCGATGAACCCGCCTCGACGGCCGCCGAGGGTTGGGGAGAGAGGAGGGGGATACTGGATGAAGAGAGGGGCTGTACACTGAAACTACAAGCACTTAAACTCCGCAGATACCTCGAAGTTTGTTGTACGAAGCCTCACTTCACGCAACTACATTGTATTGAAGCTTTTAGCGTTAAGACTGACCGTCTATCTCATAATCACAATAATTAGCTAATGTTGTGTTAAGATATGGTCTATCTTCTCGTGCTACTGATTACTAAAGATGGCAACAGATTTTAGTGAGATAGTACGTAATATGTGGTTATGAGATTATGAGATACACTCTGAAGCTCTACTAGTGATGTACGAGTCCGTATTTATGGTATCCGTACATTTCATTTCCGTACTTACCTATGCCTATCTGCAACAAAGCTATTGTTTGATCACCACCACTTGATGTTGATGCAGTAGCGGCAACACTTAAGAAGTACAGAAGGCGGACTCCATGAAAATAGTAATGTAAATACCGACTCTTGCTGACGTAACAAAGTGCATATCAGCTCACAGAAACGCTTAGTACCTAACTTAACAAGAATAATGCTCACAACACTATTTAGCCTCAAACTAAACACAGGTTGTTTTATGGTGACCAGATGACTGATATAATTCATATATATTCATACATAGGTATGATACTTTATAACACCCAGATACAGAACAAGCTCCTATTTTCATCACACGAATGTTTATCCTGGGTGGGAATCGATCCTAACCTAGAGCGTAAAAGGCAGAGCTACTACCAACTGGGCTGAGTGGCCAGGCACTATGTACCTATGCTAATATTGCCTACATAGGGCCTCTCTTTCTATCGCGTAACTCTATCTCGCCTGGCACTTCTATACGAATTTGTCTAACAGGTTGGGTTCGCCAATGTACTTGTAACTTCGTACCTACCTGAAGTACGGAGTCCGCCTTGCCCGGTAGCGGCGTGTATGAGTCACGTCACGACAGCACTCAGATGTATGCCACTAGCCAGCCACCCCACCAGTGCTGGCACTTCAATTCGCCTAGTATGTAAGACGTTTCAAAGTGATCTTTGTGATTGTATTGAATAAAATATTTTTGACTTTGACTTTTCCTTTGAGAGTGTCCTAGGTACTTTGTTCTAAACAATGTTTTACCAATAGCATATACAACAAAGTCTCAAAATAATCTCACATAGATGTCATACTATCGAACAATGTAACATTATACTGGTACTATCAAAATCCACATAATCCTGTGTCGTAAACCGAGACGGATGACGCCATACATCAACTTTCGCAGTAGCACTTGCCGGTAATGATCCCCGCATGCATCGTCTATCGATCTAATGCCCGCCCTATTTGTATGGTGGTAAAACTCACATTACCGCAGCAAGTGCAGTGAATCGTGATCCATTTCCTAATACAGAGGATGATAGATAGGTATCTACGAATACATATGAGAGCCAGAGGAGTGATAGATGATTACTAACTATAATCTTGAATGATATATATGTTTTAAGGTTATAAAAAACTGTTTAAAAAATATGGTATTTTTAAAAGACCTATCCAACGAAATGCAACACCTGCAGGCGAGGTATTCCTATAAACCGATATTTTAGTTTTAATTCCATAACTTTGTAGGTGTCACTAATACGTATTACCGTGCAAAATTTATTCACCATAAAACTAATAGTCTGCAAACAACAGCAATATTAGGGACGACAGACAGACAGACGGACATAGCGAAACTATTAGGGTTCCTATTTCACTTCGGAACCCTAAGAAATATATAAAACAGTATGAAAAAGACACTTTATGTACACTACATCTAAGAAAGAAAGAAGAAAGAAAGAAAATGTTTTTATTTGACCCAGCATCTAAGGCACCTACATAGTATTAAAAAAAAAACAAAATATATACTAATAATAATAAAAAAAAAACTAAGTACCTAGATTGTTGTGTGGGGCAAATAGGTCCCCGTCTCAGCATGATGCTGTACCGCACCAATGGAGGATCGGGGGAGCGCTGATTTTCAACCATCTACACATCTGAATATTTCATCTTAACTTAAAATCACTCCTGAATTATCTAGATGCCACCGTCATAGATACTGTGTGCACTTCCTGTTTGGCATTCGTGTCTCCTGCCGACTCCGGCCGGCGCCGGCTGACTCCGGCTGACTCCGGCCGGCTCCCGTCGGGAATACGCAAGTTCATTCGTATCAAGTATTCACATATTCCGTTTCTCGACAAATACGAAGAGATACCAACTACCTGCGTTATGGTAATCGTGGGGAGCTTTGGATAAGAAGCGGGGACCGTTATATGACAGCCTGCATCTTCCAATCTAACTATAAATAATAAATAAATAATATTGGACAATTGACACAACACCGTCTAGTCCAAAACTAAGCAAAGCCTGTACTGTGAAACCAGGGGACTGATAGAATACATGATCATCATCATCATTTCAGCCCGATTGCACCCACTGTATAGGCCTGCTCTTTATTATGCCATTCTTTCCGGTCCCTAGCAAGTTTCATTCAGAGGTTCCCGACAACGCTGAATATACGTTCGGCTATCAGGCGGGTGGTCTGCCTCTTGGCCAGAATAGAATAGAATACATAGTTACTTTTAAATACATACATAAGATACTTTATGATATCCAGACACAGACCAGACATATCATGTTGATTACACAAATGTTTGTGCTGACAGGGAATCGAACCCATAATCTACAGCACAGAAGGCGCTGACTACCAACTGAGTTGTGACTCTCAATATGTAATTATTAATAATAAAAATAATAATAAATAAATAACGCCAGACATTTCACTCAGCATAATCCGGCCCCAAAGTAAGCAGAGCTTGTGTTATGGGTACCACATGATTACTACTACTTATATAGTATTTTTTTTAAATACATACATATTATACATAGAAACACGCAGACTCGAGACAAACACGCGGCGGGAATCGAGCCCGCAACCTTCTGCGTCTTAGTCGGACCTTGGCTCAATGCGCCACAGTGGTCGTCAGAGGTATTACAAACCTACTAACAAAACATCCGCATTACGTCAAATTATTGTACGGTTCGAAGCATTGCGTGACCCAAGAGCTGGCTCCTATCTGGCCCAGCGTATTAGCATTGCCATTCGTGGTAATGCCGCCAGTATCTTGGGTACGCTGCCCTCTGGCAGTGATCTGGATCAGTTGAGCAATCTATAGATCGTTATAAACGGTCCTTAGATAGCTCAACTGTTTCATGTGTATTTTATATTATAGAAGAAATTGAAAACAGTATCACAAAAAATCGTTTGAAGCATCGTATCAAGGAGCTCATATTGGTCTATTCAAATTAAGAGCCACCTCGATGACCCTATCTGAAGCTGGTGTAGCTTCAGACTTTACGGTAGAGCATTTTTATCAGCCGTCGTTACTAAAACTTCAGCGACGAGTTGAACCTTTTGCGTGATAACTTTAATTTCGCTTCAGAAAGTTAACAATACGGAGAATAACTTGAGTCTGTAGTCTGGCTGAGAGACTATAGTTCAGCTGTAGAGTACTACAATGACATTCATACGCTCATACAAAGGCATTTCTTCTTGTGAACTGTGCACTTGCAGAAGGTATGTAGAGTGTGACTGTACGTGTACATTCCAAGAAATACTTGTACAAGAAACAAAACTGCATATTGCACATGGAGAGTATACGGTTGGAGAACACTTGGACTGTGGACATTTACATTGTAGTATTTGAGGATCACCGCAGAAAAACGACACTTTATAAACATAATTACGTTTTAAAAACTAAAAAGAAACCGACTTCATTGAATGAAATTTGAGCCTAAAATACATTTTTAGTGAAAAGTAGATGTATTTTGTATATTATATAATATGGGTAGGCTAAATAAACGCACCACTCCAATGAGACAGCGAGGTATCGAAGTACATGAAAACATCATCGATGTATACAATTTTTAGATTTTCGTTGATTTTTCAGCTCAACCGATTTTGATAAAAATATATGGGACCTCCTGTGAACTTTCAAACAAAAAAAGAATTTTCCAAATCGGTTCAGCCGATTTTGAGTAATCGGTGAACATACATAAAACAAAAAAAGGATTCCGACGAATTGAGAACCTCCTCCTTTTTGATAAAGTCGGTTAAAAAAGAAGACTATCATAATGTATATGACACATTCCACACATCACTATATTTGTGGTGCAGATGAGGGTTGTTCGGGCAATTTATAACATGGGCCCTAGAGAATCTCTTGAAAATAAACTTATGAAAATAAGTATTTTGACAGTGCTATTAATAGTTGTAGTATCTGATATACTATTAGTTTGATTATATTGTTTAAAAAAATGCGATAATTTGATTATGCATACTATAATTAAAGATAAACTCGCTGTTCCCACAGTTAGGCTCGCTAATGCTAGTAAAGCTTTTTAGGGCAAAGTATTCGCTTCTAAATATAACTAGGCACTTTAAGAACTAATTATAATTTAAGAACTTAATTAAGAAAAAACAGTCTTTGAAAATATAAGGTATCAGATATGATAAAGAAGCTTGAGGCCAATGCTCACTCGACTCGGCATCCGTAACAAAGTTAAGAGGATCCAGCAACTAGATTCACCTATGTAGTAATTACTAACTTACCTCTTACGTTACGATGACGATTCAAAATAATCCTTGTGATTTAATTAAATAAAAAAAGTTATAGTTTATAAGTGATAGTTTAGAGTTAGAAAGCAATCAGATTAAATCCTGGGACCACTTATCCAGGTATGAATACTCACATCTGCATTTTGAGCAGCTTTATAGTCTATAAGTACCTACTATAAGCACGTCTATAAGTGTTTATTTTCTTTTCTGAGAAGATGCTAATGCGATATTGTTCTATTATTTGCATAATATAAACAAATTTATGTTTATGACCGTTTTCAGGCGCACGGTAAAAAAAACAGCTTGCCTCGCGAGAAGCACTGGTTCGTTACACCGAGGGCACCGTCACAACATTGCAATTCGGCTTAGCGACGCGACGGTTGAAGGTCAACGGTGAGGTGACACAAAAGTGAACAATAAGGATACTCCAGTCGTATATCTTCCAAGGACTCCTACATAAAATTCCTGAAATTGGCCAAATACCTACTTCACAGGTAATATATCTCTAAGTGACTGTCAGTTAATCTGTGTCGCGGTAGAGGCAGTGTTACTACCCTGCCTTTTCCTCCGCGACAGTAGTACCTATAGACGGTATGAGATACGAGTCTCTGAGTAAGGACGCTTATTAGTTTTAATTTTATTATAATTCTACACGGCGTCCGTGTGCTGTATGCATTGTCAACTTTGGGTTAAATAGGGAAGTGCACTTTGGGGTCAAATAGAGAGGTTGAGATTTATAGGCAGGGCTTAGTGAAGTAGTGAGTGTAGGTACTGGAGGCGGTGTATCCCGCGCTGTGCTGCGCCAGGGCCGCGTGGAGTTGGAGCGCTATTCAGGTCGGTCGCGTTCTACTTATTGTTCGTTGTTTGCGCGCAATTTTATTGGTTCTGCGTATTTTTGTAGCTCACACTAAAACAGGTCATGCTATTTGTTGATTTTAAGCGCTCGAACGTTTGTGTGTCGTTTGTTTTACTGAACTACCTGCTGAGGTTCTCTGGCGTAGGTATACGTGAGCTGCAGCAGTATTGTCACTGTTTGGCTCCAGCACTAGGAGCCATCTTCTCCTTATCATGTTACCAGCTATTTCAAATCAGTGTGACGAAAGAATTATTGTAGTGCGCAAGATAATAACAATATTAATAATAATAATACCGGACATTTCACACAGAATCATCTGGCCCCAAAGTAAGCAGAGCTTGTGTTATGGGTACCACATGACTGATATACTACTGAAATACGTATTTTTTTTTAGTAAATACATACATATTATACATAGAAACACCCAGACCTGAGATAAATATTTGCAGATCATACAAACATTTATCCCGCGGCGGGAATCGAACTCGCAACCTTCTGCGTCTAAGCCGGTCCTTTGCCCACTGCGCCACAGAGGTCGTCTAATCTAAGTTTTTTTTTTTTTTTTTTTTTTTTTTATTTATTTATTAGTTGCATCAACAAGGTAATACACTAACACATCCTATATAATTATACAAACAAAATTATACTAAATTCTGAGTGGCACCTCAGTTACAGATGCAAACGACAATGCAATGTTGTTCAATAATAGATTATAATATATTTATATATACATATATATAATTTTAAGTATATTTAAGTAGTATAATTTTGTTTGTATAATTATATAGGATGTGTTAGTGTATACCTTGTTGATTACCTTGTTACCTTGTATAATCTAATTTTATCATGATAAAATTTATAATAAAATTAGATTATTTTTGATAAATAATGAATACAATTTCTAAATAACATTTTAGTAGGAATTTAAGAATTAATTAATGACAACTTTTTAAAGGTGTTGAGGCGACATGAAAATACATCAATATCTAGATGTCTTTCATTACCACCTCATCGAGAACCTTAACGAAATATGACACAGTAGTGTTATGAATCTTAATTTAATTAATTACAATTCGATTTAATGGAGAGTATTGACCTAAGTTGGTTTTTGCACTATTTCTGACAAATGGACTGTATTTATGATTTCTTGGTAGATATCTAGGTATAGAAATATTAATTTGTGACAAGAGATAAGGGGTGTCAATGAAACTGTTTATTAATTTATAAAGAAACATGTTGTCCAGCAGTGCTCTACGATCGCGCAAAGATTTCATATGGAAATTACAAAGCCTATCAGTGTAATTCGGTATTTTTTTTGCCAAATTATAAGATGCTCCATTCGTGCACTTGTCACAAACAGAAAAAAAAACCGGCCAAGTGCGAGTCGGACTCGCGCTCCGAGGGTTCCGTACAAACGTATAGGTATATAAGTAAAATTTCACCCATCACGACAATCGAGTCATAGTTGGATGATGTAACAAAAAATTTACAGTTTTCGTAATTTTTCCTCTATCTGTGCTATAAGACGTTGCTTCGTACCAAATTTCAAGATTCTGAGTTCACGAGACGTACCCTGTAGGTTTTGATTCCCTTGCGAGTTGCGAGTTTTAATATATGCGACTTAAATTGCTGTTTCTCTTGATTGCGTTGACATAGAAGTTTGATTTTGTTACAGCTTAAAGGCATTATAGACTTGAGTATTTTACATGAATTTCAATTTAATAACTCTACGCGTTCATGAGAACAAGGGTAGTATGTTTAACATTATTAAAAATATTTTTATTATATGATGTAACTAAAAATGTACTGTTATCGTTATTTATCTTTTATCTGTGCTATAAGACGTTGCTTTGTACCAAATTTCAAGATTCTGAGTTTACGGGAAGTACCCTGTAGGTTATGATTCCCTTGCGAGTGTCCAAAATTTGCGGCATAAACGGCTGTATCTTTTGATTGCGTTAGCTTAGAAGTTTGATCTTTTCACAACTTTAAGGGACAGTAGACCTGAGTATTTGATATTAATTTCAGCATGACACGCGTTCCTGAGAAAAAGTATCTTGACAGACAGACGGACAGACGGATGGACAACAAAGTGATCCTATAAGGGTTCCGTTTTTTCCATTTGAGGTACGGAACCCTAAAAATGGATCACGACCGCTACCACTAGGCCACTAGTGTTCTGTTAGGAACCATAACTATTACCCTAGTATTTAGTTCATGTTGCCATCGAGTCGAGCGTAATATTCGAAGCTGACAGTATTGATAGAAGGCTGCGTCAATGTTGTAATAGAGGCAACGCTGCTCGCCTTACCGCGCAGCCTCGCCTCGCCTCGGCATGGTAAGGCAGATACGTGAGCCTCGATTAGTATTTCAAACACAGCGAGCCTCCGCTGCGTTAGCGTTGAGCCAAAATATGCGGAACACTTGCTTCTGTATTCATGGTCGTATTCACGGAATTCGTTTATGAATACGCCGAGGTGTTGGCGCTTTTTATAGCATTTCCGAGTTACTCTCGGGTTCGAGTCTATTCCAGTCAGCGATAGCGAAGGCGCGGCATTCTAGATGTTCTTGTCTTTTTTATTGTTGTTTTTATTATGATAAACTCCGTAAGTATGTTTTCTAAATAGCATTAAATAAAAACTATTTGAAAGAGTTGATAACAAAAATAAATCAGTTATCGTCAGTGCATTGCCACTCTATCTCACTCTCCAGACGAAAATGTAGTACTTAAATGAAACCAGTAGGTAATCTTATGAGATTACAAGAGTCGTAAATTGTAGGCAGTTAACTCATTCACTGCCACCACGATTTTCTTGAAGTTTATCGAGATGCCACCGTATAAAACCGCGGACACGCTAGGCGTGCTCGCGGCATTGCTTAGAAAAACAGATTTTAGTAAGTAAATTTATTATAACGTAATTCAAGGTTCTCAAACTTTTTTTACTAAAATTCCCATGCATAAATGAAAAAAGTTTTATTGTGAACTGTAACATTGGCATTGTTAACAGTGCAAGTACATTTTTTTTAATAATATATTGAGTGACAATCATATTTAAACATATTTTCAGTCTTATATGAGTGAATTCATCTAAATTATTAAACCGATAAAAAGCTTTGAACTGCAGAAAGTTTGTTTACGTTATTTATCTCGTATTATCGTAATGTTGGTTGATTGGCCTTACCTAATTACATAAGTATGAATTAAATTCAAAATATTCAAATGAAATAAATTGATTTCTTATCTTTTTTTCAGAAAAGTTAAATTTGTACCGGAAACGGAAGATATTAATGATGACAAAATTTTTAGCGAGACAAACGAACATCAATTGATTTTTATATAATAGAGATAATTTTACTGTACGTGTGTATGTCACTGTGTGTGTATGTATAATTATATAAAGATATACATCGGATAGGTACGTTTTTTTTTCATTGATGGCATATGGAGTTGTATAAGCGACTTCATATAAGTAGTATATCAGTCATGTGGTACCCATAACACAAGCTCTGCTTACTTTGGGGCCAGATGGTGCTGTGTGAAATGTCCGGCATTATTTATTTATTTATTATTTATTCATACATGACACAGTACTGTATACGGTAAAAACAACGGTTCGATAAATTATGACATTCCGTTTTGTCATCAAATACTGGTTAAAAATCTCATATCGCAAGCTTATAACTCTGAAATTAGCGAAGCATTTAAAAGAATAAAAAAGTTTGGGAACCTAAGGGTAGCTTCAGTAAGTGAACACACCTAGCGTGTTCTCGGCACTACAAAATACCTATTTTTCGTAAAAAAATCTAACTAGTTTTTTTAGGGAACCGCTTCAATATGCCATAGCCTATCCTTTAAAAATGATGCACTAAAAATTTGAACAGAAAATCTGGCCTAGTTTTGGAAATATAACCGAAACATTCAAAACACGCCTGGCGTGTTCTTGGCGTAGAGACTTAGATTAGCCTGAACACGCGAGGCGTGTCAGTGGCAGTGAATGTGTTAACCGCGCGAGAGTCCCGCACTCCTTTTCAATATTATTAGTAGCTACTTGTGACGTCACGCACAGACACGACGGGCGTGATACGTCTCGGTCACACGGACCAGTGCGGTGTATGCTCAACAAGCTGTGACGAGGGCATGAATGAGAGTGTCTCAAACTTATGATCGCTGATATCTAACGTTTTATAAGTTTGTAGTCACTGTAAATAAAGATAATACTTATCTAGTCTCTATAAGATGTTTGGCTTTATGGATATAAGAACTGATAAAGTGAAAAGCTTCGTGTGTGAGCTAGCTGGACCTCCTCCGTGACTTCTGAAAAAGTTCCACAAATCCCAACAAACAAATTACCAACATTTCCACAACATCTGAGATTCATCTCCGAGACAGTGATGGGCAACGTCCCCCTCTTAGAGGTCCAATTGAGGTGGGGAGTTGAGGGGGAGGAGGAGAGGGAGCATGTGTGCAAAATGGAGATAGTTTTTATCGTCACGTATAATGTTGTCCGAATACATATATTGTGGACGTTACAGGAGAGGACGGGAGACGAGGCCGAGGCACGGCACACACAGTAACAGATGATCCAGTTCATCAACTGCCTGCTGTTCCAACACTGAGTCAATATAATGTATTATTTTAATATTAACGGGTATTTATCGCGTTTATTTACCTTGGTTTCAGTCATCCCGTGACCACGACAGAGTGTAAACCTGTCGAAACGTCGGGAAAAATAGGTAAATAAACGCGATAAATACCCGGTAATATTTATAATAATGTGTTCTGATCGCGTAAGTTTAAAAAAAAAAACAATATAATGTAGTTATAAATACTGATAGGTTTTCTGCAATCAAAAAATTGGTGTCTAGCTGTTGCTCGCGACTTCGTGCGCATTTTTCTTTAAAGGAATTGAAGCCAAATTTTATTGATAAGTTTCAAACCAATCACCTGACCACCCATTAAAAAGTTTCCATACAAACATTCACTTAACATTTTACTCCTTTATGAGTATTAATTTGAAAAATCCTGAAACACGTGTCCATTTATTTTGCATTTTAAGTATCCAAACCATGTTTCAAATAAATCATACCACCCGTTAAAAAGATCCCATACAAACTTTGACACTCCATTTTACCTCTTTTTAGGGTTATTTTGAAAAATCCTGAAACACGTTTCCATTTATTTTGCATTTTATTTATTCATATAAAATTTCAAGTAAATCGCACCACGCGTTAAAAGCTTCATACATTCGTTTTCACCCTTTTTCACCCTTTTTGGGGTTGAATTTCAAAAAATTCCGCCTTTGTGGATGCCTTTGCTGTAAAAGGAAGCTACCTTCCAAATTTCAGCTTTCTAGCTTCAGCGGTTTCGGCTCGGCGATGATGAATCAGTCAGTCACTCAGTCAGGTTAAACTCTTTTATAGGCATAGATAAATAAACACACAAGTAATATTTGCATGTCAAAAAATAATTCAAACTTCTGTGTTTATATTATTATACAGGATTACAATATTTATTTACAGAAATAATTACAGAAATGTACAAAATAATATAAAATACACGTGAAACAGTTGAGCTATCTAAGGACCGTTTAAAACGATCTATAGATAGCTCAACTGATCCAGATCACTGCCAGATATACCAATACCATATACCAATATATAGTATCTTGGGAACGCTGCCCGCGTTCCCAAGATACTATATATTATTATACTAATTTATTTCTGAAGCCTCACAAGTGAATCTAAAATCTACATCACATGCACTATTCACAGAAGTAATATATTTCGTTGAGCTTTCCTATTTAGTTTTACTTCTAAATACAAATACCTTGGAATTACAAAAATTATAACTCAATAGCAACGGCCCACTTGAGCCAGTAGTAGCGGGCGCTGCGCCGCGAGCTATTGCGGTCACGTCGCGTCGCTGGCTCCGTAAGGATGGGGCTTACCAACCAGTCGCCACAGCCGTCCGAGGACAGCCTCTTAACTAATAAACGTCACAATGGAGTAAATGAAATTATATTTTTCCAAGGAAATACCGACAGTACTTAAAAGTATATTATTACCTAAATATTTTTTTGTAAATTTTTAAATTAATGTATTTCGGTGATCGTTGAGTGAAGATTGTAAATTTGTTTTCGTAAAAAATTAAACCATTTTTCAGTTCGCACCGCAATCGAGAACAGATTTCACTGGTTTTCATTATCCTGTGGCCCAAATAACGGAGTATCTTATATAATCTGTGCTCGGGTAGATGACACGATAATCCGGTGTTTGCTAATTGGGGGATGCGGTCGCGACTCCCGATCTAATAAACGAACCCCCAAAGGGGGGAGCTTCTTCGCGGCTTACTGGTTGGAAAGGCTGTTTTGTAATTTTCCAAGTAACAAAATTAACTTATTTAATTGCTTATAATAAAGCAGACGGGGGCGACAAGATGGCTAGCTCTATTTGTTTCTTCGAGGAAAAGTCGTTCATTCAATCCATTTCATTTAAAAAATTCCACTCTCTATCGAATTACTATTCAGTGAGCGAGAGAGAGTATTAGTTAGGCTTTCGAACGAAGTTTCAATATAAATAAGAGTATCTTTAAAGTTATGCTTGAATATTTTTAAACTTGGTTTTGCAAGGACTCTGAGCTTAATTATAAGGATGATGAACAAACCAGTGATTGACAATTTGTCTATTGTCAGAGAGATCAACGATAAATGTTAATCAGTCGACCGATCAACTGTTTTACTTAAACGGTATTTTTATTTAAGCTTATTCTAACAAATATATGTTTTTCTTCCTAACGTTGTTGGTTGTATTGCATGTTATAATGGAAGTCACTATCCACAGTTACAGTAATGGCTATATTATAGCCTTGTCAACAGCATATCACATTATCAATAGCAATAACAGAACAATAGCCCGGAACAGGAGGGCGGCAACAGCCGGTGAGCCGTGCGTGACACGAGCTAGCATTGGACCAACCTACTTCGAGACTCCACGAATTCTATGGACAAAGGCCTGGCTGAGACGCAGAAGGTTGCGGGTTCGATTCCAGCCGCGGGACAAATGTTAGTATGATCTTCAAATATTTGTCTTGGGTCTGGGTGTTTTGTAAAATAAGTTTGTATAAAAAAAAGAGTATATAAAAAAGTATAAGTAGCATATCAGTCATGTGGTACCCACAAGCTCTGCTAACTTTGTGGCCAGATGATGCTGTGTTAACCACCTATAATGATTCCTGCTAACATACTTAGAAAAAAAATTTGATAACATTAGGCCTGGCGCGCACTGCGCACTATTTTGCGGGGAGAATATTCGTGAGAAAATTATCGCGACTGGCGAATTCTTGGTAGCACGCACAACCGAGTTTTTTTGCCAGGCACAATTTTTTCCGCCGTGCCCGTGGTTTTTTCCGCCAGCCGCGGTTCTTTCCGTCAGGCGCGGTTCTTTCCGCTGTGCCCCGCGGTTCTTCCGCCAACTGCGGTTTTTTTTGCCGTGCCCGGCGGTTGCTATAGTAGTTAATATTCTGTGGTGCGATTCTTCAGTCTCTTTAAAGTGCTCGGCCGGAAAAGTCGCGTTTTTTATGTCATGCACTTGTTCTATGATCTCTATAAATCGATAATACCAAAGTATTTACTTTATATTCGCCTCGGTTGGTGGTCGGTTGTTGGGGGCAGCAGTTTGTAAAAATGTAGGAGTTTTAGCAGCTGCCTCCAACTAGAAACCGCTCTCAGAGCGAGTCCCAAGCCAGGATAAAGAGTGAGGGTCCCCAACCTCTAAGCCACCCAAACTTCACCCTATGCCCTTTCCCTAATATCACTACCCACTGTCCAACACACCCATTCTTCCTAATCCACTACGGAGCACTGTGGTCCAGTTTTGTTGGCCTGCCATCAATAAGTGATATAGTCAGGTGAAATGAAATGGTAGGGGTGAACCACCTACGTTTCTTGATGTGCGTAGGGGTCAGTGTGGGGGGATGCAACTGACCTGGCTGAGCGGACAGACGTCTCTTCCACAACACTCTACTTTGGTGTGAATTTACTCAAAAACGGGGGGCCATGGTCTAACCTACCATGGTAAATCAGCATATCGGTCGGCCGAGGTAAGAGGGTGGGGTCGATGGGGTCTGCAGTCGGCGGTGCACACTCATGGTGGAGACGGTGGTGGTCAACGTAATAATAATAATAATAATCCCGGACATTTCACACAGCATCATTTGGCCCCAAAGTAAGCAGAGCTTGTGTCATGTCATAATAAAATATAGCATGTCTTCAACAAAGAAAACTGACCACTATGACACCCCCTTAACAGGGAAGGCGATAATAGATTTGGAGGCGTGGTCCTCCAGTCCAATACTGCTGCCTGGAGGGTTGTTGAACCGAAGGGTAAAAATAAAAACAAAAATAAGAACAAGTAAGCTGGGAAACACCTCGGTCCGGACGGTCCGTCCAGTACCAACGTTCTAGCCCTCGTGGAGGCTAACGTCCGGAAGACAAAAATGTAAAAAAGCTCGGAAACAAAAACGAGCTGACATCAGACCAGAGGACGCTCCGGCGAAAGGCCCTCGATCGAGCCAATTCTTCAAGCAACGAAGACAAGCCAGGTCCGAACCCAAACCGCATAGCGAACCTAGATAGCGAAACCTACAGGCCCGCCTGTGGTGACCGCCGTGTCCGTTGGTAGCAGAGGTAAGTGTAAGACCAAACATGGCAATCGACACAACTACCAGAAGCACTCCGCCAGGGCAGTCTCACGACTGGCACAGGCTCCGGTTCATAATGAACCGAGCAAAAGGATGCGGGTAGACGACACAATATCCCACAAAAAACAGAAGTGGCCAACAACCTAGCATTGACGGAAGAGCAGACAACAGAGAGAATGTGAAAAATCCTGACATAGCTGCAAACTTTATCCTTCCCAAAGCTCATGGTTGCGAAACAGAGTGAGCTGGTGAGGCAGGTACGTGCAGTACGTAGGCTATTTTCATCGCAGACTGCACCAACAGTCTGGAGGACACAAGCCTAATCTTGGCAGACCAAAAAAGGTGGGCGAAGATCTCTTCGTGGACCGTCTACAACCACAGCAACCTTAAAAACGACATCCTCTTCATACCTATAGGAATCCCGGAGAATCTGGTGCTGATGAGGAGGTACCGCAGGCTGGCTCACAACTTAAGTAACATTTACGTCAGGTTCTTCAGCAAGGAGGGAGCCTTGGAAGACTACCTTAGGTTGTAGCCAACAGCAACAAAGCCGCAACGAAACCACCAAATCCCAGCGTCCCGTTAAGCCTCGATGACGGCCAGGACAAGCCGTTAATCGTGCCGCCGTCCTCACACTCTTCTCCCAAACCGTCGTGTTCAAAACGTATGGAGGAGATGTGCGAGTCCGGAGGATAAACTGGACCTGGATGAGTCAAAGGAGGAGGGGATTCCTTAATGATGGCGAACCAAACCCTGCTCTATAAAATCATTCAAACAAACTTCCAGCATAGCCTCATTGCTACGGCTAACCTATGCAGAATGCTGGAGGCCCAAAACAAGGTACTGCTACTGGAAGAAGGTACTGCTTAAGCTTAAGCTTAAAGATGATTTCAGGGCCTGCATTGGCGGAGGCAGATCGTTCCAGCAGCGGGAGGCTGCAAAACGGAACGAACCTCTAAACGCAACAGTTCTGTGTTTTATGGTGACAAGAACGGGAGAACAAACCCTGCGTGGGTAATTATTCTCCCATGACCATTCTAACTTATTGAAAATTTAAGAGGGAGTATTGCCATTAATAACACCAAATATAAGATTTGCCAAGGTTTGAGGTAGGGTGTGACATGTAAACGATTCTGCACACGTTGAAGAAGCTTTTCTGTTCTACCGAGGAGGCAAGGCCCAAACACTACATCACAGTAATTTAATTTTGATAAAATAAGTGACTCACACAGTGCTATACGCACATCCTCACTAAGATACGGACGGAATTTATATAATGTTTTGAGCCTGTAGTTGAGAGTCCATGACAAGACCCAGATTCCTTGCTTAAGATACATATTCAACGAGCTCACCTCCATGAGCTCCCAAGTCAGGACTGTATTTAACATGTACACTACTCACTGAACACACTATGTCAATTAGTGTCTGGCTATGGGAAGTGAAGTGTGTAGGCTCAGTAACCAATTGATGATGATTCATACATTGAAGGAACAGTAAAAATATTTTAGTTTTATAATCATTTATATAAAATAAATAATCCCGGACATTTCACACAGCATCATCTGGCCCCAAAGTTGTGTTATGGGTACCACATGACTGATACACTACTTACATACTTTTTTTTGTAAATACATACTTATTATACATTGAAACACCCAGACCCGAGACAAATACTTGCAGATCATACAAAAATTTGTCCCGAGGCGGGAATCGAACCCGCAACCTTCTGCGTCTCAGCCGGATCTTAGCCCACTGAGCCACAGAGGTCGTCAAGCAATTTTGCGCAAGCATGTCAATATTGAAAACTCCTAGTAATATTAGATTATCGCCATTTAGATTATCGGCCACAATGGTTACATTTAAATATTAAAAACACTTTGTTGCCTAAAATAGATTCGCAACTTCCGCCACACTTTCAAGACCCCGATGCTATTAACGATCAATTTTTGAATATTCCTGGTAATTTAAATATAACAATTACCAAAAATCACGATCTTCGTCCAATAAACATACTGCCTTGTTTGGTAAAAGTTTTAGAAAAGATAGTTTGCTTGCAGTTAACAGATTTTCTAGAAAGGAACCATATTCTACCAGATGTACGTACAGTCAGGCTTTAGGAGGGACGTAGCACGGTTACTGCCTTGTTGGATGTGACTGATAACATTCTTGTCGCGCAGGATAGAGGAATGTGCACACTATTAGTGCTTTTAGATTTTTCTAGAGCATTTGATTCTATATACACTGACCTTCTTATCTCTAAGCTTTCATTCTACAGTTTCAGCAGTTATCTCTCCAATCGCCAACGTCAAACTAACACGTAATGATGGGACTTCTCACTTTTCCCGAACGGTGGCTTTAAAAAGGGGAGTACCCCAGGGGTCAATATTAGGTCCGATTCTCTTTATTTTGTATTCCGCCGATATTGAGTCACAAATTCATAACTGCAAATTTAATATTTATGCTGACGATATACAGATTTACATTTCTTGTAAGCCTTTTGAAATTGACATTGCAATTCAAAAACTAAATTCTGATCTCATGAGTATTGCACTATGGGCAGAAAGTATTTGTCTGCTACTTAACCCCATTAAAACAAAGTATTTATCTTTGGTAGAAGACACCAATATTAGCCCTGGTACAAGTGCTATGCTCATGGGTGAACCCATAGAGCGAGTTTACAAAACACGTAATTTAGGCTTGCAAATGTACTGTGATTTACGTTTCGAAGAACAAATAGCAAATACAGCCAGAGCTTGTTTCTACAAGCTAAAGGTGTTGTACAGAATGAGGTATGGCCATACCTGTCAGAAGAGCTGTGGATTCAGCTAGTGGAGTCACTAGTACTTTCAAAGTTGAATTACACTGATTTGGGTTTTGGACCTCGGCTATTAGAAAGAACTGCAAGACTAATACAGCGGGTTCAAAATTCTTGTGCCCGTTTCTGCTTCAATATTCCGCGAAAAGGGCACGTTACCCCTTTCCTGAATGAAAATGCCTTACTAAAAATGAGGCACAGGCGGAAACTTCATTTGGCGTGTCTTCTTTTCGGAATATTTAAACACAATGCTCCTGCTTATCTCATTGTCAAATTTAATGAGTCGTCTTCCTTAAGATCTTGCGAACGACGACAAGTTTTGATGCAACTTCCAACGCAAAAGCATAAAACAGTAGCCTTTAGACGCAGTTTTCGTTACGCTGCATCGAAATGTTGGAACAATATCCCACCACCGGGATACCAACCGATAAGGAACCTACAAAATGTTCACAGTTTCAGGTAAAAGCTAAAAAGTTTTTATTTCTTTGGCAAAAGGAGCAGGAACTATTGAGGCACGATACTAGTGCTATCTTATTATTATAATAACCAACATAATTATTTTGTTTATTTATTACTTAGTATTATTTGCGTATCGACCTAGACTTGTTCGGGGAAAGCGAGGAAATGTTTTTAAAAAATATAGAATAATTGAATTAAGATTATTTAATATTAACGAAACGATACATGAAGTGGTCAAAGACAGAATGACAATCTGTGGTTTATCTTACGTGTTACATCAGCCGTCTGGGCCGGCGACCATGCGTAAGCATTAGTTGGAAACAAACATTTTAAGTGCTTAGTCTACTATATAAAAATAAGTCGGGTTTTCCTTCCTGACGCTATAACTCCAGAACGCACGAACCGATTTCCACGGTTTTGCATTCGTTGGAAAGGTCTCGGGCTCCGTGAGGTTTATAGCAAAGAAAATTCAGGAAAAATTTAAAATTTATTTTTTGTGAAGTTGTAACTGCCCAACGAAGTGGGCACCGGTCAGCTAGTTGGCTATAAATATGGATCGGTTAATTGGTTCAGGCAATGTAACTACGTACTTGTGATTTATGTATGATTAATATACTGTCTGTATTATGTATATCTGCTGCTATTACTTATTGTTTTGTACAATTGGAGAGCTTGACAAAAGGGGTATTATTAGTATCATTATCATTATTACTACTTAAAAATACTTTTTCTATAAATCTTGTGTCACTATTTTTGTTCATGGTTTACTGTTACCTCCATTTCTACTACTTGTGATCACGTCCACTTGTGTATTTTTTTTCTATTACCTACTCGGTCCCAAATAAAGGCTCCAACGGAAGACCAGCGCAGGTTATTAACCTGCACACGCTGAGTTGGGGCCTTTTTGCAACTAAGCTAACGTTTAAGCTATTATAAAGTTTTTTTTTTTTATCATTGATAGACCTACGTTTGACCACGAACTCGCCTGATTCGCCTGTTAAGCGACGATGTGGCCGACGATGGGGCACGCAGGTCTAGAAGATACCTATTGACTCTTGACTTGAAGAGACACAAATTGTAGTTTTCAGGAAAGACATACGACGGCAAATCATTCCAATCCTTGGCTGTACGCAATATAAATGTGGAAGCAAAGCGCTTTGTTCGTAAGGTTGGTAGACTGACAAGGTATAGATGGTATTGAGCGGTGCGTCTGCTTGTCCTGTTGTGAAAAGGAGATGGTGGAATGAGATCATGCAATTCCTGGGCACATTCTCCGAAATATATTCTATAAAAGATCGAAAGGCAAGCAACTTTACGACGGTGCTCGAGACTCTGGAACTTAGTCTCAGCGTTTAGCTGCTCACCTATCACCCTCAATGCTCTACGCTCAATTGAGTCCAATGCACCCAGCTGGTGTTTGGCTGAACCATCCCACAGATGGCAGCAATACTCCATACCCGACCGGACTTGAGCTTTATATAAAGTGGAAAGCTGTCCAGGTGTGAAGTATCGCCTCACCCTGTTGAGGATGCCAAGCTTCATGGCAGCAGTCTTAGCCTTGGACTCAATATAGGAGCCAAAATTGAGAGTCCGAGTGAGTGAAACTCCTAAGAGTTCGAGATGATCTTCTACAGATACCGGTACATTTCGGAAAACGGGGACTTGGAGAAACTGAGTTTTTTTTCGCCGAAAAGAGACAGGCTTGCGTTTTGGATGCGTTGAATTTAACAAGATTGGCATCGCCCCAATCGGACACGACCTGGAGAGTCAAATCCATACGCATAAGCATCTCGTCTCTGTATTTCTGAATGTCAGTTTTACTGGCTCGTGCGTTTGCAAAGTATCTCTCCACAACTGTACTGTCGTCTGCATACCCAATAATTCCGGTTATAAGCAGATCGTTTATGTGCAGTAAAAGCAGTGTGGCAGAGAGCACTGACCCTTGAGGTACACCGGCATTAATTGCCAATCGATCAGACGAGCAGCCGTCAACAACTACTCGAATGGATCTTTCCCTCAAGAAGTCAGCAAGCCATGAGCAGAACTGAACTGGCAATTCGTAGGCTGGAAGCTTACCAATAAGGCTAGCGTGCCAGACCCTATCAAAGGCCTTTGAGATGTCAAGTAAAACAGCTAATGCTTCACCGTATTTCTCTATGGCCTCACTCCAAATATACGTGACATACGCAAGAAGATCCCCAGTAGATCGCTTTCGGCGAAAACCGTATTGTCGATTACTGAGGAGGTCGTTGTCTTCAAGGTATGTAAGGAGCTTCGTATTCAGGACACGTTCCGTACGTTTGCATAGTAGGGAGGTGACCGAAATTGGGTGATAATTTGATGGGTCAGCGCGACTGCCTTTCTTGGGCACAGGTTGCACATTAGCAAGCTTCCAGGATTTTGGGACTATTTCAGTTTTCAGAGATAGGCGAAAAAGTCTTGTTAGTATGGGAGACAACTCAGGGGCACACGTTTTCAGCACTACAGCCGAAATGCCATCCGGACCACTAGCTTTGTTCACGTCAAGACTCCGTAACGTTTTGAGCACTTCTTTTTGATGGATGCTAATTTCCTGCATTGTCGCTTCGCATCGAAGAAGGCTAGGTGGGGTTTCGTTAGAGGTGTCTAGACGTGAAGCTTCCGCAAATTGAGCAGCAAAGAGATTTGCTTTCTCGATTGCATTGTGGGCTAGAGATCCATCCGGTTTAAGTAGTGGAGGGAGAGAAGGGCGGCTGAAGTTCGCTTCCACCGACTTGGCCAAGGACCAGAATGCCAGCTGGATGTGTCGCAAGCTTGGCACCCATACGGCCATTTCGATTGAAGCGAGCCTTCCGTAACACCTTCTTGCAGGACTTGGCGGCCTGATTAAAGGCTTTCTTCTTAATTTGTTCGTCGGCTTTGCTGTTGCCAGCGTCAGCCCAAGCAAGGTAAGCTGCACGTTTTTGCGCTTCTGCAGCGGCACATGCAGGACCAAACCAAGGCCGAGCTTTGCCGGAGGATGTGACATCCGAGAATGGAATAAAATATTCCATTGCTTGAGAGATCACCTCTGTAATGGCATCAGCGCATGTTGACGGGTAACTAGAAGAAAAGCAGGTCTGCCGCCAAGGATAAGATGCGAAAAAGTGACGCATCTCATCCCAGTCTCATCAGTAACGCCACAATCGCCTACATCCTCGAGGCGAGGTATCGGGTGGCGAGTATGACGATACAGACTTCACCACACAGTGATCGGAGGTGCCCAAAGGAGGCAGTACCGATACTGAATGGCGATCCGCTTCGTTAGTCAGCAACAAGTCCAAGCAATTGGCTGTGTGGCCCTCAACGCAAGTTTATAAGCTTCTCTACCAGCATGGTCAGTAAACTGAAATGGAAACAGCCACTGCTAGTGATGATTAAAATCACCCAGAAGTACCAGTTGGGCATCAGGGTAACGTTTTTGCGCTACATCCGCCGCTTCCCAGATGTAATTAAACAGCCTGGTTGTCTCAAGGTCTCCAGTGTGAGATCTATATAATCCGGCGTAGATTACTTTATCTAGGCCGGTATCCACCAAAGTCCATAAAACAGAGAAATCGGGCTCTTCAAGGTCACGTAGACGCAGACAACAAATGTCGTCCCGAGCAAACAGACAAATACCAGCTTTCGGCTTAAAATTGTGCTCCAGTGTATAACCTGGGTATGTAAGGTACGCTGTGTCTAAAGGGCATTGGATCTGCGTCTCCGTGAGAAATAACACGTGTGGCTTATTGGTCTCAAGATGGTGGTGGACCGAATTGAAATTGGAGTGCAATCCTTGAATGTTTGTGAGGTACACTTGAAGCGAGAGGACGTGCTTCCGCTGTTAGCACGACTGATTATATTTGGACTTTATCATATTTTGAGAGAGAGTGTAAGGTAAGTGGGGAAGACGGTAGTTGAGCGAGGCACTGGATAGCCGGCCCAGAGATACAAAACAGGCCCATGCGCGTTTGAGGGACTAGACCGGAGACTGCGGGGACGCCTGAACCCCCCCCAGGAATGGCCACCGGTTCCTCTCATCCGGTCGCCAACCGGCACGATGGAGTATTCTGGGATTTTTCGCAAGGCGGTGGGGCAGCCTTTCATAAATGGCTAATTCACTACTTGGGCCCCCTACAACCAGCGGTCGGCCAGCGGAGAACCGTGCTTCGGATCCCGCTAGCCTCCATGTCTAGCCTGCCTGCACACCGGTGCTGTTTTGATCTCATGATTGCCCTAGCAAAAATCCAGAGCAAGAACTGCTCAAACCCGTCACTTCCACAGTGGCTGCACCAGACATCAGTCCGAAACACGACATCGTCGCTTCACGGACTGGTTTTGTCTAGTGGGTGGTGACAAGCCGCGGCCGAAGCCTCACACCAGAAGAGTTGCTACCCGTTTGGCACTACCCAAGGATCACGTGTAGGGTTACTATGAGTATGCTCCTACGGACGCGGGCAACTTCGACCCCCGAATTATGTTTGTTTTATGGTCTTATTCCATGTTTTGTTATATGTTTTCTTAGTTGCAAATAAATGTATTTTAATTTTTGATTTGATTGATATATTAAAGATATAACGGATTTGCTATGTGTGGTCAGTTCAGCACTTCTCCATACAATATATATTCACCGTGGATTAATCCGCGTTGAATTTGCAAAAATAACAACGAATCCATATTCCACATAAATAGCCCGAATAAATTCGCGGTGAAATAATTCGCAGTGCGAGCTAGACCTTACAGTTTAGAAAATCTCTTCAACTTATAGTCCAGATAGTGTCCTTTCCTAGGCGCAAAGCAATAATCACAACCACAACACGCGTCCGAGGCCGGTTCTAAGTGCGCTCCGGTGCTCAGCCCATGAATGTTCTTTATCTGGCAGTCGATACTGATCTGCAAATGTTTTAGAAAACAATTGCCATGTTCTCATAACGATCTCTCAACGAACTTCTAACGATTTTTGTAATTCGGTGTTTAAAAATCCGTAAAACAAATAAGTTGTGGCACACACACCCAACATTGAACAACTCTAACTACCCTCGTCGAGTAGAACTTTCCATATTCCCAGCTCGCCGACAACTGCATACACTTTACGTAAGTGGTCGGGTTAGCTTGTTGCGAGTTCTCGATGGCTGTTTGACTGTGCATTAGGAGATGCAGTAGACCAAGTTTCGCCCCTTGCGGAACCCTGTCCGACTCGAAGATTATAAGTTGTCGGTAAACTGTTGTAGCTGTTTCCAGTGAGAGCGAGGTGACGTGGCTCGGGTTGGGTACGTATTGCACGTTTTCAAATAAATCTTGCTGTTTTGGACACTTGTTTTCTATGATATTTATATAATAATAATAATAATACCGGACATTTCACACAGCATCATCTGGCCCCAAAGTTAGCAGTCCTTGGGTTATGGGTACCAACATTGCTGATATACTACTTATATTAGTTTATGTAAATACATACATTTTATACATGGAAACACCCAGATCCGAGACAAATACTTGCAGATCATACAAACATTTGTCCCGCGGCGGGAATCGAACCCGCAACCTTTTGCGTCTCAGCCGGACCTAAGCCCACTGCGCCACAGAGGTCGTCAAATTTTGTTGCTTGTAATTAATTAATAGTAAATTATTAGTTTCTGAATGTTACGTGTTTATGTATGTCAATATCAATATCGGTGATAAATATTACTATAAAATAATCGTGCTTAAACAAATACGTAGTTTCCTATTTCCCATTTCTGCACAGATATCGCCCTAATGAACTTTTGTACAAACTTTTTTCTTTATTAAAGTCACATCAATAACTGTTATTATAACATTATGGTACCAGTTTCATACTCTTAGAACCTTATATTAAAATTATCGAATGTCCATTCCGAGATATAATCGTATCTACGATATCTCCGTACCAAATTTAACCTATATAGATCCGTTCAATTGTTTAACCGTGAAAAGGCAATAAAACAACAGACAAACAGACAGACAGACACTTTCGCATTTATAGTATTAGTATGATGCATACATCATCCAAAGATGTTAACTGTAATACATAACGTTTAGTGTTTAATATAAGTAACCTTAAAACTTTATAAGTTGGTTTATGAATGGGTACTTCAGAAGTCCTTATTTATAATTCAGCTAACAAACCTTAATTAAACAGGAAAACTCCAAAGTTTACGTTACGATCCTCGGAGGCTGCGAAGGGGGCTTTAAAAACAACAAACATCCAACTCCAAAGAAGTTCTTCTTGAAACTTCTCGACTCGTATCGCCGAGACATAGTTTTCATTAGTACCTACCTATCTAACTTGTAGTGTAGAGTTTACTACAAAGATAAAGAAAATAAACTTCAAGTAGGCACACTAAATATACTCGAAGAGTCATCTCAATGCCTTACCCGCCTCCGAAACGGTTTCACTGGTTTATCTTAAAACAATGGGTGCTTTTATGTTTAGAAGCTAAACTTAGTAAGCAACCACTAGGTTATCTTGCTGCTGTACCTGTCTAAATAATTCATCTGGTCAATCAAGAACCAGCTAAATATGAGCTTTTCTATTTACAAATTTCCTTAAAAACGATTGCCCCCCAAACGGATAAAAACAGGCATGTACCTACATAGATATTAACGTGTACATCCAGTGTACACAACCTAGATCTAGTAGTAGTGAGACGTGGAAAAGCGACGCTGGTGTCCTTCCCACTCTGTAATTTGTTTAGTCAGCCTGGGGTGTGACCGCCTGCTGTTGTACATGCTGAAAAGCTTCTGCCTGTTAAAATGCTTTTCTCAGACTCATACAACACACAGACAAAATAAATCACTTAACCATTTCGGTAATTCTTAATAACAGTGGTCTAGCTGTTCCACAGATGAATGAACCCAACTTGTTTGATAAGGGATGAAGCTGAAACAAAGTTGTAAGCCTGAAACGATAAATAAGTTCTTTCGCAAATCTTATCTCGTGAATCCTCCGCACGAGCGCGGCGAGTAAATACGATATAAACGCGCATCATTCGTTACGCGTTATTAAATGTAAATGTTTGTATTTACATCGCGTCTGCATTTACATGCGTAGGTACCTGCCTAAGTCCCTACAGTCACGTCTCGCAGTCGGTATCGGGATCAGGGCGCAAAATCATTGCAAGATAGAGTGCTCCTGTCGGTTTCTAATCTAATTGATATCAACTTTGTTAAGCATGTACCTATTCCTGGCTGAACAAGTATTACTTCGTGTAAGTACTTATACCTAAATCTCTGCCCCAAATTTAGGACTCAATTGCTATTTAACCAATATTGCCAACGAGCCGCTGCTCCCACTTAAAACAATTCATAAATTTTTTTTCGCCTCAGCAAATCTATCTACAAACAAACAGAGCAGACGTCCAGTTGCAATAAACCGACATTAGAAAAGTTGTACTATGTCTATGGTTATACTAACTACCTGACAGTGCACCAGCCCGCACAGTGCCCGGCATATAAATGGCACATCAATACGAAACCCATGTGTGTACCTAATATTTTTTTTAAGTTCAAAAAGTCCACTGGTATTGGAGGGTAGTAGAGCGGGCCAGAGCCTGGATATAGGATTTAGATAGTGAGAATAAAGTTAATACCGAGGTATGCAAGTTTTAGTTTGAATACTTTTGTTTTGCATGTTCACGTATGCAGATACACGCAATTTCTCTCGTATTTAATTCAATATTGTTTAATACAGTCAATATTGTATTGTTTTGACCACTCTGTAGGAGCCTTGTACTCGTACATGTTTGGCATTGTTTCAGCCCGCTGCTCGTAGCATTGCTTGCCTGATAGCCTGTATTTGGCGCATGTGCTAGCACAACATCCAATGACTGTAGCGCAATAACGTGCCTGTTTGTGTACAGTGAGTAAGCTACATGCCGTATAATGGATAAGTACGGTTGTACCTTCATCAAGTCGTAATCGCGTCCTCCTCGTCCCCTCGAGCCGTCGCGAGTCTTCTCTTAGTTGTTGCAAGGCGACCGGTGCGTCCTAGCAGAGCGGACGCAGTGGGATATCGAATATAATGGTAGCTATTTATGGACAAGAGGAGTTTTTAGGGTTCCGAAATCTACAAGGAACAATAATAGTTTATCGCGAAAACATGCAAATCAAAAGTATTGTAAGTAAAGCATACCTTGGTATTAAGTTTATTCTGACTATCAAAATCCTATTTCCGGGCACTGGCCCGCTCTGCTACCTTCCCATACCCGTGGATATTTTGAACTAAAAAAAAATTGATCTACATAGGTTTCGTATTATGTGCCATTTATGTATGTATACGGCAGGTCCTTATGTTAGTTCGGCCCGCCTCATAGTAGAGTTCTTGCTGGCAGATTATTAGTATTACGAGTATATTATGATGGAAACTTTCACTGTTACAAAATAATAAAAAATATTAATTTATAAAAAAATTGTTTTAGAGGTACCTCCGCTACATGTAATGAAGGGTGTTTTTTAATTGTTTTACTACCCCATCGTGCGTCATATTTGATAGATGTTTCAAAGATACTTATGAGGTATCTTGAATTTTTTTTCGATACAGATATTTGTTACATTTGTTTCAAGCGATAATTTTCAATAGAGACCAGTGTCCCTCCCATCTACCAGGTAAACAGCTGATTGATATGTTTTTCGAAATAGTAGCAAGCTATTTAGTAAGGGTTAACTAGCGTTCGGGTTGATTTGTAAACCTAAAACAAATCAATGAAAAACAAAATGAGGGCTCCAAACTGAATTCTTAGTTTTCAATTGTTTTTTTCATGAATACATTCATGGTATAGATTTGACAAAAAAACCTATACTAACCCCGTAATATAGATTTTCTCTGTCTTTACTTACCATTAAGTACCATGAGTGCGGCTATGAAAGTCTTTACTTTGCTTACTTATCTTGTTGTACTACACCGAGGCCGCGACTCGAGAATTCGTTTAAATAACAACTGGCAAGCCGCGCGGCGCCGCCCGGGCTAGGCTCCGGCGAGAGGGGGCGAAGAGGCAGCGGGGCAGAGGGGCAAGCCCATGACGCTGCTAACTGACTACTGCTTGTTCTGTGGCAATGAGGACAAACTTTTTGTATTACGTGAGGAGATTCAATTTCAGGACGTTGAGGATATAAATTCAGACTGTGACGCAGAGGTTAACGAATTTATCTCGGTTTGTTGTATTGTGCACTAGCAAGCACTAGTGCGACCTACCTCGGCTGAGAAGCAGTTGTGCAGTGCTTTTTTCTTTAAACAGAATATTAAATATTTTCACGGCTGTAATCCCCATGGTCGGTAGAGATGGGGAAATAAAGTCAAGTCAAGTCAAAGTCAAAAGATACTTTATTCAATACAATCACTAGGATCACTTTGAAACGTCTTACATACTAGGTGAATTTAGGTGCCAATTCCTCCTAACTCAAGCCCGAGAAGAACTGGCAAGAAACTCGTCTCTGTCTTAGCACTTTTTTACATGATCCATCTTATCATCATCCACCTTAACTACGAAATACTAATACAAGAGAGTTTAATTGTGTAACATTTTATGTGTGTCGGTTATCTGTCTGAGGGCAGAGTGACATGAGGCCATGCATTCTTATCAATAATATAGTCATTTATATTATAATAAACTTTCTTCAAAAGACTACCTTTTATGTATGCTTTAAATTTCTTAATAGGTAGTTTAGTTGCATTTTCAGGAAGCTTATTATAGAAGCGCACCGTGTTCCCCATAAAGGACTTATTTACTTTTTCTAGTCGAAACCTAGGGATGTATAATTTGTGTTTATTCCTAGTATTGATTCTATGAAGGTCACTATTTTGCTGAAACTCATCTCTAAATTTTATGTGTTTATAACAAATTTTCATATTTATATTGTGAAGTCATTGCGAGAACACTAATTTCTTTTAATATTTCTCTCAAAGATTCTCGTGGTTTCATTTATAAATGGCATAAAAATATTTCGTACAGGATATCACTTGACATACTTTATTGAGTAGGTAAGATTATCTGTCTGCTGAAGACTGCCTCGCTACGCTAATCGAATGACGTCATCAAGAGTCATAGCTCACCGCCACGCCGCAGTAAGTCCAGTGTCCGGACAACCTACGAGTACTTATACAGAACGCCACACACCACTTTGCTCGGAGCCGATCCAATCATTTTACATGCTGGCTGATGAATGCGAACAAAAGTGATTAACACAACGCAATGGCGGCACAACTGTTCAATCTCATACATAAAGTCCCGCAAAATGCAATTCCCCGATAGAATTGTTGAGCGGAAATCAGAGCACAAACGGAATTTCCAACCAGACGCCAAAACTGGAACACCGCAACGACCCCCGACTGCAATTCCACCTGCTTATACATCGACGGCTTCCTTCCTGGTGCTCTGCGATTGTACCGGCCACGCGGCAATGGTTGCGGAAGATGAGAAACAATCACGACGATAGCTCTACTTACCAATACACGGATTGCTTTTCTTTTGATTGCAGTATACATTAGCCCATTGACGCAGCAATGGTCGCGATGCAACTCGTAACAATTTATTTGTAAAATTCAAAGAATATTGCAACAAAGTAAAGGGTACATTTAAATTGTAAGAAAAGTTGTAAGATTCATTGTATTGCGGCTATGCCGATGGAGAGCGCCTGCCGTTTATTGATACTTTGCGCAGGAAGTCGGAGATAACTCTTGGATTGTGGAGATTTGTAGCTGGACCCATCCCGATCAGCGTCTGTTTCATACGATTTTAAATGTTCTGCGAATTGTTAGAAAGCTACTACTTATTGGGTTCAAAAGTGAATGAATCCGCCCACGATACATTAGATTTTGGCGTTAATCTTCTTGCGCATCCATATTCATGTAGAATTGATCGCGCTGTGATCCAATTATACCTCATCCATGCAATTTATTTTATGAATTAGAAAATTTTCCATTTACTGAAATGTAAGAAAGAGTCTTATAAAATACATCATTCATCTAACTCCTGACCATTTGATCGGTCAGTTGAAGTTGGAGCACGCAATTTGCGTAAGTGCAAACTGCTTTGACACGGCTTAGTCGAACACGCTCGCGAGCCTGGATTATCCTTCTAGTGGGAGCGACCATCCAACTATTATCCTGACTGGAATAAACTAATCAGAACCTGGAAAAGTGCAAAAAAGCTTAAGACAGATAAATACTTTGCTTGCCTAAATGATACGATCTCAATGATACATGATCCATTTATTGTTACGGTTAGAATTTAAAATCGTTCGAGGCTTAACTACAGTTCAGTTGTTAGATGGAACATCAAAGCCAGAATCGAGATTAATTATTCTAATATCATTATTATATCTACTCTGTCCGATGTTTAGTGAGGCTACATTCCGAGTGCAGCAGCCTGTTTAACACGCTCTGTTACAATATTGGCCGGTTATAGAGTATTTCAGCTGTTACTACACAATTACGTGCCGAAACGTGCGCGGAGAATTAAATGAGCTTTGGCGCCCGCTCATATATCCATTTGGAACTCAATGCGAGTTAAGCACCCGTAATGCTGGAACAATCGGGATTCATGCTGGCTCTCATATTGTGGTTCAGAAATTATGCCAGATGTCCAGTCACTATACGCAAGCCATTCTGAATAAGCGGCACTATAAGTAGTCAGCGATTTGATCTTTTCTATGACACCTTATTTATCTACATATAAACCAAACATATATTTCTATCTTTTTTTTATGTACAATTTTAACTTTTAAACAAATGGTTATTTTACTTTTAATTAGACTAGTCGCTTCTACAGGAATGTTATCCAATAACGTTACCATTAAATTCGAACATGAGTATCTCATCTCGTATGGAAACAAGTGTATGCAAATAAATATGTAGGATGATGTCATTAACACGGGGCCAGGACACGGAGGTCCGATTAGATCGACGAACAAATAAAGCGGTGGGTTCGTAATTCCTCCGCGCTTCCCCCTTCCGTAGTCCCTGGGGGCGTAAGCATCACTTTCGTCGTTTTTAATTGCTAGCAAAGTGTTCGTTCAAAATATTAAACTAACAAAATTAATCACGCCTCAAGTTGTCTCGTGGCACCGCACGGCGACGGCGTCGACATAGTCGCTTCGGCACTTGCATTTAGACGGCGTATTTGTGCGGCTTCTGTACCTACGTGGGGAGTGTGGTCTAACGCGACACGACGTGCCGCGAGCTCCACTTCAAGTTTGCTTAAGTTCCGTGCGCTCGTGTATTGTTATTACGCTAAAACGTGTGCCCGTGACGAACCGATTGGCACATTCACTGCTTTGTTTAGATTGTGTACTGTCATAAGTACCTTTAACTCCTAAGTATACATATGTTATAGTACTTTGACCTTTTGTTTTAGTACGTGAGATATCTGAACTTAGCTAAGTAGTTATTATAATATCCTACGTTAGCATCATCATGTTGCTCTTTCACGGCCGATGATTTTATTTATGTTTATACCCGTAGCATCATTTACTTGTTTTTTTTTATTTAGATTTTTTGAAAGTCAAAGACAGAAGACCTTCATGACTGTGTTAAAATTCCTATATATTTTTCAGGAAATAATTCATTAATATAATTTAGTCAAATTATATTGCGTGATATCCAGGTGAAAGGTAGGTGGTGTCTGTCGAGACATGTAAATCGGGTTACGCACAGTGCGGCTAGCGCTCGTTAGCGCGCGTCGGTTAGTTAGCGCTCAGTCCCCTCCCTCAAACCTCTCAAACCTTGTAGTAAAACCTGTACAGTACCTCAAATGACCTTACTCCAGTCATTATAAACGTGGCGGCCATAGTATCTACGGAGAGTACTGAGTTAGAATAGATTATTGTTAGCCTGACCGTCAAGACAATATTGTTATGTCAAAAATGTCGTCTGTGTGCGAGGCTGGTGTTGTTAATGATGTAGTGTACTGTATCTTGTGTACAATGTGCTATCCTCCCATGTCGTGCAATTAGTGGTCGTGTTCGCCACTCGCTTAGCGGAAAGTAACGTGTTTCGATTTATGATGTTGACTCTAATTATGAGGTTAAAATCATTCGCGTAAGTTATTTTGAGTTGCGCCCTTAATGGTGAACCTCCTCGTTATACGAAGTTTAACATTATGCTTAGAAGACACAGACACACATTAGAAAATATGATTATATATATTAACAAAAGTTCTGTAATATCAGCTGCTATGATATTTTTATAACGTTAGAAAATTATACCTCCATAGTGGCCTGTGTCTTTTTATTAACTAGAAAGCATAGCCTGTAATGCTGTCTCGAATTAAAGTATTTTGTTCATAAAGACATGAATAAGCTCATTGCCGTTCCAAGTTCTAAGAGGTGCGTTGCGTGTTCACACTATTCTAACAAAGTCACGCAACTTACCGATAAGTCCTCAGCACCCGAGTTGTCAATTAAGTAGCTTGTTGATTGTTTCACAAATTGGCAACCACCGTGGTTCTCCACTCTAACTTTGATGTCGACGTTTGCCATTCAAAACGGATAAACGGATTACTAACATTTCAACTTGGACAGACAGACAGACAAGTGTCTTAACTTATCTGCCTATCATTAGTGAGGGTTACTCACGATCTGTTGTCACTAAACTTTACCAATTTTGGGTAAAAATTTGTTGTGCTTGTAAAATATTAATATGTATACAGAATTTATTTTCATTTTGTATTATTAATTTGGAAAACAATCATCATACAGCATAAAGATAAAGGCTACAATGTCTGAAAGGAATTTACTTTAGACAATTTTCTTATGTAAATAGCATGTATGTAAAATGGTGCTGTGGTGAGGCAGGTTAATATGCTATATGGCCGGAGGCCGGCGGGGCGGCAGCAGGCGAATGTTCATTCAGGCGATGTAATCGATGCATCGGAGCCGACCTGGATGTGTCACCTCGAGGCGAAACCATCCGAGCTGTGCGAGACCTGCCTCATTTACACATTTATACATTCTAAAATATTCCTTGAATGATATCTTCCGATATAATTCAGAGATAGGAATCCATGATCACCATTTTACTACTCTTTACTTCCTATATCCACTGAGCTAATACATGACAGTTTGCAAGTAATTTGCTTAATAGAATGCTACCGAATTTACATAAAGTTTCTTCGGTTTTCTGTGAAATATCATCAAGATACTATTTTAATTCTACTGAATCCAATCTGAATCAAACTAAACGAACCCCCCTCCCTCGCTCTCAAAATACGTTACCAGCGGTAAATTGTAATCATAACTATTAACGATGGCTCCCAGCTATTTCCCGGCGGATCCAGGTTACGATATTATTGGGCAGAGATCGGATTAGCCGCCCCGAAGGCCGCCGCCCGCCCAGGCCGTAAACATCGTTTATGGTCTGTTCACTGGCCGGTTACCTTAACGTGTTTACTAAAAGTATGGAGAAGGGGATAGTTGAGTGGAAATATCTAATGGTGGATATTTTATTGGTGATTTAGTTTTATCTAGGGAGCAAAGATATCAGATTAGTTTTTTACTATATTGTTAACTAGAGACCTAGTCGAAACGAATTTTACACGGGATTTTTTTTATCCTTTAATAGGTTAAAAAAAATTGAAATAACGCTTAACAAAACAAATTTATGTGCCAGACAAGCCACCGATAACTGTTGGGGGAGTCTAATGGGACTGTTTACAGTATTTCCGGTCTGCAATTAATTCTTGGCATATCTGATCGTTGTTTACGACACCGCGGGGTAATGGGGTGTCAGGCGGGGCAGGGTGGAGGACTTGTCTCACTTGAAGTTTGGTTTTAGTCCAGCTTTGGGACTTACCCAGATTTCATTCTTGAAGCACCGTTGGAAGCCCGTCGAAAAAAATAGAAGAATTACGGAAAGTGATGATGTTGGGTTTCCAAGCAGGCAGTGCTCGTACGTGCGGGCTGGTCGGTCCCCAATGCGCCGGACCGAGGCTCGGAGAGACAGCCCTAGAGCCAGGTAGAATTCGAGCTCGTTTAAGCCCGGATAGAGACACGTAACTTTATAAATGACAGATTTACTGTACCACTATAAAGGATACCTTAGGCTACAAATTAAGGAGCACAACGTCTGAAGGATCCTGTATCTCTATAGATCTGTGGGTTTGCTGCAGCTCGCTACGTCCCGTTTCAAAATTAGTTTGAATATGGACTTGTACTATTTAGAAGTTCCATGATTCATCTTCTAGTATGTCTGCATCGAGTTTCTCACAAATATTATATTTACATCAAACCTTAAAAAGCTTGTAAATGGCTCTCGTGTATTACGTCGAATGTTGTTTCCCAACAGACGCCGATTCAATAGGTTCCCGAACCACGCAAACACTGACCCGTCCGTCCGGCGCGGTGTCCGGTCCGTCAGGCTATCTGACTGTCCAGCTGTCCGGCTGTCCAACTCCGTCCGGTGAATGTATTAGCGATTTCCCCCATCACTCGCGGTTCCAATATCGTGGCAGATGTTTTGCAGGGAATGGTCGGGGAAATAAAGTATTGTGCGACCTTTTTTGCTACATAAGCAACTAACGAAATGTTTATATTACTGTATTATATTACTGTGTTTGTGATGATAAATAAAGCTTTATTATCAGGTATCTATTAGATAGAGCGACTAACCGTTTTATGTAGCTTGACATCGGAGTGTAAATGCGCTCGTCTCGTGGAAACGGAAACACGCCTCTAACTTCGTGGGGATTTACGTGTACCTCCACTTATTCCATCTCAAAAAATCAGGCAAGAGTCTCCCTCGATCATTGAGGGTTCTGTTTAAGTCGGGTTGAGTGACAAACTTAACTAGTTGAAAAAATATTCTCGCAAACGTCACTTTAAATTATTGTCCAAATGCAATAATATTAAATCGCAAAAAACTTTTGAAAGAATCTTTATTAACAATAAGTACTTAGGTCTACAGTCCGTTGGAGCTGGTTATTATAGAAACTATTTATTTCCTTTACTTGTCACGTTGCGTCTTGTCAAATTTCATGATTTTATCCTTATATTAATTTTTTTTTTTTTAACTTAGTATGGTTTTTTACAGGTTCAAAGGACTGTAGAAGTTATTAATATTAATTTAATCTTGATACTTCTACGCGTGATTCTATATGAGTTATATTTTCTTTTTGTGGTATGGAAATCTAAAAACAGAGTTTGTCATTCAAACTCAGGAAAGTCGATAGGTGAAACTCAACACCGTTCACTTTACCCGCGCACTCGCCCTTCTGCCCTTTACTGTTCAAATATTTGTCCATAAAGAGGTACCTAGCTTCTATAGTTTCGCTTCAGCACTCGAACAACGGAGCGGTACGTAGCTGCCTACGTCAGTATCTGTGGCTTGGTGAGAAGCAAACTTTCATTTCACTTGCGAAGTTTTATCGGCACTTGCCTTCTCACACACACACATACAGCCAGTGTGTGAAACTTGAAGATATAGGTACGAGTAAGTAGGGGAACGGCGTTTATTACTTATCTAGGCTAGAGGAATAATATGTTCAGGGAGTGCAATCCAGTGCGAATATGAACAACTGCTGCATTCAATTTTTCAACCCAACCGAACGAGACCGAGACCGAACGAGATTCAAAACTGCTTTTAATATTGAAAACGTAGTTTTTGTAAATCAAATATAAACAGACATGGGTTTTATGGTTTTTAAGACAATCCATAAAAAGGATGCAGTGAGGGTGTTAAATTTGGTATCGGAAGTTGACAACACGTTTAGCGCATTGCGCACAGGTTTTTTAATATAACCCATAAATAGCAATTTATAGTTGTAATTTACATGTTAAGTACATGTAAATTACAACTATAATAAAATAAGCCTTGATTATGAAACTATTTATTGTGATAATTAATATCACGATACGAATGTCATACGAATGTCTAATTAGAACAATAAGCGGGTTTTTGTATATATATAGCATCGCTTACATTTTTGTGGGTAACTGTGAGTAGGTATTTACTGAACAGGTGTAGTACATTA
Organism: Lampropteryx suffumata; assembly: GCA_948098915.1. Classification (NCBI taxonomy): domain Eukaryota; kingdom Metazoa; phylum Arthropoda; class Insecta; order Lepidoptera; family Geometridae; genus Lampropteryx; species Lampropteryx suffumata. The sequence goes on from OX402560.1 coordinate 2,220,515, forward strand.
TTTTATCTATCATCAATAGTTTTCGCAGCGCACGCCAAATAATGACTTACATAGGTATATTTTTGGTCACAATATTGAAATCTTCGTAGAGATCTCTATTTTTTTTAAATAAAATACAGATTTTATTACTCGCTGATAATGTAGCATTCTAAAAGTGGCAAAAGGTAGCTTGGAGAAGCTTTTTTTATTATATTAGTGTAGATAATCACATTGAATCTTACATACAACCAGTTTACAATTTAGGTGTCGATTCTTAGTAAGGCATCTCTGAGAAGCTCAGGGGGAGTTAGAGGGGAAGAGGGTCGTGTTGATGAGACGGTATCTTATAAGCGCTGTGATTGATGGCGCGACATCTGACGGCCAGTTAATTGAGTTGGACGATTTGTTGGACTTTAGATAGTTAGGTAACTCGTGTTGACCGAACTGAGGTTGATTGAAAGACCTTCAAAGTTCATCCTTGGATAGAGTTATCTAACGAAAGACGTGAACGGTCAAACCAATAGTACACTTCATCATGGTTCTTCATAAATTGTGCATGACTTCCACGTCCCGAACCTTTCCCTACTCAGGAACCAAGCCATGTTTGCCGCCTGATTGCGACTTCTTTGAATAAAACTTTATAGACTTTGTTTTTGTGATCCTTGTGATTGTATTGAATAAAAACATTTGAATTTGACTTGCTCTTACTTAGTGTTCTAAATATCGCGATTACACAACACCTCATATTCTCCTCCTCATATTCCCATACATGCTGTTAAACAGCGAGTGATAAATGGACAAATATGCAATATCATTCAAATCTGTGAAGTACTACGAGTATACGCGCAGATGTGGAACACTGTCCATGATTGTGATGTATCGCATCCATTGCGTGGCCGGTGCGGTGCGGTGCGGCCATCCGGCACTGGACCGGACGTCATCAATGAGTAATGGCCGCGAGCCGCGATAGAACGCGAACAATCATAATAATGTGCTTAGTCCACACCTGTACCCATTGTGACCAATTTTACAAGTATAGTACACACTATACTATATATAATTTTTTTGAACAAACTTTCATTTTTGTTTTTTTTACGGTAGTACAGATAGGCTTAACAGAAGTAAAATAGTACTATCGCGAAATCAGGAAGAAAACGCGTCCCGCCCGCGCCGAGTCGCATGTTGCGATGCCAGGTTTGTTTTATTGGTAATGTTGTTGTTGCCAAACGGAAAGCGGAACGATTTGTGGGAAACCCACATATGTTTAATTTAACGCTGTGATTGCAAAATAGGTACCATTAACTTTTAAAACTATCATGGTTTTGCACATAATTTTCACTCAAAACGGGATATTTACCATGATATATGAGTTTTTCTGCTTCTCGATATTTCGGCACAGTTGCATGCGCCATGATCACGAGATAAACTGATGAGTTTATCTGCTTCTCGATATTTCGGCACAGTTGCATGCGCCATGATCACGAGATAAACTGATGAGTTTATCTCGTGATCATGGCGCATGCAACTGTGCCGAAATATCGAGAAGCAGAAAAACTCATATATCATGGTAAATATCCCGTTTTGAGTGAAAATTAGGTACCATTAAGTTTACCACCTACCCAGCTAAATTCATGACGAAACAAAAAACAAACCAAATACGCGAGATGATACAATATATATTAAAGAAGATACAAACGAATGTTGTGTTTTATATTTCTCGTGGGGCTGGTTTCCACCGTGACCTTATCACGTGCCGAAGCACGGGACGAGAAGCCAGCACCATCGCTAGCAGCGCTGCTGTGAGCGAAACAGCGAACAGCGAAAGCAAAGCTCCAACTCTACATACACGTAGGTGTAATATTAACAAAATGGCTTTTATGAATTTCTGAGTTACTAGTTTTAAAAGTAGTTCAACAACGGATATCGCGTTTAGTAATATCAACAGACAAAGCGAGTCTGTTGATATTACTAAACCAACTGAAGACAAAGTTTCAAGGGTGTATCTAGTTTAGCTATTGTAGATGTGTCCTTGTAAGGGCGCCGACGAGTTTGCGGCGGTGGCGAGCGACGTGCAGCAAAGTGCCGAACAGAGCAACTTCGCAGCTTATCGCAAACTCGAACGCACGGCGAGTTGCAAACTACCTCTATGCCATGTTAGTGAAGTCACTTCGGCTTTCTTGGTTCTTCTTGGTCAGTGAACAGTTTAAGCTACATTAGCTGTAGATGTGTGATGACTTTGTAAATGGGCTCGTGGCTGATGTCTGACCGTGGAAGAATCAGAAAAGTTAAATAAAAATAAAATTTAATAAATTATGTTTAAAAATAAATAGTGAGAAATTATGAGTTGAGTTCAATGGCCTGGGGCGTTAGATCACGCAATATTCGCTTAACGCCAAACGCTCGCATTAACTAAACACGTTGGTTATGGAGCCTAAATAATTACAGTTGCTGATTATTTCCCGATCGTTGTTTAGGTAGAGTAACCGCAAACCACTTAATTGAGTGGCAGCGACGAGATAACAGCCTCCGCGGGGCTTGGAACGAGGGGCGCGAGGTGAAGAGCGCAGGGTCCGTCACTCACATGGGCCTTGCTCACATGCTATCTATTATTATAACTTATATAACTTAGCACCTACCTACCTCCCTAGGTACTCATAGATACTCTAAAAAATATTATACCTACAATATCATCATGGAACGCCAGAATCCACCACGCAATCGTTAATAACGTCATAAGTGGCAGTATTCAACGTGTAGTGTCTCGCACGACGGCGACGCCACGCACGACAGGACGCACTTTAGGGCAAATAAAATATGACTCCAAACAAGATTGTCTCTTTGCTATCGTAATGTTGTAATCTTCATCAAATGCTTGTTTTATTTGTTGGTTTTATATATAAGTAGAGTAGGATTTGTACGATTACTACCTATCTATACTGATACGATTACCGATATATCATTTATTGTTTTACCGAGGACATCCCCTGGGTGATAGATATGTGGTTCGAACCGCTCGGGCGTAATCCCCGCGAAGTAATTCAGCAGAATTAGGCGAACGTGACAAAACTCAATAGCAAATAGTCACATGATTAGAAGAGAGGCTATTTTATTCGGACGTGTCCTCAACAGTTGGCTCCGGTGTGAGAGCAACAATTAAGCAAATTATTTGAACTAAACTTACTAAGCTAGTTGTGCTCGCCTCCACCGCAGAGCTGTAGAACACGGGTTCTGTTCTGTTCGTTCTCAGTGGGTACCGAAGTACATTATATTCCGCGCTCTTTTGTCCGCGACAGCTGTACTTTAAACAGGACGTCTATTGTGCACCTTTACCTCGCTCTACCTGCAAGCCACTTCCCACTCTACTCCTTTACAATACCACTTATAGTCCCAGGGGGCGGTAGCAAAAATACAACCGAGGCATGACTATTGCCAGTCGCAGCCACATCGACCCTATCTCGTTTTTAATAAGGTTGGTTATCGGTCGGGCAGGTGTTGAAAGATAATGTTTGTCATGGGAATAGCGGGAACAAGTTTTAATTAATCCGCGCGAAGCGTGACGCGTGATCCGCAGCGTTCGAGCCGGCCTCTGCGGTCACTGAGATACGAGTACATTTGGCCCTCTATTTTACAGATATCTCATCATAAAATTGTGTGAACGCGCGTAACTCCCTGTTATGAATACCAAACTGAGCGCATGAGCGCAGAGATGAATCGGCAAACAATGACACTGTCCGTTATTGGCAATGCCTCCCTCTCTATTATAATTTAAGTCTCCGCGTAGGTACGAGTACGTCCGTAATTCCGTGTGTACACAATCCCGCGTAATTTGCGCGAATATTTAAGCAACGTGATTACGTTATTTCAGCTTTAAATAACAACGTTGTATTTATTGAAGGCAAGCGTTCAACAACATAATATTGCGGTGCGGTTAGAGCCCGCGGGTAGGAGGGTGGAGAGGGTGAGGGGAATGTGACGTCACGATAGTGCCGTTCGCTGTGTGCAGTGCCGTGTAGCAATATTACAATACTACAGCACGGAAACTCCTCACGTGTGTCCGGTTTCGTAGTCCGGTCCCGGGCGGGGTGGAATGGGGCGGACAGGGGAGGGAGAGGTGCGGTCACGTGGTCCCGCACATGTATCGCTCACGGTCGCTAGTTTGCGTTCACTCGTTAGTTATGCCTTTCATTTTTAACAAGCGGCTCTACGGATAGTGATGAAGGAATACGATTTCAAGTCGAGAGACACATAGGTACTCCCCTACTTCTGTATACAGTACACTTATGAAAATATTATTTGACGTCGTAAGTTTCCTATACTATAATATAATAATACAATCTTTATTAATTATTTTAGAGCTACGTGTACGGAAAATGTACTTATTATGTAAATATACTCAGGTAAGAGTTCACAGTATGCCTCAACTAAGAGAACATGCATCTCATATGGAAAAAAGCAAAGAATATTTATTTACAAGTATGTGAATAACCAAAAAAATCCGTTAAATTAAGCGACAAAATTCAATAAATCAAAGTCAAAGTCAAGGTCAAAATATTTTTAATTCTTTAAAATCACAATGTCCACTTTGAATCGTCTTCTTACATGCTAGTCAATCTAGGTGTCGGTTCCTCCTAACCCCAGTTCAAGAATAATCCAGCAAGAAACTAGTCCGGTATTTACACTTTTTTGTCCTTGGCGATCCTTGACAATTTTGATACCGATGCCGATGCCGATGCCGATTCGAGTTGGAGCATATTTATTCAAAGTTTGACATCTAATTAATATGTTATTTTATAATACGGTTTATGAGACAGTTTCTGTTTCATTACGCTTTTAAATTTGCCAAACGACAAATCGAATACATCGCTTTGAACCTTGTTATAGAAATAACATGACAATCTAAACATGAAAAACAAACTAAAAATAAACAAAAACTACTTTTAACATAAAAAGATGGAAAATTTAAAATATTACCTTCCCTACAGTTTCAGTTTCCACGTAAGATAAATAAAATTGTATTGTATGATTTTTTACTAGTGTCTTCAACTTGCAAGTTTGCATTGCATCAAAATTTGCAAGTTGAAGTGGCAATGGGCAGGCCATATAGCTCGCAGAACTGATAACCGTTGGGGAATAAAAGTTCTCGAATGGCGACCAAGGACAGGAAAACGAAGCGTAGGACGACCCCCCACCCGATGGACTGACGACATTGTAAAGATCGCAGGAAGTCGGTGGATGGAGGGCTCAAAATCGTTCTTCCTGGAAATCTATTGGGGAGGCCTATGTTCAGCAGTAGACTTCATAAAGGCTGGTGTGATGATTCATTGCATAGATGCCATTAAGCGATTAATTTACGATTAAAAGTCTTTTACACTGAAGGTTCAAGGAACACAAAAAATCTAAATGCATGATTCAGATGAAGCCGTAGTCCTGTGTAAATAATTTATGCTATTATTAACTATTTATAACTATATTATGTATAGCTGGAAATTATGTTAGGAGGAATAGGCACCTAAATTCACCTAGTATCTACGACGTTTCAATGTGATCCTTGTGATTGTATTGAATAAAATATCTTTTGACTTTGAAGATTGCCTTGACCTGACCTTTAGGATTGCCTTTTGAGCCCTTTCTCCAAGAATATAAAAGTTTTACACGCTCCACCTCAAGATGTGATACAGTAAGTAATTATTGAATCTGCAATACATCGTGACCTCTTAAATACATTTATTAATTTTCATATTATATTGCTCAAAACTAAAAGAAAATGATATATTTATTCAGATACATAGTTTAAACTTAAAAACAAATAATTCCAATATACTGACTATTGAATATACCTAGTGTTAAAATGTAAACTAACGTATTTCTAATATAACTAACTAGATCATTAACCTCTGTAACCCCATTGAGATCAGTCACCTCAATCAAGCTGTACATATTTGCGCCTTTGATGTACCCCGCTGACATGATGCGACGGCGCAAGGGAATTAAGAGCCCGGCGAAGCTCGCTCGCAACTTCGATTCGAGGCGCGTGCGAAAATCGCTCCGAATATCTCTATCTCTGTTTAAATGATGTAAGCGCGCGGGGCGTGGGAGAGGCGCGGGACGCGGTACTACAATACGTAAATACAACCGTAGTAACGTGCTTGTGTGTGTGCGTGAGTAGGTGTAGGTAGGTAGGTATACTTCTGTTATTGAGCATTGATGTCATAGACAATTCGAAGGTGGTAGGTAAATAAAATACAAGCTTCAGTCTACGGCTTCGCACGCCTTTTTCTGAGATAAAAGTAGGTAACATATACATAGGTATTTTAATCTTCCTACATCTATGCAAAGTTTCGACCGAGGGGACGACCTCTGTGGCGCAGTGGGCCAAGGGCCGTGTGAGACGTGGAAGGTTGCGGGTTCGATTCCCGCTTCGGGACAAATGTTTGTATGACAAATGTTTTTATGATTTCAATTATTTGTCTGGGTCTGGGTGTGTCTATGTATTACATGTATCTATTTACAAAAAAAAGTAAATAAAATATTATTAATAATAGTCCAAGTGGGGATTTGGGGCGATTTGGGGATTTTACTCGAGCGTGGCAGAAATATATGTTTTATATAGGTTCAAACGGCAGCCGATCAGAATAGTAAAAAAAAATTTCGCCAGAAGAACTCGAACGCGTCAGATTCAGCTCACAAAACAAAAACGCACACAAAAGTGTGCGTTTCATTTGCCTGACAATTTGAGCGTGACATAAGGAAATTGGAGTGTCACAAAGTTGCCAAAAAAATCGTTATCTGGACATTCTCAAGCACGATTATATTTTTTTTTATTTTGAAGGAAATTAGTCACGAATCACTGAAATAACATAATCTGCAGATTTGCAGTGTCCAGTGTAACTGAATAGGTAGGTACTTAGTTCACAAGCGCACACCAAAGGTACACTACATCCTCCAATACTTACAAAAAAAGATGGTTGTTGGTTTATTTTTTTGTTTATTTTTTATATATATATTTTTATAATTCTAGTCTAGCATTTGTTAACATAGCGTATTTTTTTCCTTATTAGCTTAACGCAATCTCTATGTATTAGGACTTTTTCGGCCAAACTAACAAAAATGTGAATACTGTGCCCGATCCACTTTTCATTGTAATAGCCGAAGCAGAGATCCCTTGCATCTATATACATGTTTTGAACTTAGTTAGAGCATGGAGTCAATGTTTTGGCCTTGCAATTAAAAAAAAAAATAAAATATTGGTTAGATAGTAATTAAAAAGCTATTGAGTACCTATATGTAGCTATATTAGTTATATGAAAACATTAAATACTTCCTACTTACCTGTACTTCACTTACGCAATTGGAAATCTTTGGGAAATAAAGTTTTTTATTATTGCCCCGCCCCGTGCATGCGCGATAGCAATATTAGCCGTTCAAAAGTGGTATGAATTTGGTTGTGTTCCTTAATACCAAAAATTATGACTGAAAACATTTAATACTTTTAACATTGTAATGTTATTCTGTAACTAGACAATATAAGCTATGGTCCTTACTAAACAACACGTAAGATATTGTTGTTTTTAATACGAAACAAGAAGGAAGAAAACAAGTCAATTTTAGCATAAAAATGTGCAAAATGCGATTGCCTCTTATTTAATTTTTGATAAGTATTTCGAAATAAAAACTATCCAGGAACCTAGATAAATACTATTTAAATATAAATAATACAACAATATAGTGAAAATATGCTTGAGTTAGAAATCATTTTGGTATTACGATTGTAGGGGTAATTCGTCCTCCGCTGGCCTCTTAAAGCTCAAAACTTCAATATGCGAATTGCATAGTTTCGTCTATTATAACGCCAAGGTACTTAATATTATTATTGTTTGACGTTTGTTCAGTTTGTTATAAAGCAAAGGTGATAAAAAACAAAAAAACGCTAAACTGGCTCCTATATTAATTAACATAGAGGCACAATCCTTGGACAGTAATATAGTTTAAAGTATTTTTTGCGTTAACTACTAGATACCTACTCTAGTAGTTCAGACATTTGTGTCCAATAGAGTATCAATTATACAAAGTGACCTATCACCGAAAATTTTTTATCATGTGTCCGGTATCGACAATCCCGCAGATTGTTTGTCTCGCGGACTCACACGGTTCCATGGTTCCATGGCTCTTTTTGGGCCCGCTCAGATATTTCGCAATGGCCTATTGTTTCTTTCAATCAATCCACGCTGTCAGAGGCGCCTGAGGAAAAGAAATATTCGCTTTTAATCGCTACACCGTCAGCAGAATCGCCTTTAATCTCGATGGCCAATCGCTTATCGTCATGGTCGAAGCTGCTGCGTTGTGTTGTCTGCGTTTGTCGAATCATGAAACTTCTGCCGCTACGTGATCGTATATCGGCGACAGATTATGACTTTGCAGATCTTTTAACACTGCGTGAATTAAAATGATTGTATTTTTCTGATGAAATCGCTAACCTACAAGCTGGCAAAGTTTGTAGTTTGTAGCTGCTCGTTTCAGCACCTCAAACCTTTTTTCCAAGTTAGTATCGTTAGAGTTGGAGGTCGTTTGAAACACTCAAATTTAAACTATCATCAAAGGAGGAATTCTAGGAAGCACAATAACTATCATATTGTGCTTCCTCGAATATATAATAAAACAGAATTTGGTTCGCATAGATTGGACACTCAATGTTCCTGCTGCCAGTCACTTTGGGGAAATTGGATTATTAATTGTTTAAAAACTCACTTGCATTGCATCGTATGATAGGCAAACAAATCCTATCATTTAAGGAGCTGAGTACTGTACTTACTCAAGTGGAATCGGTTATGAATACTCGTCAACTCTGTAGGATGCTTTCTAGTGATTCTTCAGAAGCTCGCGCTTTGACTCCAGCGCATTTCTTAGCCTCATGCCGCTAAATTATCTGCCCGCTATGGAAATCGACGACAGCTTGCATACTCTTCCGCATCACGACTTGTTAGATAAATTAGTCCAGTCTTTCTTGAAGCGCTGGAGAACCGATTACCTCCATGCCTTACCTTAGTCGCGTCCAAAATGAAATAATATTTGCGTGAAACTAGACGTTTTGCTGTTTGAGTACTTCCTTTCCCCATCCCGCTCCCGCACATAACCTTCTCGCCCCAAGTGTGAGCGAGATCGCTGACCGCACGCACGCGCCAATCGACGCTTGCGCCATCTACTTTTTCTCAAAAAAAATGGCTACGCTACGCATGCCTCCGCACACTACTACACCGTTTTATAATTATTGATTGTCTTGATTGATCACATTAAAATGTTCTGATTTTTTATTGTTAGGTTAGGTTTTGACATTATAATATATTGCATGATTACCATAATTTATCAATATTAATTTTATGTTTAATAATTAATATTTCCGCATACAATGTAATTTGTCAATGGAATAAACAACTATGAACTACTGCTTAAATAATTTGACTTTTGTGATTTATGCAGTGAATCTACTTGGATTATCGCTCAAGGACGCTGCCTACACCCTCAAACACCTGAGTAAGGTATTGTGCACCTTCCCTATAAAAGAACCGCTGCTTTTCCCATTGTCCTACGCAGTTCCGTAACCATCATCTCTTGCCACACAGCATTTCTTAAAAGCAAATTGATATCATCGTATCATCCCGCACAAACAATAATAAATAAATAACTCATATCAAACGATTGTATGCTTGACAAATAGCTGGATAAACATATGAAGCTGCATGATGCACAATTTTTTGGGCTTCAGCCCAGGGCTTTGTGGATGATGCTGTCTGAAGATACAACATTGCCTGATGAGCTTATTGATTTGTTTAATGATTTGTGTAAGCGAGATTGCAGACCTAATAATATTGCTCTGATGAGCAATGTGGTTAGGTGGGCAGTTTCGCTTTCCGAGCCGTATGTGCTGGAGTGTGAGGTTCGGCAGGGGGAGCTGAGCTCACCTCAACTTTCCAACCTATATATAAATCGGCTGATTGGTGAACTCAGCAATACCATGGTGGGCTGATCTGTAGGAGGAAAAATGGTAAACAACATCAGTTATGCTGATGATATGGTATTGCCCATCAATCAGTGCTCTCAGGAAACTAGTTGGAGTTTGTGAACGGTATGCTGTGGCACACGACCTCAGGTATAATTCTACGAAAAGCGAACTATTAGTTTTTAAAGAGGGTACAAAATGTTACCCTATCGTACCTACATTGCCATTAAGTGGCACTGCTCTAAAAATGGTTTCGTATTTTAAATACCTGGGGCATTGCGTCACTGAAACCCTCAAAGATAACATGGACATTGAGAAGCCCTTAATGCCAACGCGAAGGGCGTTGGCATTAAGGGCTAACATGTTGATCCGTAGGTTTGCCATGTGTACAATAACAAAAAATTACATTGTTTAAGGCTCATTGCCAAAGGTTTTACACTAGCAGCCTATGGATCGACTTTACTCATAGTGCGTACAGTGCTTTTCGCGTCCAGTATAACGCGTTCAGGATGCTGTTGGGGCTACCGCGATACTGCAGTGCATCAGGTATGTTCGCGGAGGCTTCCATGCCACATGCACAAACGAGCCGCCTCCCTGATGCAAAGTGTGCACGCTAGCACCAACAGCCTCCTGTCTACTGTGCCAGAACGGTTAAATGAACCCATTGTTAAAAAACTGGACAAATATGCACCCGCTGCCATGCCATGTTCATTTAGCACAACGCAATGTACACGGTAAATGAATTTAAATTTAAATTCAAATTGAGTTTGTACTTATTGACATGATTTAATGTATATTATTATCCAAGTAGTTTTTATGTATTATGAATTTAGTTATATATCATTTTATGGTGAATTATTATTTATTAATCAATTATATAAATATTTACATTTAGACTGAGCATTTTACTAATATTATATGGTGTAATATAAAAACCGAAATAAATTTATTTATTATTATTATTAATATTATAACCTTTCAAAAAAGGTTTGTTCTTTTGAATAGCAAACCAATCTTGGTTTGCTATTCATTCAGTTGATTCTCAGAATGATTTAAACAGAAAAAAAATATAGAAAGTCCAATATAAATTTCATCAAAATCGGTTACGTAGTTTAGTTTTTTTAAATTAAAACAGCTGGAAAAAATATGTCATGCAAGTACCTAAATGAAATTTTGTATAAGTATTGCTTTTCTATGACTTTCCTGTGGTAACCTTTTTGACCGATTTCAAATAAAGGAGGAGGTTCTCAATTCGGTTGTATTTTTATGGGCTCAAATTTAATTCAATGATGTCGTATTTCGCTATCCTTGGACACTCGTTGGATTGATGACCTGGATCGCCGCAGTGTCCGCAATTGTAGACCTCTGCTTTGCAAGTCTTAGTCCATAATGTTGATACTTGAAGCACCTGATCACCAAAGTGAAGTCTCTTACAGGGCAAGAAGACCAATTCATGAAGACACGATCTTGGGTTATAAGGGCCTTACGAATGGTGGCTGAGCCAATGACGTAGTTATACAATTTAGCTCCCTTTCTGCCTGATTTATGGCCAGTTATTTGCGTCATCACTGGTCTTGAGCTTATCTCTGGGATAGATAGTGGTAGAGCTCAGATGAAGGACGGATAAAAGATTTGGGTCTCTTTTTTACCATGTCTGCAAAAGAGGTTTTAGATATTTGTTGTGTCGACTCACCGATGCTTTACTGTAGGTTTTTAAGAGGTACCGATAGATCTTTTTGTTAATTGAGGAATTTAGTATTCGTTTGGGCTTGTATAGTCTTCTTCATTAAAGATTGATAGGTACTCAACTGCCATTCTAGTGGGCTATGGATAAGTTACTTACCTTTCTGCATAAGTTACATTTACTTTGGGTTAAGCTTTTACTTATTAGCAATTCCGGTCACTCCATTATGGCACTGTTCAGAGGTCATTCATTTTTGAATCTTCAAATTAGACACAGTTGCGAACTAGGTAGGTAGAAAGGTCCACTTCGTAGTTTGACGTATATATCTGTTATATTATTATATAGATTAATAATATCTACCTATATGTTCTTAAGTATAACAAAACTTTAGAGGTTGCAAGTCCGGATACTAAATACTATTATGATAATTGGTTAAAAGTACCTAAAAACATTAGAATCTGAAGTCATTTAGATGGGTTTATTATTTCTGCTAGCATATTCTCCAAGCTACTTACTAGATAAAAGATAAAATTGCCAAAAAAGGGGTTAAAGTTTGTATGGAATATTTTTAACACTCAATACCTTATTTAAACACCATAGATACAAAATAAATGGACTCGTATTTCATGGTTTTTTCAAAATAAGTCTAGGAAAAGGCAAAAAGAAAGATAAAAGTTTGTAAAGCTAATTTCACAATGCGTGAATTTACTTGAAACTTTGTTCCGAGAATGTTAGAAACATGTTCACATGTTTTGCCAGTTTAAAAAAAAATTGTTCAGATACTTAATTATTAATTCAAAGAAATCCCCGCACTACGAGTCAAAACTAAAACGCGCAAACCAAGTTGGCCGGTCATCCAGTGTATAATTTTTATAACATTTTCATCTTTTGCTTTGCACGTACTTATTTAATTTTCCAGAAAGCAGCCACTTCGATACCGCCGCTAGAAGTAGTCGGAGGTGAATCAGACAATTATCTCCGCAAACACTACCCCATCCCTTCCTCCTCTGCACACCCTTTCCTGCCCACTCGAGAGCTCGCTTCACTAATTCATAATTCAGCCTCCCCCCGCGTCTCGGGGTGAATCAGTCTGTTTGTAAGTCGTCGAACTTGAGGACTGAACAATGGCTTTGATTAACGGACTGTTCTGCATCTCGTTTATATTTACGTTATTTTTTGACCTTAGCTACACGGAACGGAACCTTCATAAACGGAAATGAATAAGTCAAATTTTGTTTATGACAAGATTCAATGAGAAATAGTTGATGAACCAGATGCCAGAATAATGACTTGGTGACGAGGTCAGCTCATCTGCTTTCCCGTGTATATTTTGCACAATAGGTAGGCCAAGTAGGCAACGTGTTTCACAGTGGAGAGAGCCAGCTGTCCAACTGTGGCTGTGGATTATTGGCAAAATCAATAGTGAGCTGCAGAGAGACAGAGACAAGTCCAGAGACAATTTGGGATCACTCACTGCTAAGCTACTCGTACAATTTGAAAGTTTTTTAAGGGCAAATAAATAATGCCGAAAATTTCTCACAGCATCATCTGTAGAGCGATTATGGAACTCTTGATACAATTAATGTCTATTAGTTTCGATTAGCAATCGGCATCAATGTCTATCAATTTCGATTAGCAATAGGCATTATTTCAATCAATCATATACGATGTATTTAAATTCTTATAAATAAAGCTAAACATCCTTTATCTGTCTTCGTCTCCCCACTATTTAAAGGAACGTTTTATATTTCTGCACCAGTCAAACGATCGTGATCTGCGTTCGTCTGACTCTCTCCAACTCCTTACTCCTGTTCATAGTTCAGCTATGTATAGTGAATCCTTCACTGTTCAAGCTATACATTTATGGAACTCCTTACCTTTATCTATTCGCTTATCTAAATCTATTCATATATTTAAAATCAAAGTCCATAACCTTTATCTGTCTTTATCTGGAAACTGCTAACTGGTTGTTAGCTTCTATCACTATAGAAAGTTGTTTGTTGGAAGGTATGTATGTCATCTTTCTTTGTGTATGTTTTCGCATTTTTATAGTTATTAGTTATAGGCATTTATATAGTTATTGTTATATTTTGTATTTTTATGTATCAGATTAAGTATAGGTAACTTTTTTTTGTACACCGCCGACTTTTTGGTTTTTTGTCTATCCTGTCCATGGACAGGATCGCTTTTAGCGATAAGGGCGCCCATTGTACAACTGTATTGCTAATCATTATTTTTTGTGTGTTCTCTTGTGTACAATAAAGTGTTTATCTATCCATCTATCTATCTAAACACGGTTTCTACCATAATCGTACTTTGTAAATTGGTCAAGTTATAGTTTGACACCAACTTCACATTGTAACTAAGCAGCAGATAGAAATCGCAGCGATCCATAATACCAATTCCTAGAAACCTAGAAACACAGTGACCCTAGTCAAATACTTGCAGATCATACAATCATTTGTACCGCGGCGGGAATCGAACCTTCAGTCGGGTCTTGGCCCACTGCGGCACAGAGGGCGTAATCAAATCCACACATTGATTTTTATAATGTTTATAAAACAATAAATTAACCTATACAATAAATAAGTTACTAAATAATTTGTAAGATTTATTCCATCGTTATTTCGAGATTCAAATATTCGTTAATGAGGTCAAATATTATAATTTCTTTCAAAATAACTACATTAAAGTTTTTGCATAACTGAGCTCAGTTAAAAATATAAACTCGGTTAGCAAAATGTTTTTTTTGTAGTAATAGCAGTAGCGAAAGAAACAAAATCTGAATATTGCAAACGGAAGTAAGATTCCAGCTTCTCGTTGCAGGCTCCGAAGGCTCCGGCGCGAACTAATGAATAAATGAATGCTTAAAATGTACTCACAAAGGCTTTTAAGGGCATTTTGTTTGCGCTACGGCGTGGTTACGGCGGCGTCACCTGAAGAGAAGCAGTATCACAACTCCCAACGTCGTTGTATACTGTCTCTATACTGTACCAGAGGATACATTATAACAGTACTTACTATATTGAAACGGAGACAGACGAGCAACCATGTATAGCTACGGCAGTGCTACGCGGGCTCTACGCACTACGAGATCCCGCGGTATAATTTGCTACGGCAGTACTACGTGCGATCAACATTAACCTACAGTGAAATTTTGAAAGAAAGAAAACAAACAGTCAGATTGCGCACAATTGAGAAAGTACTGTTGTGCGGAAAAATATTGACTACAGATGTTTGAAGCCCGATACAGATCACAAAGGATATGTTTCACAAATGTATAGAACCTGGGCTATGTCCTACCTACCTACTTTTTAATATTATAATATAGCCCTTTTATTCCGAACATTTACAGTATTTGTGTTGTAGTTATATGTTGTTGTTATTATAAAATGTCCCTCAGTTCGGTGTGTCTTTTGACATAGGCCTCCTCCAACTGCTTCCATTGCACTCTATCTGTTGCTACTCTGGTCCAGTAAGGTCCCAAGGCTAAGCAAAAGTTAGCTATGCCGATCAGCCGATATTATTGCATTGCAAGAGACGTGGCTGTATACGCATAATATCCAGTTTCTGGGTACGATTGATCCGCAGTTCGAGTATTATGGTAAATCATCGATGGATACCAGCGCCGGGTTATTGCGTGGTAGGCCGTTTAGAGGTGTAGCCTTATTGTGGCGGAAAAGTATGTTTGAGAATGTTTCTGTGATACAATGCAAAAGTGCACGAATCGTTGGTATAAAAATAGTATTATCACAGCGTTCATTATTAATGTTTTCCCTGTATATGCCTACCGACGAGGATGCGAATCTCACCGAGTTCACGGAATGTTTGAGTGAAGTGGCTGCGATCGTGGAGGACTGTAACGTAGATTCAGTGTTTATCTTAGGAGACCTAAATGCGAAACCTGGTGCGCTCTTTGGGAATGAACTCCGTGATTTTTGTGTAGAACAACAGTGGCGATGTGCGGACATTGAGCTACTCGGTTTGACGTCGGACTCGTACACATTCGTGAGTGATGTTCATGGTACTCAGAGTTGGCTAGATCACTGTATAGTTTCCGGAGCAGCGTGGAGATCAGTAATGGACGCTAAAATTCACTATGACGTTTATTGGTCCGACCATTTTCCTTTAGAGATAACGTGTAACTTAGACATTCTTAGAACAAAATCTATTTTTAATAACACTGAATGTAACACAGTCTAATGGGGTGATAGAAGTAAGGAACAAATCGCTGTGTTTGCAGATTATTGTAATGGGAAGCTGAGGGACATAGATTTTCCAGTCGAATTTCAGCAATGCAGTGACAGAATTTGTAACAATTTAGATCATAGGACGATTATTAATAAGATTTATACTGACATAGTTGACGTTTTAAGTACAGGAGCTAGAATAAGTTATGGTAGGATATCTCCTATCAGGAGAAAACAAATAATTGGATGGAACAGACATGTTAAGCAAGCACATGCGGAGGCGCGACTTGGGTTTCAGAACTGGGTTCTATTTGGTAAACCTAAAACTGGGGACTTGTATAATGCTATGATATCAACTAGGAAAATCTTTAAACAAAAACTTAAGTGGTGTCAGGAACATGTTCCTTATTTCTGTTGAGGTTGCTCTGTCACGTTTTATTTTCAACGTGCTTCTCTCCATTATTCGCTGACACTTGGCTAGTTTTTTTCTGTGGTTCTGAGTGAGGGACCAGGTCTTGCTTCCGTACGTAATACAGGGGAGAATACAGGTATTAAAAGTTTTTCTCTTAATGGTCATGCTCAGTTCTTTACTTTTCATTATTTCCTTTAGTGACCAGTATTTTCGCCAGCCTCTAGCAATCCTCTTGTTTATTTCCTTTGATGTTTGGTCTGTAGGTCCGATTATCTGGTTCAAATACACATACTCTTGTACGTACTCAAGCTTATTTCCGTCTAGTACTATGTCGATCTCTGTTGAGTTGGTCATAAGTTTTGTTTTCATTTTATTATTTTGAAGCCCAACTTCTTTGCTCTTTTTGGCTAGAGAATGTATCATTTTTTGAATTTTACTTGGGTCCTCTTCACACAAGATAAGATCGTCTGCGAATCTCAGATGATTAAGACAGTAGCCATTGATGTTGAGGCCGTATCCATCCCAGTCTAGACTTCTGAAGATATTCTCCAGCACGGCAGTAAACAAATTAGGTGACAGTGGATCTCCCTGTCTGACGCCTCTGTTTATGGGGAAAGGATCTCCGGTCGTTTCGAGTTTTATGCAGCCTTAGCTTATATTGTAGATGTTTTTAATGATATTTATATAACTGCTGTTCACTCCTTGCTGTTTTAGGGTTGACCAGATATAGTTGTGATTCAGGCTGTCAAATACCTTTGAGTAGTCGATGAAGATCATATAGACAAGTTTTTGGTATTCATTGCTTTTTTCTAAGATTTGCTTGATGGTGTGAATATGGTCGATTGTACTATAGTTTTTCCTAAATCCTGCCTGCTCTATAGACTGGTTCTCGTCTAATTGCTGGGTAATTCTACCTAGTATAACTTTTGCGAAAATGTTGTAGATGTTTGATATTAAACTTATTGGCCTGTAGTTATTAATGTATTCCTTAGGTCCTTTCTTGAGTAGACTGTTGTTTGTTAGACTTTCTCCACTGGTCTGGAATTCTGCCTGTATTAAGAATGTTGTTGAAAAGACTTGTTAAGATCGGGCACAGTTCTTCAACTGTGCCTCTTATAAGTTTGTTTGGGATATTGTCAGGTCCTGGAGCTTTTTCAATTTTTTGTAAGTATATGGCTCTCTGTATTTCTGACTGGAGTAGGGGTGGTGTGTCATTATTTGTATTTCTTGTCTCAATGCTGGTTTATGGTTCTTGATTTTTATCTGTTTTTGAGTACAGATTGCTGTTGTATTCCGTAGCTAATTTTTGAATTTCTTTGCGTTTTGACTCAACGCCTGATTTATTACTTTTCAGCTTAGGAATCCATTCCGTTCCGTGGTCTCTTAACTCTCTTAAAGCCTTTTTGGCTCCGCCAGTTTTTTCGATTGAGTTTTCTAATTTTTTTGTTCTCTATAGATATCTATCTTTTCTCATACTTTCCTTTATGTGTTTACTAAGTATAGCAATATTTTTCCTGTCTTTATTTTTATTTATTATTAATAGCTTTCTTTCTTCTAGTGGCGTTATGTTCTGTCACTAAATTTATTGTTGTCTTTTCTCCTGACTGTTTTTTTCAGTTCTGACATTTTTTTTTCTAGGTTATCATATTTTTCGCGGACACTTATGTCAGAGTTTACAATTTCAAGAAGCGGTTTAATGTCAGATGGGTTAATTACTTTTGCATACTCTTCTGGTGGCAAAGTTTTGGAGTTGGTTATAGTTTTTCTCGAATTTTTTTGGGTTGCATCTTAAGGCAGCTGCGCACCATGCGATGATCAGTATTAAAGGTTTTTTCAGTAGTAATTTTTTTTATATTAAATAGTCATAAATAATGTATTATGTTCTGATTTTATTAATTTTATTCAATTAACGCAAAACTTAACGTTAACAGAAAACAGATAAAAAATAAAAACTATAATTTATTTATTTATTTCAGAGATAGTTACCAACACCATAACATGTTTTCCAAAGCGATGTTATACTTACACATTAAACATAACAAAATGAATATAACAGTATAGACTAATACAAATTAAAAATAAAATATATAACCTGTTGGTTATTAATGAAAATAAAAAAAAATATCTTAACATTTAGTTTCTAAAACTAACTGTTCCATTTCCATGACTTTCAGCAGGCTATGGCAAAAATATCTACATTATTATCCGACAAGATATTAAGCAGGTTTATAGCGAGTGACATTGGAGCGAACTTGAGGAGGTTAGTCCTAAAAGCAGGCTGAGCAATGCTGGCCGACGACGCAGACCTACTAATTATATTAAATAATAATAAAAACATAACTAAAAACGCTTAAAATGAATATTCTTACGAGCCGGGTAAGACTGATAAACTAATGAAACCGCTCGATTTTACCAAATTATAACTTATATTTAAAAGTTACCACAGAACTTAATCCACTGATTCTTCAAAACTATCGCATGTTAAGTCAAAAATAGACTAACTTTATCCGCACATAACCGCTGCTTTTGTATGAGCGGTGAGTGCGTCGCTTAAATCCTAGGCGCTACTCGAACGTTCGAGAACGAACCGGAACGCGCTCGAATATTCACTTGTGATAGAGAGAGATATAGCCATATCGTTCGCTCTTATACATTAGATACGCATACGTTGTAGTGTATCTAATCGATACTAGATGGTACTGTGCTGTTTATGTCCGCCCGCTAACAAATGGAGGCGCAACAATAATAATTAGGTACTACAAAAACTTTAGAATGGTTCGAAATATTTGATTTGATTTTGCTATAAATTTAAACTTAAAACATCTCAGGCTCAAAATATACCAACTTTTATATACACATGCAAATATTTTTCAAATATTTTACTAATCTAAATAGGCTTACTGCTACTATTTACTTAGATTAAAAAACCTATCCTCGCATCAAATATTTAATTGTACCTTGCAAATACAAAACACGATTATCAATGAGTTGTAGATTGTTGTTCATTGTAGAAGAGACAAATTTCTAGCCCCTTCCGCACCCCTAGCTTGCCTCCAATTCGACCCAATAATGGCTTTTGCGGAGCTACTTGCAACTACCTTCCGAGGTACAAAGATCCAGGCAGTGAGCAGTGTACGTCATTTTGTATAATTAATTAATTTCAAGATATGAGCTAATCTCATTCTCTCAATCTCTATCTTAATCTAATTCGCAACAGTTACTGTTACTACTGTTAGTGTCTAGAATGCTGTGCTACGGCAGCTCTACGGCTGCTACGGGGGACCTACGTGGCTACGAAGCGTCTACGATGCAATCTCGTCGCTTGCACTTGCACGGAGGCGCCGTTATTTTGTTGAGGTTCTTTTGAGCGCGGCTTTTTAGTCCAGAATTATTATAACTTTGTTGACTTATGTAACGCTTTGTTTATGAAGGTAAGTTGTCTATGTTAGCTTATATTATAATGTATTGTACAATTTATTGTTTATATTCAAAAACTAAAGTATCGTGTTGTAGCATAGTAGTAATACACAGAAGAGTCTGCTGACTCGAGCAGTCTTCAATAGGCCTGGTACAGTAAACAGAGCAATTCATAGTCAGGGCTGATAGAATCCGTCATCCAGCATTCACCCAGGGGCTGGATATGGTTTTGCATAATATAGTAGTCTTTCTTGTGTCGCAAGTATATAGCGTCGATGAACATCTACATCGCTGGCGTCTGGTTTTAGTGAGAATTATACCGCTTGGAACAATGTCCAATGTCCAAACGTATTAATATACGTAGATATTACTCGCATTTTTTAAAAGAGCTTGAAATAAATAAATAAATAATCTCGGACATTTCACACAGCATCTGTTCCCAAAGTAAGCAGAGAGACAATGTTTGTATGATCTGCAAGTATTTGTCTCGGGTCTAGGTGTTTCTATGTAAAATAAGTATGTATTTACAAAAATAAGTAGTATAACAGTCCTGTGGTACCCATAACACAAGTTCTGCTTACTTTCGGACCAGATGATGTTGTGTGAAATGTCCGGCATTATTATTATTATTATTATATGTTTATCTCCAAATGTCTGTGGTTTCAAAGTAACATCTCCTAGGGGGGTGGACACCTAGGGGCTAGGGGAGCACTGAGCTCGACTATGAATTGCGCGGTAAAAACAACTTGCTACATTTTTGTTCAACTTACACCAGAATACTGAAACGTATTCTAATGTATTCAGAATATAATTGTTTACGTGACTTTCTTCATACAATTTCGACGGATAAAGGAGTCTCAAACGTTTGCGTTAGTTTAAAACGCTTAATGTAGTTCAGTAACAATCAACCTTGTGGTATGTGTGCGCATGCGCACAATAGCGCGTCGGTTATAAAGCGGTTTATTTCACGCGATCTATGGATTATTGCACCGCGCTTTTCTTGTAGAGGAACTATACATTGTGTGACACGGTACACCACACTTCAGTGATTTGTGGGAAGTATGGCAGTAGCATAGTAAGTTATATATCCAGAGCTATATAGTTGTTGATTGAGATGTGTGTGTGCCTTGTGGGCCTCATTTCATTTTATACTCGCTCGAGTAAACGTAAAGACCACTAAAAATACTTCTTCCATATTTTCTCGAAAGAGAACGAGCAGGCTAGCCATGAACGTAACGGCAGTCGGTACGAGGTTAATCCCAAATAAAGAGCTCGAGGATAAAAAGATAATATTAAGTAAATCTGCGAAGCCGTTCCTTTGGGATCAAATACCTATTCCGTGTGCCCGTCGGCTCGGGCTCTGCCTTATCCTGCGTAATCTCACCCCGGTGTTCCTGCATCCCGCCGGGGGTTCGGCTGTGGCCAGACTATTAGTTGATACTCTTATGCTTTCATTTCAATTTCTTAATTAATTTCAGATGGCTTTTACGCATTTATACCTTAAGATGACTCGATCTCGTCTTATGGTAAGTGAGGAGCACAGAACAGAAAAAAACGATAGAAGTAGTAAGTAGGCGGGGCCCGCGTAACACCTAGTATGCGGAATATCGCTCACTACAAGCTTCGCTCACTTCCGTCGTGTTTGAAGTTTGTCAGGGTAAACGTAACTCAAAAAAATCATAAAAAAATATAAATTGCTGTTTTGTGCTGTATTTGTTTCTTCTAATTTAACAAAAGGGGGCAATAGCCACGTATGTATTATTTTATTGTTTTAAACGGTTTTATTTAAGTTTTGTTTAAAATGCAAAACCGTCAAACAAAACCAGACTATGAATCATATCGTTTAAGGTCGCGTTTCTCTTAAACCTCATCTTTCGCTATTCAAATAGGAATGTAACCCTAAAAAACTGAAGAATGTGTTATCGAAAACTTCATCATGTAAATAGTTACCCCTATTAAAATGTTTATATATATTCTAGGTCATTGTTTTTTTTTGTTTTAATTATGACTTTATTCTAAATGTATTTAAGCCATATGGTGTCTAGTGGTTAGTTAAGATGAAAATAACAGAAGTATTTTGAAGAAATAAACTTCTGGGTTCATTTTTCTCAAGGCACCATACATTAAAAAAAATGGATTGATGCAACTCGAAAACAAAATTGGTTTCTACAAAAATAAACAAAATTTGCTCATTGAATTATCAATTATATTTCTTGTTGTTAGAGACTAAAACAAAAATCTTTCGCAAAAGCGTCATCTCTTGGTAAGTAGACTTACATTTTAGTACTGTTTAATTTATTGAGTTTTGAACCATGTTCTGATGGTACTAAGGTTTTATATCAATAACATTTGTTCTATGGTTTGATCCTTTTTAACGTTCTTTTTCAGCCAATTATAACTTTTATTTCTAAGTGTGTTTGTTTCTACATGTGTGAGTTTAGCTGTAGCTAAACTCACTTTATACTTACATTATGACATTTCATGCTATTTCTATTGTTTTTTCTGTTCTGTGGTGAGGAGGATGAGAAAAACAACTACTTACCTTGGATTATAGTTTTCGGGAAAGGCAAAGTATTCCATTACGCATTATAAATGTAGACGTTAAATACTTGGTGCAAATGAATATAAATAATGAATGAGAGGTGGGATGTTTACAAGTGACACTAGCTAGTACCGCGCCGTGCGTCTACTTGCATTGTGGTGACAGCGAGGTGGTAGTGTCAAAGTTATCATGCTATTCCAATGCATTCTCCATCGAAATTTTGTAACCAATTAATTTAAAAATGTTCAATTGGGTGGTGCTTATTGTGAAAATTTTAATGCACTTGGAGTAAAACAATGCAATGAAAGTTATTATGTTGTAGATTATTTAAATTCCATTCCGCAATCTATTTTAAAACTATATAAATGGTTTTTCATTCATGTGGCTGCAATTTTTTGGTAGATTCGAGATATCTGCTTGACAAGAACAAAAAACAGCTCGTGAAAAGCCATTATTTACCCGTCGCTCGTCCCTACAGAGCGTGGCCAGTGCCTGTTCTTCGCAGGTGAAGCCGCCGGTGGCACTAGTGGCGGGACAAGGCGATCCTATCGCGGTAACTAATGGTGAACGCGCGCTGTAGCCGGCGCGGCGCGGGACTGGCGCAGCGCGCAACCATGTTTATTTGTCAAGTACATGACAGATAAACCACTCTGTTCGATGGTGTCCTAAATGAGTTTGTACTAATCACTTTATTTATTAAGAAACAATATTTTGTTTAACAATTTTTTTAAAATTTTCCGCATTTTCCTGTCGGGGCGCTGTCGAGGCGCGGTGCGATCCATTTTGCGGCAAAATTTGAAAGTATTTTATGTGATCTGTTTTGTTGTAGTATTGTGATGTAGCTCCGCGCTCACTGGGATGAGTGATATTTCATGCGACTGGAATGATGTGCGACTACTAGCTCGTGCGATTACTTACCTCGTTTTGAACACTGGAGCGAACTCTTTGTATGCGAACTCAGTACCATTGTATGTATCCCAAGTTTTTGTTAAATAAGTACTCGCATTTTTGCGTTCTACATATCGTAGGTAGATAAGTTCTCAATTAGTATGTTTTATAAAGCCCTTTTACAGATTAGCAAGCAATTTGTATACGCACGTTGAATATTAACTATCCAGCGGCGGCCCAATATTTGCATTAATTATAATCCGTGGGAATTTGTAGGTGAGGCTCCGTTGTTAAAGGGCTCTGAAAGGCGAGCTTATTAAACGGCCGGGCCGGGCTGCCGTTACTACTTATGAATAGTTAGAGCCCTGAAGTCTACGAACCTGTTCGCTTGTAATATTGTGTTTAACATGAACATTGACCGAGAAACGCCTTCAGCGAGAGAGCTGAAGCACACCGAGCACTCTACCGACTATTCAGATTGTATGTACCACCAGCACCAGCAACCGTAGTGCTACCCTCGCAAATCTCGAAAGGTAGATAAAATGGTTAAATGGAATGAATTAAAGCTTTTTTACATTTTCGATTTGACAACACAATACCATATCACTGTTGTCTAATGGTTCTAATGGCCTAATGGTTTTAAACATAATATTCACACAAAACGAGATATTTAGCAGGATTATGTATAATATTTTACTTCGTTTTCAGTAAGACTTCGGTTGATCACGTGATCATGGCGCATGCAATTGAGCCGAGATATCGTTAAGAAGTAAACATCACATTATCATGGTAAATCTCCTTTTGAATGCAAATTAGACTGAATACTTGTTTGGGTAATAATTGAAAGAGCGCCTCTTACATGTACATGTTCCTCGGTTTAATAAATTTATATATAAATATAAAATATTTATGTTATATTAAATAAAATATGTTTAAGTTTTCGGATTCTACGTGAAGTGTTTTGTATGATACGAGATGCGAGATGCGGCGCACTGTACAGTAACTAAAGCCAACAAGCACACAACGAGGACACTATAAGCAAGACTTACTTAGTTGTAATCGATTATCCACAGGTCCGGAAGCACAGGCCCGTTCAATCGAACAATTAAACTCGTGGAGCTCCTACATCCCGGACAAACTAGAAGCCCTAATGGCTGTAATTACACCGCAACGATCGACTTCCCGCCACCCGGGCCTTTCGTTCCTCCTCACTGATCCCTCTTGTAAGTCCATCCTCATTAGCCAGGCTCGAAGCTTCAGCCAGAACCGATCTTCAGGTTGCGAGTAGAAATCCAGTGCATCCGCTGATATGTTTATAAACAGAATCATACAGGTTTTAAAAACAAATAGGGTATTCTAACCTAAAACGTATTCGAATATCTAATATTTGTTCCAGCTCGTGAGTAAGTTGAAACAATATGCTGGCTCCAAGTGATGAATGGAAGAGCTTCCATCGGGAAACACCAAATATTATTTCAATTAAAGTAGTTTACAAAGTCTTTTCTGAGAAAACCCTAGACTAAATGCAAAATAATTTTCTTATTCGTATTTAAATGAGGTAGCTCCGTAAAGAATCTTAAGTGGAGCTTTCACGGCTTTGCACGACTCCAGAATTGATGTCAAGTTATATTTATGTTATATAATATAATACGACAAAAGTACTGCAATGGCGGGGGAAAAGGGATTTTGCAGGGCAACTGTATTTCTATTTGGCAATGTGTGCAGTGAGCTGGTTAGAGCTACGCGACCTTTTGGCATTACGATACGCCGGCTACTACCATTTTTACTGTCGGGATACGCGCAAAGTTGTTTGTACTTATCAGTAAATCTAGGAAGTGAATTGTTAATGTTACTTTTTCGTTATGTTTGTGTGGAAGCGTGCAGCGCGATAGGAGCGTGGCGGGGGCGCGGCGCTTGCGGGGGCGCAGCGGGGGCTCTCTACAAATATGAATAATGCACAACATCGCGCTCTCAAAAGGTTAAAATTAATTAAACTTGTAAATTAAATTATAACGCGTGGGCCGCGCACCAGTAGGTACCTAGGTACAAACCATCAGCTAACTTTTCACTTTATACACTAAACGCTTTGCACGGAAAGCGACTCTATTATGCTGACTTTAGTGCCGAAACTTGTTTAGCAGTAAAATACTTTTGTTCCAAATTGGCGGAGGCCGGGAATGGGAATGGTAGGATTATTGTTTCGTCGAGGACACAAATTTGATTTACATCTGATAGTTAATTGGATGTGAAAGGGGATCGCGTATTGTAGCCCCTCGTCCGCTTCGATGCTCCAGTGAGGCCTGCGGTGACGTCACACTACCACTATGTACGTACGTCCATACGTATGAAATACATTACTTTATATATATACAATCATAAGCCAAGCATTATTTTCACCACACTGGTCCCAAAAGAATAAGACGCAAACCCGTTTTCAAGTAAGTTAGACTATTACTATTGTTTAGCTGTTGACCCAACGAACGATCTGTATCTGAATCTGAACGAATTTCGTCTTTTCACTAAGCCAAGCCAAAGTCAGAGACTATGGGGCGAGGCATAAGGTCAACTCTATGAATAGATTGATATTTCAGTAGCTTATGAATAAGTTTACCGATCCTTGAAAGTGAAATAACGTGGGATGCCAACAATAGCGCGGTAACCAGACCAGCACAGTCATAGCCGATACCAAACATAGTTAATGATGAATTCTACTGAATCAATGATGGCAGCCTGCTCGGCGCGAGCGTAATGCGAAAAATACCAGTGTACGGCATTTACTGAAACGCTTGTTTGAAGAATTGATTGGAATCTAAACGATGCTGTTAGATTCAATCGATATGATAGAAATGACGTCACAGTTTAGTTCACAGTAAACAGCTAATCACATACGCAGCCACAGACCTCCTGAATAGTGGTACAACTGCCTGCAGACTGGGTACTCACAAGGTTTCAATACTGCTGAAAGAAAAAATATTTTCAGTTATTTATGTCATTCTAATATTGTAATGTAAGTAGGTAACAAAGTACTTGTTCGATAATTAAGTATTGCACTTTTAAGTGCGAAGAATGTGGAATATGTGTGCTCAATGGATGAGAGTAGATTGAACTAAGGAATTGTACATAACACAGAAGCAGGCAGGCATCAGAGAAACGGCTGGCGCGCGGTGCGGCGCCAGCCGCCGCGTGGTATGCACGCGGCTATTGATTGTGTCGCTCTGGGCCTATGCTGCTGTGACGTCTAAAGTATTTTTCGATCACAAACTCTACTCGAGTTAGACCATTCAAATGGTCAACTCAATTTCAAGAAAAAGCTTGTTTATTTTAACCAACTTAAAAAAATGAGGAGGCTCTTTCTCAATTCAATTGCATTTTTTTTGTTTGTTACCTCATAACTCCGTCATTTATGTACCGATTTAAAAAATCATTTTTATTTGTGCCAGGATATACTTTCTGATTGGTCTCATAGAAATTTTATCAAAATCGGTTTCAATCGGTTTCAATCAAAATATCTGGAAAAAATATTTCATCCAAGTAAACGAAATTTCGTATTTTATATAAATGAAGTCGGTTTTCTTTTTAGTTTTTAAAACATAATTATTATATTGCACAATGATTGTACTGCACTGCACGTCTGCTTGCAGTATTTAGTGCAAACATGTACCTACATATACCACCATGGTCACCTCATCACTGTGTACATTTAACCTTTAGGAACACACGTGTGTAGTCGCTTGCTTACATTCCAAGCGCTGTATAAATTACCCAGTTGCTCACTCACCTGGAAGTTGTGTTGTGACGTGCTAGTAGCCTACATGTAGTTGGCTCCCGCGCGCTACACGCTGCGAGAACGCGGCGGCGAATGGGCGGTGAGGGAGCGAGGGGAGTCGATCAAGCGTACCGGGAAAATTAAATGCACCTTATGTACCTCCACAGAGAAAGGAAGTGTTACGCCATAGGTAAGCTTTTCGACCAGCGAGTCATCTACCAACATAAAAAAAAAATGCACTCCGGAAGTGCCGACAGAAGTGAAAACTTATTTTGGCGCGTTAGACATTTTTTAGATGGGTACTAGGGTTATTGGGTTATTGGGTTATGAATTGCATTCTATTTATGAATTGTATTTTTCCACTATCAAATCACAAACAAAACACAATCAAAGTTCACTGAACTCACACGGTCCAACGCGAAACGCGACTACCAATCAAATACTGAACGAACACAGATGATGCAATATTTTTTGTTCAGAATATAGATAATATATCAAAGAACCTAACTCAGTAAACTTCTCCGTACAAAAGTAGACTGTAAACATGTGAATTAAGGTTTATAATCAAATGGGGCGAGCGCGGCAGCCGGCGTCTCGTAACGGTGTTCACGCGAGTTCAGAGGTTTTACCTCATCTAAAAATATGCGTACCGCGCTAAAAGAAGTTTTCACTTCAAAAACTGAAATAATGCCACTACAATGACATAATTTCAAGCTTCCATACTTGTTTTTATGTATATCATTTTATTGGCCTGTTAATCAACTTAGATTGAATCTTAAATTTGGGTGGATCATGCAGGAAAAGACGTAACAGTAAGCATGTTAGCTCTGGGATGATTCTGAGCAAGTATGAGTGTGGCGATGCTGTTCTAGTTCTTGTACTATGGCAGGTGGAGTAGGTATCTCGAGGGGAGCGAGGGTTTTCGTATTATGAAATCGGCATGTAACCGCGCCCGCGGGGTGAATGGATTCGAATCGTTTTGTTTCGTCAATTCTATAGAAGTGAGTAATGGAACCGGGTCGGTGAGTTAGTTCACTATTATACAAGTAATCGATTCCCTGACCTTGCGACGAGGAGGACGAGGAGGGGAACGACTCATTTGTCATTGAATTGTAAGGAGCCATCGTCGATCTCGTCTCGTCTGATGCTGGCAACAGAATGGAGATGCCATTCAAGTCGTTTCCTCCATAAAGGCATTGCGGAGCGAGCCTAGCGACAAGTTTATTTTTATACCTATAGTTCTAACAATAAAACACTGCGTAAAGCTGACCGAACCGACGCGACGTTCGTCTTTATTGTAGAAACATAAAGTCGAAATAAGTATCTGAGCTGCGAGTACCTACCTACCTCGTGTAAGCACTCATAAAAATATCGCTGTAATGTGTAAAGTTCAGTGTTACGGTAGTATTCGTCTACGTGTTGGAAAAGCAATCGGGTCGCTTGCCAGAACCGCTACAAATTGAAAAGTTTCTCAGAAAATTTCAACATTTATAAAATATTGTGGTGCGTTGACTTAGATAAGTCAACTTCTCGAGCTCCAAGGTGCTTGTGGAACCCTCGTGAGCCTTACCATAATCACCAAAATAATAAATAAATAAATAAATAATGCCGGACATTTCACACAACATCATCTGACCCCAAAGTAAGCAGAGCTTGTGTTATGGGTATCACATGACTGATATACTACTTATTTTTTTTCTAAATACGTACACATTATATATAGAAACACCCAGTCCCGAGACAAATAGTTGCTGATCATACAAACATTTGTCCCGCGGCGGGAATCGAACCCTCAACCTTCTGCGTCACAGCTGGACCTAAGCCCACTGCGCCACAGAGGTCGTCAAATAACCTTTTATACGAACATATTTAAGTAAAAGGCTGAGGTAAAAGGTTAACTCAAAGTATTTCTGATCACCTAATGCTCAGGGTCAATTCATCGTCCATGTTTCTCATTATTAATCCATGCCCCGACATGGATTAATCTAGTACAACGCGCCGCCGCGCCGCCCCGCATCGTGTCTCGTGGCTCGTAGCCGGATCGAGTAATACATTATTAAGCTCGCTTTTTCGTTCCTTTAAAACACAATGGCCGTCCGGCTAGCGAGGCGTCCGGCGTCCGGCATCTGGCAGGGCACAATCTATCTAATCTCGTAATCGTAATCTATCTACTCTCGCTTCCTAGCTAGGAAGCGAGAGTAGATAGATTACTATGGTGTATAGTATGGTGTAAAATATTATTTTAAAATATAAAATATTTGTTTCTATGCTTCGAAAATACTTTAATTACTGGTATTGTGTAAACGATACGTTAGCGATTGTACACGTATAGCAGTGCCATCTCATACTCAATTTGAAAAAACGCATATGCAAACCCTACCCCTTTTGACTATTGAGTCTTAAGCCAGTGGAATAAAGCTCGTTTTAATATTGAAAGCGGAAATGATACATACAAGCTAAGATCGAGCGGCGCCGGCCGGGCGTCCGGCAGCCGGACACGGGAACCGCTGCATCAGCTGATGAAGACCCCCTGAGGGTAATACATATCCCGCGCCGTCAGGTTGTCGAAACTCCCCCTCCAGCCGACAGCCAACACACACGGTTACAAACACTTTATAAGAATTATTTGTTAGTTGTTAGTTTTGCAGAGAAATTCCAATATCAATACAAACGCACACTCTCTCACAAACACACACAATTACAAACTGATTAGAATTAGAATTTTATTAAGTCTCACGAAATTCTTTAGATCTTCGGCATCGGGCATGCATGGGCATCGGTTTTGGATATTATTTTTTTTTGTATTTGGTCTCGAAAAAACGGCTTCAAATTAGTGGTATTGTATCTTGACGACCTCTGTGGCACAACGGACTAACGTCCGGCTGAGACGCAGAAGGTTGCGGGTTCGATTCCCGCCGCGAGACAAATGTTTCTATGGTCTGCAAGTGTTTGTTTCGGGTCTGGGTGTTTCTATGTATAATATGTATATATTTACAAAAAAAAGTATGTAAGTAGTATATCAGTCATTATGGTATCCATAACACAAGCTCTGCTTACTTTGGGACCAGATGATGCTGTGTGAAATGTCCGGCATTATTATTATTATTATTACTTGTCGTAGATTTAGCTGGTTCACTATTAATTTGAGTTTTGTCTAGAAAACTTCCACTTATTTTAGCTGGAGATTTCAACATACATTTTCTAGTAAAAACTCAAAACCACTTTTGGAATTTCTTTCGGATGAATTTAATTTACAAATTAATAATGATCCAGCAAAATCTACGACAAGATACAATACCACTATCGATGCCGTTTTTTCAAGATAATTAGTTGAACTGAAATGTTGAAATACTTGAATCTTAAACATTATGGTTCCTACTTTAGTTACCACAAACCAATTATTACTACGATTGAATATACATATGGAGAATATACTGATAAAGTTTGTAATTAATTAGATGAATTGAATGATGTACAATAAAAAAAAAACTCACAACTCGAAACAATATAATAATTACGAAATTTCCTACCATTCCTTGAATTAATTAGTTATTTCTGCGTTTCATTTAATTGCTCTCAGACGCTACTGATTCATTCATTTGTATATGTTAATCAATAATATAATACGTTTATCAATAATAATATACTACGATAGGAACTTCGTTCCAACCGAGTATTTCACGACACAGATATAGCACACATTTTTTTGTTATTTTGGCCCTTTTTGCGTAAAATTTAGTTTTTTGTATCGTAAGAAACGAAATATGCTGTTAGTTGCCTGCAGTTATTGAATTGATTTGAATTTAATTTATTTTAATTATCATTGTTTACCTATTTTTTATGGTACATTTGTAACATGTTTTCTAATAAGCCGATCAAATTAATTAATTAATTATAATAGGTCAATACTTTTTACCCAACGAAGTTTAGTTTGTTGACAGGTCACGAGCGACGGCTGGTACCAGTGTATTTCACTAACTCTATTTTTATAGAGTTTTGCAACGTGAAATCTACGACACGATACGCCTAGTGCAGCTCTAAGGTGCGGGGCGCGGGGGTCGCGGCAGCAGTACGCGCTGCCCATTGTGCTCGCTTTGTTATGCGTGTTCACACGAGAGCCACTCCGCCAGTAATGGAACGGTGACACGGCTACATTCTCATTCAGAGTATATGTACTCGTACATAGCTTGTAACGCTACGTGCAGGTGGTTAACTGTTCCTTCTTTATCTGTGGAATGAAAAGTGCAGATGCAGATGTGACACAGTGACGATGTTCGTTTGCGAATATTCCGAGTTATAGAGCCGGTGCACGCTATAACATGCGTGACTTCATAGGAAAACACATTCCATAGATATGCTATTCTATCTAACGTCACGGGGAAGCAATAACAAGGAAAGAATTAAGAATAATTGACTTGGGTGCATTACGTTAGCACCTTACGATCAAGCCGAAACAAAATGGGCTGATGAATTTATTGAAAAAAATATTATATGTGAACTACTTACCAACTTATTGTTGTGTAAATTTTTCGTACATAATCCAGTTAGTGAAATTGGGCTACTATAATAATTACATACGTATCTTCTCTCTTCACAGAGGAGTAAGAAGAATATTGTATTCACTCTCATTGAGTCACGTTAAACATATAATATTAATGACTAGCGCCCCGCCCCGGCTTTGCACGGGTGCACTTCCGTGATTTGATTGAGATATTTTTACAAAAAGAAGTTTCGCGGGTTATGATGAGTACTATACACATGTAGTACATTATTTTACATGATTTTTGATTATATTAACAATAGATTTCAAAGTGCACACTGAATAATTACGAGTAGTTTAATGGTGTATTTTTTAAACTTTTGGTAACACTATTACGTTCCATATGAAGGATCCATACAAAGGATCTCACATTTAATTGAAAATAAAATTTAGGCTATGTTACTCTCTGATAATATAGCTTTATAAAGGTTATAAAGGTTTATAAAGGCTGTTATGTACCTACTTGCTATGAAATACCTTACATATATGATTGTAACACAAACTTAAAACAATGACACAATGGTCATTTTGATAATTAATTAACGTCTAAAAGGAGTTGCGTGCGTTTCTATGTAGGTATATGGTAAGCCGTATGCCGCCTTGGTTGTTCAAATGTTTATGCGCAGGGATAATTGTTTTGGTAATTTTGGAGAGAAGGGTTCGATGTGCCGGAACAGAACATTACTAGTAATCAAATTACTCACATCGTTATGTTATGTGAATAACAGTATTAAGGTTTTAATTTTAATCTAAAGTTAATTTTCGTTAAAATTTTAAAGTAAATTTGCGTTAATATTTATTGAACTAATCTATTCTGCGAGTATAGTATGTTATGATGTTATGATATTGTTATGATATAGTATGTTATGTATATATGGTCTGCGGCGGTCTTTGCAGTAGGCAGCATGATCAAGGTCGATATTGCAGGTCGAGCGGCAAGATCCGATTGATTGCCTTCCTGTCAATCAGTATGTTTAGAATGGATCCAATAGCAAAATAGCGATTCTAAACTAACATGTGCTAAGAGTTATTGACTTGCACAAGTGATGTCAGGAAAGCCTTTCACGCAGCGTGCAGGTAGGCTGCCTGTCCGCTATTTTGATCGACGCTCCAATCGAGCCTACAGAGTACCTATGTGCGTGTGTGTAAGTGTATGTGATGTCTTTGACTTAGTGTGTGTTTGTGCATTTAATCTGCGGGCTGCATTGAGACTTCTTTTCATGTGTGGAAATTGTAATGGGCGGGAAGAACATGCCTTAATTGGTTTTTGGTCAAAGAGCTTAGGGTCGCTTCTAGACAAGTGCGAAGATGAGTAAGGGGACAGTCTTCGATAATGTCCTGTTATATCTCTAATCTTTAAATGTTTTACGTTTTTATTTGGATTAAAAAATTGATTTAGTAAAAAAACAATGATGCGAGTGATGTGACTTCAATTAATGATAAAACAGAAGGTACGGATAAGCATACGGAACGTGCACTGTCCCAGATTGTTTCTATAGCAGTTTAATTTGAAGCGTGCCTTCGACTGCAGCCCCTCTTGATTAAAACTAAATACAGATTTGTAAAATCTTTAACATGTTATCGTATTAGGAGGGCGCCCGAGGCAGAGGCTTTCTTTGATACCGTCAGGTTCCCATCAAATTATATTATACCTTGAAATAAATCTTATCGTGGAAAATAGAAGAAGCGAGCGGAACACCGCTTGAGAATATTCGCTTGAGTATTATAATACCTACATATTACAGTCGTATTTGTTTTTAATTTAATCTTGCGAGTTTTTTCATTCTTCCATTCCACGTACTCAATGGTCTCAACAGTCGTTTTATGATCCTCATTAGAGCGTCATTACATACCAACAATGCTGAGTAGTAGTCAGTGCAGAGTTTGCTTCACGAGGAGGGGACATCACGGGGTGATGTCACGGTTAGTGAGGAACATGGAAAGGGTGAGGGGACGGTCCCAGAGGCCTCGTCAGTCGCTGGACAAGACACGGCTCGCTTATTACAGAGCGCCGATATTAGCCGCTACGAGGTAAAGACCCAGTGAAACACCAACAGCAAATTGAACGGTAGCTTGCTCCCTGGTGGCAGTCGTGGCTCACTGATGCTGGTGACTCCAAGCTTGCGGAATAAAATCATGAGAAAGGATAATAAACAAAAATAAATCGGCCAAGTGCGAGTCGGACTCGCGCTCCGAGGGTTCCGTACAAACCTGTAGGTATATAAGTAAAAGTTCACCCATCACGACAATCGAGTCATAGTTGCATGATGTAACTAAAAATTTACGGTTTTCGCAATTTTTCCTTTATCTGTGCTGACGTTGTTTTGTACCAAATTTCAAGATTCTGAGTTCACGGGAAGTACCCTGTAGGTTTTGATTTCCTTGCGAATGTAGAAAATTTGCGGCATAAACGGCTGTATCTTTTGATTGAGTTGGCTTAGAAGTTTGATTTTTTCACAGCTAACAAGGACAGTAGACCTGAGTATTCGATATAAATTTCAGCTTGATACCTCCACGCGTTCCTGAGAAAAAGGGTCTTGACAGACAGACGGGCGGACGGACGGACGGACGGACAGACGGACGGACGAACAACAAAGTGATCCTATAAGAGTTCCGTTTTTTCCTTTCGAGGTACGGAACCCTAAAAAGTGCATGACTAGTAAGTCACTGATTGCAGTCAGCTTGATAGAGCTCTAAGCACATCACAAGCGATTATTGTAAACTTAAAACGACGACTTCGTACGGTCCCGACCGATAACAGATTCAACAGACTACTACTTCATCTCCTGGAAACAATGTACCTCTTACTGAAGGAAATTAATCTATTTCCGATAGAAAAGCCGGCAGCACTCTGACCCGGTTTCGGGTCAGTTATTACGTGCGCAGTTGTTCAAGGATTAAAGTGATCGCGATCATCTAATTAGAGTTCGATAGTTGAACTGCGCAAACTGACGATAGCATGTCTAGGGCAGCTGGTGCACTGACAACACTACTACATGTGATTTGAAACCTAAGTTGAATCTACAGACTTGCACAGTTCCAGTCACACGATCATAGGTAACATAAGTTAAGGTAAAATACAAGAGAGGAAGTGATTTGATCGGTTACCATAAGTTGATTTGTTCACTGTTCGTTGATTGAAACAACTAATGGGTATATAGCTAATGGTTTTTTCTTTTTCCCCTCTTGCAGTGGATTATTTGTTTCTGAACGCTGAGCGCTGTAACAGCAATCATTCGTAATAATGATAATGAGGCATCGCGTCAGGGCGCAGCGGCGGCGGCTGTCCGATCCATACCTCCCGTCCACATCGACGTCCAGTGACGTCACTCTCATTTCCGGAATAATTTAAAACATTCGCATATTACGGTTTCTTGCTAATTGCCTGAAATTAGAGTAAGCTGTGAATAGGTGGGTAAGTAGGTACCTAGGTTCATACTCTTAATGTACTCGTACATCGATACTGCTATCTGTAAATGATTTGCATTGTCACAGAGGATGGATCCAAATTTAATGTAATTTACATGTGATGTGCTCACTCATTCAATTTGCGATAGGTTATAATGAAGTACTATTTATTAGATGTTAGTAAATCGCATCGCCACACCCTCCACGGTGGCACGGCGGCTGCACGGTGGCGGCACGACGCGTTATGCAAAAGTGATGTGTGTTCAGTTTTGGCATGAGCAATTACCGTTCGTGTGATGTGTTGGCTGTCTCCTGTCAACTGAATGAATGGACAGTTAAATGGCCAGTGAGTTTTTTATGAATCATTACTGAAATTTTAAATATTATCGTAGTATTTTTTAAACAATTTAATTTTTTTAAACAATTGTAATTCAAGAGTAGGTACATAGGTAGTTGCAAACCTAGCAGTCATCATTAAAGTATGTAGGTATTACGTACCTACTCATCATTCTACTCAAACTTTCGTTCATGGATCCGTTTTCGCGTGCCTTTAATGTAATCAGTTCTCAGTTCTTCAGCTCTCCATCTGGTTTTATCTGAAGCGTAGGTAGATTCTATTTAGCAGCGCTGTGTGTGCCCGAGGCACAAATACTTACGAGTAGATGCAAGAACATCGAGAAGTTGTTGAACCTGAAACATAGATCCTGCTCGATAAATCTGAAGTATATATCTATGTACAAGTTGTAATAGCGGTAGTAAACAACACACTTACATACTTGTTTATGAGTGTTTGTACTTTTTTGGCAAAGATGTGGCGTTGTCAGCCGTTACACAGACCGCATCCATAGCAGCTATATGTATGTGCCTATCGACGGCGTTGCGGACACGCGCTTACTGACTTAACTTGGCACACGTCTTAGTATTTTATGCTTACACAGAATTATATTTACTATAAACATAGCGATATATTTTGTCACAAGCCCGATGAGTCATACTCGTAGGTCGCACCGGCCCGAGTATCGGACGCGGTAACATTACGTGTACGCGCATATTAGCCGAGCCAAATGTCGAATGGTTCTTGTCAAAGGAAAGGGCTGCTGAAATACGTCGAAGAATATGTTCGACAAAACACTTTCGGCGCGCCCGGCTCAACTATTATGTCCTGCACGTTAAGGTTTATATTCAAATAACTACAAAACTCTTAAGTAGGTTGGTACTATTCCTCGTTTTGTTATGATAGTAGGACAATGTAAAGGTGAAAGCACACGTACGAGGCGACACATGTTAAATGTGACACGGAGACAACTCGCGTTCAAGTGTCGTTAACTAGGCCACAGGGCTACAGCAGTTAGTACAGCGGAAACGCTAATGCGACACACGCGGCCGAACTTACGATATTTATCACATTTTGATATTTTGGAACTACTAGCAAACAGTCCTCTTCTCAGCTCGAACGTTGGGAAATACTTTGATAGTTTACTATAGTTTTCTCTTAGAATTAACATTGGTATTTTACGAGCAAAAGCGCAAACGTTGTAATATTTTTTATTACCGTAATTTGCTACGAAGTATTTATATATGCCATGAAAACTATGATAAATTAAAAGTACTTCCTAATAAAATCCTGCATTACCCAGACAAGAAACAAGTCGCGCCGTCCGCTCTAGTTATTCCTTTTCTCTTAGGACGAGCTTTTCTTCCACCTTATTTAGGCGTCAAGTTTCGAGTAGCGCAATAAAATTCCATTTCAACTTATTTCAACTTATTCCGGCTGAGGCGAGAACAAAGTTTAGACAGAGTACTGTCAACACGCAAAACACGCACTCGAAGTACCTACTAGCTCGTAAGAAATACACTTCCACGTCCAGAAGTGTGTTGCGACACCCCTGCCTGTGTCTGAGCTTCCGTGCTATCAGTCAACCTACGTAAACGTTCTTAGATTCTTCTAGAATGATTAAAACGAATATTGCAATGAGCGTGCAATTAACTGTACAATCATACGGAACAGATACCTACAGGAACATTACACTGGCTGAGGCTGAGCGCTAAGTACACGCTGCACGAGGTTTGAGGAGCCTATAGTAGGTGCTACACCGCAGTGACAGGCCCACACCACGCCTGCATCACGACCTCGCTACGCTGGTGCCTTCCTACTACGCAACGCTATTCAGTGACGAACTTAAGAAATACTTACGACAGGGAACTTCGGATGTTATTTTCCAACTTTTGGCCGAGAACTTTGATCACAAGACATGTGCCGGCTGTTGTCTGTTTCGCAGGCGTTTTTGCGACTTCGTGGTATAATATTTAGTTAGTTTATATGAAAAATCCTTGCCTAAAACTGTAATTTACAAGGTTATTACTAAATTGTTCGACAAAAGTGTCAAATTAAGTCTTATTGTTCACTGATGGGCAATGTGCGCGCTGAAACCAAATAGCCTCATAGAACCATGGACAAGAACACGAAAGGAACACGGACCGAGACGAGCTCAATATAATAACAATAGGTGCTTAACGGTAAGAGTTTGCGGAAACGTAGCGAGCTATTTCGTTATAACTAGTTTTTTGGTTCCTGCAAGAATGTTCCTCATTCCGTCAGTCACGTTTTACAAGCAAGACAAAGTAAGTTGATAGAATCTTGCATCTGTTTTCTCGTTGCAAAAATAAGCTTGCTAAATAAAATAAATACGATAGAAGCATTTTTTAATTTAATCTAGATTGGTGTATTGTGTAAGAACAGGCAGAGCTGCGGGATAAAAGATAATAGTTAGCGATAGAAGAGGGTTGGATCCACCGCACGAAGGTGAAGGGGAGCTCTCCCCCTGCATCACTGCATCGCTGCATCGCTGTCAGAGACCCACGAGTCCAATAAGTTTGTAGCCACCTGCAGTACCTCGAGCTTTATTTTTCTTCTTCACATGGTGTCTTATTTCGAACCAGTGTTGTAAATAAAGTGCGCCCCAGGGGCTTCTGATAATTTATTTTTGGGAATGGAAAACATTGTTTGTGACCGTCACGACAATACCAGAAAAGCATGATTACTCGCGACCCGCCCCGCTTCATACGGATTTGTCACGGGTCTGTGTTTTTATGCATAATATGTAATTTGGTGAAGAAAGAATATAAGTATATCAGTCATGTAGTTCCCATAAAACATCAAGTTTTTGAGACTTTGAGAATTAAATGATGCTGTGTCAAATGTCGAGCATTATTATTATTATTATTATACAAGAAATCTAACCTTTTTATACAATATTAGTTTTGAAGTTATGATTACATTTAGATAACACAGCTAAGGTAATAGCAGATACCTATTTAAATTATAATAACATTGAAATCCAATAATAACTACATACATACAAGTATTAATGTTTGATGATGTTGTCAAGAACATAAGCTAAATATTAGCTTAGTTTAGTGTGTGTGAATGTGCATGCGTGTGTGTGAGTGAGCGTGCGTGTGTGTGAGTGTGCGTCAGAGGGCGGATTTGTTAGCTATTGTAATTTCCGCACGCCCCGGTCGCACGCGGCAGCCTCGCCGATAAAACGATCTTTTACTTCGAAATAAAGTTCAAAATCACACAAGAACAAAGATAAAGATTGGCATCATTGATCTACCTAATATTACTGAGACATCAATTAGGATGATAGCTCATCACGGCTCTCGCAAGTCTCTCGATCTCTCGGCAGAGGTACCTGTCTCTTCTAAATGAAATCGATCCTTTTACTGACTCGAACAGAAGGAAATAGAATTATCTTATGGAAGTTTCTATCGACTGACATAAACATTAACTTGAGTAAATCTTACAGTCAAACATTTCGTTCTTTAATTAACTACACTTTACGCATATTAAGCACTTCGCAATAGATTGCTGGATTTCAGATCTGATGTCAATGTAGCTTATATGTGGACCAGCAATGTACAGTGTAGTCAAAGCCTATTGTGGGGGTTGCAATCATCGCTATTGTCTTAGCGTCTTGTTAGAGCCTCTTTAAATATTCAAAGGCGGTCATTAAGAGCCGGCTCGGGAGCGACGCCAGACATTAGTCGAGCTTCGGAGAATTATCTGATGCCGAAGTTAGAAAGGTAATTTACATAAATTATAATATCCGTACGAGTACCTATAATCAATTAAAAATAGCTAAAACAAAATATTTAACTATTTACAAATTGATAAAACAAACAAGTCATGATTACGAATCTAGTAGAATCTGAAGAACCCCACTTTGTTCTAAGCTGGAATGCATTGTATTGTAAATATATAACTCACAAACACACCGTTACATAACTCAAGATACTCGTGGTATTTCGAATAATCACCAACCGTTGATTTCATTTATAATTTTTAATATATTTTTGTTTGTTACTACAAATAATTCTTAATACCACCGTACTTACATATACATTTGAGTGTTGCTTATGATTATTATTATGTACTTACCGCACGACCTATCTGTCATGTACTTATTTGTATTTTTTTATATTGTGCGTAGACATCAACCTATTATCCATTATACATAACTTTTAATATCCTAGGTATTAGTTGTGTCACATTATGACCTAGTAACTTGCTTAGGTTAAGAAATTATGTAGGTATACCTGTAGTGTATACTTATTGTTTAACTGAGGTGCTTTTTTAACAATTAACAATTGTCTGTAGATACGTTCACTACAGTGTACACTAAAATACTCCTCTTGCACACTAAAATATTTTTTTGGTAACGAGATTGCGTTATGTTTATCCAATACTGTGGGAGGATGGCTCCGAGCTCACGTTGCTTTACAACGTCCGAACCCGCTTAAAATTGTATCTTTGATAAATAAAATTACATTTGTTCGATTCACGTCGGCGTTCGAAAACGCGCACTTCTATTTACCAGTAAGGTATCGACCGTTACAGTCTCCCTTCGCTTTGAACTCTGGAGAGATATACATAGAGGTGGTTGTCTGTTGGCAGGGGTGAGAAGCACTTGCATCGCGGACGTACTTTAATGCGGGTTCTTTGATCCAGCTGAGGCACGCCGCTCGCCGGGGGCTGCGTCTGACGAACTTGGGTACAGATCCTGATCTTGGAGGTAAAAAGTTTCCATAACAACATGCGCAAGAATATTATATGCGATAAGTTTAGTGGAAACGTTGCATTAATTTCAAAACAAAACTACGGAGATGCATGTTTTACAAGAAAACATTATTACAATGTTTTTGTTTTGCTGTAGAAACTTCTGTTCTGTTGGTTTTTCAAAGTGGCTGCAGTGTTTGCACTCAAATCGCTACTAAGTATTTCTTAGACAAACGCACTGATACATATGAATGTTTGTTTGTTTATTCTCGTAGAGGAAGAAAACTAGGAAGTCTGAGTAAAACGGTTGTTGAATCAATGAAGCCCTGCTCTAACAGCACTACTACGAGTTGCTCTGACTTCGGCGCTTTCGATAAAACCGAAGATCAAACAGCTGGGGGAAAGGAGAGGAGGGGGAAGTGCGATGTCGCTTCTAAGAATCTATCTGTGTAAACAGGCACTTCGTTGATTTAAAACTTGTATAGGCGGTATTTTTGCTCAAAACAATACATAATTAATTCTTACTTTATTCCTAAACACGGCCGCCGCTTTGTCTCTGCAAACCAAGGCACCACTGTATCTGGTTTAGATGAAAATATACCATAATCCTCGGTGATAAGGTTGAGGCAGGTGAATAGAAGAGTGCGCGAGTAGTTATGAAATTTTGAAGAGTCTCAGTGCCGGCCGTGACGCCGTATTATTTAGGTGAATGTCCCCCCAGCCCTTGTCGATGCCGGGCGAGACGGGGAATGTCGAGGATAAAGCCTATTAAACTACACTTTGAGTCTCTTACAATATCTTAAAGGCATACATAATTTGTTTTATACAAATTTTAAAGACTTATCTACACAGAGGTACCTACATAATTTGAAAAAGATGGAAAAAGATGGTTGTGGTGGAATGATGGAAGAAGTCAAGTGTGACCCGAGCTAACACAAATATTCATTATAATTAAAAGAAAGAAAGAAAAACATTTATTCTGCACACACGAAAACAAACGAGAACACAAGAGCGGAAATCAGACTAAAACTAAGCCCCAAGGGGAAATTGATACAAACACATTAAAACAAACAGAAATCAAACTATGAAACTAAGCATTAAAAATAATAATATGAGAAACTATGCATTAAAAAAAATAGCCCTTCCCGGGATCAAACTACATTTAAGTGTGGATAAAAAGGTTCCATCTCAGCATGTGCTACTTCCGGGCACGGAAATAGCGCTGGTTTTCAGATTGAAATGTATGTTAATGTTAATGAATATGTTTGTGTAGACATACGAGTATTCTAGTGACGAGGCTCTACCGCCTGCGTATATGGAATGGTACGGTTTTACTATTGTGTTTTATTGAAAGCGTGGGAAGGTGCGGGCGACGTGCGGCGGGCTCGCGTGTCCGACACACGCGCCCGGCCCGCGCCAACCGCGCCTGCCTGTAATGTGCCACACTGGAACATTGATACAAAATTATGTTTCGTTATTTCACTTGTTTAAATGAAATGAAATGAATTTATTTGCTTGAAGCATGGTAGTTTTAATTATCTTTTTTACCCATTTTAACCCCCGAAGCGTACTGTGAAGCTATTTGAAGAGCAATTATTTTCTAGTTGATCTGAAGGCACCGGAGCAACTTCTATAAGTCTAATGAATTCGAAATTTGGCATCCTGTTACTTCAATGATATTGCAAGAACACCTTGACCTGCTGATGCTACGGCGTCACCTAGACTGTATGATACCGAGCTTCTCCTTCACGAACTAGCAGCGTCCGTTGATCGATTAGACCGCTGTGATAACTATTTATTATTATATTTTAGTATTATATTATTTACACTGGGACTGGGCAGGTCATGTGACTCGAATGCATTCAGAACGTTGGGCAAAGCTCGTCACTCTGTGGGTGCCCGATAGTCGGAGACGACGCGGCAGACCCAGGAAAAGATGGCGAGACGATCTGGATGCATTCGAGTCAAATTGGCAAACTGTGGCCTTGGAGAGCAAAGAGTGAAAGTTAAAGGCCCTGAGACATTATAGGTTAATTTAAAAAAAATATATATATATATTTACACATTATTTTTATATCGTGCATTAGAGCCAAATTGGCAAACTGTGGCCTTGGAGCGCAAAGAGTGGAAGTTAAAGGCCCAGCAATCGGACATTAAAGGTTAATTAAAATTATATATATATATATATATATATTTACACGTTATTTTTATATCGTGCATTATAGGTTTTTACTATAGGTCAATTCCCTCCCGCGCTCTGTGTCACCCTCCCGCTAGTTACAATAGTTTGAGCTTATAGTGAGCTTAGGTATTCAATAATAATTGTGATGATAATAATAATGGTTATAAAATACATAATAATAATAATAATACCCTTTCGTTTCATTAAAAAAAATTGCCAGATTCTCTACCTAAAGTCCTGCGACAATAAATAACAAATACTAATAAATAATCCCGGACATTTCACACAACATCATCTGGCCCCAAAGTAATAAGAGCTTGTGTTATGGGTACCACATGACTGATATACTACTTATATCCTTTTTTTTTGTAAATACATACATTTATTACATAGAAACACCCAGACCCGAGGCAAACTTGCAGATCATACAAACTTTTGTCCCGCAGCGGGAATCGAACCCGCAACCTTCTGCGTCACAGCTGGACCTAAGCCCACTGCGCTACAGAGGTCGTCTGCGATAAATTGCCTTTTAGAAATCCGTTAAGATTATTACTGCGCGGTAACGCTCCAACTGTGCTGACTGTGCTGACTGGTACCACTCATACTTCACATTAAAATAATATTGCAATATTACAAAATATAAGATTTACTGTTTTTAGTTGAAACTATATTTGTTAATACATATTTTTATATTGTTTGATTTCCTAACAAAGTGCACAATGGGTGCACAAAGAGGGCCAAAATATTGATGGCGGTAGTGATTATATTTTTTGAATATAAAACTTTAATAATTAATAATCCTTTTGATCTGTTTTACACAATTAATCGCATACGAGTAGCCCCTACCCTAATAAAGATTAGTGCTCTCCTAGAGGATTTACTCGTACGAGTAGTAATCTAATAAACTCCGAATAACAATAGGTACTTCTATAATTTTTTTGTCATTTTTTTGACGTCATTTAACACAGAGTCCAAGTAAGCAGATTTTGTGTTATCTTTACCATATGACTGATATACTACATACACATTTTCTTGGTAAATACATTCATTTTATTATTATTATATTAATACGTGAAGCAAAAACTTTGTACCCCTTTTTGCAAAAAGTTCGCGGACGGAGGAGTGTGAAATTTTGCACACTTATCTATATATTAAAAATTAATTGCTGTTCGTTAGTCTCGATAAACTCGAGAACGGCTGGACTGTTTTAGCTGATTTTGGTGTTTAAATGTTTGTCGTAGTCCAGGGAAGGTTTAAACGGTGAGAAAATTTGTGGCATTGCAACGCATGCCGGGTACAGCTAGTAGTTTATATAGAGAAGGAGTGCAGAATGCTAATATTTTTTATTAAATTATGCATAAAAAATACCTTAATAATTCATTAATTATGGTCGAAATTCGACCAGTGGATCGCCCACACTAATATGTAGAAATATACCCAAATCGAAACAAATACTTGCAGATAATACAAACATTTTGCCCCGCAGCTGGAATCGAACCCGCAACCTTTTGCGTCTCAGGCAGGCCTGATCGAAATCACAAGAGAACCAGCAGTAAGTCGAGTAAAGGCGCCGTACGAGCGAGTCCACCACCATCCCCGCCCCCTCACCCCTCTCCTTCGGCCCGAGCTCTCTGCCCTGGTGACGTCACCGGGGGGACCTGACACATGCAAATATTGTCCCGGTGTCCCTCGTTACCGAGACACCTTTATAAAGATGTTCACATGCCGTTATGCTAATGAGATGACCGGACTTTGAGACTATATATGTAAACCTACTCACTAGTATACCCTACGCAATTAATGTGAAAGTTATGTTTATTTTATTTAGTTAACTTACAAAACATAACAATCACTAAAAAAACTTAATTTGACAATATTACAGGTTTAGAGTTGGATTGCAACTTAAACACTTGCGCGTACGGCTAAGTAACAAGACAAGTAGATAGGCGAGTGTAATTATAATTAAACAGAGCAATGACATAAAATAAGAACTAAACAAACATTTCAAAAAAAGACAATAGGTAGAGACATAAAATCATATTATCTGTACTAATATTAAAAAGAGGAAAAATTTGATTGATTGTTTGTTTGTATTGAATAGGCTCCGAAACTTCTGGACCGATTTGAAAAATTATTTTACCGTTGGAAAGCTACACTATCCCCGGGTAACAAAGACTACTTTTTATCCCGGGAAAATTGGTTTATCCCGGGAAAAATCTTCAACGCAGGCGAAGCTGCGCGCGGACAGCTAGTATATAATAAAACTAGCGACCCGCCCCGGCATTGCACGGGTGCAATGCTGATACTAATTATACTACAGAATGGTTATCCCTAAGAGATAGACATATACCATTGCGGACTTTTGTGTAGACCTTTTTAAGGTGTACAATACTGTAGTACATTATTTTGATCTATCTCGTAAGGTTCAGCCAGCGTTTGCAATGTAAGCGCAATAAAAATGTGTTTATTTACGACACCACATTAAAAACCTCTAAAATTATCAGTGTTTCTCTACTATATTATGCATGTTTTATACATATAAACCTTCCTCTTGAATTATTCTATCTATTAAAAAAACAGCATCAAAATCCGTTGCATAGCTTTAAAGATCTAAGCATACATCGGGACAGACAGACAGCGGTAGGCGACTATGTTTTATACTGTAATGATTATAACAATTTTAACAAAATATGTGAAATATAAATAGAAAATAAATCAAATGTAAATGTGAGTAAGTAATTGGTAAATAATAAAACAGTGTAAATAGATAGGTAGCTAAGCAATTAGGTGTTCAAAACACCTTCGAAGGGATGTTGTTAACATGGGCTATATCGTACAAACGCAATGTCGTTTAACGCGTTCGTTTAATGTTTATCGTAAAACTGAATGTCTAGTCGGGTGTGAGAACTT
Organism: Lampropteryx suffumata; assembly: GCA_948098915.1. Classification (NCBI taxonomy): domain Eukaryota; kingdom Metazoa; phylum Arthropoda; class Insecta; order Lepidoptera; family Geometridae; genus Lampropteryx; species Lampropteryx suffumata. The sequence continues at coordinate 2,265,486 of OX402560.1, forward strand.
AATACGGTCTGGGCTAGTGTGGCTGGGCTCGTTGTCGCCGGCCGCGGCTCGGCTCGGTTCGATTATGCGAGTGCTCCTGCCGGCCGACGACGGCTTATCTGGGAATAGGGTTACCACGCCTAAAGGCTTTGGTACTTAAACAAAGTGGATTTATAATTAGAGAGTTTCAATAATCTGAATAAGCCACTTAAAGTAAAGTCCACTTTCATAAGAGACATGTAGTGTACGCACTCGTACTTTTGTCTAATAAAGGATGCGCCAGTCTCTCCGTCGCGCCGTTAACCTACTTATAATAGAGCTCTGCAGCCAAATGGGAAAAATTACGTCCTTACAAAGATACTATTACATTCCTCTGCCCAACTCTGGCATAGTTTTATCTATATGAAAATAGTTACACACTAGATGCGCCTTTGTGCTGGCTAGTTGTATACAGCAGCAAGAGCAGTCCTAATTATTAACAATAATTTATTTCAGGCAACTTATGCAATGTAAAACATACGAAAACCTATATAATTAATTACTTTGTTACCTTGTAAATTACCTTGTTTTTAATTTATATAAATGATCTACCGTAACTTGTAAAGGATGATCACGAGATTGTACTGTTTGCTGATGACACGTCATTTTTATTTAAATTAAAGCGACGACTTACTAGTCTTGACGAACAATGCAATCTCTAAAGTTGTAACATGGTTTAATGTAAACCACTTTTATACCGTTTTATACTGCCCAATGTTAAACAGGTGAAAGGAGGTACATTAGGTAAAAGCTAATGTAAAAATTTAAAACTAAACTAAAGATCTCGTCGACACCACAGTGTTCTTAGGCATAACTTTAGATAAATTGTCAAACACTCTTAGCTCTGCGAAATACGCTGTTAAAAAGATCCGTCATTTTACCGACGTAGATACCGCTAGACTTGTTTACTTAAGCTACTTTCATAGCATTATGTCTATGGCATTCTGTTGTGGGGGAGTGCTGCTGATATTAACACCATATTTGTGTTGCAGAAGACGGCTGTTTGTGCAATTTATAACATAAGCCCCAGAGAATCACTTAGAAATAAATTTAAAGAAATTAATATTATGAAAGCCCCTTATCAGTATATACACGAATATTATGTAATGTATGTGCACAATAATGTTCATTTATTTAAAGACCTTTATTTATCTAAAGGCGCACAGGGCTGAGGTTTGGCTGAGACGCAACAGGTTGCGGGTTCGATTCCCGCCGCGGGACAAATGCTTGTATGATCTGCAAGTATTTGTCTCGGGTCTGGGTGTTTCTATGTATAATATGTATGTACTTACAAAAAAAAAAGTATATAAGTAGTATATCAGTCATGTGGTACCCATAACACAAGCTCTGCTTACTTTGGGGCCAGATGATGCTGTGTGAAATGTCTGAGATTATTTATTTATAGATCCAACATGAGTTGTAATGGCTGTCATTGGTTGAGACTCCTCAGTTAAACAAAATTGCTGATAGGCGTGGGACAAGTCCAATTTACAAAAAATTACAAAAAATCTCTTCAATACGTAGCGGGTAATGAAAATCTTTAAGTCGCGGATTTATAGTATTTTTATAATCACCGCATATGCGAATATAACCATTCTTTTTGACAACTGGAACTATTAGAGTTCCATAATCTTAACGGAAATCTATAAATGACATCATCACGTTGCAATCGTTCTAGTTCCCTCTCGACCGACGAGCGGAGTGCAGGCAGAAGCGGCAGAGCTTTTACATACACAGGTGTTTAATCCGAAAAATGCAATTACGTGCTAATTTTACAAGTCCCAAGTCCATCCGCAAAAACCTCAGGAAATTCACTCAGTAGTGATTCAACAGAAGCATCATGTTTCGTATCGGTCAAATGATAATAGTCATTTACATTTACATTCAAAATTCTTATCCACAAACAACCCATTAACGGTGGGCTTCCGTTCTCAATAACGTAAAGTGGCAATCTATGTGATTTTGACCCATACGAAACATTCACATTGATAAAACTTAACGGTTTAATTACATCACCAGTGTAAGATTTCAAAATCAATGACTTTTTAAATACATAACTAAGGAATCGCTCGTCATGCTTTTGAAATGGCTGAAAATTTACACCCCGTGTCGACCTCAAAACGCAAAGAATGAGTTTCGACCTGCAAATTTACAAAATATGGATCGTCTTCTCTTTCACATGATAGATTATAAAAGTTCACTTCTTCAACATCGGAATCAGAGTCAACTAAAAAGAACTGACCTTTCGACTTCCCCGACGCTTTGGTTTCGCTTCCACTTTCGTACTTACTACACATCACTTTTAATTGCCCCTTTTGTCACACTGTGATACGTAAAGCGACACCTAGCCGATGTGAGGCCATCTCAACCGCACCGCGCACACGGCGCGAGCGTGGGTTCTGAGTCTGGAGGCGCGGGAAACGCTTCGCAGCCGCGCGGTGCAAGCCGAAGGTCACAAGCTCCCCAGCGTCGCCGCACCCACTGCCACTACCTGCTGCCGACGTCGCCGTATGCCTGTCCGCAGCTTCCAAGGCCAAAGCGATCTCAATAGCCTCCAATAAGTTTATAATCCAATTCTTTCTCAGCAAAAAGCCTGGATCTCATATCCTCGGACTGAAGACCGGATACAAATTGATCCCTGAGGTTCACCTCCAAAGTATTGCTAAAATTGCAGGTTTTAGCTAAACAACTTTGTAGGTATTCGTAGACGGTCTCCTCCGACGCTTGCTTTCGCTACCGAAAAACATGACGTTCTGCGATCTCCGACCTTTGTGGCTCGAGATGATCTTTCACAATTTTCTCGAGTTCACTAAACGTTTTACTTTCCGGTAACTCTGGTGCACACAGATCACACATCAACTCGTAACATGCCACGCCGACATGTGTCACTAACACTGCTGCGTGAAATTCATCCTTGATGGAATTTAGTACCACAAACTGTTTAATCCTTCTACAATACGCTTCCCAATTATGGGTACCGATCTCAATATTTCAATTTAACGATAAGCAAAATGGAAACAATAGTGCTATTATAACTCAAAACGATTAAAATGGGAATTTAGGTTTAAATAACTGGCTGCGCCATATGTAGTGGATTTACATACCTACCTAAACCATCGTACAAATTCGTAATATTGTATTTTTTCATCATGGCATATTTAGTTACTGTCTCAATCTGTACTTTTATGCCTATAACTTGTACAAAATAATTTCGATGTTGCCTCACGATGTTTTCCTTCGCATTTTCCTTTCCTTGAGAGTACTGGGATGGCGGACATCAATGTTTCGAGCAGGAAAGCTCGTTGTTGTACGACTGGATTGGAACCCACGGCGGAAGGATCGGAAGACGGGGTCTCATAGCCGAAATGAGTAGATTATTGCTTTGTCTGATTCTGATTGTTTAACTACCGAAAAAAACTATGTTCATCTTAAGATGTGCCAAGACTCGGTAGACACTTGAATACCGAATGCTATCGCTCTCACTGCACGCTCAGTACGCGCTCTCGAGAGCTGACCCGGCTCGGCCAGAGCAGTACATACAGCGATTCATTGCATTTCCAGCCAATAAGTATAATTAACTAAATGCAGCCCGCGTGCTACGTCTATATAAAGTAGCCTCTATGTTAGCCTAGGTTCACATTTAGCCAATATTGCGTGGTTAAATAACAAGCAAACATTCAAATATTCAAACATCCACATTATCTTTCACAACGAGTATATAATACTAGCTGAACCCCGCCACGCTTCGATGTGGTACAAAAAAAAAAAGATAAAAACAATCCTTGATGCGGATTATACATACTAAAATTTCAGCTCGATCGGTGCAGAACTTTTTGAGTTTTTGATGCGTACACAAACAACATAACATTTTTATATATATAGATTAAATAGGATAATATCAGTAGGTTACAATATCCGAGGTCATAGTCTAGTGCGCTCCGAGAACGGTCGCAATCCTTTTATTGCTTTGCCCTTTTACCGAAGAATTATGATCCCAACGCGGGCGTCAATATTTGATGCTACGCCGTAGCTCCATAGCTCCGTAGCGCTACGCCGCTAGCATCGTAGCATGCGCATGCTCCGATCTGTGGAGCTCCGGTTAGAAGTCAACGCACACTATGTACGAATACATTTGACATCACGTTTGAATTGTGCGCCGGCGCCGGCGCCGTAAGCACGTAAGCTATGATACGTTCGTACAACTCGCTATCAAACTTATTAATTACTAGCTGCTGCCTGTGTCTTCGTACGCGTGGCATCTACAAAAAAAGTATACCTATGTCTTTCTCCAAGGTCCCATCTATCTCTATACCAAAATTCAACAAAATCGGTTCAGCGATTTAGGCGTGAAAACGTAACAGACAGACAGAGAGAGTTACTTTCGATTTTTTTATATTAGTATATTATCTTAGTAAAATTTTCTCGATGCTAACTTCGATGCTAAACTCGATGCTAATTTATTTTTGTAAGGAATGCATTTTGTGCATCTAAAGAACATATCATAAGTTTAATCTCCCATTTTACCCCCTTCAGGGATTATTTTGCAAAAAAGTTGAAACACAATATTTATTTATTTCTTAGCAACCGCCTAAATATGAATTTTCTGATCCTTAAGTTAAGGAAACATGAGTGGCCCAAACAAACTTTCCCCTATTTTACCCTCTTTAAGGTTGTTTTTTAGACAAAAAGTAGTTTATGTTCTTTCCCAGAATGTAATGCATCTTCTTACCAAATTTCATCAAAATCCGTTTTGCCGTTTAGTCGTGAAAACGTAACAAACAGACAGACAGAGACACTTTCGCATTTATAATATTAGTATGGATGTTTACTTTGTTCTGGCATGTTTAAATAGGCATGCTACTCGTACGAGGAGGTATGAATGTTATAAAAGGTTAGGTAACAATAAAAGATTTAGATATGAATGTGGATGGACGCATCTAAGTAGAGGTACGCTAATGCAATGATGGACAATTTTTGTGTGAAAGACGATATCAGTATGAAAGGAGTGAGTACTGAGAGGACGACTGATAAATAAACAAATAAAAATAAAAAATATAGATACACATGTTTTAAAAATAAATACATGTTTTACACCCAGACCCGAGACAAACTTGCAGGTCATACAAACATTTTTCTCGTGGCGGGAATTAAACCGGCAATCTTTTGCGTCTCAGCCAGACCTTGACCCACTGCACCACAGAGGTCGTCAGGTGATAAAGGGAGAAGGACATGTTTCCTACATGTTGTGCCAACGTGGAATAGGAGCAAGGAGATGATGTTTACTTCATTTGAGTGCGAACAAAGTTTACATCAACAGTTTCAGGCATTTGTATATTTATTAACTTAACATAATGTTTATTTGGGTATCCGATTTCACGAAATGATTTGCAGAGGTCGGTACAATTAGTGAGTCCCTCGAGAATTGATAACCCAGATACTCGTATTACGAATTCATCAGATGATTAAAATAATTTGAATTTAAATTTCATATTATATAAAGTACCATTCAAATCTTTCCTCAATCGTGCATGAAATATTGGTGAACGATTAAAAATAAAATATATGATTTATTTAGTAATAAGAAACGGTGAGACATATCGAAGCAAAATATTTGTCGGCGGCCGCCGCCGGGTAAGATGGATGCGAGGGGTGACGTCACGCGGCGAGTAGCTGCTACCGTAATCCACTAGCTCATCAATCTTCGCGCGAAGACGCAACTCACTCGGCGTTGGTGTGTCGTGAGCGAGTCAACGGCAAGTCGGCGGCGGGACGGTGGCGTGACGGCGCAGTACTCGCCTGGTGACCGACAGGTACTGGTACAAGTGGTCTCTATGACAGTACGCTCTATGCATTTGTCGAGCGCGCGCTACTAACATTTACGAGTATAAACTTGGTGGTTAGTGGTACGTCATTTTGAGTTTATAGTAAATATTATATATTCTTTGCGTAAACAAATCCGCTCGCTAAACATTTTTGCAAAAGACATCAAATACAATAAAAGCTATTCATGAGCCTTCGCACAATACTCCGTCGCATTTCTCAGAAATGCCCGAAATGCCACGATAAAGATAGTACATTTCCTCAGAAATAAATATGAGAGTTGGTATAGTTCAGTAGGTAGGTGGGTACTCTCGTGTGTAGTGTGTTGGCAAGATCCCGAGTGGAGAGATTGAGTGCGGGACGTCGAGATAACGGCATAAACTTACCATGTTTTATTGTCAGAGAGTTGGAGCCGCGGGGTGAGGGGGTTGGGGAGGAGAAAGGACCGCGTCCTCTAAAGCAGCACGCACCAACAATTGACAATCTACTAACTCGATAGTCTATGATAACTTAGCTTACTTTTGCTAAGAAACCCCACATTATTTATAGAAGTAGCACGCGGACAAAACCGCGGGCTCAACCTTGAGTAATATCATATAGATTGTCGTCTAGTTTTCCAATAAAAATTTAACATTAAAAGCAAATATGTTTCACAAATATTCATCAACCTCGCACGAGTGAGGTCCCCCGCCCCGTTCCGCATGCATCTGTGTGTCTGGCTTATTGAGGGCTCCTCGTGACGTCTTCGTGCAATGAAAGCAATAATTATTGTAAGCTCGTGTGCTCTTGAACTTTGAAAACCATCGACAGTTCCGGTAAATACCCGCGTGACAATCATGTGTAAGCTAGTGTTATCTGCACTATAGACATGAGGCGCGGGTTCTACTTGATTGCAGCTAATAATAATTACGTTTTAAAAACGAAAGAGAAAACCTACTTCATTAGATACAATTAAGAGCATAAAATTATTTTATTCAGATTTTTTTTGTGGAAAGTAGTTGTTTATATATAATATGGGTAGACCAACTAAACGCACTGCTCTGCACTACAGATAACGAAAATATCATCGATGTATACAAATTTTAGATTTTTGTTAATATTTTAAAAACCGTTCGACCGATTTTGATAAAATTTAAATGGGACTACCAAGGATATATACTCTTTGAAACAAAATTTTAAATCGGTTTAGGCGTCTTTGAGTAATCGGTGAACATACATAAAAAAAAAGATTCCGACGAATTGAGAACCTCCTCCTTTTTTATGAAGTCGGTTAAAAACGGTTGTAATTATGTACGGGGTCCCTCACATCATGTACCTCGCGTAGCCAGTTTGATAACTATATTTAATTTGCATTTTAATTAGCTCCATGTTACCTATGTAGCTTTATGTTACTGGACAGGAAAAACGTATATAATAAATATTGCTAAAAATGCATACAATATCATCTAGTCCCAAACTAAGCATAGCTTGTATTATGGTGACTAGATGACTATAGAATACTTATATATTTTTAAATATATACATACTTAGAATAGAATAGAATAGAAAATACTTTATTGCACACCACAAATATATTAGACTGTTATAAGAAACAATGTTTATCTACACGGTAGTACAATGGGCGGTCTTATCGCTAGATAGAGATCTCTGCCAGATAACCTTTAACTTATGATACTTTATAACACCCAGACACAGAACAAACAACTATGCTTTTCACACAAATGTTTATCCTGGGAGGGAATCAAACCTTCAACCTACAGCGCAGAAGGCAGAGCTACTACCAACTGAGCTGACAGGAAATACGTATATAATTCAAACAGTGATTAAATATAAAATTGTTGTATGATCTGCTAGGGTTTGTCTCAGGTTTAGGTATTTCTATGTAAAATATATATAAATTTACAAAAGAAAAATATATAAATATAATAATTTGTGACCAGATAACTGATATAATACTTATATATTTTTAAATACATACTTATGATACTTTATAACACTATATAATATTGTTGTTGTTTTTAGCCCTCGATTTTTCCATTGATTTCGGTCCAACGCCATTGCCTGCCACCGACAGTCGCTAAAGGTGTCTAGCTCGTCACGCCAACGCTTACGTGGTCTACCGCGCCGTCTCGATAATATATAAAAGTAATATAAAACAAGCCATACAACAATAAAACAAGCTCTGCTTACCTTAGGTCCGCATTTAATATATAAAGAAGGATATCAAAAATTTATTGATAAACAATTTATTGATAATAAAGTTAATGTTTATTTTGCTATCAGTACATGTAATACAAATCACTAATACAGAAACAAAGCAGAAATAATTAAGTGCATAAGCTTATTGGAGGAGAAATATGTTTTTTTTCCTGTGGTTCAATAAAGGCGTTTCAACTATCTATAGATAACCTGCCAACTACAATAAAACGACCTCTGTGGTGCAGTGGGCTAAGATCCGGCTGAGACGCAGAAGGTTGCGGGTTCGATTCCCGCCGCGGGACAAATGTTTGTATGATCTGCAACTATTTGTCTCGGGTCTGGGTGTTTCTATGTAAAATATGTATGTATTTACAAAAAAAATATATATAAATAGTGTATCAGTCATGTGGTACCCATAACACAAGCTCTGCTTACTTTGGGGCTAGATGATGCTGTGTGACATTTCACACAGCATCATTTGGCCCCAAAGTAAGCAGAGCCGGATTATTATTATTATATTAACTATCGCAACCACCCGTCGGTCTGCGATCAAATGACGCGGACGTCAGCCACGTCTACGTTATTGAGGAAAGCTCGTAAAATGTGAAATATCGATAGAAAAAGTCACCCCCAAGATGTAATGATCAGATCCAATGAGCCGTGAGCCATGAGCCGCGCCTGATCCTGTTAGTGGCTAATGCAGTGTGACATGTGGCCGACCACAGACGTTGACACCGACCATTCCTACAGATATTGGTTCTATGAGTTGTGCTCTGATACTTTAGATCCTTATTATGATATCCAATCTCACCAAATGAAATATTCAGTCAGTTTATCAGAATTTGGACAAATGGAATATTTCCATCCCTTCATGAACAAAATAAGAAACAGCGCATTCGACATGTTCTGTAAGCAGATATCGTAAACGATTCATCAACATTCAGCGGACGTCAGCATCTGCGTCTATTCATTCCTGCTGTTTGGTATTCCCGTAGCTCAGCTCTTACTACGGCGTAGTGCTTCTGCACTACTGTACAGTACATAGTTTGTACAATACAATACAATATTATAATATTATGTGTGATATCAAGATGAAGTCTAAGACTTTATGTTAATATTATGTAACAAAATTATTACTGACCTTATTGTTTTAGTAGTTAACAGGTTAAATCTTTCTATATAATAATAATCAATTGCTGTTTCTTTATTCTCGCTAAAACTCGAGAACGGCTGGACTGATTTAGCTGATTTTGGTGTTGAAATGTTTGTCGTAGTCCAGGGAAGGTTTAAACGGTGAGAAAATTTGTGGCATTGCAACGCATGCCGGGTACAGCTAATCTATATAATAAAAATCTATTGCTGTTCGTTAGTCTCACTAAAACTCGAGAACGGCTGGTCTGATTGGGCTAATTATGGTTTTGAATTATTTGTGGAAGTCCAGGGAAAGTTTAAAAGGAGAGTAAATATGAAAAAAATGCTTGCTTTTTTATTTATTGATTCTGAGGCGGTACGAAGTTTGCCGGGTCAGCTAGTACTTGATAAATACTACATCAATATACATTCTGATCAATATACATTCTTCAATATACAGTCTGATACAATAGACATTCTGTTAGAGGGTAGCGTGCCCAAGACACTGGCGGCATTGCCACGTTGAATGGCAATGCTGAGCCAGATAGGAGTCAGCTCTTGGGCCACGCAATGTACCAGACGCCGTGAAATAATTTTGAAAAATTATTCAAAATTAGCTCCTGTTCCCCACGGGCCCAGGATCTCGACTCCAAAAGGCTCAAATATGTAGGCCTTGTCAATACCTGCATAATTGCGCCTTTTGAGGTCTTTGGGACATTCAGCCGCCGCACCAGCTCTAACGGAAGTCCCCGACAGATGGGTTCCGGCCAGGGTAGCATCCCACACCAATGGCTCAAAAGTAAAAAAGACACCTTCTTATAAAAGTCACTATTGTTGGAGGCGTAGATTGGTCTGTTCTAATGCAAAACGAAGAGTCTGTTCATATTTCGTGTACCAAGAGACGACGACCGGGTCTATCTAAACAATATAATTACGTTTTGAAAACTAAAAAACAAACCGAAATCATTGAATCAAACCACAAAAATACAACCGAATTGATAACCTCCTCTTTTTTATGAAGTCGTTCAGTGTTTATTGTACTTTAACTGTTTAGAAATTATTAATCATCACTGGAAAGTATGACTTCCGAATGCAAAATATGAGATTTCGTTTACCTACAGTTATTTGCATTTAGAAATCAAACTATTAAACCGATTTTGATGAAATTTCTATGTGAATCGGAAAGTATATCATTTCACAAAATATTTATTCTAATCGGTTCATAAATGACGGAGTTACGAGCAAAACAAAAACTACCGCATTGAGAACCTCCTTTTTTTTGAAGTCGGTTAAAAAACGGCATTATGTTATGAACGTATACAGCTAGTGCTAGGTAAAGGAAGCGTGGTCAGCCCCGCATGCCGCTGCGTGCCGCGCCGGTATGTTGATATTAGAGCATTGGATACATAAAAGCTTTGTACTTACGTATACGTTATAATGATTATAATGTAAGTAATAATCATTATATCTTACGAAGCTTGTATGTAAAGTAGATACCTGTAATTAGCCTGGTGTCGTTACAAACTAACTCTCGTTCGGCACACTCCGAGACTTGTAATAGACTGTGCCTCCCCACAGCAGGTGATGTACGGAATAGGTAATAAGAGTGCTAATTACCCGGCACCCTTCACCCTCCCTCCCCCTCGCTATGGTCCGCGTCCTGAATGATAATGTACACAAACGTACGCAATAAACTCGCCTGGACGAGCCATGCACGCACTAACTCACCTATCCGAAGTCACTCAACTCTGAATGTACATATTTTACATTTAAATAAAATAAAAAAAACTAAAACAAATAAAAATAAATTGCATGCTAGAATTCAAATTATTTTAAGTTTATAAGTACTAGTACATTGATGTCCAATTTCGTTAGTCTAGTAGTTGCGGAGTGAATGAGTAAATAATCTTTAAGACAAAATACAAACAAAAATATTGTAAAAACAAAAACAAACTACAAACAAATCAAAGATCTTATTGTGTCCCCATCCTTACTAAAATCACGCACACACTTTGCGCATTCCTTACCCATACACTGCGTAACTACTCAGCCACACAGACACACAACAACCAACCAATGCAACAACCTTACCTAACATTTAAGAAGCGTAGGTCTGTCCTACCCTCACTAAACCATTTTATAATAATTTGCTTCTGGAAGAGACTAGCCACCCACAACACAGGGAATCCTAGTGTGGGGGTTAGAAAACCTTGTTACTTACTACTCGTACCTATCCAATAAATGTACTAGGTAGGTACTATTGTTTATTGCTCCATCTGTATAAGTAATACTGTACCTATCCCTATCTAGAAACAAATAAATAAATTTTTACTTTTTTTTACTCTTACTTTACATAACGTTCGTTCTAACAGAAAGGACAATCTTATTAAAGATAATGTCTGTTTAAGTATATGTAAATGATAAAACTGTTTATCTTCGTTGGTGTCGTCTAACTATACCACCCTCACTGACAGGAGGGAAAGAGCACTCCTCTGATCCAATTATTACAAGATGAAGCACTCATCAGTCCGTCCATCCGTTCGGTCGTTGCCGACAATGTCACATTAATTATGCATCTACCTCCAAATGAACCTAATGAGCCTTGGAAGGTACTTCGAGAGGTTTTCATTAGCAGCCCATTTTCCATAATCACTCATCTTGTGTCTCCGCTTCCCGCGTACATAGGAACATCATTTAATTTTCTCGTCGGTCATTCGGTGCGAGTTGTAAGGCTGTTTACTTTTTACTCAGATTTTCTAGAAGTGGCTTCCAGTTAAATTTTTTATCAATACCTAAAAATTTTGTTGTTTTAACTTCCTCAATTGTATTATTTTTATATTTAACATATTATGTCGCGTTGTCTGAAATGAATTATTTAATGTTGAAAGTAGCTTGATCGCGGTAAACATTGGCTCAGTAGAATTTATTCACATATTACTAGCTATTGCCTACGACTTCGTCCGCATTTTTTTTTTCAAATGAATTGTATGCTTAAATCTTTCCCCAGGATGCAATTTATCTCCATGCCGAACTGTAAGTTTCAAACCAATCACACCCACCAACCAATAAAAAAGTTTCCATACATGTTTGTATTTGTTCACACCCCATTTAGCTCCTTTTGAATCCTGAAACATGTGTCCATTTATTTTGCATTTTAAGTATCCAAACCAAGTTTGTTAGAAATCACACTACCCGTTAAAAAAATCCCATACAAACTTTGACACCCCATTACCCTTTTTACCCATAATTACCCATAACCCCTTTTAAAAATCAAAGGCTTGTTTTGAAAAATCCTGAAAAACGTGTCCATTTATATGGCATTTTATTTATTCATATCAAGTTTCAAGCAAATCGCACCAGGCGCTAAAAAGTTTAATACATACGTTTTCACCTCTTTTCTCCCTCTTAGCGGTTGGATTTCAAAAAATCCCGCCTTAGTGGGTCGTTTTGCTGTAAAAGGAAGCTACCTTCCAAATTACAGCTTTCTATCTTCAGCGGTTTAGGATCGCCGATGATGAATCAGTCAGTCAGTCTGATTATGAATCAGTCAGTCAGTCAGGTTAAGCTCTTTTATAGGTTCTTTAGGTACAACACATGGAATTTGAATGTCAGTAACGGCTTCCCGTCGGCCCCTGCTCTGCGCGCGGTAGATACTGCTATGATAGTTCTGTTTAGTTGCCGGCGTTTTATTAGTTTCGCGGAGGGTCACTTTTATCTCGTTTTATATGAATAGGGCGCGGCGGCGCGGCGGCGCGGCGGGGAGAATGAGCAGTCTGATGCCAATTAACTTTATGTTTGTTCCGCTGCTTTCATACACAACATGCACACCCTAGAAAACCAAGATCAGAAGTTTGAAACATTAAACTTTTCATGAGAAAATAGAGTGGAGTGCAGTGGTGCAGCGGTAGTCACAGGCACAGACGATAAAGCAGGCAGATATGTACACATTCGCACCTCCATTGCTTTCTAGTCGGCTTGGAAAACTGATTTTTGCTATAAAGATCAGGATGTATGACCAGTAGCGACAACCACCTGGGGTGAAGACTCGCCAGGGGTAGTCAACAAACAAGAATGACCTCCTGAAATGATAATAAGTAACATGGAAGCCGTTTATGGGAATCAATGCACTTGTAAAACCATGATTTACAAGTGAATGGTCTTTTCAAATATGCCAGAGAGTTAATTGAAGACTATAATGACTCATACGTGACGTCACGTCACGCAGCTTCAGCTCCGGATGACACATCAAAAGGCGAGCAGATCTACCCCATTCCGAAACTTAATTATAACGACGACGGAGCGTGCAAAAGCAAAAAGGTTGTTTTAAATTAAATCTAATCCTGACTTTATGCTTCGCACAGAGCGAGGCGCGTGAGCTGGCAGAGGTGGGAGAGGGAGGAGAGGAAGATAGGCGAAGAGGGGAGTCTGTAATTGGCCTTGATTGCGATTCTCTGAAAGCTAAACTGGAAGTGTGCTACGAAGGCGGTCAGCTCTGGTAGTGTAAGACTACACACCTGCCTCATGCCTATTCAGGAGGTATAGTTTATATTGATGGTTACAAAGGTTTTACAATGATTTGGATTGGTGGAAAGGGGCGTACTAAATCTTACCGGTAATGTATACCGCACTGACGGTTGGTGCTAGCGCCAGCACCGACACCCGCCAGTTGTCACAGCGAAATAATGTAAGCACAGTGTGAGTCGTCTGTCAACATATTTGGCGTGTCCCGCACCCACTCACGACTGGATTGTACGACCGCGCTGATTTGGACCTTACCTCCTTGTGAAACGGGCTAGTATCGCTCTATGTGTGTATGTATGTAACTACAGCAAGGTCGACCGACGAGGACGCGCCAAGTCACTGATTGCTAACGCGAAAAGCAAACGCACTTCCCTCGCAGGCGCCCAATTTGTGTCTACAGAAGATAAAATATTTTCAAGCGTTACAAAAATCGCTATGCATGTTTCGTATTTAATCGGGCAAGCGAAGATCTGCTAACTTTGTATGTTTGTTTGTTCGACGTAATTGAGATTATGAGTCTAATTTGTTTAAAACAGTTAGTACTTATTGAAACAAATTGAACTCAAATTAACATAAGAAATTAATTTATTTATAAATTCACACACACATTATACATATTAATATTATTGACAAAACAATACTTTTTGATTATATATTTATGGCAATTACCGTGTGTCAACATTCATCATAATGGACTCTATGAAAAACCGATAGCAAACCTAAGGATTTAAAATAAAAATAAATATCTAAACTACATACTTAATCATAGAGCTTAAGATACCTAATCCTATTGATACCAACCCCTAGATACTTGTCCGCAACCGTTCCGGCAAGTTGTGTGCGAGTAACTGTACCTACTAGCAGTTGTATTCGCGCAAAAAGCGCCCACATGACCTCTACAAAGTGAAACCACTGGAGCTGATAGTCCAGGGGCGAGGGAGGGGAAGGGAGGAGTTGTAGGTGGACACTTCAAAGCGACCGAGCAAAGACAGGCAGGACCCACATGCGGCGAGTGACCGACGATTAACTTATAATTTCCTAATGCGCCCGTTTCTGTTTATCTTCGCATGACACGCGCTCGCGGACGCTCGCTCCAGCTAACGTCACCAGAATAGCCTAGTAGTACTACATTGGCTAAGTTACTTTGTGGCAGTTAGTAATAACTGACTTTCAATAAACTAGTACCTAGTGCCGTCCGAACTAGAAATTTCGCGATGACCGTATTATATATATGAGTATCTTGACGTTACACACAAAGTCTGTGTGAATTGATAAGAGTATAATTGGGTACTAATTATTGTATTTAAATGATACAACAGTACAGCACCTATGTACCGATTGAAGCAAGCTTTTGCCTATCACAAAGATATACCCAATTTTTTTTAATACTCGCTAGTTTGATTATCAAAGCGAATTGTGCTCTTTAAGATTACAATACAAAAAAAACTACAAACATTATAATAATTAATTACTTACCTAATTCATAAAATGTTAATAATTAAAAAAATATATATTTTGAATATTTTCTTAATATTGCAATAAAAGCAGATGCACAAGTACAACAACTACTATTGAAGTAGTTGTTGTACTGTTGTATGAAGTAGTCCCATACAAAAAAGTGCACTCCCATACAAAATCTTAAAACACCTGTATCTTTGTAAATACGCTTCGGAGACCATGCAAATATGACTATGCAAAAATTGTACATTCGTATACAAGATGCCATAAAAAAACATTTCTACCTCCCCCTAAAACTGCCCCCCTCCCCCATATTTAGGCAGACCAAGATGGCATCATGTTGGGTAGTACATTTTGGTGGGATCGTATAGAGGATGCTTCGTAGAGTAGAAAAAATATGTTTTACCCACCCCCGTCCTTGCCCCCTTTTTCCCCCTCTCTCATTATCTCGGAAACTACAAGTCTGAGAGGGATGGTGCTCAAACAAATGTTGCTCAAGACCCTCTTCATTATCCGATTCAGAAATAAAAAACTTTAAACCCTCATAACTTCTAAACGGTGCTAGATAGACATAGCAAACTTAACCTTTTATTGTTTTTTTGAGGATTTGTATACATGGTGCTTCAAAATATACAAAAGTTTTTTTTAAACTGCACCCTCCCCCCATTTTTCTCTTTTTTCTGAAATTAAAATTTTAGTGGGAACGTATAGAGGATGCTCCGAAGAGTTAAAAAAAGTTGTGTGACCCCCCTTGCCCCCCTTTTTCCCGCCCCCCACATTATCTCAGAAACTACAAGTCGGAGAGGGTTGGTGCTCCAACTAATGTTGCTCAAGACCCTCTTCATTATCCGATTCAGAAATAAAAAACTTTAAGCGTTCATAACTTTTAAACGGTGCTAGATAGAAATAGCAAACTTAATCTTGGGTTGTGAAGAATTTTAGGGGTTAGTAGGGATTGTAGAGGTTTGTAGGATTTTTTAGGGGTTATAGGGGTTTTAGGGGCTGTAGGGGTTGTAGGCGTTGTAGGGGTTTTAGGGGTTCTAATGATTTGTAGGGATTTTAGGGGTTTTTAGTAGGGGTAGGGGTTGTAGGGGTTTGTAAGATTTTTTAGGGGTTGTAGGGATTTTTAGGGGTTGTAGGGGTTTTTAGGGGTTGTAGGGGTTCTTAGGGATTGTAGGAGTTTGTAGGGGTTGTAGGGGCTGTAGGGGTTTTTAGGGATTTGTAGGGGTTTGTAGGGGTTGTAGGGGTTTGTTGGATTTTTTGGGGGTTGTAGAGGTTTTTAGGGGTTGTAGGGGTTTTTAGGGATTGTAGGGGTTTTCAAGGATTTGTAGGGGTTTGTAGGATTTTTTAGGGGTTGTAGAGGTTTTAAGGGGTTGTAGGGATTTGTAGGGGTTGTAGGGGTTTTTAGGGATTTGTAGGGGTTTTTAGGGGTTGTAGGTATTTGTAGGGGTGGTAGGGGTTTATAGGATTTTTTAGGGGTTGTAGGGGTTTTTAAGGGTTGTAGGGGTTTTTAGGGATTGTAGTGGCTCGTAGGATTTTTATGGGTAGTAGGGGTTTTTAGGGATTTTAGGGTTTTTAGGGATTTTTAGGGGTTTGTTGGGGTTGTAAGGGTTTTTAGGGGTTGTAGGGGTTTTTAGGGGTTGTAGGGTTTTTAGGGATTGTAGGGATTTGTAGGGGTTGTAGGAGGTTGTAGAGGTTTTTAGGGATTGTAGGGGTTTTAAGGGATTTGTAGGGGTTTTTAGGGGTTGTAGGGATTTGTAGGGGTTGTAGGGGTTTTTAGGGATTGTAGGGGTTTTAAGGGATTTGTAGGGATTTGTAGTAATTTTTTAGGGTTTATAGGGGTTTTTAGGGGTTGTAGGATTTTTAGGGGTTTGTAGGGGTTGTAGGGGTTTTTAGGGATTGTAGGGGTGCTTAGGGATTTGTAGGGGTTTGTAGGGGCTGTAGAGTTTTTTAGGGGTTGTAGGGTTTTTAGGGTCCGTAGGGGTTGTAGGGGTTGTAGGGACATTACCTTACGTAACTTAACCAGCACAAAACTTAACCTGAGAGCTGCATGCAGCTCGCGCTGCATTGCAAGTTGCAACATGCAAGTTTCCATCATTCTTTGGAGCTTGGCTTTACAACAAAATTAACAAAGAGCTGCTAATTTTCCCATTGACCAAACGAACATGCAAGCGTACACTTACAACATGGTGGTTATAATTAAACTACGATATTACTGAATATATTTTTGCAATTGTATCCTAATGTGATGTGTACACTTCGCATTGGGAAATAATTGTAAAGATTCATTTATACAAACATACAAATGTCATACATACAATTTTATTATCTTAGTTTAGGTGTCAGTTGTATCACATTATGAACCTTCTAATTTCCTTAGGTTAAGAAATGATTCATATCTTGTAACGTGTACTTATTGTTAAACCAAGGTGCTATAATAACAAACAATTTACAATTTCAAGTGAATATTAGACTCGAACTAGCATGGTATGGGAATGTAATGAGAAGGGAAGAATGGCATGTAACTAGCAGAGTGCTTGGTATGAATGTTGATGGATTTATGAGTAGAGGTAGGCCAAAGAAAAGATGGATGGATTGTGTGAAGGATGACATGAGTAAGAAAGGAGTGAGTGTTGAGATGGCGGCTGATGGAGGAGAATGGAAAAAGAACACATGTTGTGCCGACCTCACATAGTGTGGGAAAAGGGCAGGAAGATGATGATGATATTAGACTCGAGCGTTTGATTGAGGGTCCGTTTTGTGATTTTATGACTTCTCATTTTATAGATATTCGTCTTCATATAACGATATCGCCTCCTGATACAATGTTATCCACCTGAATGTGAAGGTAGTTCATAGCCTTTCCTTTTTTTGAGAGATTTTGTAATTTATCTTCATTTTCCCACATATCTGATATGCTGTCTAAATTGATGCTCTTAATTTGACGATTGAAAGCTCTGAACTGATTACGCTGAAGCAAACGTAGTTCTTCTATCTTTCCGTCGGGCATTGTTGCTTTTTCAGAGTACTTGCAGTAGGACGTAAGAGCTTGTTTTAACTCATTATATTCATTTTTATATATTGTTTGTGAATTCAGGTGTTACAAAAGACGAAGTCATCATCAATAATGACTTCGTCAGTCAGTCATCTGTTGAAAATGAACACAATACATATCATTCAGCAAAATAAATCAGTTCACCTGAGCAGGTATGCCTCAGATTTAGCGAGGATGATGAGTTGATGACTGATGAATTGAATTATTCAATACTATTTAGAAATATGGAACTGAGACTTGGTCGCTAACTACTGGCCTCATACACAAGTTTAGAGTCGCACAACGAACGAGCTATGGAGAGAGCTATGTTGGGTGTTTCACTACGTGATAAAATCCGCAACGAGGAAATCCGTAGAAGAACCAAAGTCACCGACATAGCACTCAAAATTTGCAAGTTGAAGTGGCAATGGGCAGGCCATATAGCTCGCAGAACTGATAACCGTTGGGGAGTAAAAGCTCTCGAATGGCGACCAAGGACAGGAAAACGAAGCGTAGGACGACCCCCCACCCGATGGACTGACGACATTGTAAAGATCGCAGGAAGTCGGTGGATGGAGAGGGCTCAAAATCGTTCTTCCTGGAAATCAATTGGGGAGGCCTATGTCCAGCAGTGGACTTCCTAAAGGCTGATATGATGATGATTTAGAAATATTTTATTATTTATTTATTTATAGAACGAGAATGGTACATACACCATTGACACTAGCTAAATCTATAAAAAAAAAAACAAAGTCAAACATTACATAGATCAATATTACAATAAAAATAGAAACACAATAATAATGTATTAGTCACTTAATTCTAAATAATTACGTTTTAAAAACTAGAAAGGCATACCGACCGACTTCATGTATATACACAACTACTATAAAACGTTGAGTAGTTCCCATGACTGTCCTTCGTCTTCATCATCAGACCTCTAATGACAGTTAGATGGGTTGCATTTATAGGTTTAAAGTTCTCATCAATACAAATTAATCAAGCCCAAACAGACTGTCAGACTGTCTTTCGGCTCCATCATCAATAAGAACTATACTGTTGAAACTTGGTAAGTAGATGTATTCTGTGAACCGCATTAAGATTTTCACACAAAAATAGAAAAAAACAATACATTATTAGGGTTCCCCATACTTAGAACTGAAATTCAAAAAATATTTTTTCATCAAACCCGTACGTGTGTACGGTATCTATGGATAGATCTTCAAAAATGATATTGAGGTTTCTAATATCATTTTTTTTTAAATTGAATAGTTTTAGCGAAAGACACTTCTTGGAGTGTCTTGGAAGTGTCCCCCCCCCCCTGTAACTTCTAAAAAAAGAGAATGATATAACTAAAAAAATATATTATGTACATTACCATGCAAACTACCACCGAAAATTGGTTTGAACGAGATCTAGTAAGTCGTATTTTTTTAATACGTCATAAATCGTAAACCGCAATTTACCGACCGATATTAACCGACTTCAAAAAAAGGAGGTTTCTCAATTCGACCGTATGTTTTAAGGGTTCCGTAGCCAAATGGCAAAAAACGGAACCCTTCTAGATTCGTGATGTCTGTCTGTATGTCTGTCTGTCTGTCTGTCCGTCCGTATGTCACAGCCACTTTTTTCCGAAACTATAAGAACTATACTGTTGAAACTTGGTAAGTAGATAAATTATGTGAACCGCATTAAGATTTTTACACAAAAATAGAAAAAAAACAATAAATTATTGGGGTTCCCCATACTTAGAACTGAAATAAAAAAAAAGTTTTTTCATCAGCTTAGCTTGTTTAGCTATCACATGCCTATTATGAGCTCGCATATAGTTAGATCTAAATCCCATAATTTAGGTACCTAATTATATGTTTACTTATCAATAACTTAATATAAAAAAATACACTATTATTAAAACATCGATCAAAGATACAACTACAAGAACTTTTATATTATGTTACTTGCTGCTACAGAACCCTTCATGGGCGAGTCCGACTCGCACTTGGCCGCTTTTTTTTTATGTGTGTTTGCGGATAGCTTCGTCGTTTATGAACCGGTTTTGATGATTATTTTTGTGTGAAAGAAGATATCCCAAGGGTGGTACCATGAGAAGGAAACCAGGATCTGATGATGGCATCCCAGAGAAATCGAGGGGAACCTTCGAAAATCGTAGTGGCGACTATAATAAAATAATTAGTGATTTATTTCGATGAAGGATAGACAGGTTCTAAGGACCTTTATCCATCCGTCCGTGAACAAATCAAATTAATAATACACATCATAATTAATTTATTGTCTAACATAAATAATTAGAAAATTATACAATAATATATAAACGTGTAAAACAGTTGAGCTATCTAAGGGTCGCTTAAAACGATTTATAGATAGCTCAACTGATCCAGATCACTGCCAGAGGGCAGCGTTCCAAAACATTTCATATTTTTATAATTTGATTACTGTTTGTTTTCTTTATTTTATTTTTATTATTATTATTACGTACTACGAGTATTTGGAACATCAAATTAATTATTTAGTGTAACTGGTGTTTAACCGTGCTGAAATAATATAAAACATTCCAACTAATATCTGTAAGAAATAATAATAATAAATAAATCAATAATCCCGGACATTTCACACAACATCATTTGGCCCCAAAGTAAGCAGAGCTTGTGTTATGGGTACCACATGACGATATACTACTTATATATGATAGCGCCTATGAAATTAAATGAAACCAAAACCGAACAGAAAACAACATAAACACAAACATTTTTTGATTCATTGATTAAATTACGATATTATCAAAATAGTTCTAATATTTATTCTTAATAACTGTTTTGCAATTTATTTTAATCATGGTATAGAATTAAATTAATTATTAAAAACGAACCGGAAGTATGATGTCCACCACATGATGTCCACCCCCTCTTACATATATATATATATATATATATATATATATATATATATGGATAAAGGATAAAGGAACATATATATATATGTAAGAGGACTCGGACTCGGAGACCTTATACGAAAACGATCTGACATCGTGGAACACTTGTCTTTATTGGTAGCTGTTAGTACTTCGAGTTACAATCTTAAAGTGAGCGTTCTCAGCACATACAAGCCTATTTACACGGTATCTACGAAAGAGCGCCATGACAGTCTGGTGACGTCACCATAGCTTCCTACTATCCGTGGCGTTTTATTTACAGTTTAATTATTTTTAATTTAGTTTAAAAAATACAGTAATAGACTAAATATTCCATAGTGAATGAAATATAATTTTAGAAATTCTATAATGTAAATAAACTTATCGTAATCAATAAATCTAGTTGTAATCTAGTTTTAAATAATTAATTTAATTCTATACCATGATTAAAATAAATTGAAAAACAATTATTAAGAATAAATATTAGAACTATTTTGATAATATCGTAATTTAATCAATGAATCAAAAAATGCTTGTGTTTATGTTGTTTTCTGTTCGGTTTTGGTTTCATTTAATTTCATAGGCGCTATCATATATAAGTAGTATATCGTCATGTGTATCATATCATATATAAGTAGTGTATCGTAATATATATATATATATATATATATGTAAGAGGGGGTGGACTCGGAGACCTTATACGAAAACGATCTGACATCGTATATATATATATATATATATATATATATATATATATATGTATATATATATATTGTATATACATACATATCATACATGGAAACACCAAGACACGAGACAAATATTTGCAGATCATAGAATCATTTATCCCGCGGCGGGAATCGAACCCGCAACCTTCTGCGTCTCAGCCAGACCTTAGCTCACTGCACCACAGAGGTTGTCTAATGTATTGTTGAAATGTATGTATGTACTTACGTATCATTTAGTCGATGGAGACACCGACACTATTTCGATTCATCTAGATAATAGATAGCTGATCTTGTTTGTAATTGGCAGACTGGCTGTGTTAGATTTGTCGATTGGCAAATTTAAAAACGTAATTAAACAGAAACTGTCTATTAAATCATATTATAAAATTTCTGATCATTTAGATGACAAAAAAGCTTGGGATGAATCTGCTCCAACTCGACTCTGCATCCGTAACAAAATTGGCAAGGATCATACAAAAAAGACCAGACGAGTTTCTTGCCGGATTCTTCTTGAACTGAGGTTAGAAGGAACCGGCACCTAGATTCACTAGCGTGTAAGAAGACGATTCAAAGTGGTCCTTGTGATTTTATTGAAAATCTTTATTTAATAAAATCACAATCACAAATTTAATATTGGATTTATTTGTTAAAAAATAATAATGTCAGAATTATTTATGTGATTTTCAAGCAAAAAGCACCACGCGTTTAAAAGTGTCCATACACATTTGAACACCCTATTGCAACCCCGTTATATTTTGTTTAAGACTTTTTCTAAATGTATTAAAGAATATAAATTATGTCGTGTAGCGATATGCAAGCTAGTTTTTTTAATTAACATAATCGGGCCCAAGGGTTACGACATATTCCGCACTTTCAAATTTAATACGGAGAGTTATCGGGGTGACATTGAAAAACTTATCTTAAAATACAACGGCCATTTTGGTACGGAATCCAATACCATGATTGTTGACTTTTACAAGGAAACCAGAAGAAAGAGAAGGTATTGATGACTATGTGACAGCTGTGAACCTATTGAGCCAGCAATGCATTCGAAAAGTTAGAGGATTGCCTGATTCGTGATCGTATAGTTAATGGCGTGGTCACTATCGGAAAATGTGCCCAGTCAACAGATTGAGTAAGGTGTATTAAGTACATTAGGAGCAAACAGACAAGTTGTAATTTATATCTTCAATGGAAGCTCCAAATAAATAAATAAATAATCCCGGACATTTCATACAGCATCATCTGGCCACAAAGTAAGCAGAGCTTGTGTTATGGGTACCACATGACTGATATACTACTTATATACTTTTTTTTTTTTTTTTTATAACATACATATTGTACATAGAAACACCCAGACCCGAAAAACATACTTGCAGATCATACAAAAATTTGTCCCACGGCGGGAATCGAACCCGCAACCTTCTGCAACTTAGCCCACTGCGCCACAGAGGTCGTCGATGACCGACCGATGGCCGTCGTGAAATGATTCACGATCACAGGACAGAGAGATGAGATGAGTCTTTAAATCTTATTAGATAATTTAAAGCAAAACATGTGAGACCGGCGCTGATTTAAGTGTAATCTCCAAGTTGCCCAAAGTTAAGGATTGAACGATCTGAGCTCGATTAAACCGAGAGGAATGTCAAAGAAGTTTATTGCCTATTGTCGGGTCATGTGTTTTGAAATAAACATCTAAAAATAAAGAATATCGTAAATTAAATTTCGTAGTTCCTGATCATTATTGCGAAAACATAAAAATTTGATGTCGATGAAATAAAAATAGAGCAACGGGTATTTAGTTTAAGTATTGATATTTATAGTGACCTGCTTGATGGTTTCGGGCGTCTGTCAGGGCATTAAACCATACATAAAGACTCATCTGTTAGGAAAATACCCATTTGTTTGAGGGATAAGTTACAGACGGAACAGAAAGGAAGGGACCAAGTGTTTTAGTATGTTGGATGCTAGATTTGGGTTTTGGATGATGTCTTTGGGTGTTGATAGTTGCAGACTTGTGTACATTCGGGACGCCATTCGGCCGGTTCTAGTACTTACGGCTTCCTTATGGGATTAATTCAGCTTTAGAGGTTTTGTTCTCAAGGGTAATACGACTGCTTTAAGGGCTAGAAAGGGTTTGTAGTTTAATTCGTTTGTCAATAATATTATCGTATTGGGTTTGAATGAAAGTGTACATGATGAGCGCTTGAAACGATTACCGGAGAGAGAGAGAGATTAACTAGACAAGCTGGTATTAAGTTTAATCGGAAAAAATACAGTATAAAGTCACTTCGGATACGTATTTGGGGCATAAGTTCAGCGCGGAAAGGATGAATATTGACAAGTATATATCAAAAGTTATTAAAAAAGTGTCAATTAGACAAAACAGACATCTTTGCAGGAGTTGCAAACATTTTCAGAAATATTATTAATATTATTAACAGAAATATTTAAATGCAGTACCCTACGTACCGGCCAGGCACAGCCTTTGATGAGCTGCGTCAAAAAAACAAATTCTGTCCTGTCAAAGCCAAGAAAGTATATGTTTATAGCAGACGTACTCTTACGTACTCCACTCCTAAAGTTAATGCATGAAAAAGGTGTGCGACGAAGTACAGAGTCAGTCAATGAAAAATGAGAAAAAATATTTTGGGACGAGAACACACAACATGAAATAGTTTGTGTCAGTTATTAACTCGTAACATTGAAGGTGGTTGGCCGCTAAATAAGTATCAATTTGATGTAAAAGTTAGGTTTTAAGAGTATATCAAAGGCCATCTAGGCATAGATAGGTGTAAAAGACCCTCGCGCGAGTTAATGTACGGATCAAGCATGTCGCACGACTTCGTCAGTTTCGAGTGTATGTGCGAGATGCCGCGATGCCGCTAAGGGAGCCATTGATCGTTTCTGAAATACCTTACCTGCCGAAGATAAAAATTGGCTCCGATATATTCGAGTATAATAAAATATATTTCTTAACTACGTTGAGGTGTGTCCCATATCTATTATAACTTCTAAATTTGTTATTAAGTTTATGAAAGATCAATTTGCGTGTCATGGGTGTACCACACGATTTCATTATGGATTTCATTCGGCTTACGCCTTGAAAGAATTTCATAACTTTATGAAGCGCGATTTTTATTTAAACCATTTAGACTACATAACTGCCCCGAAGAACGGTATCTTTAATTTGGCAGAACTTCTCATGAGTAAGAAACTTAAGATGCATTTGTCGATTCATGTTAATAACTTAGTCAGGCCAGGGACGATACTATACGATCATTATTGACGGAAACAGAAGGCGTGAGGTACGTGTTACGGGTTCGGCGCCTCAACCGCGCTCTTATTTTGTAAAAGACGATTCAGGTAGAGTTCATCGTCGTGATCGTTGACACTTATTAACACAATCAGTGCGTTACGGGAAGTATTTGGTTGTAATTAGGTTTTGCTCTGTGCGGCAGCTAGTTGTCCTTGTTTTGCACACCGTGCGGAGGTGATTTTTTTCAAGTATTCGTACAAGTAAAAAAGAGACACCTATATTACCGGTGTCCTTGCTTGAAGTGTATTAAAATTTACGAATAAAAATGTACGGGAATTATTTTTTCGTAACGCACAGAAAGGTAATTATTTTACAATAGTGCGATACGGGAACTATTTGGACGTATCCTAAACTCCGTACCGCACTGAAAATGCGCGCGCGCGGAGCTTCAGTTAGCAGTAGTGCTGTACCCAGTTATACAATGAAAATAAAAAAGGCGTAGATTTCAGTGACCAAATGACCGCTTACTACTCCACTCTCGCGAGAGGACTAAAGTGGTTTCGTAAGTTGATGATGAGTTTGTTATTTGGGAATTGCTTAGTCAAGCATGGATTGTACATAAAATTAAAAATGAGGACCAATTAATTACCTTTGTTAACTTTTTTGGAATCCATAATTGGATCCATGACTAAGACATCTTTCACCGATCCAAATGCCAGAGAACAAAAAAAACTAATAATCCATTAAAGCAGATAAATTTAAAAAATGACATTCTTGCTACCAAAATTTGAGAAAAATGTTTAGCAGTCGTGAAACGGATAAGAAGGTTAAAAAAAGTGCGTACGTTTTGTAAAGAATGTGAAAAGCCTATGTGTTAAATAAAGAAATGTGAGTGTTACAATAAAGTGCATGATACTTAAGAAAAATATCTTACATTTGATTTCATAATGCACAAAGTTCCTATTAATGTGGTAGCACCTGTATTGTTTTTTTTTTTAAGTCACATTTTTTCTGTTGATTGTTGTGTAAAATAAATAATTACGATATGTTTTGTTATGGAGAAAACTTTAAATAAGGTAATTTTGTTAAAAAAAACGTTATAATAAATAAATATTGCTGGACAATGCACAGAATACCATCTAGTCCCAAACTAAGCATATCTTGTATTATGTTGAGTAGATGACTGATAGAATACTTATATATTTTTATAATGATAGTGTAGGTATACGATCATACTGCCGTTCACAACTAAAACGTATCCATCCAGTTCATGTAGCTCCTACTGGGCCAAAATACTATTCTAAGAGCTAGGCGTGAGGCAAAGAAAATATCATAATAAATTCATTTATTTCGGTCATCATACACGTAAATTATACCATACTTATAGTATTAGTAAAATGCTTAGTCTCAATGTTGGTGGTTATATAATTTAATAATAAAAATATAATTCACAATAGAAATATAATAATAAAATCAAATCATGAGAATAAATACAAATTAAACTTTCAATTTAAATACCATTTATTTAACACAAGGCGTTGCCCTGCATGGCAGCACATGCATATTGGTCCAGTGCCTTTGAATAGGTCCACCCAACCGCTCTGCCACAGAAGACAGGAAGCTGTTGGTGCTGGCGCGCACACAATGCATCAAGGAGGCGACTCGTTTGCGCATGATGGCATGGAAGCCGTCGGTGTGCGCCTCCACAAACATACCTGATGCACTGCAGTATCGCCACAGCCCCAACAGCATATACTGATGAGACACTGAACTGCTGCCTCGGTGGAAAGTCATGCCCTGAAGCCAAATTGGGCATCATGCATCTTCAAATGTTGTTCCACCTGTTTGTCAAGCACACAATCCAGCACCTTGGCTATAGTAGTAGCCAACAATATTGGCCTATAATTACATATGTGAGAAGCGTCTTCTGTACGGTTCTTAATTGAAGGTCCACAGTCTTCATCATACCTTCAGGTAGTAGGCATGTCCAATGCAAATGGCAAAAAGCATTGCCAGCACTCCTGTTAAATGTAAGTCTGAATACTGTAAGTGCTCAATACTAAGGATATCATAGCCGGGTGACTTACCCCTCGTCATCTGTCTCAAGACTGTACCGATTTCCCTAGCAGTAAACATATACAAGTCACTATTAAAGCTCACTACTATCACTACAGATCTTGATATTCCCCCCGAAATTTTAAGAGAGGAGTTTATTCTAAAGTGATCCCTCGAAAGGTCCGCTATTTTTCCATTATCGCTAATAATAATAAAAAAATAATCCCTCGACACTTACCGGTTAACCATAATAAACTTTTATTATTTGTATCGAAGCATATTTAAGCGAAATTTTGGAATTGTAAGCAATTTGGAACAAGATTTTTCATACAAAACGTTTTACCCTTTTTCTTAGGGGTTAACCTAAATTCACCTAGTATGTAAGACGTTTCAAAGTGACGTTTCAAAATCACAAGGGATTGTATTGTTTTTGTTGAATTTTAGAAAACCCTTTTATAGTAAGCGCCTCTAGTGACACCTCTCAAAGAATGTTTTTATCAAATTTAAGGCTTTGTAGTTTTCCGAGATTCCGTGGTGAGTGAGTCACTGAGTGGACTTCTTTATATATAAGAATAATTAGTTCATTATTTTTTGCATGAAAACGTTATTCCAATTTCCAACTCAGGACTTCAGGTCACATGAGGATCAACTCAATTCAAAGCAAACATCAAAAGGAACAAATATTAAAAAAAAATTCAAAAACCCTTGTCATAAAAAAAAATTGTGTCTATTACCTATGCACTGAGGCCATTTCAATGAGCCCAAACAAGATACCTTTGTGTCTTTGATACTCGATCAAAGCACCAAAAGGCAAATCAATTTTTACTATATCAGTTCATTTGTTCGTGAGCTATACGCTACAGACACACATAATATTATATTTATTAATTCTAATACATCTCTCAAGAAAATAAGCTGAAGTTAAGAACTAGGTTAAGAAAACTTTAGATAAAAGTTGCATGCCAAAGAATATTGTAGGACATACAATGGACAAACTACTATAAAACCTAATTGTATAACATAACAAGCAAATAAATAATATTTCATTTCATTTCATTACATACACAGGTACTTTTAGCACATGAAACTTATCATAGCTCTGTTTGCCTCACGGAGCTTAGCGCTGACAGAGAGGGTTATATATCTGTATTTCTCGGGCACGTATTTAAATAATTTCTAGCCAAAGTATTCCTAAGCTTCTTTTACTAGTTGGTTAAACATTTTATCTCGAGTATCGGCATCCTATCATTACCTATCGTACCACACGCAGCATCGAATAGAAGTAAGTAGTAAATAAAACAAGACATTAAGATAATCCGATTCGTATCGAACCGGCTGTTTATTTGATTTCAGTGACGATAACATAAACGTGAACAGGGACGGGACAGATCACCGATGATAATAATCTATCGAAACGCACACAGACTCGAGGTCGTCCACCTCGGTAATCACAACTCAACAGATTCGGTGCAAACACAAGGAGTTCAAACACAAGAAGATCGAACACGGTCACAAAAGTAAGAAAACACTACAAGATACTTGAGCATTCGACCCTCGAATCGGGCGACGCGACCCGAACGCGAAGCGTCCACTTTTTCGCAGCGTCCGGTGCCGTCGACGGCGCAGCGCTCCGTCACACCGTGGTCTCGCGGTCCACGTGGATGTATTCGACGGAGCGCTCGCGCCGTCAGGAGGACGCCGCGGAGGAGGCGCGGGACGCATCGTACAGCAGCTCCTCCGTCAGTCGACGGCCGGCGGCCAGAGCGCCCAGCAGCCGCTTGTCGGCGCGGCCGCGGCGGCGGCGGCGGGCCAGCACCGCGCCCAGCACCAGTGCGGCCAGCAGTGCTGCGCCAGCGCCAGCACCCGCGCCCGCCGCGCCTCCCGCGCCCAACGCCGCCAGCAGCCGCGCCCCCGCGCCGCACGCCCCCGCCTCGTCCGCGCCGCCCGGGCAGTCCGCCGCGCCCGAGCAGGCCAGCGCGCGCGGCATGCAGGCCTGCAGCGTGCCGCACGCCAGCCGGCAGCCGCGCGTCGCGTTCCCGTCGCCCTGTGCGGCCGGCGCGCGCCACGTCTCCATCCACGCGAGCCGCGCGCGCCCCGCCTCGCGCGCCACCCACGCCACCAGCAGCGCGCGAGGTGGTCCCCGCACGCCCCCCGCGCCACCCGCACCCCCGGCGCCCCCGCGGCCCCACCACTCTCCCGAGAACACGTGCACGGCGGGGTCACCCTCCGCGGTGGCCGCGCTTGGACATATCGCGTGCAATAACCTGCACATAGTTTCCGGTTCGGTATACACTCGCCGACTTCGAGTCTGCGTTAAGAAATTAAGGGGTTGTCTTGTTTTTAGTTTTTATATTTGGTTTGGTGTGACAATAAACATTTAAACATGCTCAAGCTATTTAAGTGTGGTTACATAATTATGTTAAAAGCGCGCACGAAGGAGTTTCTAAAAAAAATAACACTGCATGCATTATTAAGACAGTGTTGGTTAAAATTATAATTTTAAAAACATTTAGGATTAAAAAATGACGATTTAATTAATTATAAAAAAATGAAATATACAGTTTAAGTATTAAATATGACCAAAGATATTTATTTGGCCAAATAACCTTTAAAAAATAATGTAAAACATATGCAAAATTGAAATTAATGTTATGAAAATTTTAAATTCCATGATTTTACTAGGTCTTAAAATTGATGCAAAACTACAGTGTTACCTACAGTAGTTGTTAAGTCTATAGGTTATGAAAAAATATATAAGTAATATATTAATATATTAATAATATCACCTAGAAGTGGCGGCGTCGTAGACGAGCACCCTGTTAGCGGTGTGGCAGTGCGGCGGCGGCGCGTCCGGGTCCGGCCCGAGTCCGGCCCCGGATCCGGCCCCGGGCCCGTCCCCGGCGCCCGCGTCCGGAAGCGAGGCGCCCCACACGCGCAGGAACACGGACCTGTTGCCGCGCGCCTCCAGCAGGAACGGCGTCTCGCCGCATTCGGAGTCCCGCGAGCCACTGCGCAAGCGATGTGCTTAATATATATCCTTCACGCGGGCTAAGTCGGGGGCGCGTTCCCGGACTCACCCGTAAGGGTAGGTGAGGTAGAGGTGTCCGCCGGGAGGCGCCAGCCGGCGGCGTGCGGCGCACGGCGGGCCCGGGCCCGAGCTCCACTCGCCGCCGAACCCGACGTGTCGGTGGTCCTCCGAGGCGCGCAGGCGCCGCGCCGTCAGCACCAGCTCCAGCGCACCGCCACTCGACTCCAGCCGCAGCGGTGCCGACCCGTTGTCGCACAGGCACGCCAGCGGGACCTGCAACCGCGGAGCTGCAGCGCGCGTCGGACGACGGGGCGAGAGGGTGCGGGAGACGGGCGGACACTCACCCGGTAGCCGGGCCACGGCGACTCGTAGATTGCGAGGTGCGGCTCGAGCGATCCGTCATCATCTTCTTCCGCGTCGTCCGGTGCCGGCTCGGCCGCATTCCGGTCCCGCTCCGCCGGCAGCGGGTAGCACGCCGGCCGCCCGGTCAGCGGGTGCGCACGCGTCGTGCAGCGCGGAGAGCGACCGAAAGAGGCGCGCGCGAGCTCGAGCCGCACGCGTCCACCCTCCCCCTGCCCCTGCAGCCGGTACACGCAGCGCAGTCGGCGCGCTCCACCGCGGCCGAACCACAGCGCGTTGCGCGGCGAAGCGAGCGCGCCCGGCGCCGTCAGCAGGCGCGCGCAGGCGGCGGGCTCGGCGCGCGCGTCCTCCAGCACGGCGCCCGCGAGCCGCGCGTCCACGAACTCGTAGTGCAGCGCGAACGTGAGCGGGTGCGTGGCCGTGCCGTGAGCGGAGGCGGCGGATAGCGCCAGCAGCGGCGCGCGCGACACGTAGCCGTCGGGCGGCGCACAGGGCCGCGGGGCGCGCGTGGCGTTGCCGAGTGCAGCGCGCGCGCACAGCGCCGGTGCCGCGTCACAGTACCGCCCGAGCGGGGCCGCCTCGCCCGCGCGCCCACCACCGTCCCAAATGCGCAGCTCGACCCCGCATGCGCGGGCCGCCGGGGGTGCCGCGGGAGCGGGGGGCAGCGGTGCGGGAGAGGGGCCCTCCTCCTCGCGCTCCCCGCTCTCCGCGCGCCGCGGCTCGACGAGCGAGTAGTGCGCGAAGCTCGAGAAATAGATCCAGACCAAGTCTCCTGCGGATCGAGGGCGGGGATGAGCGAGAGCCGCGGCATCGCGTGACTTCCGGCGGGAACTCACCGGGGCGGCCGTGGAAGGTCCACGTGCAGGTGGTGTTCGGTGGCAGCGTGTGAGCGGGCGCCCGCAACCGACCGCGCCGGCCGCGTGCGGCGCCAGAAGCGAGCGTGCCGTTCGTCTCCTCCTCGGCGGAGGACGCCTTCACGTGGAACTCGCAGCGCCGCGCCTCCCTGCGTCGGAGCGAGACGTGAGATCGGATTGCGGCCGGGCTCCGGTCGCGGGGCGAGCGCTCACCTGGCGTAGTCGAGCGAGTCCGAATCGGCGAACACGACGTCCACGTCGAGCTCGAAGCCCCGAAGCGGTGCAGCGGGTGCGACCGCTCGGGGCGGCGCGCTGAACGGGGACGAGTGAAACGCGACCAGCATCTCGGGCCCGCGCGAAGTGACGCGCGGCAGCCAGTCGCCCCCGCAGTACTCCACGAGCACGGGGTCGTCGGTGGAGGCACCGTCGTAGAAGATGAGCCGGTCGCGCTCGCCGGTGCACTCGCGCCACGCTCGCACCGCACGTCCGGTCTTATTCAAGCTGGAAAGGAAACGAGCGAGTCGAGGTGCAAAAGCGCACAGCAGCGGGCCGATGCCGGAACGGGGCCGGCGGCGGCCGAGCGGGACGTAGCCCGAGACGGTCGCAGACACGTTACCTGGCCATCGATATCGAGCGTTTGATCTGCATCTTGTGTGAGTAGTCCTGCCGCACCGAGATCATGGCGTGCTTGCACGTCGGGATGTCCTTCTGCCGCAGGCTCCAGTAGCACGTCACGTTCCTGTCGAGGAGAGCGGGTCAGCGCGGTCCGGCGGAGGGCATAGGAGGCTGTCGCCCGGGGGCTTCGCACTCACCTCGGGTACATGCCGGGGTAGTTGGGACTCTGCAGGCGGCACGGCTTGCGGTGGCACTCCTCGTAGGTGCGCGTGCAGTAGGTGCCGGGGGACACCGCGCCGCGCTCCAGCGGCGCCGACAGCGCCCCGAACCTGCAAAACGCGCCGCATAAGCCGACGGCCCCGACCCGACGGAGCAAGCCCCTCGCCGGAGTCGCGCTCACCTCACTACGGCGTCTCGCTGCGCGAGGAACTTGTAACGCAAGCGGAAGCCAAACGGCTCCCCTAGGCGCGCCCGGAATAGCTTCACGGAAACCGTGACCGTTGCGGTCTCGCTGTAGTAGAGCGCGGAGCCCTGTGCCTCGCCGCACCACGAGCCGCCGGTGAAGGGCCGCCCGAGCTCCGACAGCTGCATGTAGCCATCCGGGCATCCGTCGAGCGCGCCCGGCTCGTAGCGCCCCACTCGGAACTCGTCAAACGCGAGCTGCACCAGGTCCCCGTGCGCACCGCCGCCCGCGGTGAAGGTGAGGTGGCACAGGAAAGGAGCCCGCGGAGCCCCTCGCACGCCCAAGCCGTAGGCGCGACCCGCGCGGCCGTAGTACGTCCGGTTGCAGGGCGAGCAGCGCGCCGGCTCATCGCTGCCGTCCGCGCACTGCGCTACACCGTCGCAGTAGGCGTCAAGCGGAACGCACTCGCCCGAGCGACACGCCAGCTCGGCCACGCCGCAACCGCCGGCCGCCCCGCGCCGCAGCACCGCCAGCGCCAACGCTAGCGCCAGTGCGAGCGCTGCCATCCCGTCGCGCCGCGCCGCGCCGCGCCGCGCCTGCGTCACGCTCTCTGCCGAGGAGTGGACATCGCTGCTGCAACGGTCGCTGCGGTCAACTTATCTACGTTTGCGCAAACACTCGTACGAGATCGCTCGATCATACCTATACCACCTATATCAAATACCATGTACCATGTACCAAGAGTACTTAATTTTATCATCTGTGATCAAAAAGTGCGAAACTCGCGTCATCGTCACCGCACGGTTTCCATGAGCTATGGATGAACGTTGGTTAACGTTGGTTCTGCAGTGTAAACTTTTCTATGTAAAACAATTGTAATAATAATTGTTTACAATAGCGCAATGAATGAATATTGTATTTCCCCATATACATGATAGTACTTTCTACTGATAAATAAAACAATTCATGCGAAATTATTCCCTAAACATTCTTTAGGGACTGCCGATAGAAGTGAAAAATAAGTAATTTGTGGCCGTTTATGTAATTTGTAATAGTCATTTGTGTAAATTGGTCAAATTTTAACATTAATCCTTGATAATAAACACTTATTTATAAACCAAAAATAATTCGAAAATATTAATCTCATAGCTTGATGATACAATTCACAGGTTAGTTTTGAGCTATTTTTTTTTACCCGCATTTTTTTTCGGCGGAGGTTTCTCATGTTGAGCGGACGTGTTGGGTCTGTCTGTGACCTCTTAATTTTGTAATTTTTAATTATTTTTGCCTATACGCCGTACTTGTACGCCGACGTCACTCTTCGGATGAGACAATGACTGCATCGTTTAGTCATATTACAAATGTATCGTCCAATTCGATTGCTGTAGGCGCTGACTTAACACGATGAGTGCGAAACGAGGCTTGAAACACCTCGTCCGTGTCTCGTCTTTATAGCGGTAAGGAAAAACTTAAACTA
Organism: Lampropteryx suffumata; assembly: GCA_948098915.1. NCBI lineage: Eukaryota > Metazoa > Arthropoda > Insecta > Lepidoptera > Geometridae > Lampropteryx > Lampropteryx suffumata. The sequence goes on from OX402560.1 coordinate 2,299,375, forward strand.
CTCTGTCGTGCGAGAGGCGTAACTTCCGTCTGGTTCAGTCTAGGAAAGAGATAACTATATATCTGAGATGTGCTATTGATGCCGAGTTTTTTGGTATACCTACCTTAATACCGGATTTTTTAGGCCTCGTACCGCACTGAATAAATAAAAGTTTAATACAGTGCGTGACAAGGTTGCGAACACCTCGTATCCCCGCACACCTCGTACCGCACCCTACGCTAGCTTCACGTGGTTAGTGTTGTGCAAAACGTTGAACGCTGCGCCCGCGAAGATATAATAAGATGTCGAAGATATAATAAGATGTCGAAAATGTAATAAGATGTCGAAGATATAATAAGATGTCGAAGATATAATAAGATGTCGAAGATATAATAAGATGTCGAAGATATAATAAGATGTCGAAAATTTAATAAGATGTCGAAGATATAATAAGATGTCGAAGATATAATAAGATGTCGAAGATATAATAAGATGTCGAAAATGTAATAAGATGTCGAAGATATAATAAGATGTCGAAGATATAATAAGATGTCGAAACGTTGCCGAAGAAATTTAATTAATAATATTATTGATGATGAAGAGGCATTGGGTGGTAAATCTAATTCAAAATTACCGATATTTGAAAAACAGTTAAGTTCCCAATCAATATTTACAAATTATACTGTCTAAGTGAAATAATTATGTAGGAAATAATAAATCAATTTAGCTATGTATATTTATAATATGGTGTATAAATACAATTTATAATATTATACATTATACACTGTAATGTATTGTATGTATGTATAGTTAGAGATTACAATATAATAACGCTTTCTATCCTTGTTCCTTGTATTAAGTATTTTGATATGCCTCGGTGGCGCAGTGGAAGTGTATGCAACTGCTGTGCCTGAGGTCCCGGGTTCGATTCCCGGGTCGCGCAAAGTGATATTGGGTTTTTCTGTAAGGAAATTCCTAGTAGCAGCACGGAGACTAATAAATACGTGCCCAGTAAACGGCAATAGGCTCGCCACCTATTACGTGGGACTTAAAATTTTTAAGAACCCACTCCAAACAATCCACATCATCTCGAAAAAGGATCAAGAAGAGGAGATGTGTAGGATGCTACGAAAAACTTCGCACCCTCTTATCAAGTCGTGAGGCTGACAAAAAAGTAAAGAAAATTCTCACAGAATGTATCGGTTGCAAAAAATATTATTGTTTGCCCTGTTTTAATAAAAAGCATCCATAAGTACAATTAAATAAAATCAATATTTTTTTCCCATCACTAAACAATATGAAAAACTGCCTTTTCCAGTGCGGTATGGGGTACATAAGACCCCACATTTTATTTTACCTATAGAATCTAAACTAAATAATCTGCCCACAGACGGCGGTAGATTTAGTTTAATCAACTCATTGATAATAATAATCGCGACAAAAACCGTACAATTCGCCTTATTTGGCGCCAAAAAAAGGATTATTGTCTTCTGTGGCGGTGGGGTTTACTAAGCCTCGTGCCGCTACAACCTCTGGTTCAAAACGAGGTTTCAAACGTCTCGTAACGCAGTAATGGAAAGTACAGATAAATCAGTGCCGCTGGGAACGTGTTAATGGGGGGGGGGCGGTCACTATGGAGAGCAAAGAGTAAACTCTTTGACATAAAACTAGCAGCAGATTCCTCATTTATGAGTAATTTACGCTCTTCAATTAGGACGGATATGGAGAAGATGGGGGCCGTTAAGGTTAACCAGGCTATTGAGAAAGTGAAGGTTGAGGTTACTTCCGCAACCGATTTTATTGCTGCTGAACAAAGGGATATTAAATCGAAAATCTCGGATAAAGAAATTATGCACCTTGAACCAAAACTCACCAAAACTGAAAATGTGTTATGCTAACTTCAAAAATGCGTCTTCACAGTGATGCGTTCAAAAGTCTTATGCTTCGTAACACGAATTATGCGGACTTTGAAATAATCCGCAGATCTCAATGAAATATATGTCCTTTCCTGTTTGGTTCAGCAAACCTCTAATTCATTGTATTAAAGAAAAAAACTAATTTCACAAGCAAGGTTTTTTAAAAAAGTACATTTACCCTCGTGATTATGATAAATTCTGAGGGTTTTCTCAATAACAGAGAGAGTCATGTATCTTATCCACAAACAATGACTTTCGACAGTGACTCCTGCCTTAGGTGGTAGTTTTGCTATAAAAGGAAGCTAACTTCCAAATTTCAACTTTCTAGCTTCAGCGGTTTCGGATCGCCGATGATGAATCAGTCAGTCAGGTTAAGCTCTTTTGTAGGTATAGATGAGTACCAATCTTTTTAAGCGTAAGTAAAACGAAGTAATAATTAACCGAAATAAGAAGATGTTTGCAACCCTTAGTTTTAAAAATTTGTCGATACACACCTACTCACACAACATACTACACATACACGACACACGAGAAGGCAGCACAGCCACCCAGGCTCTTACGAAACTGGAGGTATTGAAATGCCTTCTCCCACGAACACAATAATCTAAAACTCATTTCCGAACATACCTTACACACGCTCACTCACACGCAGCAATACGCAGTAAATAGTTTTCATTGTTTTCTTTTGTTTTTTATTAAATCGAGTTTTTTTTTTCATTAAATAGTTTATATCTATGAGTTATTATTTCACATGTCATTTTCCATGTAATCTATTTTTTATCTTTTTTGTTGTATAATATTTACGAGTGTGATCCCGCACCTAAGTTCGAGCTAAGGGGTAGACTGAAAACCAGCCCTGCATAAATTTAAATTTTAAATCTATGAGATGAAATGAAATTTATTTCTTCAAAGTAGGTACAATACATTTTTAAAGTTTTTTAAACTTACGCGATCAGAACACAATACATTATTATAAATATTTATGGGTATTTATAATAATACACTTTTATACTAGCCCTAATTACCAAACTAAGTTAAAAACTTGTATTTTCGCAAATAGTGCCGACCCTGCAGTTATTACATTTATTTGTACATACATTTAATAGGATAACCTTAAAGATTCATTCTTTAAAGATTACAGATAAAATTGATATTATATATAAATCAATTTTTTGGAATTTGGAAAGGTACATAACGTGTTGAGGTATGCATACATTAAAAAGTATATTCTTTCTTTAAATCTAATAAAAAAACATTGCATACAGTATCAGAAGAAATTGTAGGTGAAATTGTTTTGGGAGAGATACTAATGCATCCGGATATGACAATTTGAACGCGCTACCAGAAACATTACCGTTAATTTCTAACATTATAAATAGCTCTATCAGATCGAATGAGTTTCCAAACGCTTGAAAACGAGCTTTAGTTAGGCCAATACCGAAATCGAACGCAGTGGTAGAACTAAAACAGCTACCATCCATTAGTATTTCACCTGTTCTTTCTAAAGTTTTAGAGAGGGTGGTGCTCTCCCAAATGGAAAAATATCTGGCCTAAGAAAATATAATTCCAAAATACCAATCAGGCTTCCGAAAAAGTCATGGTACAGAGATGGCTCTTTTACGGGTCACCAATGACTTAATTGCTGCGTCGGACTCAGGGCAGTGTACTGTGCTGGTTCTGCTAGATTTCTTCCGCGCGTTTGATTGTACAAACCATGATATGCTCTTAGCTACACTAGCTTACTATGGCTTCTCTACGGACTCCTGCAACTGGTTTAAGTCGTATCTCTCCGGCAGAGATCAATATGTAGAGCTGGAAAACCACGAAGGTACAAAAGTCTCTTCGAATATAAGGAAAGTACCCTGTGCCTCTTGCACAGGGTTCCATTTTGAGTCCGGTCCTCTTCTCAATTTTCACTGCTGATATGCCTAATCATATTGAAGTATATAAGTACCATCTGTATGCAGATGATACTCAGATTTACCATAGGGTGCAGTGTATGGACCCAGGCTATGGGCTAAGACAGAGAGCTCCATTCAACGTGTGCAGAATGCATGCATTACGTTTTGTTATGACATTCCTCGAAGAAAGCACATCAGTTCATACCTGTAGAGACCTGTACCTGTACCTGTACCGGTAGAGAAGGGTATACTTAACATGAAGGCCAGGCAAGAAATTCACTTAGTCTGCACTACCTAAAAAATTCTCTGGAATAAGAAACCTGAATATTTATTTGAGAAACTAACATGGTTCATGGACATACATATCATAATTACCCGTTCAAAACTTAACAACACTCTAGTTATACCCAAACACAAAACGGCAGGGTTGTTTCAACTACCGGGCTTCTAAAATTTGGAATGATCTACCACCTCCTTTACGGAAAAAAATCTGCCCAATATCATTTAAACAAAAACTAAAAAACATCTTGCTATTGAGGCAAAAACACAATGTAGAAACAGCCCATAAACACTGTGGTAAATAAACAATTCATATAATGTATCAACATACCATAATGCGATATGACATCACACACCCCCACGCACTCACACGCAACACATACACACTCCCTAATGAAATGTAATTTAATAAATCTGATTATAACACACATAAATGTATCCTTTTAAATAAATCTGTAACCCTGCTCGCTCTTAACTCTCGGTGAAGAACTATCCGAGTGGAGCAAATTGAAAAACAGCGCTGTGTAGTAGGGTGGGTCGATTTGAATGAATTTTAGTTTATTTTGTTTTTTTGCTGATGGGTAGCTCTCAAAAGTTGCAGAATGACAAGAACAATGAAATGTAGTAATTCGTTTTTTTTATTAATATAAGTTATAGCCCTCTACCAGCGTATGAAATTTCAGAAATCTTGATATTTTCTAACCAAAATTAGGTGAATAAAAAATATAAATAAAACAAGTTAATTCCAATTAAAATACGTTTTTATCTGATCGATTAGAAACTCCGTATCGGTCACTCTCGCGAACTTTGGCCAATTTTTTCACTGCAGCTGATGTGGACGGTAACGGTTCTCTGTCGCCAATGATGTCTCTCCATCTCTCGATATCTCGGAAACAATGCACTATAGGGCAAAAGTTATGGAGACCATTATTGTAGAGAATAAAATTTCGCATCTTTTATTTATTGTAAACTTTTTGTAAAACTTACCATTTACGATTTATGACCCATTATATGAACCGGTTTTTCTATCGTGGCCGATAACTTTTGAAATATTAGATTAATCAATAAAATGCATTTATCCATTTTTAAAGATTTTTCTCTACAACTTTTGATTCAAAGTTTTTTTCTAATTTCAGCCCAAAGGTTATTTTCTAAAGAAGGTAACCGTTTCTTATTATCTCAACACAAATTTAATAAAAGAATTTAATAAAATTTTGAATTTGTATTTGTTTTATGTGTTTTCTAAAAATATATTTTGAATAATTTTAAAAAAATATTTCCCTTTCGTTTTCTTTCATTTATTATAGTATTTGAACATAATATAATTAATTATAATTACTTTTTAGTTGTACGAAATATAATAAAAAAAAAAAAAAGTTCGTTATTATTACAGGTAAGGAATTGAACTATTAATTTTTTTCTACATAAACAATAGGGATATTTTTTTTAAATTTATTTGTTGAATTTGTACGATTATATTATATGCGTATCTTGAAATTTTCAACTTAACGCCCGGTAGTCCAACATTAAACGTCCTATAACTCAAAAAGTATGGACATTAAAAAAAAAAATTAAAACAAAAGTTGTAGAATATAAACTGATCTTTAAAAATTGATGAATGCATTTTATTAATTAATCTAATATTTCAAAAGTAATTGGCCGTGATAGAAAAACTGGTTCAATGGGCCATAAATTGTAAACGGTATGTTTCAAACTCGCCAGTTGGCGGTGGGCTGCAGGGAGTAGTGGCTGCAAATCGCATTAGTTTCCAGCGGCTGCTCTCAGCAATAATCGCTCTCAGAGCCAGTCCCAAGCCTGGATAAAGAGTGAGGGTTCCCACCTTCCCATCCCACACACCCCATCCCTCCTATCCAAACCCTTTTCCCGAGTATACCATCGCCCCTTCTTTTTTCAAAATACCCATCCTTTCCAAGTCTGCTGCGGAGTAATGTGGCCCAGCTCCGTGGGTCTGTCGCCAAAAAAGGAGGCAGGTGGGGGGTGGACCACCTACGTTTTTGATGCTGAGCGAAGGGCCCGTGCGGGAGGATGAAACTGACCTGGTGGCTGAGCGGACAGATGTCTCTTCCGCAACACTCCACTTCGGTGTGAATTTCTTCCAAAACGGGGGGCCACTGGTCTAACCAACCGTGGCAAACCAGCATGACGGTCGGCCTTCTGCCACCACCGGTGAGAAGGGGGGGTTGATGGGGTCTGCAGACGGCGGTGCACGCCCTTGCGATGACGGTGGTGGTCAACGTCATCTTTGGTGGTGCCGTTTAGGCTCGTAGGCAACACAACCACCCCTTCTATATCTGACCGGTAACCCCGGTGTATAACAATACATCCCCGAGATGTGGACTCCGTGGTGGGTGGGAACCGGAAGGATGAATATAAAAAACAACAAACATGGAGAAACCAACAAAAAATGACCACTTTAAACCCCCCTCCACAGGGGAGGCGGTTAAGGACCTGGTGGCGGCCTTCGCGGTCCCCCCGTCCGACGCTGCTGCCTGAAAGATGATAGAACCAAAAGGCAAAACCAAAAACAAAAGCGCCAGGAACGAGGATCTACAGCCAACGGCAGGACCCTCTAGTACCAACGTTCAACCCCTCGTGGTGGCTAACGTCCCGGAGAGCGAGAACGACAGAAGGCCAAATAACAAAAACATAAACAACAAAAACAAAAAAGGGCAAGGACAGGTAGGGGAACAACGGGTTGCGGCGAAACCAGAAGCCCCCGTTGGGAAAGGACCCGGTCCAAGCCATTATTTCAAACAGAGAGCAAAAAGCGCTAAGGTATCCAACCCGCATGCCCCGCCGGCGACAACTATGCGCTTGCCCGTAGTAACTGCCGTGACCGTTGGTTGCAAAGGTACGGGGATGAGAACCAAGCACGGCAACCGGCACAACCGCAAAAAGCGTGCGGCCTTGGCGATCGCAAGATCGGCACAGGCCCCGGCCCAAGGGGAACCGAGCAAAAGGTCGCGACCGGACGAGACAATGTCACCGAGAGGTGAACATAAGAAACAAAAACTAGACAACACACGTCGCGCCCCTCCCAGCTACGCGGAGGTGCCCAAAGCAACCTGCAGGTAGTGGTGGTTAGGGCCACCTTAGCCCTTAGGGTAGGCCGTAGCCTTAAGGTTAGGGACAACAACCAAGCCACGGACGAACAGGCCACCCAAGAGAAGAGGTTCCTGGAGAGGCGCATCCTGGAAGATGTGAAGAACCCCGCTCTAAACTTCTCACCGCGTTTCATGGGCAGGCCAATCATCACAGAAGGAGCCCTGAAGCTGTGGTGTGAGGATGAGCCCTCGCTGGGGTGGCTTGTGAGCACCGTCACAAACATCGAAACAGCAGATTGCCCCCGACTAAAGGTGGTAAAACAAAGTGAGCTCACCAAAAAAGTTCGGGCAGCCATCTTCATCCCAGAGTGTGTAAACTCCCTGGAGGACACCAGTTTGGTGCTGGCTGACCAGAACAAGTGGGCTCTAATAAACACGTGGTCCATCTACACCCACAACAGACTGGAGGACGATATTCTGTTTGTCGCTGTCGAGATCCCGGCAGGTCTGATCCCGGAGATCCTGAGGAGAGACAGGAGACTCGCTCACAATCTGGGGAATGTCTATGTGAAGTTCTACAACAAGGATGGAGCCTTACAGGACACTCCCCCCTAACAAACACACACTGACAACACATCCAGCCCCTCGCAACACCCCACAGCAAACATAGAGGAGACCCCTAAGGCTGTGCCGTCGCACTCGTCTCCCACACCGTCGCGCTCAAAGCCGATGGAGGAGATGTGTGCCGACCTTGAGCTGCTGGACCTGGAGACACCGGAGGAAGAGAGAAGCCATCATGATGGTGACCCAACCCCTCTGTAGTGTCATCCAATGCAACCTCCAGCACAGCCTCACTGCTACGGCCAACCTGCGCAGAGTGCTGGAGGCAAACAACAAGACCATAGCCCTGATCCAGGAGCCGTGGAACAGGGCGGGGCGCATTTGTGGTCTAACAAACATGGACGGTAAGTTACTATACGACAGCACTTGCCCTAACCCACGTGCGTGCATTTATGTACCACGAAACTTAACATCAGTGCCCCTCACTGAGTTCTGTTTCAGGGACCTGGCAAGGGCCAGTATAGTAAGCATAGTAACGGCCTGGCAACGCTTGCGTCAGCTTACATGCCCGCTGATGAAGCAATCCCAGCAAACGATGTCACGGATCTGGTAAGACACTGTGAACTAAATGACATGAAACTTATAATCTCAGCTGACACAAACGCACATCACCCCATATGGGGCATGCAAACGTTTTACAGAAGGGGAGATGACCTGGTGAATTACATTTTCTCCACCACCCTCTCCCTAGCAAACAAAGGTACAGAACCAACCTACGTAACAAGACGACATCGCACCATCATAGATCTGACCATGGTATCAGGCAACTGCCCAGACCTCGTTAAGAACTGGAAGGTATCAGGTGAATCCTCATGCTCCGACCATAGATGGATCAAGTACGAGTTAAAACAAAACACCACAACACCAGCACCACACGGGAACCCTCGCAAAACAAACAAGGAGGTGTACATAAACTCGCTGAAGCAAAACCTCGGCGATCCGACACCGGTTCAAACAATTACAAACACAACAGACATAGAAAATGCAATCAAACACATCACGGTTAGTCTAACCAAAAGCTTTGAAACAGCCTGCCCCCTCACCGTAGCCAGGGAGGCCAACGCTGAGAGGAAAGGATGGTCAAAGGGACTGGTAAAACTCAAAAACAAAGTACGCAAACTATTTAATAGAGCTATGAACACCTACGACGACGAGGACTGGGACGAATACAAAAAGGCCCAAGCCAAATACAAGAAAAATATTCGTCACAGCGGTCGTAGTAGGTGGAAAAAGTTCTGTACAAACATTGAATCAAACTGCAAAGCCAACAGAATTAGGAAAATCCTTGCAGCGGAACCAAAGCAGGATATCGGTTCCCTGAAAAAACAAGACAATACAAAACAACAGCGGAAACACACAAACTTCTGCTACACTCACATTTTCCCGGGTGCCGAATAGACAATGTCATTGAGTGGCATGAAACGGAGTGTACAACGCCAACAACAAAGGATTGGGCGGTCGCGCACTCTGTGATAAACAGGTCAAAGGTAAACTGGGCCCTAAACACGTTCCAAACATATAAGTCCCCAGGCATGGATGATATTTTCCCCGGCCTCCTTCAGTGGGAAGCACCGTACATAGTGGGGGCGCTGACAACCATACTCAAGGCATGTCTAGCCTTCCGATATGTACCCATGACCTGGAGAGAGGTCAGGGTCATCTTCATACCAAAGCCTGGTAAAAGTGACTACAGCGAAGCAAAATCATACAGGCCTATTAGTCTAACTTCTGTCCTACTAAAAACTCTGGAAAGACTATGCGACAGACACATTAGGGACAACATACTCACTCTAACACCCCTACACCCCCAACAACATGCGTATAGCGCGGGCAAATCCACCGAATCAGCTTTACACATAGTTGTAAGGAGATTAGAGCGAGAAATAACAAACAAAACACTCTGTCTAGCTGCCCTCATTGACATAGAAGGCGCTTTTGATAAAACAAACTTCAACAGCATTAACGCAGCCCTCCAAAAGCATAAGGTGGAACCAACTCTGGTAGATTGGATCTTAAACATGTTACAGTTCAGAGCTGTACGTGTCGACCTAAAGGGGGACACAAGAGGAGTGGTGGCAAGAGGATGTCCTCAGGGCGGAGTACTGTCACCACTTCTGTGGAACCTGGCTTCTTTACGGTGGGATATGCGGATGACCTAGCAATACTAATATCTGGACACTTTGCCAGCGTTGCATGCAACCTGATGAACAATGCTCTTAAAATAGTTGAAACATGGTGCACAGACTATGGTCTAAACGTAAACCCATGCAAAACAGAACTAGTAATGTTTACAAACAAGCGCAACCTAGGTACATATCAACTCCCGAGTCTTTTTGAGACACAACTACACCTCTCTGAGGAAGTTAAATACCTAGGCATTACACTAGACAACAAACTGAACTGGGCTAAACACCTCGACAACAAAATAAAAAGGGCCACCATCTCATTTTGGCAATGTCGAAAAATGATAGGCAAAACCAGGGGTCTAACCCCTAAAACTACGCTATGGCTGTACAAAACCGTAATAAGGCCCTCCATAACGTATGGGGCTATGGTCTGGTGGCCCAGAACCAAGCAAATCACAACGATAAGCAAGTTACAGCGGTTCCAAAGACTGGCATGTGTAGCAACAACAGGGTGCATGAGGACTACCCCCACAGTAGCTCTAGAATCCTTAATCGGCTTAACACCACTACACCTACACGTAAAACAAGAGGCGGCTACAGCTGCCTTTAGGCTATGGGCCCTTAACCTATGGGTGCACGAGCCTAGCACACATCAAACTAACATCTTAAAAGAGTATGCGGAGGACAACCCACTGCTTCTCTCACCCTATGACAAAGTACCTAAAACATACACACAAACAAAGAGCTTCACTACATGAGGAGCCGAGTGACAGCTCAAACACAAATGAACTCAGAATATACACGGACGGCTCAAAAAAAACAGGGACAGGAGCGGGAGCGTTCTCAGAAGATCTAAACATTCATGTTAAAACTTCTCTGGGCGCTCATAACTCAATCTTCCAAGCAGAATGTATTGGTATAATAAACGCTGCAACCGCAGTGCTACGTAGAGAAATCACAGACTTTAACATCAGAATCCTCTCCGATAGCGCCGCGGTACTTAAAGCACTAAACAGGTACGAACACAACTCTGGATTGACCATACAATGCCACAACCAGCTGGAAAAGGTAAGTCAGTCAAACAGGGTAACCCTACAGTGGATAAAAGGACACAGCGGTTCCAGAGGGAACGATGAAGCTGACGCGCTGGCAAGGCGTGGCTCGGATCTGCAAACAACAGGACCGGAGCCAATAGTCCCCCTACCCTTTAGCCAGGTCAGGTCATGGATCCGCAAAAGAACGGCCAGCATGCATCAAACCCTCTGGACAGACACTACAGACTGTAGGCAGTCGAAGGAGGCCCTACCGGAGTTAAATCCGAGGTACTCCCGAAAGCTCCTATGCCTTAAACGCAACAAGCTCCGACGTATCGTCGGTATAGTTACAGGGCATTGCACAGTAAACAAACACTTATTTACATTGGGGGTTACAGACAGCCGCATGCAGAGGATGCTTGAGCACGGACGAGTCAGCCACACACTTGCTCTTAGAGTGCAGTAGTGTGGCACCCCAACGTGCTCGGCACCTCGGTACACCAAGGACACCCAGGGAGGCATGCGCCGGGATCAGTAAGCTGCTGGCCTTCCTGGAAGACACCGGGTGGCTGGAATAGCAGCCTCCACCCGTCACGCAAAAGGGGCCCACCAGAGGCCTAGTTGCGGAAAATCGTCCGCGCACCAAGTACCAAGTACCAAGTAACGGTATGTTTCACAAAAAAGTTTACAAAAACAAAAGATGCGAAATTTTATTCTCTACAATAATAGTCTCCATAACTTTTGCCCTAAAGTGCATAGTTTCTAAGATATCCACCAAAAACGTTTTTTCAAGATGGCGCTTGAAGCGTCACCTGGATCTGTCAGCATTTTGTGATTTTATGCTCAGTAAGTGATCTTAAACCTTTTAAAAAAAGAAATTTGGATCGGAAATTTAGTACAAAGTTAAATGCTATTTTGACTGGCCTAAAGATCGCTGAAATATCAAATGAAATATTACTAGGTCTTCTTGTAAAAAATAAATATAACATAAATATAGAAAGCTTCATCGAAATATCAAAACGTATTTGCATTTGACACAAGATCTTCAACCACACTAAAATATATATTATCCAAGCACACGCCCCAACCTGCTTATGGTGGTCACCATATAAATTTTATCAAAATCGGTCAAGCTGTAATGTCAACGAAAATCTAAAAATTGTATACATCGATGATGTTTTTATGTACTTCGATACCTCGTTGTCTCATTGGAGCGGTGCGTTTATTTGGCCTACCCATATTATATATATACCAAATACATCTACTTTCCACAAAAAAATTAATATAGGCTCAAATTTCTTTCAATGAAGTCGGTTTCTTTTTAGTTTTTAAAACGTAATTACTGAGAAGCACCGTTTTACAAAACGAAACTATACACCAAAATAAAAAATGCTATATCTGAAAGTTTAAATTGTATTAAAAAAGAGAAAAAACAAAACCTAACTTTATTACGAATGACATAAATCGTATGATAGCAAGAAGGAAGTTATCAATTAAGAACAATTTAACTATAGAGGAAAGAGAGGAACGCAGTTTTCTTTATAAAAATGTTCACAAATTCATCAAAAAAGTACCCGAAAATCATGCAATAAGTGCTGGTAGTGCACCACCTTAATCATCAGGCAGTTTCATGAAAGGTTATAAGGCACTCAACACCACCCAGACAATGGCTTCCCTGCCTCAAAGAAAACTCAACCAGAGAAATTACTTTTTCTAGATCAAAAATCATAGAAACCCCTACATCATTTTAGAAAAGTCTTGTCTGCATAAATGACACGACAAAAGAGCCTACAATAAATAGTCTAAGCTCTACTACGCTAGATAGATTTTCTACTTAAGAAAAAAAAAAAAAAAAAAATCAGTCTACACAGTCTACTTTTGTATGGAGAAGTTTACTGAGCTAGGTTCTTTGATATATTATCTACATTCTGAACAAAAAATATTGTATCATCTGTGTTCGTTCAGTATTTGATTGGCAGTCGCCATAATTACTGATTTTGAAGTGATTTATTACTAAACTCTAACGCGCCAAAATAAGTTTTCACTTCTGTCGGCACTCCCGGAGTGCAACCCGATTTTTTTTAAATTAAGTTATTGATAAGTAAACATTATAATTAGGTACCTAAATAATGGGATTTAGATCTAACTATATGCGAGCCCATATAGGCTTGTGATAGCTAAACAAGCTAATATATATTCCAGTTTGACAAGAAATATTTCCAAAAATATTATCAATTTGTGTGCCTCCTCGCGTAGTTGGACAAGGTGGTAATAACGTCCTGTATCCAGCGTTCTGCATGAATGACAGTTTACAATTATCTTTTAAAAAATCTTCGTTGAAGTCTCCAAAAAGTAATGTTGGCAAATTGTTGTTGCAAAAAACATTTTTGTTTATGAACTCCATGAATGTTTTGTTTGTACATCTAGGCGATACCGATCAAGCCACGCCCCGCGCGAATTATAATTATTATTTTCTTAGGCAGCTATTACAGATTTATTATTAGAAAATAATGGTTCACGGTTTATGCATAAGGTTTATGTTTATGAAATTAAATGTTTTTTTTTTATATTTTTATATTTGAGTTGATTGAATGAAAGGTAAATTGCGGTTTACGATTTATGACGTATTAAACAAAAACTACTTACTAGATCTCGTTCAAACCAATTTTCGGTGGAAGTTTGCATGGTAATAAATAAATAAATAAATAATCCGGACATTTCACACAACATCATCTGGCCCCAAAGTAAGCAGAGCTTGTGTTATGAGTACCACATGACTGATATACTTACTACTTATATACTTTTTTTTTTTTACAAATACATACATATTATACATAGAAACACCCAGACCCGAGACAAATACTTGCAGATCATACAAACATTTGTCCCGCGGCGGGCATCGAACCCGCAACCTTCTGCGTCTCAGCCGGACTTAAGCCCACTACGCTACAGAGGTAATGTAACATCATATACGTTTTTTAGTTTTATCATTCTCTTATTTTAGGGGGGGGGAAACACATTTTACCACTTTAGAAGTGTCTCTCGCGCAAACTATTTAGTTTCGAAATAAATGATATTTAAAACCTCAATATCATTTTTGAAGACCTATCCATAGACACCCCCCACGTAGGGGTTTGATGAAAAAAAATTTTTGAGCTTCAGTTCTAAGTATGGGGAACCCCCAAAATTTATTGTTTTTTTTCTATTTTTGTGTAAAAATCTTAATGCGGTTCACCAAGTTTCAGCAGTATAGTTCTTATAGTTTCGGAAAAAAGTGGCTGTGACATACGGACGGACAGACAGACAGACAGACATGACGAATCCATAAGGGTTCCGTTTTTTGCCATTTGGCTACGGAACCCTTAAAAGGTAACCCAGCAGATAAAGCGAACTAAAGGCCCATTAGTCAACTACCAAATACTAACAAATAGTTCACTTCCTGTCTTAAAGTGTCTACTCCTGTCTACTGTCTTAAACTTACTATACTGAGAAGTAAAAACCACCGGTACAAGACGGTTGCAGGAAATGCTTCTCTACCACAGACCACATTCACATATTGGACGTGATCATCGAGAAATATGAATAACGAAATAGACCACTTTACATCGTTTTTATCGATTTTGCTTAAACGTTTGATTCAATATCCCATAACATCATTTGGAAAACCCTACACGAGTGCGGTATACCTGCACAAACTAGCGACCTTCTAAAATATATTATATACCTGCCAGCAAGCTGTAAAAAGAACGATGAGAACTGCAAAAGTTTAAAAAACTGTGGAGCAGTCTCAACGCCACCTCCTTGGCGTTACATAGTTCTGTTAGGAAAACTTAGGTACTAAGTATCAAACAATAAACTTAAACTTAAACATCAGTATACTTACTCTAAACTTAAACTAAGCTTAAAATATTTTAAACAAAGCAAATATTATAACTATTGTAAGGACAGTACTGCGCGTCGTTTGAGGGATGTTTGCAAGAGTGTGTGTGAGTGTGTGTGTGTGTGTGTGTGTGTGTGTGTATGTGTGTGTGTGTGTGTAAGGGGTGTGTATATATGTAAGGCTGTGTGTGCGAGTAGATGCATTTGTGGGTTTCCTCTGATACTACCAGTCTCTTAGGAGTCTGAGTATCTCAGAAGAAAACCATATTTAGTAGATATGTATGTATGTTTGTTATATAATGTAATATTAGACAATGTTACTTTGGTTATACTAGAGTTCAGTAGGCCCTCTGTTTCCTCATATGAGAGAGTAAGTAGCCACTTTAGACATTTTACTTTACACTGATAATTTGGGAGGGGGTATATATTTAAAATTTTGTTAACTTTATTATAAAGCGTAGGGTTTAGATAGTAAAAGTTACGGCCTGCCACAGCTGTTCTACGTGGTTCTATTTTACATACTAAGTCCGAGCGACGTTTCATTCTTACGGGGTTTAAATCAAAATTGAGTTGGACGTGTTTACGAAGAACAGTTGTCAAGACAAACAATTGTCTTACTGTCAGGACCTCACAAAGAGAGTACAGTAAACTAGTGGGAAAACGCCTTGGTTTGAGAGTAATTACTTTAAGAATGGCTCTCTGAGCTCGCTCTATTCTCAGCATTTGGCCTTTAGAGGATCCAGCCCATGCTGTTATGCAGCGTGACAGTATGGATTGTGCTAATGCGAAGTAAACAGTTTTAAGGCATTTAAAATCAGCAACTCTTCTCAAATTGTTGAAAACAAAGATCAATTTTCGAACTCTGGAAACAGTAGATTTTATATGTGGAGACCAGGAGAGCTGTCTAAATGGACACCTAGATATTTAATTGTCTCTGTGCATTCTAATGTGATAGAGGTTCTCGTATGAAAAGAGCAGGTGCGCGCGAATGGAGAAAATAGAAGGTTGGGAATTGGTAGATGGAGAAAATTAAATAAATTTTGTTTTATTTAAATTCAGTGTTAACAGATTAATTGAGAGCCAATTTAAAAGAACATTCAAAGCTGATTCAGCTAGTAATTGAGCCTCCATCCAGGTTTTCCCATTAATTAGAAGGGCTGTGTCATCTGCATAAGTAAAGATGGAACAATTGGGAAGAGACAGTTTGCACAGATCGTTTATGTACACAAGAAAAAGTGTCGGCCCAAGAACACTACCCTGAGGTACACCAAAAGAGACAGGTTCCTCATCACTGAGGGTGTCAAGGATTTTAACAGCTTGTGTACGGTCAGAAAGGTAGCTCTCAAATAAATCCTTGACACTGCCTCTTATTCCGATTTGTTCTAGTTTATTCAAAAGTATAGGGATAGAGACAAGACAAAGGCCTTCGAAAGGTCGAGAAATATACTGACTGTTTTAAGCTTTTTATCAAAATTTCTGGCAATTTCCGTTGTAATTTCTGTTACAGCATCTTCAGTAGATCTACAGCTCCTGAAACCGTTTTGATTATGAGCTAGAATAGATTTATCGTTAAGGTAATCAACCAATCTTCTATTAATTATCTTTTCAAGGATCTTTGACAGAACGCTCAGAACAGAAATAGGCCTATAGTTATTGATATTAAGGCAATCGCCATTTTTATGTATCGGATGAACGATGGCCTTTTTGAAGACAACAGGAAAGGTACAACATGACAAACAGAGATTAAGAATGTAGTGCAGTATGGGAATTAGTGTATTTCTACTTTCTTTGATTACGGATGTGGGAATCCCGTCCCAGCCTGCAGCACTTTTATATTTAAGGTTTAATATGATATACTCTATTTCTTTGCAGTCAGAGTTGCACCATAGAGTTAGGGGGGTTAGCGAGTAAGTTTATGTCAGTAAGGGCGGTATTTGGTAAGCAAGTCGTTTGTGACAGGGGTATACTGGAAGCAAGATTTTTACCTACAGTTGCGAAGAATCTTGTTTACAAATCTGTTAGGGGTTAGATCTAGTTTAATTAATTCATCGGATGTTAATTGTTTACTCTTAAGGTTAGCAATTTTCTTAACGAGCTCCCATGTAGCCTTTGGATTACTCTTGACCTTCTTAAGCTCATTGCGTTCATATTCTCGCTTTATTTTTTTAAATAAGTTATTGCAATAGGTACGATAGCGAGTGAAAGTTAGTTTTAAGAGTTGATTATCTCTATCTTTATTGAATTTTTTATATAGTTTATCTCTATGACGTATGCACCTTAGAAGGCCGGTAGTAATCCAAGGTTTTGTGATTCATTTTTTACTTGGAAGAATTTTTGGGGTATGTTTTTGTATAATTGATGAAAGAAGTTCAACAAGGGTTTGTGCGGCAATATTTGCGTTAGGTATTAAGAGAATATGAGAGAAGTCAGTTATTTCGATTTCGGCAATGGTTTCAGGAATGTTTATTTTAGATTTAAATAATGTAACTCGTTTATTAGGTTGAATTGTGAGAG
Organism: Lampropteryx suffumata; assembly: GCA_948098915.1. Taxonomy (NCBI): domain Eukaryota; kingdom Metazoa; phylum Arthropoda; class Insecta; order Lepidoptera; family Geometridae; genus Lampropteryx; species Lampropteryx suffumata. Next base: position 2,316,689 of record OX402560.1, read on the forward strand.
CAATAGAAAGTAGGATAGGGGCATGGTCGGTTATAAATGTGTCTAGGATTAATGAGACTGAGGAGTATGGTGATTTCACTATGAAGTGATCCAGGCATCTATCAAGACGTGTTGGTGCAGTATGCGCTAGAGTCATAGCGCGAGTAGCTACCAGGTTTAAGTAATCATCAGCATTAACATCACGGGTGTTTGAAGCGATATCAATATTTATGTCACCATCAATGATAATTGTGGGAAAACTAGATAAAAGGGTTAAAGTATCATCGAGACTGTTTATAAATCCGTCAGTGCTTTTATGTGATGGTGAGCGGTAAAGGGCAATGATAGCTATTTTCTTATGGATTTTAAGTAAGAGGCAGTTAGCATCTACGAAAACGGGCGTTAGTACTTCGTAAGATAAGCCGTTCCGTACATAGGCAACGACGCCTTCATTTTGCGTTATAAAACTAGAAGAAAATTAACGAAACCCAGAAAGATGGGGGACATTAGGACACTTACTTAACCAACACTCAGTTAAAATTATAATATCCAACCGAGATTTAATCCTATATAGAGTAGTTAAGAGACTGGCGAAGTTGCATTTTATGCTCCTGATATTCACATGAAATAATTTAAGAGAGTTCTTACCATATTTGAGGTACTTACAAGTCTCTTCAGGAGAGCAAATAATAGATTCAGATAAGATAGTGCTTTCCATATCATTAGTTATAGCAACGAGATCATCCATTATAAGACTTGTGGTTAAACGAGGGGAATTGAAACAAGGGGTTAGATATAAACTTACATACCGTAACATATGAACAGAATGAAGCGATGTACGACAGCATTACTCGTTGAGTAGAGAGGAGTGTGTGTAAGAGTGTGAAATGATAGGCAGCATTTGACGTTGCAGTATTTACAGATAGGTAAAAATAGAAACATACTAATATTGAGATAAAAACCAATAAAAAACTACAATACCAATTATTACAGGATTATTATTATTAATTAGTCACTTTTGAACAGACGCGGAGGAAAGGTCTGACTCGCCGTTGATCCTCAGAACAGGTCCACCATCGCGCTCGCGAAGAAAAATCTTTTCATTGGAAACCGAACAGTATTTAAAATCGATGGATTTAGCGTGTTCACGAGCTAAGTAAAATAGTTTTTTCAGCTTCGCAGTGAAGTTTTCTGATATGAATATCGGTTTAGGAGGTCCAGATATCTTTAACCTTTCAGTAGTTATTCTATTATTCTCTTTGATGCCCTTTCTGTATTTAGAGATTATTTTTTCCTTTAGAAGCACACTAGTGAATTCTACAATCACGATTTTGTTCGCAGGATCTTTAGTAGATATTCTGAAGATGTCCTTGACCTCCGTAGCCATCATCGGAACGTTGAGTACTTTTGCGATATGGTTCACGCTATCCACTAGTGATGATATTGATTCAGATAGAGACGAGGGCAGGTTCCTAATCTCGAGGCATGTCGATCTCGCACTTCGTTCGAAGTTGTCAACTTTGCTCTCAAGGGAGCTGATGTACTGAAGGTTTTCGGTTTTATCAGTTTCTAGTTTGTTTATTTGGGTCTGGAGTGATTCGTTCTTTGTTACCAGGAAATCAACGGCGACTCGAAACTCCTCAACAACCGTACACAGCTTCTGATTATAGAGCAATCAGACAACGATATTCTAATTTACTAGCGACCCCGGCTTCGCACGGGTGCAATGCTGATACTTAATGTACTACAGAATGTCTTTATATACAACGTTATTTAAGAGAATAAAATAGACTAAGAGATAGACATATACCATTGTGGATCTTCTATCTATTAAAAAAACGGCATTAAAATCAGTTGCGTAGTTCGAAAGATCTAAGTATACATAGGGACAGACAGACAGCGGAAAGCGACTTTGTTTTATACTATGTAATAATAATGATAATATACTCAAAATTAAATGAAATTAAAAATTGTTGCCCCGAAATTTATGACTATATTCGTAGACAGAGAAACTAATAGACGACTAGATAGCATCCGTCGCATTCATACAAGAAAGAGTACAACTTATATGCAGATACTGTAAAGAAGCGAGATAGAATGATTAGATTTTTTGTTTCATGTCACGTGCCGGTTTTTTTTCAAAATCAGCACACTACTTTGCTAAGCAACGTTTGACAGTTCGCCGATGCTTGGATGTTTTGTGTGAAATAACCGGAAAAACAGTTAAAAATAAATTGTGAACACGCTGAATTACTTGCGATTTGCAAATAACAAATTCCTTTACCGGATTTTGTGAAAATAATGGTTCGATGTAGCGTTTTAGGATGTAAAAGTGATAGTGAACGGAAACTCTCCGATTTCTCTTTCCACTCGTAAGTACAAGTATTTTTGAGTAGTTATTAGCTTTCAAACTGTTTTTTATTAATATACACAATAAATAACCCGGCGAAAGCAAAGCCCAAAATTTTCATGCAGCGCAATTTTGGTAGTGTTAACATAGACAATTTGAGAAAAGATGCTCTGAATTTGGACTAGACTAGTTCTATTGATGACAAAGTTGATACGTTTAATAATGCTCTGATCAAACTTTATGATGTATACGCTCCTGTTAGAGCTATAAAGTTAAAGCATCTCCCTGCACCATGGATCTCGAAGGATCTGAAATTGGCCAGATTGGAAAAAAAATGTTGCCAGATCAAAATACAAAAAACACCCATCTGCAGTTAATAGGGAAAAGTACAAAGATCGACGGAATCGCTGTAATAGAGTGTGTAGAGATGCACAACGCCGGTATATTCATGAGTCCATAGATAATCAAGATCCTGCCAAAGTTTGAAAGTTTCTTAAGTCGCTGGAATTGGAAAGTCTCGCCATGACCACTCTCCTAAAGATTTAAACATTGATTCTTTTAATAAACACTTTTCTACTTCTACTGTATTTGATAATAACACTAAAAGTTTAACCTTAAATCATCTTTCTAGTATTCCAGTTCCTGACTATTCTAGTTTTGATTTTACTAAATTTTCCGAAAGTGATGTTAAGAAGAGCATAATGACTATATCCTCGAATGCAATCGGTAGCGATAGTATCAGCCGGAATATGATTGTTCCTATTGTTAACGAAATCGTTCCTGTCATCCGGCATATACTAAATACATCCCTGATTACTGGCGAATTTCCATCAAAGTGGAAAGAGGCCCAAATAACCCCCCTTCCAAAAAAAGCTAATCCATCATCCTTTACTGAATACCGTCCCATTTCCATTCTTCCATTCCTGACTAAAGTTTTAGAACGTTTAGTCAACCAGCAACTTAGTTCCTTCCTGTCCAGTAATAATCTCCTCAATCCTTTCCAATTTAGTTTCCGTCCCGGCCACAGCACTGTGTCAGCTTTGGTGAAGATCACGGATGATATACGTCACGCTATGGATGACGAACAACTAACCGTTCTATCACTTCTTGATTTTAGTAGTGCCTTTAATAATGTTGATTTCGATATTTTTCTAGGAATTTTACGCTCTCTTAACATATCTCTTGAGGTAATTGAGTGGTTTCACAGTTACCTGTATGGTCGTCGGCAACGTATCCGCACAGATAATTCATAATTATCCTGGTGTGATATTAAAGCTGGTGGCTCAGGGCGGCGTTCTATCTCCACTACTTTTTGCAATATTTATTAATAGTATCTCTCAACATATTTATTCGTCCTATCACTTATATGCAGACGATCTCCAAATCCATACTCACGCACCTTTATCTATGTTACACGAGGCGGTGGATGCCACTAATTTTTACTTGCGTTGCGTTTCTAACTGGAGTAAATCATATGGTCTCTCTATAAATCCAGATAAAACGCAAATTATTATAATAGGTAGCTCCAGAATGATATCCAAAATTGACTGGTTCCATCTCCCTCAGGTGATCTTCGACGCTAAATGTATTCAACTGAGTGACTCGGTAAGAAACTTAGGGGTACACATTGACAAGCAACTTTCGTGGCGACCGCACTTGGCTGAAGTCAGTCGAAAAGTGTTTGCTGCTAGCGCTTCTCTCAGAAGAAGCAAATATGACCACATTTCTGAATTTCGCAATAAACTCAAGTGGTTGCCAATCCGTTTTCGCCGGAATGCTCACATTCTCAATCTTCTCTATAAAATTCTGTTCTCTCCTTCAACGCCCTTTTATCTCAAGGAAAGGTTTGAATTTCTCTATCTCTCTAACCCTCGACTCTTACGCTCCTCAGATACCAATCAACTCAAAATTCCTGTTCACCCCTCTACCTTCTATGGAAAGTCATTTACAGTGCAGGCTGTCCGCTTGTGGAACGCGTTGCCTGTATCAGAAAGGCTAAGAGTCTTCCCATCTTCAAAAACATGGTCATGAAACATTATTTGTCGTGCTGTTTTACGTAGTCATTTCTGTATTGTTTTTATACTGTTTATCTTTATATATAAATATATATATCTATTGAGTTCATATGTATGTATATATTTATATCAGTATTTGTTTCGTTTATACATATATGTGAGTATGTAATTATATAAATACACCACACCTACATGCCCCTTCTCTGTTTATTTCTAGTCCAGTCCATCCAACGGTTGCCTGGTAGAGATCGCTGTTAGCGATAAGGCTGCCCATTGTATTGCCTTAAATAAGTTTAGTTTTTTGTTACTGTAATATTCCGTGTGGTAGTCCATAAAGTATTTTCTATCTATTTCTATCTATCTATCTAAATAAAAGCATTTCGAACTGAACTTTGTTCGCTACAGCATAATTCATAAATCATAACAAATAATTTATTTAATTTGGTGTTGCCTGCATTCGACCTTAACATTCCCCAGACTACATAAATTTCATATAAAAATATGTCTTACATTTCGTATGAATAGGTATTAATAATTCAATTTAACGAAGTATTGTTCGATGTGGTATAGATGCATATATGGAGGCAAGGTAAATCATGATAGCAGGGGCAGCCACCTTAATTTTAAAAGCTGCTTAATATCGGTCGGTCTGAGGAGCCCTTTCAATTTGTTACAGTTTTTCATCAAACGATAATGTACTTTGCAGTGGGTTGAAGCCACAGGCCGAAAAATCTGGACACCCAAAAACTCTTCGAGGGTTTGTAGTACCCATTTTGAGAAAAATGTCTTGTTTAAGAAGAATAAATTAACTATTCTGTATCCTAATGCTGTTCCACTGATGGTTAGTAAATATTTGATTTATGAGTTTTTATTCTGTAGATACTGATCAATAATTTTCGATTAGAAAAAGTAAATAAGTCCTTTATGGGGAACACGGTGCGCTTCTATAATAAGCTTCCTGAAAATGCAACTAAACTACCTATTAAGAAGTCTAAAGCTTACATAAAAGATAGTCTTTTAAAGAAAGCTTATTATAATATAAATGACTATATTATTGATAAGAACGCATGGCCTCATGTCGCTCTGCCCTCAGACAGTTACTAACCGACTCACTTGAAATGTATAAACTCTCTTGTATTAGTATTTCGTAGTTAAGGTAGTAGATGGATCATGCAAAAATGCGCTAGGACCAGGACGACTTTCTCTTCTCTTCTCATAACCCAAGCGGTTATGAATTGGAACCTAAATTCACCTAGTATGTATGACGTTTCAAAGTGATCCCTGTGATTATATTGAATAAAATCTTTCGAATTTGATCTTTTGAATTTGACTTTGACTTAGTGTTATCTTTATGGTTTTAATATCTGTAATGATATGCTAGCTTTAATAATAAATAAACAACTAAGTACACAAATGTTGTTATATTTTTTCTATATCACACATCTGTTATAAAAGTTTGAGATTCATTAGGACCTGTTATGTTCAGCTTTGCCATTCAACCTATTGTTAAATCCTTATCTTCAAATGTAAAGTATGGTACTTTAATTAGGAGGATTAATAACTTGCACATTGCACGTTTTAATATCAAAATCCTTAGTAATAATTATCTCCGCCTTCTAAGTGCATTTTAAATTAATTATTTCCTTAGTATATTGCAACGTGTAAAATCCGAGTAATATAAAATAAAGGTAATATTTGTAAAATTTAACAATTATTATATTCACATAATTCTTGTTCGTTTATTTGTTCCTCAGTTGAGATGCACATTCTGAGATGCACCCCATTGACATCTTAAATTATTATTTAACAAATATTATATATATAAAAAAAATACATTTGAACGGTCTAGTTTGTCCCATGTCTAATATTTCTTTGTGTCAGGCCTTTCTACTCATACGTTTTGAGGTTATAGGCATTCAAACAATTTAAAGTATTTGTCTCCCAGCATTTTAGTCTGCAGTTATAACAAATATGTTTCTAAAATTATACATTAATCTTTAGGTACCATTAAAATTGATTCTATTGACGATGCAAAAGAGGTACTTCCTGAAAAACCTCATCTACAAAGACATTGGCATAAGCCTATGCTTCAGTTCCTTTAGAAGCAGAACGCGCTCGCCTCATTATGGCCTCATCGCCTCATCGTTTTTTGGCTGTCTCCAGCAAACATATGCACGCTAATGGATGGCAATACTTATTCTTTAGCAGTAAATCTTCGTGTAGGAGACAATACCAATGAGCCTCACCCATGTCATTGCGGCATCATGGTTGACAGACAAGGTCACCAAGAAGCCTCCTGTCGTCACAGCGCAGGTCGTCAGTCTCGCAATGCCAATTTTAATGACATCATCTGTAAGGCACTTGTCACCGTTAACGTGCTGGCCATCCTAGAGCCGTACGCTGTAGCGCCTGACGATCGTAAAAGACCTGACGGGACGTAAATAATTCCCTAAAGTCCTGGTAGCCCACTTGTGTGGCATGCGAGTTGTGTGGAATCGCTGGCGGTATCCTTCGTCTAGTTCTAGTGCTTGGATGCCGCTGCTGCTACAGCAGCAAAAGAACTCAAGAGTCAGAAATGTGTTTCTGCCTTTTGACTATGAACTGGTGAATGACTAATGGACTGGTGGATTAGTATAGTTTTACAACGAGGTAGCGATGCCAGCCATTTGGGCAGTTTACCTGCGGTCATAGATCTAAAAACTGTTTTCTGTAGTACTCGTAATTAACTGACGAAAAGAAGGAGGTTTACAAGTCAACACGTATATATATATTTTTTATGTATGTCCACGCATAACTTTTTACAGAGTAGTCCGATTTTGATAATTCTCCGAGGGTGGTCCCATATAAATTTGGAAAAAAAACAACTTAGGGGGCAGGAAAACAGGGGATGATTGATTGTTCACTCAATGATTGTAATGTATGATAGCTAAAGTAAGGTAGGTAGCTATTTTAATAGTAATCAAATATTAATCATGTAGTAATTTGTAGATTAGCCACAAAAAATTATAAAATAAACTTTTTAACAAAAAAAATTACCGCCGAAAAAACAGACAAGCAAAAAATAATAAACAAAATTCAAATTCAAAATTCAAAATAACTTTATTCATTACAATCACAAGGACCACTTTGAATCGTCTTCTTACATGCTAGTGAATCTAGGTGCCGGTTCCTCCTAAACCCAGTTCAAGAAGAATCCGGCAAGAAACTTGTCTGGTCTTAACACTTTTTTGTATGATCCTTGACAATTTTGTTACGGATGCCGAGTCGAGTTGGAGCAGATTCATCCCAAGCTTTTTTGTCTTCTAAATAATCAGATATTTTATAATATGCTTTAATAGACAGTTTATGTTTAATTACGTTTTTAAATTTGCCAATCGACAAATCTAACACGTCGCTTGGGACCTTGTTATAGAAGCGTACACATTGCCCTATAAAAGACTTATTAACTTTAGCGAGCCTAACAGTGGGAACAGCGAGTTTATCTTTATTTCTAGTGTTAATACTATGATTATCGCAATTTTTTTTGGATAAATGAACATTTTTGTGCACATACATTAAATTTTCGTATATATACTGACAAGGCACTGTCATAATATTAATTTCTTTAAACTTATCTCTAAGTGATTCTCTGGGGCCCATGTTATAAATTGCACGAACAGCCCTCTTCTGCAACACAAATATGGTGTTAATATCAGCAGCACTCCCCCACAACAAAATGCCATAAGACATAATGCTATGAAAGTAGCTGAAGTAAACGAGTCTAGCGGTATCTACGTCGGTAAAATGACGGATCTTTTTGACAGCGTATGCGGCAGAGCTGAGTCTCTTCGACAATTTATCTATGTGCGGGCCCCATTGCAGCTTATTATCTAAAGTAATGCCTAGGAACACTGTGGTGTCGACGAGATCTATCTTTTCGTTTTTAATTTTTACATTAGCTTTCACCTGTTTAACGTTGGGCAGTATAAAACGAATGCATTTCGTTTTTTTCTCGTTAAGTAATAAGTTGTTTACATTAAACCATGTTACAACTTTAGAGATTGCATTGTTTACATCGTCAAGATTAGTAAGTCGTCGCTTTAATTTAAATAAAAGCGACGTGTCATCAGCAAACAGTACAATCTCGTGATCTCCTTTACAAGTTTAGGTAGATCATTTATATAAATTAAAAACAAGAATGGCCCGAGTATTGATCCTTGTGGTACACCCATTTTTACCATTGACCCCGGAGAACGCTTTCCATTTACATCTACTCGTTGTGTTCGGTCAGTTAAGTAGGATGTGAGAAGCTTAAGTGAAACTCCCTTAACACCATAGTGGTGTAGTTTGCTGATTAGAGTTTCATGGTGAACGCAATCAAAAGCTTTCGACAGATCACAAAAAATACCTAAGGCATCGCGTGATTCCTCCCAGATATCAAAAATATGTGATATTAACTCAACACCGGCATCAGTCATTGAGCGTCCCTTTGTAAAACCGAATTGTTTACTGTCTAGTAAATTCTTGGTATTAAAATGCCGTTGTAATTGGTTTAGTATAAGTTTTTCAAATATTTTACTAAATGTAGGAAGTACTGATATAGGCCTAAAGTTACTAGGATCGGAATGACTACCTGATTTGAATAGAGGTATGATTCATCTATGCTTGCTATGTTTCATCAAATCAGGAAATACTCCACTGTCAATACGGTCAACACTGTTATTACGGTTAAATAACCTTTTTTATTTAACCGTAATAACTAAGTTCCTAAACTAATGTAGGTATACCTAAGTAATTTTGAGTCGCCAAACAAGCAAATTAATTAATTACCTACGTAAATCGTGATGCGCGGCGGCCGGCGTTTATGAAGTTGATGTTGATTATTTTTTACTTGTCTGTTTTTTCGGCGGTAATTTTTTTTGTTAAATTTTTTTATTTTACTTTCAAAACGTTGGTGGGTTGTACTATTTTGATAAACACGGGTTTTACTCAATCTCGTTTTATTTTGTCTATAGAGGCACCGACACTGTTTCGATTCAACTAGTGAATCTTCATCAGAGTGAGTTTGATCCGCGGATCAAACTCACCTTGATGTACTCGCAATTGCCTAACAAGTGAGAAGTGACATATTTGAGACAATAATTGTCGGCAGTATTTAGATCCTATCAAGATCAAAATTGAGTTTATGGTTTGTCTTTTTATGTAGTGACATACCCGTAGCTCTACTGTTTTAAATTATTATCTCATGACTGTATAACTTGATTTATAAATTGAGTAATGTAGGCGCGATTTTAACGAATAGCGTGACTTCTTCCAAAATAACCACAAGTAACAATATAACCAGATTAAATTGCCAAATTGTCATTGAAGACAGATGACATTAAGGAAAAGAAGAAAATCAAGATTTTTTTGCTGTCAAATTAAGGTACACATTAAAGAAAACATTTGTTTTGAAAAAAAACAGTTGCATTCTACCTTTATTTAAATAAGGGTTGACGATTCATTTATAACACTCAAAAATTCATTAATTACAAGTAGTAAAGTCAATGTACATTGATGACATAATCAACCAAACTCGGCTCCGATGTAAATTAGGGTTTTTTTAATAAAGTAAAGTGGCAAGATACTGATTATCTACCCAAACTTTTAAATTGGGGTATCCTCCAATACGTGCGGCTTTTTCAAATTTCAAAACAACAATAACTAGATCTCGACTTAGCGTGTTTTTTTATCTCAGTAAAACATATTCTACCTATTTAGCCGTTCAGTTAATAGCAGAGAAAGAACCGACGTGCGGTTCTTTTAACTCTACTATCTAAAACAACATGAGATGTCGGTTTGCGTTTCGGCGGAGCCGGAGGGATCATCAGTTGAGTTTCAGGTTTCTACACAATATGGTATTCCCAAAGGAAATGTTGTAGATACTTTCAAACAATATTTATATTAACTGTGTATATATATAACTAGTTACAGATTATGATATCTGTGAATAGTTGTTTGGATTGATATCACTTTTAGCAGACTTCAAAAGAGGTTTCTCAATTCGACCGTATATTTTTTTTAAATGTATTTTCGCGGATAACTTCGTCGTTTATGAACCGATTTTGATGATTTTTTTTTATTGGAAAGGAGATATCCCAAGGGTAGTGATAAGGAAATGATAAGGAAACCAGGATCTGATGATGAACCGAGAGAGAAACCGAGGAGAACCTTCAGATATCGTAGTGGCGACTAGTGCGTTTGTAATTTTTTTCATTAAGTATTTTAAAGCACTACTATTTAAGGTCTAGAGTCGATCTGATGATGGAGCCGAAAGACAGTCGAGGGAACTCCTTAACGATTTACAGCAATTACCTGGTGTTTGGGCTTGATTAATTTGTATTAATGAGAACTTTACACCTAGATGGGTTGTGACTGTCATTAGGGGTCTGATGATGAAGACGAAGAACAGTCAAGAGAATTCCTCAACGTTTTACAGTAGCTACCTGTATAAACAGAAAGTCGGTTGTCTTTTTACTTTTTAAAACGTTATTATTTGTTATAATTTTCGCATATTAAGGGCTTTGCAGAGAAATGTAGTAGTTATGACTTCGAAAGCACAGTGAGTGTTAAGCTAGCTGCGTCCGTCGTGCAGAATAGTGCGTGAGTAGAGTGGTTGTACATAGAACAAGGTATAAGGTATTTGACTGTTTCAACCTTCTTTCAATATTGAGACACCTCAGTTCTAGTACATACCTGGCTAGTTAATAGCTAGATAACGAACGTTCACTTATTTATTTGTAATTCCAATAACTTTCGGGTCACTTCCGAAACCGCATAATCCAAGAAAAGTCGCAAAAAGCACAAACGCACTCCGCGAGGCACATCAAGTGCACGCAGTGGACACTTCAGTTGCGACCCGGGTCCGCGCCTCGGCCACAGCTCGCGGCACGTCGCAGTCCGCGGCGTCTCGCAGGCCGGCTGCGTGCGGCACACTGCAGCGCCGACCGTGGCCGTCCGGCCCCAGCCCGGCCTCGGCCCGCGCATGCGCGCTGCCGTGCTCCGGCCACAGCTCCGCATCGCATCGCACCGCACCGCACCGTACCACACTACAGAAGGTTGCGGGTTCGATTCCCGCCGCGGGAAAACTGTTTGTATGATCTGTAAGTATTTGTCACGGGTCTATGTTAAGGAGGAAGAGTCAGAAACATCTGACATCTCACCTCGGTAATAAGTAACATTAACATTATATCCCTAAAAAATATATTCGGGTATTCTTTGAAATGATTTTTCGTAAGACTAGAAGTAATGCAATTTTTTATTGAAAACAGATATTTTTGTACAATTTGAGGGAGAGCGGAGACATGGCAAGTTGCGGGTGTTTTACATGCAGTCGCTGTTGATGTAGACAGAGTAGGTGAAAATGGCAACGATGGCAATTGTAAAGTTAAAAACACTTGTAATCACCCTGTAGAACCACACCTATATCTTATCGAAATCTGGAAGTGCAGCCAAAACATGATTAGCTGAAGTTCAAATAATACAAAACAATAAAGTTTTTTAAACTTACGCGATCAGTTTATTTACGTTTATTTACCTATTTTTCCCGACGTTTCGACAGGTTTACACTCATCCCGTGACCACGGCAGTTAAGACCACCAACATAAAGCAATTATATTCTGGTTTTGTACATCTAGATAAATTCACATGTGTAGTTGTTCACATTCACTGTCACCGATGTCACATCGGTGTCGTCATCTGCACTATTTGAGATTTATTTTTTCTTTTGTTCGCTCCTCGGTCTAGCCTGTCATCATTCACATTTAAGTGCTCCGCTCCTATACACATACTTTTGATGTGAAACATCTATAGGCTAGGGGTAAACCTAATTGTTGTCGTGGCGATACAGGCGGTGGCGACGCATCGCCGCGCTATATGATGGAATATAAATAGCGACTCTTGCGGCGACGCAATAAAGTTAAAGTCAAAATTAACAGGGAAAAATGCGATTTTTATCAGAATAAACTGTCTTTACAATCGTCAAACCTGGGTCTCAACCTGTTGGCACACGCTCCTATGCGTATACAATTTATTTTAGCCCTCTAAGACACTGACGGACTTCTGTAGAACTTTTACAAACTTAAAATTTACTAAGCTAAAAATATCTAAAATTTGGCTTTAAGGTGTACAAATCGATAAAAATTTTATACTACTGGTTACTACTAGTCGCTATTCAAACTTTAATGCACAGAAACCCTACTTAATTAACACTTTGCAAAAATTGTTTTCACCGTAGGTTAGGTCCCCGGTCGCGGGGTCCCTTGATCCGGAAGTGTTGGTTAGGGTGTTGGGGGGCTATTCTCTGACAATAGCCCTAATCACACCCCTCTGATGATGGTGCCGTCCTTCCCGGAGGACCTGGAGGCACCGGCCTCCGTCCCGACTGTATCCGAGACGGAGATGGCGGTGGCGGTTGGCCGCCTCCGGGGCAAAAGGACTGCCCCGGGTCCAGACGGGATTCCGGGGCAGGAGGGGTTCCACAGGGGTCCGTACTGGGACCACTTCTGTGGAACACTGGCTACGACTGGGTGCTCCGCGGCACGCTCCCTGCAAGTATGAAGGTTGCGTGTTACGCGGATGACACCCTTGTCGTAGTCAAGGGGAAGGACCTCAAGGAAGCTGTGCGGTTGGCCGCGGTCGGTACAACGCTCGTGGTCGACCGCATACGCTCCCTAGGGCTGGAGGTAGCCCTCTCCAAGACCGAGGCTTTATTGTTCCATGGGTCTCGGGGGAGACCCCCTCCAGGGACGCGGGTGTTACTGGACGGAGTCTCCGTCCGGGTTGGGACCCAGATGAAGTATCTGGGTCTCATCCTGGATGGGAGGTGGGCTTTAGGGGCCCACTTCACACAGTTGGCCCCAAAAGTCGTGGGAGCCGCGGCCGCCTTAGAGAGGCTGCTGCCCAACGTGGGTGGCCTGAACGCCACATGCCGCCGACTATACTCCGGAGTGACCCGGAGTATGGTCTTGTACGGGGCACCTGTCTGGATGGACGCCCTCGACCGCAGCAATAGAAGTCTTGCTGAAGAAATAGAACGTCCGCAGCGGGTCATTGTGACGAGGGCGATACGCGGATACCGGACGGTGTCCTGGACGGTGGCGTGCGTGCTGGTAGGCGATCCCCCCTGGGAGCTCCAAGCGGAGATCCTCGCCGAAGTTTACCACTTCGTGGCGGCGAGGGGATCCGGTGGAGACCCTCCAGCGTAGGACGAAGTCACCAACATGCGTCAAAAGGCAAGGGCCGCCCTGTTGCGGCGGTGGACGGAGGATCTGGCTCCACCGGTCCTTGGGCAGTGGACGGTTGAGGCAATCCACCCGGTCCTCCGGAAGTGGATAAAACGGCGGTCTGGGTCGCTGACATTCCGACTGGTGCAGGTGCTTTCCGGACACGGATGCCTCGGTAAATACTTGCACTTTTAGAATTAAACTTAAGCGTTTCTTAATAAACGAACAAAGGAAGTGCGAGAGCATCAATATTGATGCATTCATTATTTAATGGTGATCTAGGTCACCTAATTATTATATTATAATATAATATTATTATTATTATTCATATATTTTATATTTATGTACATGCTCATGTATTATTAATATTTAAACGCATGAATAACCGAATAAAAGAGATATTTTATATTTTAATTTTACTAATCGTAGGCACAATATCAATATCTATATTTATTGATTCTCGTATTTATATTTTTTAAATTTTTGAACGATAGAAGGGTGAGCCTCTGACGTCGTGACGTTACTGCACGGGGTTAGCATAACACCAGCGCTAAGTAGGTAGGTTCACACTACTTAACTGGCATTATGCTGAGCTGACCCTTTTTGGCGCGACATGATGATTTTTACCACTATGCAGGTGCGTAATCCTTATATTTTCATAAGTGGCAAATAGGTACCTAATACTGGTCGGTCACCTACCAAGTTTTGTGGCATACGTACCTACACGTTTCTTTTTTTTTAGTTTTAATAATGTTTGTATCATTTACCACCTTAACCTTTAAGTATTTTTTGTGTGTCGTGTCAAATAAATATTTTTCATTTCATTTCATTTCATTTCATTTACTTGCACCAGATCGCGAGACGGGAGGTCACCCCGACCTACCAAGAGTGTGGGGCGCCGGAAGACACGGCGCTACACACGCTGGAGGTGTGTGCTGCATGGGGTCCCCAGCGGCACACGCTTTCAGCACTAGTGGGCCGCGATCTCTCTCTACCGAGCGTGGTTAATGCCATGCTCGGGAGCGAGAGGTCGTGGCAGGCGGTGGTCTCTTTCTGCGAAGCCGTCATTTCGCAGAAGGAGGCCGCGGAGCGGGCCAGAGAGAACGACGCCCGATCTAACCCAATCGGGCGCAGACGTACAGGAGGTAGGAGGAGGCGTTTCGCCCAACTCCTCCCTCCTCCGTAGTAGGGTTACCGTTGGCGAGTCGAGGGACTCTCCAGCGGTCTGCACGACCCCACTCATCTGTGGGGTGACCTGTTATGAGCAAGGTCACCCCACCATAGGCACAGTGGCCCTATCCAGGGCCACCTACCGGGGCAAGATGGTGAATGCTAGTGCGACGACACCTTGCCCCACATAGGTGAAAGACGGACTCATCCCGGGTTTTTAGTGGGTATGCCACCCTTCAGGCGGAGACTCCCACATAACCACCTCGCCCCCCCGGGTGAGTGTGGTATCCATAAAGGATTTTCCCGGGTAAAAAAAAAAAGTGGGGGTGCTAGGCCGGGTAACCTCCTCGTGGTGCACCCTGGTAACACCGTGGGATACTTCTGTAGTACGCTGGAGAAGTATCGCACGGTGGCTAATAACCCGACAAGGAGGGAGTGTTGCGTCGTCCTGTCCGATTTTCCGCGAGTCGGCTGTATGGGTCAGTTTATTTGCGGGATTCCGGGTGGAGCGGTGCTTCGCCCTCGTGTCTCTCCACTTGTCTCTCTGAGCAGCGGGCATAGCAGAAGGCACAGTGGATGAGGCACGGTGAGGGGACCTAAGAAGGTCACTCGCCACTTGGCGACGAAGGGGTGGGAAATGGTGGTATAGCCGTCTTTTCTCTCCTGGTGGTGAGTAGCGGGAGACAAGCGCGGGGGCGCCATCTGCCGTATTGCGGGTACTCACCACCTCCATCGGGTGGGAACGGCCGTGCACTCGCGGTCGTTTCCGGGCCCCATCCTTCTGGAAGGGGTGTGCGGGCCCCGCGTAAGCGGGCGGTCGTCGGAGGGGAACTGGATGTAAAGGCTCTGCCGGTTTCCCAGTTCTCCCCCACACAGACGATTCCGGAAGGCAGCTGGGTTGTTTAGTGGGTATACCGGCCTCGCCGGGGAGTCCCACATAACCCCCCCCCCACTCCCAATGGGGGGGGTATGCGTAATGCATTTTTCCCAGCGTCAACAAAAAAATAAGGTTAGGTTAGGTTATTCTTTGTGCTAATTGTTTGTTTTTCAGTTCCAGATGGTAGGTGGTATGCTGCTGAACAGCGTTCTAGCGTTTGGCGTGTAACACCTTCAGCGTGTGGCTGAAGAAAGAATCAACAGAAATCGACATTACTAAAAATAAATTATTTCGTAAAACGGTGAAATTACAGGGAAAAATACGATTTTTATCAAACTAAAATTTAAATGTCGAAACTGGAGTTTTTTCTTCTTCAGTACATTTCTCTTCGTACAACCTGTACTCTCGTTTACCGACTTTACGTCTGGAGCAAGGTACATTACCTGAAAGTCCTCAATGTGTTGCTTAACAAACTCTACGTCTTCTTTTTTTGTTTTGAGGTGGTTCTTTTTTCCCTCGTTGGTCATCTGCGGCATAAAATCCTAAAGCATCTGCTTTTGCATCTGAGATGACATCCACGCTCACGCACAACATCGCTATAAAAACTTTTGGCACACCTAGACTTTTTCATTATTTCTCTGAAAGAAACATAGTTTACTGAACGATCTTTTTTTTTTAATAGATGCCTTCTGTAGTTTTCGTGTCTTGACAGACACCTTTGGTAACCTAAGGAAGTCCTTAAATTTTTCTTACCTTACTTATGTTTTTTTTTTAATTCCGTTGGCTGAGCTCTCATACGTCGTTATAGAGGTTTAACTGATTTCCAGACTGCATTTAAAAAAAACATTTATCACTTTTCACAGGCTTCGGAATCTTAGCTGGTCTAGTAACACCTATGGTAACCTAAGGATGTCCTTCAATTGTTTTACCTTACTTATGTTTTATTTTCAATTCTGTTGGCTGAGCTCTCATACGTCGTTTTAGAGGTTTAGCTGATTTCCAAACTGGTTCCGTTATAATTTCAAAAATCATCTTTGTAAGCTCTTCGGGAGTTTGATCCTCGTTTTGTAAAATACTTATGACTTTCAGGAATTATCCAAACTGCGCATTTTGGAGTATTTCATTTGAATCAGGGACATGGATAGGATCTTTGTCAGAATCTATACGTTTTGGAGAGTTGTCACCTGAATCTGGCACGACGTAGGATCTCGAGGTCAACCTGACAAACACACTTATTAGGTTCTTCCCCGGACAAGCGTTGGAATAAAATGTTGACTGAAAATGAATCGGATAGTGCAAATACCCAGTTAGTAAATATACATGGATGATTACGATATTGTTTAGATATAAAATAAACAATAAATATATTTTATTGGATTTCATATTTCATTTATTTATGAAAAATCATCTAGAGCTAAAACCCAATAAGTATTTTTAATTGTTTTTAATTTTAGATAAATTTTGTTTGTCATGAATAAATTTTCATGTTAAAATCCGTTATAAAAAAAATTACTGCTTTTATCTTTTGTGTTAGTGTGAATAACGTGATTATCCTTGAGCTATAAATACCAACAAATACACATTATCTGGTTCTCTCGCAACACATAATATAAAGTTTAGCCATTAGTAGCTTTAGAGTATTTTCAACTAAAATAATTTCTTAGTTATGCACTTATTGGGTTTTTTGGTAGTTATTTCTCTATGTTACACTTTAAAATCGGTATAACTGAAAACATCACTAAGAATAGCAAAAAATTAAGAAAGTAGTGGGTTATAAAAGCGAATTTTTTTTGTTGCATTTATCGGGTTTTAATACTGCACCCTCGATTTTTCAAGTACAAGACAAGAATTTGTCCTACTATATTACTTAGGTAGTGATTATTTTAGGATTAACATGATTTCTCAATTTGATTCCTCATCTAAATTAGTCGAACGCTTTAATAAAAAATGTGATTGCCATTAGTTGTTTTAAGTGCAATTAAGTACCTACTGTTCTTAATTATGAATCACGAATTAATTAATTAGAACGGTTTTAATATAACAATAAATTTAAAAATAAACATAATAGTTAAGCACAGATGTATAAGTAGACATTTATTTACAGAAATAATTACAGAAATGTACAGAATAATATACAATAATATAAAATACACGTGAAACAGTTGAGCTATCCAAGGACCGTTTAAATCGATCTATAGATAGCTCAACTGATCCAGATCACTGCCAGAGGGCAGCGTTCCCAAGATAGGTACTGGCGGCATTACCACATTGAATGGCAATGCTAATAAGCTGGGCCAGACAGGAGCCAGGTCTTAGGTCACGCAATGTATGTACCAGATGCCGTTAAATAATTTTGAAAACACGGTGGCCTCCTGTTCTCCACGGACCCAGGGTCTCGACTCCAGCACAGATTAAAATAAATAATTCCAAACACATTGGTGCGTCCTGCAGGGCGATTATGGAACTCTGATACTATCAAAACTTTGATACTAATCGGTTTCAATAATTTATTACCAATACCAATTTATCAATAGTAATTATTACCTACTATTGATAAATTGGTATTACGGAAGGTTGATGTTGATTGTCATACATGCTGTCAAACAAACAAACAAACAAAAATAAATTTATTGACATAATACAATGTTACAGATCTATAATTAATCCATAGGCTCCCGAACTAGTAAAAACTGTGTTTCAGAAGCCAGTGGCGTCTCCCATCAGTTATTATGTCTAACTAAATTAATAAAATTCAAAACTATAAATGTAAAAAAAAATGAAATTAAATGCTCTCCGTGTTATGATATGAATAGTGTAAATTTTAAATTTATTATTGTTTTTATAAAAGTAATATTGTATTATTATTTTAAATTGGTGGTGAGGTGTTGAGTGTTTATTTAAAATCCTATAATTTTAAACATAAGAAAAACAAATTAACTACTAATCGAGTCCACTTGAGTCAGCGTGGAGCAGTTACATTTGACACAGCGATAGTTACGATTGCATGGGTAAGTATGAATCTTAACTTTAAGATCCGGTTCAGGTTTCCCCGCGGTCGTCAAACTGTAACACATGTACTTGGTTTTGCTTGTATGCTTGTATTTAGCGACAGCAGACTGTTTTCAAGCCATTGTGTTACTACTGAGAGAGATTCTTCAGCTAGATCTGCAACTCTTAGCCATGTTTTGTCATGTAGGAGCAGAACCGTATCATCGGCAAACATCAATAGGTCGAGACCAGGCAAGGTGGTTTAACACAGGTCAATTGATATAATAGGTTGGGGAAAAAGTGTCTTCGCATTTTTTAAGAAAATTCAAAACATTTTTTAATATAGTTTATTCACATTTAACTAAAGTATGTAGGTACCATTTTGTTCGATAACTTTTTGCCATCTTGTAGGTAGGGACATGATCCCATTGCTATAGAAATTTTGGGACTTCTGATCAAAATACCGCGACAAGTGGTTTTGGCAGTCCTCTCGTGATGTTAACCTGACACTGCCTAAAGAATTCTGAAGAGACCGAAACAGGTGGAAATCTGAAGGTGCAAGGTCAGGACTATACGGCGGATGCATTAACACCTCCCAGCCAAAACTCTCTTAATTTTTGCTGAGTGGCTAAAGATGTGTGAGGTCTAGCGTTATCATGATGAAAAACCACACCCCTTCTGTTGATTAATTCCGGCCGCTTTCTCTCAACTTCTTGCTTTAATCTCATCAGTTGTTCGCAGTAGAGTTCAGAATCCATCGATTCTGAACTCTACTGCCTGTCCTGTCTGGTGGTTACAGCTCATAATGAATAATGCCCTTCCAATCCCACCACACACACATCATCACCTTGTTGCGAGTTAACCCGGGTTTCGCCACAGTCTGTGAAGCCTGACCGGCCTTTGACCACGACCTTTTTCGCACGTTCTTGTCGTACGTGATCCACTTTTCATCACCAGTTATCAGCTTCTTCAAAAATGGTTCGGTTTCATTACGTCGTAATAAAGAATCACAAATGAGTACACGGTTCATTAGGTTTCTTTCAGTGAGCCCGTGAGGTACCCAAATATCAAGTTTTTTTTTGTGTAACCAGTTTTTTTCAACATTTTTTGTAAAATTGGGATGGAGACAGTGTCAAATGCTTTCTGAAAATCTAGAAAGACACCTATGCATTTGTCTCTTTCGTCGAGGTATGTGTTAATTTGGGAAGTCAACTTTATTACTGCGTCCTCGGTAGATTTGCGGTCTCTGAAGCCGTATTGGTTATCATTAAGCAGGTTGTTCTTTTCAAGATATGTCATCACTCTTCTTTTTACTAACTTTTCCAACATTTTGGGTAAAGTTGAAAGAAGAGAGATCGGTCTATAATTGGAAGGGCATTTTTTTTCCCCTGCCTTAAAAATATGGCAAACAATAGCTGTTTTAAATGCTCTTGGAAAAGTACCCGTAGTAAAGCTTAAGTTGCATATGTATGCTATAGGTGCCGGCAATAACATGAAGAACCTCTTGAGTAAATATGCTGTAATTTTATCCCAACCCGGTGCACTATGAGATTAAAGGCTCAATATTATACTATTAACTTCAGCAGGATCAGTGGGAAATATAGACATTGAATTTACTGCCTTGCTTGGGACATAGCTATGAGCTGCGAGGTAATTTTCTGTTGTTTGCATAACCCGTAGCGTTTGGTTTGCAAGAGTTCCACCTATGGATGTGAAGTATCAGTTAACATCATTAAACGATCCTGTTGGGTCTACGTTTATTTGTAATAGTTCACGGGTTGGTATTTTAGATTTATTGAAATTACACAATTCTTTTAATAATTTCCATGTCATATGAATATAAAACGGAACGTACGTAATAGTAATCCATCTTGTCAAAACTGGTTCTAATTACAATCGACTGATAGACATTGGTTGTGTCAAAAGTTCCATAATCGCATAATACTTGTTTTAAACCCAAATATCCAGTCATTTCTAAATTCAAATCAGGGATTTCAAAATTTGGAGATGGCAACCCTCAAGATGTGATATCTTGATGTCAATTTTGCCAAGAGATTTTTAGACCATGAAACCTATTGGAAAAGGAAAAAAAATCGAATTCGGGTTTCTTTAGATTTTTTGCATTTTCTGAGAAGATTTCCTATTATAATATACATATATTTTTACAGCATCGGAAAGAAGAGATTTCAACGAATAGAAAGCACACCAACTTTTTGAAAAAAGCTGATATTTTGACGGGTGAATTTTCGATTGAAATTTGATTCGATTTTTCGATATTAAGTCAAAATAAGGTGAAAAAATTAATATTTCAAATCAAATAAATTACAGTGTATTTGGGACATAAAAAGGTAACTATTCACCAAATTTCGTGTAAAAAAATTAATTTTTGTAAAAGATACAAATAAAAAACCAAAAACTTGGTTTTTTGAATTTTTCACATAAATTTTGAGGAAAAAAGTGTATATACAAAAGTTACAGATCTTTTTATTACCTACAACTTTGCCATTTGACTTTTTACTATAGGACTTATAGTTTTGCCGGAAATCGAGATAAACCGTTTTCTACCCCTAAAACCTGCCCCCTTCCCCTTCCCGACCTCAGATCGCCCGTAAATTATTTCTCTTTCCATTTTTATAATATTCTCCTCCTTTTTCAATGGGTTTCATCCTACTATATTTTTTTTTGGTTTCAAAAATTATCGACCCTGGTCTACCTATTTGTAATGTTTGTCGCCAAAAAATCGTAGACGATCGTCTTTTGTCTATTCTAAATCGCAGAATGGCTGTCTAGAATTTCCTCGTCGTACAAATCACGAAACAACAATATAGGTACACTGTACGAGCCAAACCAGCACATTCAGTATTTTAGAATAAACAAGCACTTTTAGTTTATAACAAATCAGTTGCAATCATACCTCTTACCTCGGCGACGAGCGGTCCATTCAATTATCATCCCGGTCCTATCAATTTGCATAGCCATACCTACCTTATCATCGCAATGTTTAGGAATAACTATCTCCCCGTAGCTACATACATCTAGTCAACTCTTTTAATTTGTGCTAAGTCATAATTTAATGATTAAAATTCCGCTAAGATTACCTATCTATACCTATAAAAGAGCTTAACCTAACTAACTGACTGATTCATCATCGCCGAGCCGAAGCCGCTGAAGCTAGAAAGCTGAAACTTGGAAGGTTCCTTCCTTTTAGAGCAAAATCAACCACTAAGGCGGGATTTTTTGAAATTCAAACCCTAAGAGGGTGAAGAGGGGTAAAAACGAATGTATGGAACTTTTTAACGCGTGATGCGATTTGCTTGATAAATAAATGCAAAATAAATGGACACGTGTTTCGGTATTTTCAAAATAACTCTAATAAAGGAGTAAAATTTTAATGGGTGGTGGGTGTGATTGGTTTGAAACTTATCAATCAAATTTGGCAAGGCGATAAATTGCATTCTGGGGAAGGATTTAAGCTATAATACGAGTTAAGTTACAAATTTTTCGTCTGTCATTTCATGGAGCAACATGGCTCTGCTAATTTAATATTTTTTACCCGTTTTATTGCATGTTTTATTCAGTAATCTTGGCGGAATTTTAATGAATAAATTGTGGCAGCGGGGCGGGTATGGTTAATTGGATTGCATGTGTATTGTGGTGCGGTGTGATTGAACGACGAGGAGTCCCAAGAAAACTCTAGACGCCATTCCGCGTGTCGTCTAAACTGACAACTGACCATCGACTAAGACTTACAACAAACAAACTGAATATAAACTATACACACTTGACATTGGCAGAATTGACATTAGTCACAGGCCATTAACGAAGAAAAGAAGAAGAAGAGTTATGTTACATAAATGTCTAATGAAGAATCCTGGCTTAGCTTGCTCAGAGCTGTATAGTTTACAAAATATATAACTAGATGTCGCTACTAGTATATTAGATCGCGCTATCGTTACGTTTTGGCAGCAAAGCGACTTATCTTTGCTTATTTTTAATGCTTAGTGAAATTACAGGCAGCGTTACACGCTAACGCCTACTTTTTTAAAGGTAGCACGCGTCTTCATAGGCGCATGGCTATAATAATATTTCAAGTGTGTGATATGATCGCTGAAGTGAAGTTTCATATTATTTTATAATTATACTAACTAATAGACCCGTGCCCACTTCGTTGGGCGGTTACAACTTCTATTTCATACTCCTGCGTCTACGCAATTTTCGTAAAAAGGGGGTACAAAGTTTTTGCTCCACGTATTAATATATAGATAATTTACAGAGATTAACGTTACGGATAAATATTGATAGATGGCGCTAGCGGCCATCCGCTGCTTCGCTCGCCTTGTTTTTGTTCCCGTTGTTTTTCTGGGATAAAAAATAGCCTGTATCCTAATCCAAGTTACTAACTATTATATAATATAGAATGTAAACATGAATATTGTTGAATAAAATAATCGTAGAACAGAACACTTATTTATATAATTTTAAGTAAGTATGTTATTTTATAACACCCAGACCAGACAGAGAAGAAACATGTTAATCACAAAAGGCACGGGCCATAATAATAACAATGTCGGGTATTATACACAGCATCTAGCCCCGAGGGGAACACGGTGCGCTTCTATAATAAGCTTCCTGAAAATGCTACTAAACTACCTATTAAGAAATTTAAAGCATACATAAAAGGTAGTCTTTTGAAGAAAGCTTATTATAATTGAAATTACTATATTATTGATAAGAATGCATGGCCTCATGTCGCTCTGCCCTCAGACAGTAAACCGACACACTTGAAATGTATAAACTCTCTTGTATTAGTATTTCGTAGTAAAGGTAGTTATAAAACGGATCATGTAAAAAAGAGCTAGGACCAAGACGAGTTTCTTGCCAGTTCTTGTCGGGCTTGGGTTAGAAGGAATTGGCACCTAAATTCACCTAGTATGTAAGACGTTTCAAAGTGATCCTTGTGATTGTATTGAATAAAGTATATTTTGACTTGACTTGACCCAAAGTAAGCAGAGCTTGTGTTATGGGTACCACATGACTGATATACTACTTGTATACTTTTTTTATAAATACATACATATTTTACATAGAAACACCGAGACCCGTGAAATACTTGCAGATCATACAAACATTTGTCCCGCGGCGGGAATCGACTCGGCTGGGCCTTGGCCCACTGCGCCACAGAGGTCGTCAATACTACCAACAGAGCTATGAGGCCAGCCATATATGTGCATTATTTAATGGTGGCGAATCTGTTGATGCGTCTGACTAGCTTAAATGTCTTAAGATACGAGCGTCTTTGTTTTGCTTACCCAAAGTCCATATTTTTAAATATAAGTTAAAATATACAATTTGTTCTTTAGTTAAATTTATTTTCCTAGGATTATCCGCAATTTTATTCAGCAATTTAAAATGACCTAAAACACGTTAAAGTAAATTTAGAAAGTGTCTTTTAAAAATGTTACTCGAATTCAGACTTAGGTTTGAACAAAATAAGATCGTTCGTATTTTAGGGTGAATCTGAATCAGAGCTATTACCTGTGATGTGTCTTGTTTTTTTAATAAATAAAATATGCAATAAAACAAGAGATAATTATGTACCTAAACAGATTATATTTTCACTTAAAACTAATGAATACTAATTCTTTCATCGGCGCGTCGAAGTAATAAAATCAAATTATAAAATCTACATGGTATATTTGTGAATTACTACAATAAGCTGTAGGAATGGAATTTATCTTAAATATAAGGTGTTCCAGAATATAAAGTACATAAAATAATTACAATCGACTTTTGTCAATACTAGCGCGTATAAACTTTTAATTTAATCCCGATGTTTCGGTTGTGTTGCATCAACCGGGAGTTACCGTCGACTAAAACTCGACTTTGGAAAGCTAGCCTTGTTTTTCGGCGGTAAATCCCCATGCTTCGCGACATGTCAGCCCGCGACAACGGTTGTTGCAACTTGCAACACAACCGAAAAATTGGAAATGAAAAGGTATTACGCAATATTAATCAGATGAACAAATATTTAGTACTATTCCGAAATTTTTTCACCAAAAAAAGGTATTACGCGACAAATACCCGTTAACTACAAAAACAATATGAATTCTGATCGCGATAGTTACAAAATATTAATATTAGTAAGTACTTACTTTTGGAATTGAAATTCGTTCTTATTATATAAATATATTATATCTACATAATATAATCCTTTGCCTGCCCTTCACATATAACCTTGTTGTTTTTACAACTTACCAAAGAGCTGGCTCTTTTCTGGTCCTGCATTGCTATTCAACGTGGCGGTGTCAGTGTTTATAGTTCATAATATTTTATTAATAACAGTACAGTCATAAAATTCGACACAATAAGTAATTTATACAATATAATAATAAGAATAAAAATTGCAACAGATTTAAAGCTCACAAAAGTTAGTGTGATTGTAAAGATTCTTACACTCTGGAACTCCCTATATAAACACTGTTTGATATAAATATACGAAATATAATTTAGCCTCATCTTATATTCTATAATTAAAATGCTTTTTTTCTAATAACCTAGTAAGTTCTAAGATTCACACGGCGAATATGCAGTTCTAAGTAGCTATGCTCCGGCCACAGCGACAGGGTCCCTACTATGGACCCACAAACCAAACCGTTAATCCATTTTATAACTATAAATTATATAATACAAATATTCATCTGATTACCATAATACAATCCATGCTTAGTATGAGTCTAGATGGTGTTGCGTGCATTATCCACAAATATTTGTTATTAAAATATTGGTGAAAAATACACAGCACCATCTAGCCCCAAACATGACCCTTGTGATATAAATCACTAAAATCCTAACCTGAAATCAGACATATTTCTGGATTAGGATAGTCACTTCAATTCACTTCATGTAAGACGATACAAATTGCGGTTTCAAACACTATGTAGGCGTACAGCTTACCGCATAAAGTTCAATTTGAACTTTATTCCATCGCAATAATAGCAAACGTATGCCAAAACTTTTGATACGGACTATCGATCTTATCTAGTTTTAGATTGTGTCCTTATGATTGTATTAAATAAAGAAATTGTAATGGATATCCCATAGTAGGCACCGAGCGCGGACGCGGGTACGGAAGTGGAGACGGAAGCGGTAGACTGTCCAAGAAGACGTTGTAGCACCATTTATAAACCAGTGTTGTTTTAACATGGCACACGACTAGAACACATATAAATATATTCGCCTAAAAAAGTAATTCTGATCGAGACACTAGTTATTTCAAACAAATGTGTTGAAAGGATTAGTGCGCCTCAGAGGCTCCTTTCGTGCATAAAAGTAAGTGAGTTCAAGGAAGACTTCTATATAATTTTGGAGTGCCGTGAAACAAGCAAACGGCCTACCTGATAGTAAAAATATCATAACCTTTGGACGATACCAATACCAGAGGTATACAGAGCTTAGACATATCAGTATTTTTGTACAGTAATATCACTAACTTCAGCGTCCTTCGAAGGTAAGCACCAGGCAGAATACCTTTCACTGTAGTGGTACCGTAACGACTCTTGCTGAAGAGTCTAGTCTACCACCAGGTAATTGGTGATTGGTTAAGGTGATAGATAATTGATTCAGGCATGGCTTTGCGGAAATCCATTACAAACATTAAACAGATAGACAAATATTTAGTACTACTCCTAAACAGATTTGCGGAATTGTACTAAATTGTCAATCTGTTGTTAAGGTGATTCATCTAGTACTGACTTCTATTCTATATTCTAAGCGTTTCTAGGACCTATTTATACATTACTACTATCCCGCGTCCGCGCATGTACTGTGGCCGAGCCCTTAGCGTTTTATACCAACTGCCACACTTAAGTCACCCTTAAGCATAAATTTTCTTTGTCAAATCTATACTAAGGAGCGACTTAGGTAACCATTAATTATTCGGAGTGTTGTTTAGTAGCTAACAGGAATTTATCGTAAATTATCTTTTTATTTATTTAATAATGAAATTTTGACCGCGGGCTAACTGAAAGTTACCACCGTTATGCTTCCAACCGGCCCGCGACCACGCTTGTTACAACCGGTCGCAACAACCGAAACGTCGGGAATACTTTTCGCGATAAATACCAGTTAGTTAATAACACAATATGAATTCTGATCGCAAAACTTCTGTGTGGTGTGACTTAGTGTGGCAATCAAATTACTATATTTTAATTAGACTTTTAAAATAATGCTTGGAAGTACGCTTGCTAGTCTATAAAATTGGAAAACATTACAAAATTGATATATGTGATCACTTAACTAATTATAATTAAGCATCTAACAGCCTTACGCCCGAATTCTTAAACGTCACCTGTATGAGGAATGTGACTCATAGATACCTACATTTCAGAAGGAAAATCAATACTAAAGAGTGACATAAGTAATAATTAATGACGGAGTGTGGCAGTTAGCAGCCTTCAAATTCAAGTGACGTTTGAGTTTTTGAGGGTCAGTCAACATTTTGAGGGTCATAATAATTACTGTATATTTTAGACAAATATAAAAACCGCTAGACAATTCATACAGCCCTAGACTACGCATCGCTTGTACTTTGACCATATGACTGATATAATACTTATATACATGTAAATACATACTTTTGATACATAACACTATATATAAGTAATTTTAACCCTCGAGGTCTAAATATAAGGCTGTTAGGTAAATACTTAATAGTGCTTTATAATTATTTTACCAATTGGAAGAAAATAGATTAAGATGATGTCAAAAATTCATATTAAGTACAGTTTAACTCAACAAAGGTTGCATCAGTTAGCAAAACATGCGAATTGATTTGACAAAGAACAAGTAAAGCCGTGATTGTTGGTTCGGAAATTATCAGACGATATAAGTAGCATTTAACATAAATAATTGATTCAGAATTTGTAATGGATTCTGTACGAAAATCCATTACAAAACATTAAACACAAAGACAAATATTTAGTACAATTCCGCCAATCTATTCCTCAAAATATCTAATTTATTTTTACTGAATAGTACTAAATATTTATCTATCTGTTTAATGTTAAGCATTTAACGTGTATTAAAGATTCCTAGATGGTTGATTTAGTGTCCTCTCACTCGCGCAAAACTAAAAGAAATACTGTGCGAGTGAGAGGATATAGCTAAAGCCGCCATTTAAAATTCGTTTCCTTCTAGAAAGAAGTTATACCAATAGTACAATTTAAACGATGTAACCTTTAAATTGAGTTAAGCTGTACAGTAAAAACTTATTAAATAAGAAGGTACATGTAGGTATCGGATAAAACATTTTATAATAAAACTAAAACACACATTTAACAAAATAAATTACTAAAAATTAAATAAAAATCACATAGCTCTCTCAATAAGCAAATACACAACAATATAAAGTTATGAATTTGTTATAAACCTTGGTTGACTGTGAACTCTACATCTTTGTACATAAGCTTCATTTTCAAATAATACGGCCACGCGACTATGTTCGTGTGCAAACTTTGTCTCTTTCTTTATTATATATGTAGTTTTACGGGATAAAAAATGTCTTCTATTAATTTTTCGTTTGTCATTATAACATAGCACTTCTAAATTATTTATTTTTTCTTGTGCTATTGCATGTTTTATTCAGTAATCTTAGCGGAATTCTAATCAATAAATTGTCACTTCATAGCACAAGTATGAACAATTGAATTATAAGTGTACATATTGCAATGTGATTTGAACGACGAGGAATCCGAGATAGTTCTAAACAACCATTCCGCGATGACGTTTAGAATAGACAAATTACGATCTTCTTCTTTGTTTATGGCATGTGTCATAATGATGTTAATTTTGCCAGTGTCAAGTGTTTATATTGTTTATAGTTAATTTGTTTGTTAATAAAGTCTTAGTCGATGGCCAATTGTCAATTCTAAACGTCATCGCGGAATGGCCGTCAAATATTTTCTTGGGATTCCTCGTCGTTCAAATCACATTGCACCATAATACACTTATAATTCAATTGTCCATACTTGTCCTACGTAGTCACAAATTAAAATTCCCCTAAAATTACTGAATAAAACATGCAATAAAACGAGTAAGAATATTCATTTAGAAGTGCTACGTCACTTCATGAAATGATTATAACCAAACAATCACTTGACACAGGCAAAATTGTCAACAAGACAGATGTCATTATAGGAAGAAAAAAAGAAGTATCTTATATGTCAATCCCATTATTACGTAACTCATGACATAGCAATAGAATTGCGCAATCATTACTGTTTAATATACTTTTTGTTTCTCTGTTATAAGCAATTTTAAGCCTGTAGGAAGGTGACGAACAAATCATGCAGTGGCTAGACAGACATTTGATTTCGCATAGCCGTAACGGCTGATTGGATCTGGAATTAATAAACATAAATTTTTTATAGAGTTTGTGATGTGAACTGAAAGTAGACCATGTTAACTACGTATCTCGCAGGCAAAGCTGCGAGCAGAATCTAGTTTTAAATTAATAAATAGATTAAAAATTATAACACAACGTTTTAACCTTCTAAAATAGTCTGAGGATGCAAAAAAATAACAGTTTTGATAATTCAATTAAAAAATAGGATGAAAGCGTTTAAATAAACTAGCCCATCCAAAGTGAGCCAATATTATAAGTATTATAATTATTATAAGTAACTTTCTACTATTTCACTTTCAAAACAATCCTGAGTTGTACTATACATTTTGATAAACACGGGTTTTACTCACGTATTATTTTGTCGATGGCGGCACCGACAATGTTTCGATTCATCTAGAGAATCTCCATCAGGGTGAGTTTGATCCGTCCGCTCGTTGCCGCTCGAGTTCACGGTTCGCACTCAACTGCCTCCATCGACAAATAATACGTGAGTAAAGCCCGTGTTTATCAAAGCTTTCTACTAGTATTATAAATGGCAATGAATGTAAATGATTTTGCAATCTACTAAACAGATTTTAATGAAATTTAGTAGGTACAGTCTCATTTCGGGCATGTCATGATAGAATTGCTGGAATAGTACATATTTTTTTTTTATCTAGGTAGGTAACAGGCATGTGAAGCTGCGTGCAGAAGCTAGCTAATGTCAGAAATGCAACTACACCATATCGGTTCTACGAGGCTATCATAACAGTCGCGACAAAATACTTGTATGAGTATGTTCGGGGATTATCTTTGGTCGTCTTGCGAAGCAAACATTGCGCTGTTACATCATTTATTTCACGAGTTATGTCTGGTTTTATTAGTAATTTCGGTGTTTTTATTAAAATAGAGTTAGAGTTATTCATATAACAACATATTTAAGTAAATAATGATCAAAAAAATAGTGGACAATGCACACATCACCATATAGCCCCAAACTAAGCATAGCTTGTATTATGGTGACCAGATGACTGATAGAATACTTATATATTTTTAAATATATACATAAGATACTTTATAACACCCAGACACAGAACAACATCCTCTGTGGCGTAGTGGGCAAAGGCCTGCCTGAGACGCAGTTTGTATCATCTACAAGTATTTATCTCTGGTCTGGGCATTTTCTATTTATAATATGTATGTATTTACAAAATGTATATCAGTCATGTGGTACCCTTAAAACAAGCTCTGCTCACTTTAGGGCCAGCTGAAGTGTATAATGTCCGTTATTATTATAACATACATGTTCATCACAAAAGTTTATCGGGAGGGAATTGAACCCTCAACCTACAGCGCCGAAGGCAGAGCTACTACCAACTGAGCTAACAAGCTAGTTAATGTTCAAATAATATTTAAATACCTATGTTGATCACAAAATTTAATCTTAAATTTGCTGGTGTGAGTTTATAAGACAGACCTATCTAAATCAAGTTTTATCCAGATCCATTCAGCCGATAGGGGGTTATTGAACCGCAATCAAACATACAAACTTACGCATTTATAATATTAGTAGGATATTGATCAGTAAGCGTTGAGTGGTCTATTACAATGAGTATTATCAATATTGATCGTCCAAGCCACTTTGCTGCACGGGATGTGATCTTCCAACCCTCACTGGGACTTCTTGGAATCGCTCGCGAACACGAACGCAAACTCAGGCTTCTTCTGGGCGAAGGATATAAATTCACCTGGAAAGTAGTAAAAGCAACGATTAGAACGACTGGATGAGTGTCCGTTTCATGCTTTGTATGGTATGCTATCAAATTAAAATGAATGATCTTATCATTTATCTTTCTCTCCTTATTTCACGTTAAGTGGGGTCGGTACAAGTTACCATTTTCCAATAGCCTCTATCAGGGGTCATCTGACACAATGTGTACGCTTCATTACTTCGTAGTTTCTATTAATAATCTAATAATCTAAATACAGACCACATACTAGGAACAGAAACAAATTATACATCCCTAGGTTTCGACTAGAAAAAATTAAAAAGAGGACGAAGGAATGAGGAATATGAGGAACACGGTGTGCCTCTATAATATGCTTCCTGAAAAGGCAACTAAACTATCGACCTCGGTGGCGCAGTGGGCTAAAGTCAGGCGGAGACGCAGAGGGTTCGATTCCCGCCGCGGGACAATTTTTTGTATGATCTGAAGTATTTGTCTCTGGCCTGGGTGGTTATATCCTAATATGTATGTATTTACATACATACAAGGATATAATCAGCTGGTTAGTAATCATTTATTCATTTCATTTACCTAGTTTTCAATACTTGTTGGGAGGAAGGGACTCTTTGATCAAACCAAAGATTTTGTAGGACAAAGTTAGGAATAAATATTTGAGAATCATCAAATCGACATATTTTATCCTTGCTACTTCTGTTAGCTACCACAATCGAGTTTCGTATAGGAAATTGTTGGGCGTCTCATCAAAATGAAGCTTCTCACGGAAAATTAGCTTGATAGTAATCAAAAGCAAAAATGGGCTAGGGATCCTGGACTAGCATGCAAATGTGCCGAAATATCAGGAAGCTGACAAACTCGCATATCGTGGTAGATATTTGTTTTGAGTTCATAATTACAGTTAAGGAACGTTGTGAGAGCAGTATGGCGATTATAGAACTTTTGACACAATCAATGTCTATCAGTTACAAACCTTGCTCCTTGCTCGTAGTACACACAGCACCATCTAGCCCTCAAACTAAGCAAAAGCTTGTACTATGAGCATCAGATTACTGATAGAATACATATTAATACTACTAAGGTCAAAGTCAAAGTCAAAACATTCTTTATTCAATAAAATCACAAGGAGCACATTGAATCGTCTTACATTCTAGTGAATTACAAAGTCGCCTCTCGCTGTCTGTCTGTCCCGATGTATGCTTAGATTTATATGTATAAAACATGCATAATATAGTAGCCAAACACTGATAATTTTAGAGGTTTCTAATGTGGTGTCGTAAATAAACAAATTTTTTTTGCGCTTACATTGCAAACGCTGGCTGAACCCTACGAGATAGATCAAAATAATGTACAGTATTGTACACCTTAAAAAGGTCTACACAAAAGTCCGCAATGGTATATGTTTATCTCTTAGGGATAACCATTCTGTAGTATAATTAGTATCAGCATTGCACCCGTGCGATGCCGGGGCGGGTCGCTAGTATGTCAGGGTTTGGTGTGGTCATACATAAGCATGGTACTTACCATATGTTAGGGTACCCTTCTCGTCGAGATCAGCTTGTTGGAAAGTGTTCTGGGCCTCCTCGCGACACATGGCGAGGCAGCGCGTGGCGACCTCTTCGAAACTGGCGCAGGAGACCCGCCCCGTACGGGAAGTATCGTACAACTGGACACAAACATTATAAGGCTTATAAGAAAATTGAAATAGATGATACCTATTTTATATAACAGATAGGTTAATCACGATCTCGCCTGGTGTTAAGCCATGATGCGGCCGACGATGGGGCATTAACATCTAGAAGTCATATTTATTCATGAATTGAAGAGACCCAGATTGTAGTTTTCAGAAAAGACAGTAAATTATTCCATTCCTTGACTGTACGCTAAAGCGCTTTGTTCGTAAGGGTAGTAGGTATGGATGGTACTGAACGATACATCTGCTAGAGATGGTGGAATGAAATTATGCAACTCCTGGACACATTCTACGTAAAATAAAATAAAATAAAGTAATGTTTCTGTAGAAGATTGAAAGGCAAGCAACGGAAACTTTAGTTTCCCGTAGCACGAAAATGAAGGGAAAAAAGGGGAGTGGGAGGGGGAACCAGCCCTTCCCCCTGGTACCACTCCCATGAAAAGGGATTGCCCCGTTCTCGAGATATTCAAGGGTTTAGTTTTGTTGTTATAGCAGATTTTATGGATGGGCTCGCTTCGCGCGCCTTTTTTAATTACAACCCTAACCTATACTACTCATCTCGGACTTAGGGCACCAGATTTTTTGGAGGCAAACAATCAAAGTCCAGAGGATAAGCCAAAATCGTCGAAAGAAGCCACAACAAAAACACTACAAAACACGAGGAGAATGACTGAATGACTCTATATTATTACAGTGACACATGACACAAATGACATAAATGACGGGTTTTTTACGTTCCGTTCGCATCAATTTTGCACAACATGTTAAACCACAGACAACAAATACGACAAATTTGGTTGTTATCTGACAATTTTTACGTTTCGTTTCACGTTTTATCTGATTTGAAGTTAGAAATGTTTTTATTATTTTCTCGAAAACTAATGATTACCTTCTGTTATGAGTGGTAAATATGTAATCAGGAAGCCAAACCCTCCCAGATTTGAGCATTTTCACCCTCCAATTCGTGCTACCGGAAACTAAAGTCAAGCCCAAGCTACTTTAAGGCGGCGCTTGAAACTCTGGAACTTTGGAACTCTGAGTCTCTGCGTTTAGCTGCTCACCCATTCAGCCTCAAAAATGTGGCCATAGTAATGTGGCACCCATAACACAAGCTCTGCTTACTTTTATACCGTTTATACCAGCTGTAACAGTGTGGACTTACTTTAAAAGCGTAAGAGAGCAGTTGCGACAGCGGTGCGTGTTGTAGCGACAGGAAGGTGGCACAGAGCAGATAGTCCGGGAAGTATGCCAGACCACTCGACCTCTGGAAAAACAATACAACAAGTCAAAACAACCATACTGCCCACCAGATGGTAAAATATACTGTTACTATGAAAATCATAATTTATATATATATATCTTCTGTGCGTGTGTTTGTTATTAAAAAAATACATTTATTTCGAGCAAAACTCATAAACACAAGAAAGATTAGAACTTAAAAACTAGTTGGATTGCTGGACTGGTGTCGCTCACAGCAGTGCTTTGTATAGGGGCAGTCGACCCTGGCGGCTATCATTGCCACAACGGTGTTGGCGCTGGCCCGCAACCTGCACACCAGAGACGCGGCTCGTTTGCGCATAGTAGTATAAACTCAACGAATCCGCGCCGCCGCAAACATCCCCGATGCACTGCAGTAGCAGGGCGGCCCCAACATCGCCCTGAGTGCATTGTTGTACTGGACACGAATGACGCTGTAATTCGCGAGCGTGTACTTCGCCCTCAGGCCTCACGTATACAGAGAGGTACAGTTAAACTCCTCCTAAGCGGCTGGACCGATTTTGATGAAATTATGCATTGAGGATGCGAGAAAGGTTTAGATTTACAACTAGATATTTTTTTATTTAACATTTTTCTTTTTAAAACGCGCGGACGATGTAATGACGGGACATATACTACTGATATAAATCACGAAAACTGTCACTTCCCTTCAATATTAAAGAAAGCTTAAATATTGAATTGAATTAAATATTGGTCGTGCTACGAAATTTTAATTATCATTGATTTAATATTGCTATAAATTCAAATTCAAATTTAGTTTATTACCAATATAAAACATTTGAGTTAATTTTACCTTCGATATACTTATTACACAATATAAAAAATATTAATTAATATTTCCATTCATCAGCAAATACAAACACTTAAAAGTTAGATAAATAGAACCTAAGTACTAAAAAGTGGCCGTGGTGGTTCCGGCATAAAATAGGACCCCTCCATCTCATCCCGTGGATGTCGTAAAAGAAGACAAAATACTAAATCTGCGGTCACCCATCCGCCTGCCAAGCGTGGTGACTATGACAAAACCCCCAAAATGGTTAACACAACTAGAAGACGGCCCCCAGTTCCCGGCAGTTTCGCTATTCCTGGCATAGGTGGCGGCCACGGTAACGGAGGAACAGGGGGTGCGAAGAATCTCCGGTAGAGGTCCAGCTACCAATCCCAACGACCCCTGGCCCTGGCAACATAAAACGCACGCACACTGAGGACCGACGAGAAGTTGATAGAGCTGGAAGAAGTAGTAAATAAGTTGCACTGGGATATTATAGGGTTATCAGAAGTCCGAAGAGAGGGAGAGGACATGATAATCCTAAATTCCGGCAACTTATTCTACTACCGGGAGGGCGATCAACTTTCTCAGCACGGTGTCGGTTTCTCGTCCACAAATCCCTCGTTAACAACATTGTAAAGATCGAAAGCGTGTCGAGCAGGGTGGTATACCTTATACTCAGAAAAACCAAACGGTATTCGCTTAAGGTAATACAGGTGTACGCACCTCACTCGAAACGTCCAGACGATGAAGTGGAGGCTATGTATGATGACATTTCAAATGCCATGCAAGCCTCAAAAACACACTTTACGGTTGTGATGGGGGACTTCAACGCGCGGCTAGGTGTGAGAAATGGCGATGAACTGAGAGTGGGGCAATTTGGATTTGGACAGCGGAACCAACGGGGTCAGCGATTGGCCGACTTCATGGAAAAGGAGTGACTCTTTATGATGAACTCCTTTTTCAAGAAGCGGTCGTCCAGGAAATGGACGTAGCTTCACCCCGGTGGACACAAACGCGAGATAGATTTCATCATGACTACAAAAAAGCAAATATTTAGTGTCTCAGTGATCAACAGGGTCAAAACCACCCAAGTCCTACCCAAATCCAAAACCCCGAGAGCTTTCAGTTGGAACTCCAAGATCGCTTCCAATGCCTCGCCGAATGCGGATCCGTGGATGAATTAAATGACGGGCTGGTGGAAATTGTCCATGCCGTTGGGTCAATGTTCTGTAAGACCCAGCGCAAAGCTAGAACCCAAAAACTCTCTGAACACACTCTAAAACTCATATCAGAACGTAGCGAAATGAAACTGCAGTCTTTAGTGGACATGTCTAAATACAGCACGCTCAATAAACAGATCTCTAAGTCTATGCGACGTGATTTGCGTCTCTTTAGTCCTATAGTACTTTTAGAACGCAATAGAGCGCAACCAAGGCTCCAAAGTGTTCGCGAGAGATCTGTCTATTGGGCAAAGCGTGTTGACGAAGCTGAAGACCGACAGTGGCAGTGTCGTTTCCTCGAAGCCAGAAGTTTTACGAGAGCTCAAGAAGTTCTATGGACAACTGTACAACTCCGACATCCTCGAGGGAACTACGCCAGAGGCGTGGAACAGGAGCGTGGTGATACTGTTCTTTAAGAAAGGGGATAACACCCTCTTAAAGAATTACAGGCTCATCTCGCTGTTGAGCCATGTCTATAAGCAGTTTTCGAGAGTAGTTACTAATCGTCTCGCTCGTAGGTTTGACGACTTCCAGCCTCCCGAACAAGCCGGGTTCCAAAAAGGCTTTAACACCATAAACCACATCCATACGCTCCGGCAGGTTATACAGAAGAACGAAGAGTATAACCGGCCACTTTGTTTAGCGTTTGTGGACTATGAGAAAGCCTTTGATACTGTCGAAACCTGGGCAGTGTTGCAGTCACGCCAAATCCACTATCGGTATATCGAAGTGTTGAAATGTCTGTACAGTAACGCCACCATGTCTATCCGACTCCAGGACCAGAGCACGAATCCAATCCCATTGCATAAAGGGATGAGACAGGGAAATGTTATTTCTCCGAAACTGTTCACCTCTGGATGCATTGGAGGATATTTTCAAGCTCTTGTACTGGCATAGACATGGTATCAACATCAATGGCGAAAACATCACTAACCTTCGATTTGCCGACGATATAGTCCTCATGGCAGAATCGCTGGAAGACCTTGGCACAATGCTCAGCGACCTTAATATCGTCTCCCAACAGGTGGGTCTTAAAATGAACATGAGCAAGACAAAAATCATGTCAAATGCTCATGTTGCACCCGTACCGGTACATTTTGGGAGCGATATAATCTAAGTTGTAGACCATTCTATTTCTAGTCTAGTCTATTTGGGTCAGACGATTCAACTAGGCAAGTCCAACTTCGACAAAGAGGTCAGCCGACGAATCCAACTCGGGTGGGCAGCGTTCGGGAAATTACGGCACATCTTCTCGTTACAGATACCGCAGAGCCTCAAGACGAAAGTCTAAAAACAGTGCGTGTTGCCAGTGATGACATATGGAACTGAGACTTGGTCGCTAACTATTGGCTTCATACACAAGCTCAATCAGCAACGAGGAAATCCGTAGAAGAACCAAAATCACCGACATACTCGTAGCACTCAAAATTTGCAAGTTGAAGTGGCAATGGGCAGGCCATATAGCTCGCAGAACTGATAACCGTTGGGGAATAAAAGTTCTCGAATGGCGACCAAGGACAGGAAAACGAAACGTAAGACGACCCCCCACCCGATGGACTGACGACATTGTAAAGATCGCAGGAAGTCGGTGGATGGAGAGGGCTCACAATCTTTCTTCCTGGAAATCTATTGGTGAGGCCTATGTTCAGCAGTGGACTTCATAAAGGCCACTATGATGATGATATGATGATGACTTAAAAGTTTCACAGAAACAGAAATATCCTTTCAATCTTCTTCCATTCATCAGCAAATACAAACATTTCAGAGTTTGATACATAATAGAACCTACGTACTTAAAAGTTTTACAGAAACTGAGAAATATCCTTTCAATCTACTTTCATTCATCAGCAAATACGTGAGGATGAGGATAAGAGGTAAGCCCACAGGTCAAGAGTGCCATGACGCATGAGGACTGACGCATGTAGGCATCTATGAGATACTAATATTTGTGGGAACCAATAAGTATCTCTTTAAAACTTTTAGAAGTAACAGTCTAAACAAAAAATATGTTATTCGCCTTGCCATTCCGTATGTTTTGAATGGCATTACCAATCTACAACCACATGTTTTCGCAGATTTTGAAAATAGTCTTTTAATTCAGTATAATTATAGGTAAATTAGACCGCGGCGATAATGAAGGGACGAGTTAGACGCCCATCTTAAAAATTTGTCCACAGTGGCATTAGACGAGAACGATTGGAGAAAAAAAAGGAAGGGAGGCCTTTGCCCTGCAGTGGGACGTCACGGGCTCTTAATAATAATAATTTAGGTAAAGAAACTGCTGACAGGGAAAGCCTATTATGGTGTATCAGAATATGTGATAAATTTGAATGACTGTATTTCATTGGTAGTCAATGTAAATATTTTCGGAGAATTGTGACTTACTATATATTATTTTATCTTTTATAATTATCGACTTAATTCAATTGCTGACATACATTATAAATAATAAAAGGGGCTTTTCTCAGCGTCTGGTAGATCAAACAAACAGAATCCCAGGCAGAGTGGCGTCAGTGTCTATTCGAATTTATGTGGTCCATAATTTCGTTCATGCTGTTATGGCACGGATGGCTTGTCGGTAGTTCTTACTGAAAACCCATCCGTGCCGACGAACGTTCGAATCTCCACTGCGATCACTTTTTGTGTCTTTGCTTTAAGTACCAGATTTAAAAATAAGCTATAGACTTACTATACTACAGTCGCTATTCAATTTTCTGTTATTTGTTTTTAAAACATTGATTTAATCAGCGACGTGACATTAAAACGCGAACGTTGCTTTAATTCTGAAAATGACCTAACACACATGGCACAATGACCTAACGCAGCCACTTTCGATGAAACAATTCAAAGCCTACCAGACGTCTCTATATTCTTTATTCTAATGTGATGATTTGGATTTATAAAATCCTTCCTACTAATATTATAAATGCGAAGGTTTGTATGTATGTTTGTTACTCTTTCACGCAAAAACTACTGAATGTATTTTAATGAAATTTTACAATAATATACCTTATACTCGTACATCAGAATAACACATAGGCTATAATTTATAAAGATATTGTGTAAATTGTCCAAAATATAACGATAAGTATCATGTAAGTAGGAAAAAAATCTGCCATCTGCGAGCTATTCTGGCGTGCACTGCATAAAACGTTAGTATCACATATTATTCTGCGCAGACGAAGTCGCGGGCACCAGCTAGTTTAATAATAAAATTAACTTATTATGCTGATCATTGCCGAACTATATTATTTTTTACCAACCACTGTAACCCATATTTCGCAAATAAACGAATCAAAATTATTAGACCACCCGAAATAGTCTCCGTCATAGTCTAACAACTTTTACAAAAGCTGCTTACAACTTTTGGATTAATATAAATTTAGCTTATGGTGCTCTTCGAAGCAGAAAGCTTAGATAAAAATATCACTGAGATGCTACTCTGCTTAGCATCCTTGATCTTTTATGTGTGTCAACGTTAGATAGATAATAAATAAATATTGCTGGACAATGCACACAACACCATCTAGCCCCAAACTAAGCATAGCTTGTATTATGGTGACCAGATAACTGATAGAATACTTAAATAAGTTTAAATACATACTTATGATACTTTATAACACCCAGACACAAAACAAACACCTATGTTCTTCACACAAATGTTAATCCTGGGAGAAAATCAGAAAACTAGCCTGAACAGTGACGTACCTGGAGGAAAATGTCAAACAGCCGCAAAGCCCTTGTGTCTGGTGGCACCCCGAGCCTGGCGCAGAACTCCGTAGAAGACAACCAACGGGAACTGGTGTCCACGCCTGATGCTGCAATGTGCACGTCCAGTTGGGACCTTTCAAGCCTGGAAACAACAAATTCATTGTTGATTTAAAAATAAACGCAGGGAGGGTATCAGACTGGCGCAGTGGGCCAAGACCAGGCTGAAAAGCAGAAGGTTGCGGGTGTGTGACAAATATTTCAACCTTCAGCTTGAAAGTACAAGATCCACTTTCTGTTAGCGTTCACGTCTGCGGGAAGATCAAGGTGCCAACGATCTTTTCTTATCCTTTTGTCCTACCCGCACGCACGCGTATCATATCGCCGTACTACTCTGTCGGCCGATCGAGAGCGCTTGCTCGCCCGGAACCGTTGGCATTTGGCAATCGCCATTCTTTCGTGAACTTCCATGTAATATAAAATGGCTGCGCAAGCCTCTAGTATTTTCCACCAGTGATAGCTGCTGACATTGTAGAGCTCGTAATATGAAGTCACAAGCTGATGTAGGATAAGTAAAATAGCTCTTATAAATTGATTAGTTTTACTCTTGCTTTAATTAATCTTAGAGGAGTTTTGATCAATAAATGGCGATCAGCGGGCGATGGAGCGCAGCATTCTTGGTATTAAGCGTACAGACCGCATACGCAACACAACTTTGCGCTCCAGAACTCAAATTGCTGATGTAGCTCAAAACGTTACGAAGCTTAAGTGCGCCGTGGTAGACCCAAAAAGAGATGGCGAGATGATCTCGACACCTTTAACAGAGCTTGGGTCCAAATAGCACAAAACCGAGATGACTGGAGAGATCAAGGCAAGGCCTTTGCCCAGCAATGGGACACAATGGGCTAATCGTAACCGTAATGGCGATCTCTTAGCACAAGTGTAGACAATTTAATTAAAAGTGTATAAGTTCCTATTTGATTTTTACAAGGAATCCGAAGATGAAATATAGTGGCCAAGCGCATGTGAGCACGCAGTGAAGGTTTCCGAAGTCAATTAGGATAAGAACGACTAGTCAAGTCCCAAATCAATTCAACATCATTTAATTAGCGTATATGATAATATAAATAATAAAATATTTTTTTATATAAATAGTTTAAAATAAGTGACATCTGAAATCTAATTAATTAGTGTAAGTGGTCCTAGACCGTTCTAATTATTAATAATAAATAAATAAATAAATACATAAATGATAGTAAAATAATTGAAATATCAACCCTGCTTTACATGTACGAGGGATTTCCCTAAAAACGTTTTTTTTTTCGTTTTTATTTCATAACTTTGTAGGATACATAATTGATTCAGGCGTGACTTAGCAGAAAACGTCTCAGGCCAACGTTTGTTGTAGCAACAAGTCTGCAGAGCAGAGTGCTTTTTCGTCAAAGTGCGGAGTGAGTCAAATGTTCCTGAAGATGCCTCGTCGAGGCGAAACACGTGTCAAGTTTATTTTTGAGGTTGCATGTGTGGATTGTGTGCGCTTACCTTTTACTAACGCTTTGCATGGCTTTTCGATTGCGGGCAGGAGGGAGGTGCATGCTTCTGCATCATGTCATTGGGAATAGATTGGCGGAATAGTACTTAATATTTTTCCACCTATCTAATGTTTTGTAACTTTGTAGGGGTCATTATTATAAATACTTACGGGTATTTATCGCGTTTATTTACCTATTTTTCCCGACGTTTCGACAGGTTTACACTCTGTCGTGGTCACGGGATGACTGGAGTACTGGAGCTACCGCCTCTGCGAAGCGGGGGCAGCATTTTTTGCAACTACCCTCACTTGTTCTTCCGAAATAGAAATGTCCATCTGCACACTCGGACGACACACAACACTAACCGTGTCCATTACGCATTGAGAAACCGGTCTACGTTGAGTACACATAGCTATAACTGGATTCCATGAGGCAGAGAGTCTGAAACCGTCTTCACGATTGGAATTAGGATATTTCTTAATTTCAATCGCTTCCCGAACCATTCTCTTGTAGTAATGCCTTTCATTACATAAAACTTGAGGTTTATGTAATTCAATCCAGTGATTGGGTCCTGAGTCCACGATGTGCTCTGCTATTGCAGACTTGTTTACTTGACGATTTTTGACCGCCGCTATGTGTTCTTTAACACGTTCCGCGACCGTGCGTTTAGTCTGGCCTATGTAGGAACGCCCGCAGCTGCAATCTATTTTGTAAACCCCAGGAACTTGCAGAGGTACGACGTCTTTTGGTGTTCGTAGATACTTCGTCATCTTGGTGAGTGGAGTGTAGATCGACTTGATTGAAAATTTACTGAGCATGTTACCAATTTTGTCCGTAACTCCTTTCACATAAGGCAAGAACGCAGGTTGTCTTTTCACATCAATGTGTTCCTGTTTGCGCCTCCAGTTAGAACGATATCCGATTCGAGTATTGTAGCCATTCCGTTTCAGAACCCCTTTAACATGATCTAGCTCACCCTGCAGATGTTCAGGATCGCAAAGGTCATGAGCTCTGTTAACTAGTGAGGAGACTACTGACTCCAGGTGTCTTGGATGGTGGTGTGACGCTGCATTCAAGTATCTGTCCGTATGTGTAGGTTTTCTATACACTGTGTGTGCCAAGGTCCCGTCACATTTTACCATCACTTTAAGGTCGAGAAAAGCTAACATCCTGTTTTCCTCCATTTCATGTGTAAAACGTATCTTAGGGTGTATGGAGTTCAGATAATCAGTTAGCTGATCGACTTCCTGGTTATTCCCGTTAATTATACAGAACACATCATCGACGTATCTCTTCCAAAGTTTTATACCATGGGCTGCCAGGTCTATCATGGATTCAAAATGTTCCATCCAGATATTGGCAAGAACAGGTGCCACAGGGCTTCCCATTGCTACGCCGTCTATCTGGAGGTAATGTTGCCCTTGATACAAAAAGAAGTTTCCATCAAGACAGTTCTGAAGGAGC
Organism: Lampropteryx suffumata; assembly: GCA_948098915.1. Classification (NCBI taxonomy): domain Eukaryota; kingdom Metazoa; phylum Arthropoda; class Insecta; order Lepidoptera; family Geometridae; genus Lampropteryx; species Lampropteryx suffumata. The sequence goes on from OX402560.1 coordinate 2,359,100, forward strand.
AAAATGTACTGATCAGGAAGTTCGTGATCACTCAATCTATGTCTCACTACATCAAGGCAATCTTTAAGAGGAACGTTGGTGAAAAGCGACTCAACATCGAAGCTCACCAGTAAGTCTCCGGGTTCCAACTTTATGTCCCTGATGATGCTGACAAAATGGCGCGAATCCTTCACAAAAGACGACGTCTTTCCCGTAAGTGGCTGTAAGATACCAGCGACGTGTTTTGCTAGATTGTAAGTCGGCGAGTCTATTTGACTTACTATTGGTCGTAATGGTGCGTCAGCTTTATGTACCTTCGGCAGACCATATAACTTAGGCGGCTGCACAATAGCTGGTCTGTATAAACGGTCGAAAACATCATCAGTGAACAGGTCTTTATACTCATGTATCAGTGTTCGTACCTGTTTTGTTACTCTAGCCGTGGGATTGTAAGCAACCGGCTTATACACTTTTTTGTCACAAAGCATCATCCGTATTTTAGTGTCGTAATCCTGTGTGTTCATAACTACGGTGGCATTTCCTTTGTCAGCTTTGAGTATTAGAATCTCCTTGTTTTTGCTAAGGTCTTCCAGAGCTTGACGCTCACCCGCAGTTATGTTCGGTTTCGGGAGTCTACATTTTCGCAATGTAATTGAAACATCTTGTCTCAGCGTTTCCGCGTTTATAGTAGGTATTTTATTACGAACAATGGTCTCCTCCACGCTACTGACAATATCTTCGTACGGTATTCTTTTCGGTGTTAGAGCAAAATTTAGACCCTTTTCTAAAACGCGTACCGTGTCATCATCAAAACGAGTATCAGTTAAATTAATAACCGTTTTGGGAAATTGTGTCGGCGACTGTACCTTATTGCTCTGTACTTTTCTACTTCGAGTCACCAATCGGTTAAATTTGTTTTCATGACGCTCTGTACAGAACTCATAAGTCCGCTGTGCTTGATTGTACGTTATTCGATCACACAATTCAAAATCACTGATAGACAACACAACACTGCATTCCATATGTAGGTCATACAGATTTTTCTGCACTTTATGCAGGTAGCACTGGTCATTCCTAATCATTTGCTTTAGAAGGCGGACACTCGCGTTCCACAGAATTTTTTCGGAATGTTCAATATCACTACGTGGTTTTATTCGACAACACGTAGGTAATAAATCCCAATCACGACACTTTGTTAAAAATGATAGTGATGTATTAAGACGCGCACTTTTATTCCGTAAAAATTCTAGTTGTCGCACTTTGTTCACCATTTCCGGCCCGTACCGGTTAGAAATAAAGTTTTTTAAACTTACGCGATCAGAACACATTATTATAAATACTTACGGGTATTTATCGCGTTTATTTACCTATTTTTCCCGACGTTTCGACAGGTTTACACTCTGTCGTGGTCACGGGATGACTGGAGTACTGGAGCTACCGCCTCTGCGAAGCGGGGGCAGCATTTTTTGCAACTACCCTCACTTGTTCTTCCGAAATAGAAATGTCCATCTGCACACTCGGACGACACACAACACTAACCGTGTCCATTACGCATTGAGAAACCGGTCTACGTTGAGTACACATAGCTATAACTGGATTCCATGAGGCAGAGAGTCTGAAACCGTCTTCACGATTGAAATTAGGATATTTCTTAATTTCAATCGCTTCCCGAACCATTATCTTGTAGTAATGCCTTTCATTACATAAAACTTGAGGTTTATGTAATTCAATCCAGTGATTGGGTCCTGAGTCCACGATGTGCTCTGCTATTGCAGACCTGTTTACTTGACGATTTTTGACCGCCGCTATGTGTTCTTTAACACGTTCCGCGACCGTGCGTTTAGTCTGGCCTATGTAGGAACGCCCGCAGCTGCAATCTATTTTGTAAACCCCAGGAACTTGCAGAGGTACGACGTCTTTTGGTGTTCGTAGATACTTCGTCATCTTGGTGAGTGGAGTGTAGATCGACTTGATTGAAAATTTACTGAGCATAAATACCCGTAAGTATTTATAATAATGTGTTCTGATCGCGTAAGTTTAAAAAACTTTATTTGTAGGGGTCACTAAAACGTAATACAGTGCAAAATTTCACCAAGTAAACTTAATAGTCTACGAGCAAGAGCAAGATTAGGGGCGGACAAACAGACAAACAGACGGACATAGCAAAGCTATAAGGGGACCTTGTAGCGTTCGGAACCCTAAAAACGCGAAAAAATTCAAGACGGTAATTCCACGATGACATCTATAATAGACAAATTACGATCGACTGGGACTTTAAAACGTTATTATAACAAAACAAAATCACTGGACATTTACAAAATTGTTATATAGGAGAGAAGAACAAGCTACTGTGGATTATTTATAGCCGTCTTACGAAGCAAACATTGCTCTCTTATATTATTTATTTATCTCGAGTTATTTCCGGTTTCATTAGCAATTTTGGTGTTTTTATTGAAATACAGCTGGAGTTATTGACTCGGGTTTGAATAATTGGGATAAAAACTTCTTCGATGCGAAGCGACTATGCAGGAAATTCGCATCCATCAAAAAGAAGTGCTCAAAACGTTACGCAGTCTTGACGTGAACAAAGCTAGTGGTCCGGACGGCATTTCGGCTGTAGTGTTGAACATTTGTGACCCTGAGTTGTCTCCTATACTCACAAGACTTTTTTGGCCTTCTCTGAAAACTGGAATAGTCCCTAAATCCTGAAAGCTTGCTAATGTGCAACCTGTGCCCAAGTAAGGCAGTCGCGCTCATCCATCAAATTACCGCCAAATTTCGGTCACCTCCCTACTATGTAAATGTTATATAATAATAATCTTATAATAATAATAATAATAATGCCGTATATTTCACACAGCATCATCTGGCCCAAGTAAGCAGAGCTTGTGTTATGGGTACCAGATGACTGATATTACATTACTTCATTCTTAGGGGGCGTCCATTAATTACGTGAGGTGTTCCAGGGGGGGGAGGGGATCAAGCTAAATCTTTCTAAATCTCACTTAGGGAAGAGGGAGGGTCTTGGCAAATATCACGTAGTTATTTTTCTCGCAGAAAACGGTGTAAAATTGCGTGAAAAGTTATTTCTAGAATAAAATATAGCCAAATCTGAGACTAGTATTTGTCGTATTCGCACGAAATACTAGCCTTTGCTAGTCTTTAATAAAAGTAATAGAACAAGTTATTTTTATTTTCTCAATAATCCAACACGTTTACAGCCCAAATAGAAGTTAATCTCGCGTGAGATTAGGGGAGGGGGGAGGGAGTTGAGGAAAATCTTACGATATCTCACCAAGGGGGGGGAGGGGGAGTCGAAAAATTCTCAAAAATGCCTCACGTAATTAATGTACGCCCCCTTACATACTATTTTTTTATAAATACATACATATTATACATAAGAACATTCTAACCAAAGACAAATACTTGCAGATCATACAAACATTTAGCTCGCGGCGGAAATCGAACCCGCAACCTTCTGCGTCTCAGCCGGACGTTAGTCCACTGTACCACTGAGGTCGTCAGAAGAAGAAGTCAGACCTTGAAGACAACGACCTCCTCAGTGATCGACAATACGGTTTTCGCCGAAAGCGATCTACTGGGGATCTTCTTGCGTATGTCACGCACATTTGGAGTGAGGCCATAGAGAAATACGGTGAAGCATCAGCTGTTTCACTTGACATCTCAAAGGCCTTTGACAGGGTCTGGCACGCCAGCCTTATTGGTAAGCTTCCAGCTTACGGATTGCCAATCCAGTTCTGCTCATGGCTTGCTGACTTCTTGAGGGAAAGATAAATTCGTGTGGTTGTTGGCGGCTGCTCGTCTGATCGATTGGCAATTAATGCCGGGGTACCTCAAGGGTCAGTGCTCTCGGCCACGCTGTTTTACTGCACATAAACGATCTGTTTATGCCCGGAATCATTGGGAATGCAGGCGACAGTACAGTTGTGGAGAGATACTTTGCAAACCCACGAGCCAGTAAAACCTGACATCCAGAAACTCACGAGACGAGATGCTTATGCGTCTGGATTTGACTCTTCAGATCGTGTGCGATTGGGGCGATGCCAATCTAGTTAAGTTCAACGCATTCAAAACGAAAGCTTGTCTCTTTTCGCTTTTCGGTTTTTATCAAAAAAAACCCGATAGAAATCGGATTATCGTTGCTTAAAAAAGTTGCTTGCTTTTCCATCTTTTATAGAATACATTTTGGAGAATGTGCCCAGGAATTACATGATCTAATTCCACCATCTCCTTTTCACAACAGGACAAGCAGACGTACCGCTCAATACTATCAATACCTTGTCAGTCTACCACCCTTACGAACAAAGCGCTTTGCTTCCACATTTATAATGCATACAGCCAATGATTGGAATGCTTTGCCGTCGTCTGTCTTTCGTGAACACTACAATCTAGGTCTCTTCAAGTCATAAATAAATAGGTGTCTTCTAGACCTGAGCCCTATCGTCGGCCACATCGTCGCTTAACATCAGGCGAGATCGTGGTCAAACGCAAGTTTATCGATAATAAAAAAAAAAAAAAAAAAAAAGTGTTTGTTTGTGATTCGACCAAAAATAATCCGTGTAATTATTTAATATGAAAGACACCATTTATATAAAATAACAAATGACGAACGGCAAGATACGACTTTGTGACATACTATAATAATATAGAAAAGGTTGCGGGTTCGATTCCCGCCGCGGGACAAATGTTTGTATGATCTCAAATATTTGTCTAGGGGTCTGGGTGTTTCTATGTATAATATGTATGTATTTACAAAAAAAGTATATAAGTAGTATATCAGTCATGTGGTACCCATAACACAAGCTCTGCTTACTTTGGGGCCAGATGATGCTGTGTGAGATGTCCGGTATTATTATTATTATTATTATAATATAAACACTTGACACTGGCAAAATTGTTAGGAACAAGCTAATGTCATATCCATACAGTTGATCTTTCCGATGGCATGAACGGTAACAGAAAGTAGATCTTGTCTGTGCTCTAAGTTTAGCAACAGTTAACCTTCAGCCTTCAGAGCTACATACCCCAGCAACGCCCTGATCTCTTGCACCTCTCTCACGGACACTGCGCCCGGTATGCCGAGATGCTTTGCCCTCGCTATCAGTCGGCAGTCGTCGTATGTGTAGTCCAGTACTGGCACACCGAGCGCCCTATAAAAATTGAGATAAAAAGTGTAAAAAGCGACAGACACTTATGTGGCATGAGTTAGAAGACTATAATTAAACTTTCAGAGGTCAAAAAGTCAGTACATTGAAAATTTTATTTTGTAGTTTATTTCAGCTACTTCCATAGTGTTATAACATATGACATGATTCTCTGGGGAAAAGCAGCAGATATTCAAGCAATATTTGTTCTTCAAAATAGAGCAATACGTGCCTTTTACACTGTGAAACCGCGAGTCATCGGTCCAAGCTGGTCCGATGACCTGCATTTGACATTCTAAACTTACTTTGCCATGACATCTCTAACGTTCCTCGCATACAACTTAGGGTCTCTCTTCTCTTCCTCGCTCGGGTAGTAAACCGGCAGGAACTCTATCTCGCAAGAGCTGTGAATCTGTGTGAGGGTCAGCCATAGCAGCTTTAACCTGGAAACCACATTATTTATTATTCATAAGTCACTATCTGTCCCGTTCGCTACTTCGTCCGCGCGTTTAAAAAAGATAAATATATTACATTAAAACATTTGATTTTGCTTCTATATGACGCAATCCCTACTAATATTAAAAATGCGAAAGTAACTCTGTCTGCCTGTCTGTCTGTCACGTTTTCACGCCTAAGCCGTTACATAAGTCGATTTTGATGAATTTTGGTATAGATACATGGGATCTTGGAGAAGGACATAGAAGGCTTTTTAGCCGCGAGCAGCAACTAGTTATTAAAAAACGTACAATGACAACTGTCTTAACGTAACAACCCAAACGTCGTATCAAACTGAACTCACCACTTTAAATCTTTAATTTTATTACCAAATTTTTGCAAATTAATTAAATAAAAAATCATGGAAATCACTCTAGCTGTTCTCAAGTCATAAGCGGTGTAATTAACACGAATAACTAATTCAAACAATACCGATGAAACTAAAAAGTCGAATATACTGAGTGCCCCGGAACTAGTATGTTATGCCGAGGTGGGCCGATTCTCGATATTTACGTGAACAACATATGTTTTACCTCTTTTATAATTTCAATGTTTCTCATTGAAGAAATGAGCAGCAAAGTTTCAAAACTTCAAAACTGCACTTACTACAAATGGTAACGTCCCTAAAATCAGCTGTTTATTGAACTCTGAGCGTGACCGCAAAATGAAGTATCGTTTGAGTTCACGCAACACAAACATAAAAGTTGCCTACATTGTGATGCCTCTGAGAAGAAAGTAAATTTTTGTCTTTTCGTTGAGATCAGCTGCTATTTTTATAAGAATCTTGTTTGTTCTTCTGTCAAATGTGTTAACAAAAATTAAATGCAATAAATCCGAAAATTTGCAAATAAACAGGAATTGTTTATGATGATGATGATAACATGTTCACAACTCGTTATTAAAACAACTTGTTTCGTATCTTCATATAAATTTAAAGCATTGGGTATGTAACCAACATTTTCCGTAAGTAGGTACATAGATACATACTACATAGGTAGGTAGATTTTCATAGAAATTCAATTCAAAGTTTTATCTGTCCATCTCATTGTGCGACTCTGTGACCTCGCGGCTTTTATCCGTATCAAAGAAGATAACAAAACCGACAACCAATCAGAAGAGTTAAATCCACATAATAAATAATAAATCTCGGCTAATTCCAAAAATAGTCTACCTTTGTAATAAGCCGACATTTATATTTTTTTCAGAAATAGTTTCCGTAGGTATTTTTTATCGTTGTTCCGGTTAAGAATTTATTTATTTTATTCATTAATGTATTTATTAGTCCTGTCATTGGTTTTTTCTTGGTCACTATGTGTTGAAATTATTTGTTTTGTGACTGGTTTTTATTCTGTAAGTAGCCTTAAAAAGCGACAGACACAACTGGTGACAGAACCAGAGTGGTTAATGGATTCAGTGACCAAGAAAGAAGCAGTGACATGACTACAGAATAAACTAAGCAAAATAACTTCACTAAGAACCAAAGTAGTATTTACCAACATGACTGTCATCATTGTGAAAGGTTTGAATTTTCACATAAAAAATGAACCCTAAAAATTTGTCGGAAATTTCAAAGGATTTTATTATGCTTTGAATTGATTTTTGCTCAGTGATTTGTTGTACGTCGTGCAGTCAACTTCCTAGTTCCTGTTAAGAGTTCCGTTATTTCGTTTCGAGTGATCATCATGACGTCCTACCCTACAGTAATGAGGAATACGACCGAGACGCGACGATATGATTTTGTGTGTTGGTGCCGCGCCGAACTATGATGAACTATTGGGTTGGCACATTGAACCATTTTTGTGACCATTGTGAATGTATGATGTCATTTATAAGAGTGACCATGTGATTTTTTAACTCGATCATTAGTGCTTTGTGTTGGATACCTAAGTAGTACCTAGAATAGGTACCTATACCTACTAATGGTGTAAAGTGGTGTTTGTTATTGTCAATTTTCAAAATTTTACGGATCTGCCTACCTAACTAAGAGAAGACATTAAACGGTATGTAATCTACCTAAGTAGTTGCTAATTTTACCATAAAATTAAAAACATTGTTACCAAGAGACGAATAGGTAATTGGATTAGCCATTGGATAAGTACCTAGGTAGTTATTAAATAAATATCTACTTAGTTTCGTTTGTAGCACAAGCTACAAACGAAACACCATGGCTTGTGTAAATATCGCAGTCAGTAGGTATGTAATGAAAGTACGTCAAAAGATACCTACATACACTAACCTAGGTAGGTATCTAGCCTAGCTTAGCAGACAATTTGAACTCACGCGAAACTTTGTAGGTAGGTAACGCAATTAGAAACATTGTTAACAAAATAATAAGGGTTGAAAATAATAATTCTTAGGAGTTGTACCCCCACAACTGTTAATTTTCATGGTCGGAATCTCCTCGTTCAGGCTTAAAATACTAGTTCCTGGGCACCCTGTACAACTCTTGCATTGTTCCTATAACGACCTATGCTGTCAAACATGGTCCCTAACTTAAGGAAACACTAGCAGGCTTTAAATATGTCAACACAGCATTTGAAGCAGCGTGTTAAAAATAAAGAAAAAACACAAAATAAACAGAAAGGTTTAAAGAAAGAAAACAAAAATAGCAGACATTACCTACACAATTAAGAAACTGAAATGGAAATGGGCGGGTCATCTCTTAATGTCAAGAGCAGAAAAATGGACCAAATAATACTAAATAGATGGGCAAATATTTAGTACTATTCCGACTACTCCTCAAAAAGAAATATAACACGTGTTTCGCTTCTCCAAGACACCCTCAGGAACAATCGACTCCCTCGTATTTCTACTCTGTTGAGGAATTTATGACATACAGGATTATTTTATTTATATTTTGACTTTTGTAGTATTATATTTTTTTATGTTATTGTGTAATTTTGTAAAAATAACTTATTTTAATAGTTATTCTTAATTTAATATTTTGTGTTTAATACCTGTAATTAAATCATAGTGTACATTCAAATAAGAGTTATAAAATGTTTGTTACTGAATAAATAAATTGAAATTAAAAATATATTTTTGTCTATAGGGTATTTCTATAGCTAAATGTTATTTTTGAATATCCTCGCGGGAGATAGTCGTCTGAGACGTCTGATTCGTCTTCGTAGTCGTATGCTACGAAGACAGTTGTAAAACGAGAAGCATGTTATGTGAGACCGAAACAACCTACTTCATTACATAGTATAAAACAAAGTCGCCTCCCACTGTCTATCGGTCCTGATGTATGCTTAGATCTTTAAAACTATGCAACGGATTTTGATGCGGTTTTTTTTAATAGATAGAGTAATTCAAGAGGAAGGTTTATATGTATAAAACATGCATAATATAGTAGAGAAACACTGATAGTTTAAGAGGTTTCTAATGTGGTGTCGTAAATAAACACATTTTTTGCGCTTACATTGCAAACGCTGGCTGAACCCTACGAGATAGATCAAAATATTGTATTACAGTATTGTACACCTTAAAAAGGTCTACACAAAAGTCCGCAATGGTATATGTCTATCTCTTAGTCTATGTTATTCTCTTAGATAACGTTGTATATAAAGACATTCTGTAGTATATTTAGTATCAGCATTGCACCCGTGCGAAGCCGGGGCGGGTCGCTAGTAAAGTATAAAATCAATGTTACGGTGTTCCGAAACGAAATGAGGCTCAGCCCGTCAACTCATACATGTTTTGACAGATCAAGGTCTGTACGATAATAAAAGTCGACTGTATACATTTTTGTGTATTTTATAATAAATATAAATTAAATCACTAGTCCTACGCTCTTAACAGATGACTCTTAACAGACGGGTGTCAGATACTTTAAGGTTTAGTAGACTCTGGTACAATCTAGATATAACCTTCCCCTACGTCAATTACTTACGAACGATGTCCAAGCCACACAGCACAGCAGTCTATTACTTTGTCTCCTTACACATACAGGACATAATGCAAATATCACACACAGTGGCGAGAATTACTGTATTCTATTAAATACGACAAGTTTAAACGAAAATCGATAGTGTCCGTTTACGAAAAAACGAGACGTTTCGCTCGCGACAATTGATGCACAAATATGTGTATCCTTTGCAAGGTCACAGTTAGGACTCTAATATTTAAAATTTGTATATTCATTCATAAAACTCACTGGTCATTAAACTGTCCATTCATTCAGCTGACAGTTGACAGCTGACTAATCGCACGAACGATAATTGCTTATGTCAAAACTGAACAAGGTCAGAATGGTCTTCAAGAAATAGAAGCCTATTGCCACTATGTAATAAGACCCCTGCTTTATTATGTTGATTTTAAATAACTTCTGCTGCTTTATCGTGTCAGTATCGTGTAGTTATTAAGAACCAGTGCGGATAAAGTCTTTTTGTGCACTTGGTACATCTTCGAACTTATTAGGTTCTACGACACGCCGATTTTAGCATAATTCCTCCACCGTTTCACTCGTACTTACTTGTATGTATAGAGAATATACATTTTCGAACAAAAAATCAATTCATAGATGCTTGATCCGATTCCACCCCACGACGACCTTAAGTAAATAAGTACCTAGTCTAACGAATTTACCAGTACCATTTTGTTCTATAACTTTTTGCCATCTTGTAGGTAGGGACATGATCCCATTGCTATAGAAATTTTGGGACTTCTGATCAAAATACCGCGACAAGTGGTTTTGGCAGTCCTCTCGTGATGTTAACCTAACACTGCCTAAAGAATTCTGAAGAGACCGAAACAGGTGGAAATCTGAAGGTCATGACTATACGGCGGATGCATTAACACCTCCCAGCCAAACTCTCTTAATTTTTGCTGAGTAGCTAAAGATGTGTGAGGTCTAGCGTTATCATGATGAAAAACCACACCCCTTCTGTTGATTAATTCCGGCCGCTTTCTCTCAACTTCTTGCTTTAATCTCATCAGTTGTTCGCAGTAGAGTTCAGAATCGATGGTCCTGCCTGGTGGTAAAAGCTCATAATGAATAATGCCCTTCCAATCCCACCACACACACATCATCACCTTGTTGCGAGTTAACCCGGGTTTCGAAACAGTCTGTGAAGCCTGACCGGCCTTTGACCACGACCTTTTTCGCACGTTCTTGTCGTACGTGATCCACTTTTCATCACCAGTTATCAGCTTCTTCAAAAATGGTTCGGTTTCATTACGTCGTAATAAAGAATCACAAATGAGTACACGGTTCATTAGGTTTCTTTCAGTGAGCTCGTGAGGTACCCAAATATCGAGCTTTTTTGTGTAACCAGTTTTTTTTTCTAATGCACCAAAACTGTTTTGTGGTCAATTCCCAGTTCTTCAGCTACGTCGTAACTACTGATTCGGCATATCAGTAGTTACGACGTAGCTGAAGAACTTCTTGCTCTTCTCTTGCTCCACTTTTTCAAAAATGACATCCATTTTATCCGTAATAGGGCGACCAGAGCGACGGCCATCTTTGACATCAAAATTTCCGGATTGAAAACGCTTAAACCAACATTGTGCTACTCTCACAGACACTGCACTAGGTCCATAAACATCGCAATTTTTTTCGACGTTTGCGTTGCATTTTTACCTTTTTTGTACTAAAATTTTAAAATGTTTCGAATTTCTTCATTAGATTCACTCATCTTGACAGTACGAAAAACAATTAAAAATCACACATTTTCCTAATTTGAATTTGGAATTATATTCTTTAAATTTTTAACTTTTAATGATACCAAAACCAGCCAGATACAAATAGTATAGCCAAAGAGATTTTATTACAAGTTCATACATACTATAATGCGAAAAGACTTATTCCCCAACCTAATATATAAATATCAGGCGATGTAATTCTGATACTTACTATCAAAACATCGATACTAACAGCTTTCAGTTTCTATTAACTAATTGTTAATACGAAAGGTTGATGGTTGGTTGTCATACATGCTGTCATATGAATAGAAACTGAGATAAAACGAACGTAACGAATACCAATCCAAGAAATACAATTTGATAAACACTGGTTTTTACTCACGTATTATTTTGTCAATGGAGGCACCGACACTGTCCGTTCTGTCAGGTCCGTGAATTGAGTTTTTATTAAACAATGGTATGAATATTATAATCTACTACTTACTTAACAAAATAAAGGTAGGAACTTCAGTAAAAAATAAAATCACCTAAAACTAGATAGGTATATAATAAAGTTAAATCATTCTTCTAAAACTAATTTATGTATGGTGTACTGTACCTAGGTACCTACTTTTTACCTACTTTACCTACTTACTTCTTTTAACATATTTTGCATTTGACGCAACCGCTTTAAATAGTGTTTTATTTGATACAACACGTTTTTTAAAATCAGTGCAGCTCGAGTTTATGTTGAAAAAACATACAGCTCACTCTTCACAGTCTCTAGACCAAGGCGGTTTCGTTCATTGGTCCATATATTCCCGCAGAGCCCGCAGACGCAGATACAGACAGCGAGCGAGGAGCGCGCGCAAGTTTTGCGTTTGAGGGATTTCATATGCCTACTTTTGTAGGCGCTTGTGACCAGTAGTACCGACTTTGTTCAAAATACCGGACATTGTTCTGTCCGGTATGACCATTTATTTTTTACCGGAAAGGCCTCGAAAATACCGGACTGTACGCTTAAATACCGGACATCTGGCAACCCTATTCACACAATCAACAAGTTAATACGTGAGTAAAACCCGTGATTATCAAAATGTATTGTACAACTCACGAAAGTTTTCAAAGTGAAAAAACCAAGAAATAATGCCTATTGCTATCGAAACGTATAGACATTAATTGTATCAAGAGTTCCATAATAGCCTTGCAAGTAACTCACGCTCCAGGACCTTCCCACGTCCAAGTGACAGTATCCTTCGCGTTAGGATACCGGATTGTGACAGGCTGTACCGGCACTCCAGGGTAGAACCCGCCGGATTTGAAGGTGATGAGGCAAGACCGGTTCGTGCATGTACCTTCCGGGAAGATCAGGATCTGGAACATTGTTTTAGAACCTTGAGCATTTAACGTTATAATGCCGCTAGTCACGGTAGTGATCTGCAGCAATTGAGCTACCGAAAGATCGTTTAAACGGTCCTCAGATAACCAAACTGTAAATATGCCGGACATTTCACACAGCATCATCTGGCCTTAAAGTAAGCAGATCTTGTGTTATGGGTTCCACATGACTGATATACATACATTTTTTTGAATAAATACATATTATACATGGAAACACTCAGACCCGATACAAATACTTGCAAAACATACAAACATTTTCCTCTCGGCGGGAATCGAACTCGCAACCTTATGCGTCTATCTATACGAGTATTACTTTAAACAGATTGTTTTTTAGGTCGAAAGATCACGTACACGAAAGACTTAACATACTTTCATGTTATACTAGCTTCTGTCCACCGCTTCGCACGCGTGGTACCTACACAAAAAGTATCCTATATGCTATTACAAGTCATAGACTACATCAATACCAAGTCTATCGTAAGTCGTGTATTATCGCATTTTGTGTCTTATATCACTGACATAAAAGTTACAGCATCAGTCATCTATAAATGAAACTCTAAACGCTGATTATTACGTGACCTTGTATTGCTTCTTTTCATTATGACTGATGAACGAGCCCATACAAAACGCAGATATAATTGGATTCGGCAATAGAGAGAAAAATATTTCCATTCATTCCAATAACCCATTTTCCTATTGTTATGGAAAACGACGAGCATTGTATGTAGGACAATGGTATACCCGAGAGTTCATTTTCGTGGAGCTATTTTCATACCAAACATTAACTCCCTCCTGCAAACCTTAGTAGTTGAGTTTCAGGAATTTCTTACGTATTGCATATAAACACAATACGAGTCTTCTGTTATTATTGCCCAGTCCACCCAAAGTTTGTTTGACAGAGATCGCTGTTAGCGATAAGGGCCATTGTATTGGCTGGGTCGGAGTGTTATAAAGTTGTACGTATGTATTTACGAGTAAGTTTTGGTTCCCATAGAACAAGCTATGCTTAGTTTGGGGCTAGATGGTGCTATGTAAATAGTATATCAATTTATTAATTGTGGATGTTCGGAAATCTCGAAGGATAGGGACGGTTGGAATGGAAGGATCAGGAGGGGACCTTTACCTTGCAGTGGGAAGATATAGGTTAACGAATGAATGTATAGATCCTTACTAATATTAAAAATTTGAAAGTAACTCTGTCTGTCTGTCTGTCTGTCACGTTTTCACGCCTAAACCGCTGAACCGATTTTGATGAATTTTGGTATAGACATAGATGGGACCTTGGAGAAGGACATACACAAGGCTATTTTTTATGTAGGTACCACGCGTGCCAACTCGCGGGCAGCAACTAGTATTATATAAATATATGCCGTGTGTTGTGGAGCCATAACTAAATAGACTAAGACGTGAGCAATGTCAATTGTTGGTGGTGAAAGGTCAACACCTCTCACCTCTGATTATTTTCAAAGTTATCTTGGATTGATGGAAATGGCATGTGCAAACGCAGTCTCTCTACCCGCTGTGATAAGACCATGTTGCCAAATCGTCTTGTAAACTTGTTATACGAATCTCTCTGCGCTTCATTGGACAAACCAGGGTTGTTTGACCCAGACTAATGGAGTCAAGATCTCCGAAGGCTATAAGAAACACCTTCGAGTCGCAACTATCGACATACATTATATATATCCCGAAATGATATAGGTACAACCTCGGTTTGTTTCGTTTGTACCAAGGCTGTTCATACCTAGCCAGTTAATCAGTGATAACGACTTGATAATTTAAAAGATATCAATATGCAATAATTGGACATCGACAACGATCCCTTAAAGCCAAGTACCCCTGACTCCCTGACCTTCAGTTGACTGGATTATTCGTATGGCTTTTTAGCATTCGGAAGAATGTGGAATTAATAAATTACATCATCATCTTCGTGCCTTTATGACCACGAACCACGGCTATCTTTGACGGCCTCTGTGGCGCAGTGGGCCAAGGCCCGGCTGAGATGAAGAAGGTTGCGGGTTCGATTCCCGCCACGATACAAATGTTTGTATTATCTGGAAGTATTTGTCTCGGGTCTGGGTATTACAAAAAAAATATATAAAAAGTATATCGTTCAATCAATCTCAATCAAATATTATTTATTCAATAAAATGACAAGGACCACTTTGAATCGTCTTCATATATGCTAGGAATCTCGGTGTCGGTTCTTCCTAACACTAGTTCAAGAATCTGGCAAGAAACTCGTCCGGTCTTAAAGAAATACTTATTTGTATGATCTTTACCAATTTGCGGACGCCGAGTCGAGTTGGATTAGATTAATTATATCAGTCATGTGGTACCCATAACACAAGCTCTGCTTACTTTGGGGCCAGATGATGTGAAATGTCCGGCATTATCATTACTTACTATTATTATCCTCTGAATAACACTATTAATATGTATTAAATACATTAAATGTACGTATGTATGTACATCATAAACATAACCCTCCGTTGATTCGCCGTAGTCGGGTAATAATATGTTCATTATGAAGGTCTTATATTATACTGATATTATATACGTACTAATAAATAAATATAAATACCTAAATAAATAAATATTGCCGGACATTTCACACAGCGTCATCTGACCCCAAAGTAAGCAGAGCTTGTGTTATGGGTACCACATGACTGATATAATAATTACACTCTTTTTTTTTGTATACATAGAAACACCCAGACCCGAGACAAATACTTGCAAATCATACAAACATTTGTCTCGCGGCGGGAATCGAACTCGCAACCTTCTGCGTCTCAGCCGGACCTTAGTCCACTGCACCTCAGAGGTCGTCTTATTAAAGCTAAGACTAGGACACGCCTGGTGTGTGTTATAAAGGACACACACCAGGGTGCAAGCAGCCAGCGTGCCACCAGCAAATCTTACAAAATTTAGCAGCCGGACCTTAGTCCACTGCACCTCAGAAGTCGTCTTATTAAAGCTAAGACTAGGACACGCCTGGTGTGTGTAATAAAGGACACACACCAGGGTGCAAGCAGCCAGCGTGCCACCAGCAAATCTTACAAAATTTAGCTTCATGATAAAGGAATACAATGTCTGGCGATTTATCACATCACCAGACAATAACAGCTGATGCAGAGCCAAAAATAGACGTAAACACCAATGACCTTGTCACGATGCAATGTCAGGTGTGTGAACCAAACACTTGGCGTGCTCTTTGGCAAGCGTTCGTTCCTCGTGCCATTGGCTCTCTCTTGGTCATTGCATTAGGTTAATGGCCTGAATGTCAATTCTGCTGAATCGTTTTAAAATGATTATAGTGTCAATGGTGCTGAAAAATATACGAAGATTGAGCAGCGTAGGCGAATAACAACAATCTTAAAAGCAAGGCCCCTGTTATGTATAAGCCATTAATTATGTAGAACTAGAGCACGGACATAGAGAGCACTGGTAGTTTAGTGGAGTAGCCCCTTCTGATCCCAAGGCCGGTCGTAGGGTTTGAATCCGGTGCACCAATAGATCTTCTATTCGTTAAATATATGGGCACTACACCAGTACTCTTATAAGATGAAGAATGATATCGTGAGTAAACCGGCATGTCGTAAAACCTAAAAAAATGTTTGAAGATATGTGCCAAGTGTATGAAAGAAGAATGATTTTGTATACACTTGGAGACGTGTTTGTATCCCTCAAGTACCTACCGAAGTCTTGATATCGTGTCAGGAACAATAGAAAAGTTCCATGTTCGGCAGCAGTAGTAGCTTTCAGTTACTATTGATGAACTGGTATTACGAAAGGATGATGTCGATAGTAACACATTCTGTCATATATGATGGAAACCGAACGTACATAATACTAATCCATTAAACAATGCCTATTGCTAATCAAAACTGATAGACATTGATTGTATCAAGAGTTCCATAATCGCCATACTGTTAACTGTGTTCCTGCCATGCTATTATGTAACTTGTATCTGAGTGTGTCAAAATAAATTTAATTCATTAAATGTCAAAAGCAAATGTCATATTTTAGTGGGTTTCAAAGAGTTAAGAGTGAACAAGTCGATTATCTTTCTATACAAACGGCGAAGGGTGATCACTCCACCGTCTGATGTTAAACAATCAAAATGAAGAGTGATATAAATTTATCTCGTCATAATCTACACTTGTATCGTAACAGAATCTAAAAAAAGGTTCGGGTTTGAAAGATACAAGCCTCAAAACAAACGTATTTCAACACTGATTTTAGCACACCTTTGGGCGTAAATATGTAGCATACGGAGCACGTAAACTCCAAAATGATTCCGATACAAGCATAGTTTATTTATTCAAGAGCTCAAATAACTTTATTTAGAATAGATACATTCAGTAGTTTTTTCATGAGAACCCTTCAGCTAAAGACTGTTCACGATTTTACGCGGTCGTTTTATGCACAAATCGTAGTCTAATCTGATCATATGGTTAGAAATCATTATAACACTATTTCCTTACTGCTTATCACTATATTTCGTGCACGTCTATCCTTGTCTCGCACTGTGCTAGGTGAAATAGCATACATTTTATCTGCCCCCACTGATGAGTTTGAGCCACTGACTTGTGTATTCTTAAAGGATGAAGGTAAGCATAGTGAGATAATCGGCATAAACTCCGACAATTAAAATTTCATACGTTGTGTGCCAATAGTGCCATCTAATCCGGATTAGGTAGAGATAAACCTATGTTACTCAGTCCAAAATGGACCAGTTTCTCAGCAGAGGAAATATTTGAAAGCTGGAGCTTCAGATCATATGGGACCAAAATGTCAAGGAACATGCCCCGAGGACAATCAAAGTGATTGCATTTGGATGACTTTTATCAGCATTTAAGCACAATGTTGCAATACAAGCATGAAATAACTTACTTGGTATTGAACTATTTTTTTTTTTTTCTCTCAGCAGTTTCAATAATGGCGGCTAATGGAACTACTAAGACTTTTTGTGTCAGTAGTCTCATCAACTGACTAATGTCTGTATGATCTTTAAGTTTTTGTATCGGTT
The DNA here is from genome assembly GCA_948098915.1 of Lampropteryx suffumata. NCBI lineage: Eukaryota > Metazoa > Arthropoda > Insecta > Lepidoptera > Geometridae > Lampropteryx > Lampropteryx suffumata. Next base: position 2,376,794 of record OX402560.1, read on the forward strand.
CTAGGTGTTTATATGTATTTAAAAATATATATATAAGAAGTACATCAGTCATGTGGTACTCATAACACAAACTCTGCTTACTTGAGGGCCAGATGATGATGTGTGAAATGTCCGGCATTATTATTATTATTTATATTAAGGGACTTCTGGGTATGGTAGTTCCAAGACACCACAACTCATTATTCTGTGAAAACAGTGACCTTATTATATCTCAATAGTTTCCAACTTTCCAGGTACAGTTATGACATCAAAGGTGAATTACCATCACTGGCGAGAACCCGATGCTATTCATCGAGACACGTGTTGCGAGAAACTCCAAAGCTTTAGCTTTGTTTATCAAACACAGCTTTGTTTATCGAACAAATATTTGTTTTATTCGATGCTTGATATCTGTTTGTAAATAAAGCAATGCGAAAACCGATTAAGGCGTGACTGCGCAGAAAAATATGAACTACTAAACCTTTCGCGTAAAACGCCGTACGAGTTTTTTTGCTGTTTAACTCTCAAGCTGTCTTATGCCTACAAAGGCGAACCAGTCGATCATCTCTCTATACAAACGTCGAAGAATGATCATACCACCGTTCAACACATAAGGGTGTGTTTAACATCAACAACCAAAACTAAGAGCAGTATCTCCCCTGCTGTCTAGGCGACTAGAAGAGTTTCCATGCTCCCCCCAAGGGAGACACCAGAGGAAACAAGTCCCCTAAGCCAATTTCGGGAATTATTTTCTTAAGAAAACCTTATAATTAAATATCTATACTTTACGGATCGGAACGGTAGGTAATTAGGTATATCTTTCGTTCTAGGTTGAAAATATACATTGATTATCAGCCTTAAAAACTCACGTAGACCGTTAGCGAAGAGAAGAATGCTGAGGTGGCATTAAGTCAATAACATAAGATACAGAATGCAATGATTCACGAATCTATTCATATTGAAGTAACTAACGATTATTACGTCTTGGTCAGTTTACAGCCGGCGGCTATGTAATTAGACCATGGTCTACAAACGAAAAAATGATTATATTTGAACTAGTTGCTGCCTGCGGCTTTTTGCACGCGTCGTACCTACGTGAAAAGTACCCTCTGACGACCTCTGTTGCGCAGTGGGCCAAGACCAGACTGAGACGCAAAAGGTTGCGGGTTCAATTCCCGCCGCGAGACAAATGTTTGTAATCTGCAAATGTTTCAAATGTTTGTAAGTATTTGTCTCGGGTCTAGGTGTTCCTATGTATAATATGTATGCATTTAAAAAAGTATATAAGTAGTACATCAGTCATGTGGTACCCATAACACTAAATCTGCTTACTTTGGGGCCAGATGATGCTGTGTGAAATTTCCAGCATTATTATTATTACCCTTCATTAAGATCCGTTCATCTGTTTAGCAGTGAAATGTTAGGTAACAAATAAACAGACAAACAGAGACACTTTTAAATTTATATTGATATGAATGGATAGGTAATTGGTCATTCCTCAAGCAGATAACGGGTTCACTATTTCACTTTCAAAACTTCGAGAGCACTGGTGGCCTAGTGGTAGCGGCTCCGCCTTTCGCGTTCCGCATCCTGTCATGCACCAAATTATTCTTATGTTCAAAAATGGACTTTAAAACGGTGAAGGAAAACATCGTGAGGAAACATGTCGTAGAACCTATAAAGCAATAAGACATGTGCCAAGTGCACGAAAGGTGCCTCTGAGGCGCACTTTATGTTTATTTCCATAACATACATAACTAATCACACGATAAGAAGAAGAAGAAGAAGAAGACATTTAAAACGTTCGTGAGTTTTACTACTTATACATATTGATAAACACGGGTTTAACTCACGTATTATTTTGTCGATGGAGTCACCGACACTGGGGGCCTACTCTTGAAATCGATAAACGATATATCGGATCAATATCCATATAATCTAAATGGTCATCCTATCACTAGATCTACAACTGTTAAAGACTTGGGTGTCACATTTGATTCCAAGCTAACATTCCATGTGCATATCACATCCACAGCCAAAGAATCCTTCCGTAGGCTGAGCTTTGTGTTGAGGAACGTCCGTGACTTTAAAAGCAGTCACGTCATAAAGCTTTTATTCTGCACGCTCGTACGGAGTAAGCTAGAGACTAGCTCATGTGTGTGGCATCCATATGAAAGCACATATACCCTCTTGTTGGAAAAAGTCCGAAAGGCTTTTCTTCGTTTTCTTTACATTGGTTTTACTCTCGGTCCGCGAACGCGAGCGGCAACGAGCTACCGCGGATCAAATTCACCCTGATGTAGATTCTCTAGATAAATTTAAACAGGGCGTCTATTCTGCGAAACGATTTCGATGTATCGAAACGATAATGTCGTTGAACTGTATGGCGAACGGACAGTTGTTTCGTATATATATATATATTTTAACCAGTATGGATACTACCCTTACATGTACCCGACAAGGTTCCTTATGGGCTGCTTAGGCTACAACAGTTTAGAAGTTAGAAGGGCGAACAACCAATTGATTACCATGTGCAAGGTTCTCTGTGGTAAGATCGATGCTCCTGATCTCCATGATGACTTGGCGAGGCTCTATGTCCCCAACAACTATTGCAGTATCAGAAAGCACCGACTGTTCCAGGAACCTTCTTCTCGCACGGTTGCGTACGCACAGTCTCCCATTGCACGTACTCTTTCTGCACTAAATGCCCTCTTGAATGAGAGCCCAGAATGTGATGTGTTTGCGGACGGATGGAAGGTGATTATATCTGAATGTTTGAGATTCTGTGAGAAGTCTGTTTGAGTGTGTAGATAGATGCTTACCTTACAACCAGTTAATATTTTTATTTGTATTTTCAGTTAAGGTTTCTAGTATTGTTCTTTTTTAATTAGTGCTATTGACATGTTCGTACTAATTAATAAATAATAAATAAATAAATATTCGTGCAAAACCCTACTCCTAGTTACATCATTTCGACTCGTTTTGAGCGATGGAACGATCGATATTACTTTAGACGCTCGACGTCGCGTCGTATCGTACTCCTCCATATTAATTTGAATTTTAAAACGAAACAACAGTTCGCCATACATTTCAACGACATTATCGTTTCGATATATCGAAATCGTTTCGCAGAATAGACGCCCTGTTTAAATTCATCTAGAGAATCTTCATCAGGGTGGATTTGATCCGCAGTAGCTCGTTGCCGCTCGCGTTCGCGGACCGAGAGTAAAACCAATGTTTATCAAAATATGTAGATAATGGATTACCTGTGGCCAGTCTTCTTTAGAAGTAGCTCGCTCTATGATCTCCTTGATAGTATTCTGCCGTGAATTGGGGTCATCTCGCCAGACATACACGGGCTGCGTATAGTTGATCAGCTCTGGAAGTACACAAAAACTAACATAAGAAAAGACTGGTCTCGGCATAAAAACAGCGTCTACTATCAAAACAGCAGGCGTTATTTTGATTCGTAGTCGATTTACTGCTGTAGCATACATAAGCATAATCAAATTGTTATTACCATGTACATTGTTATATTGTGTCCCCAGTCCCGGTACTAGGGTATCGAATCGTATCAGCAAAGATATACCTATTTATTCATTTATATTAATTTATATTAGTGGGTATGATAAAAACACATATTAACCTGTTTCAAGAAACATATCTTAAATAGCGGTTTTATTGTGTTCTCTTACTTGCACAGTAATAGCAATAGTGTGCGAGTGAGATAGCATGACTAAAAACGACGTTTACGATTCTTTATCTGTTTTTGCAAATTTTACACGTTTTTGCAACACTTTGCCTAAAATGGTAACACATAAGGGTTATGAAAAGACTAAAGACTAAAATAAGTATCCATGCTTTTTAAAAATTAAATAAAGATATCTAATCATGCAATGATATTACTAGGCATGTGACTTTGAAGTTCTAAACACTATTTAATTTTTAAAACTTTCGTGGTTGTACTATACAGTTTGATAAACAATGGTTTTATTCGTGTATTATTTTGCCGATGGATTGCGGACCGTGCAAGCGGCAACTCACGGACCGCGGATCAAACTTACCCTAATGAAAATTCTAGATGAATCGAAAGTATCGGTGCATCCAATTCAAATTTCAATTTCAATTCAAATTCAAATTCAAATTCAAATTTGTTTATTTCAGTCGCCAAACATTACAATTTATAACCTTGGTGGGAACCTTCTTTTAGGTACGAAGTACTTGTGCCAGATGGTTCCGGTCTTCCATATCCATATTAGTGGCTATATCATAAAAAGAATAAAAACTATTGTACCCAAATATACATATCTGTAGATTACACTAAATTAAATAAACAAAAACAAAAACCAGACACAAATACTAAATAATAACAAACTATACATTTTAATACCTAAAAATCTCTTGTGTGTATTAGAGTCGACAATATAATACGTGAGTAAAACTCGTGTTTATCACAATTCTAAACACAAATAGAGCCTTTAAACACATTTCTCCACTATCTGTTTACCTGAACATTTCTACTACATCAAAATCTGAATAAATCTTATATACTGGAAGTGCATACGGAATAATGCAGCTAAGCGTGATAGGGTGGAATAGGGTGGAATAGGGTCAAATCGGTCTATAGGTTAAAATGTTAGAACGCCGCATTGCTGTAAAGCTTTCGGTTTTCTAAGGCTAAGTACAGACCAAACTGAAATTTTACGATTCCGTCTGAAAAATTCAGTGAATTTTCGTGTACGGAAGTTTAAGCTTACTCTAGTTTTCGTCTCAGCGTTAGACCGGCATTTTTATTTGATATATTCTTAGAAATCTTACGTCTGTGAACATTGCTAGTAATATTCATTATATCATACGCTGAGCACATATTTTATGCAAAGGGCCAATTAAAAGTTTCCATAATGACAGTTGTTATAAAGCAAATTCAAAATAATTATTTGACGTAAGATTGATAATAGCGTTCTCCGACGGTCTTAGGTAAACAATGTAGGTAATTGGGAAAATTGCTAAGTAGAAAGCATTGTATAAAAACATTTTAGGTACAGTTATATCGAAAAATGATAGTATTTTACACTTACTGCATTGAACCACTTAGATGGTCGCTGTAAAATAGCTCGGTACAGTCACGTAGAAACGAAGGATGATACACGATTTACGATCTGGAGCCAAGTATAGATTACTAGATAGTATATTGATAATAAATTTGTAGTGTAGTAAAAACTATTTTATTACTTTCCATACTTTCCAAAGAAAATAATAATAGTATTTTGTCAGCGACTTTTTTTGCTGTCAGCAAAAACACGCGAAACACTCCCTCCCGCCGGCAATTGAAAAGCCATGCAAAGCGTTAGTAAAAAGTAACATTACCTTTATTACCTTTAACTAACGCTTTGCATGCGTCTGCATCGTGTCTAACTCTTTGGAAATAGATTGGCGGAATGGTACTAAATATTTATCCATCTATTTAATGTTTTGAATTCATAAGCGGTTATTAATTTTTAATTTGGAAATATTCGAAATGTTAATGTTATGAGGGATGAACGTCAAGTGACGAGAAGAGTGTAAGATATGAATGTGGATAGAAACAAAAGTAGATGCCAAAGCCAAGCCAAGAAAAGATGGACGGATTGTGTGAAATACAATATGAGTAAGAAAGTCGTAAGTATTGAGATGCCGGCTGATAAAGGAAAATGGAAAAAAGAAACTGTTCCGACCCCAAATAACGTAGGATACGTGCAGGAAGATTTTGATGATTGATATAATCAGTCTACAGTGAGAGTTAATTGTAAGCTTGTACGGGAAAATAATTAGAATATTCTAAAAAACCCTATAGACTTGTAGTTTTCAACCCTTTGCTAGTTAAATAAGGAAGGGTGGATAAATCTAGTTGTGAGCTAGGTGGCGTGACGAGCCGACCTTGAATCAGATCCTGACGATAATAGAAAGGTAGCTGTGAAGAAGCCATACTTCGCACGACACTTGGTGTTAAGAACGTTACAACTGGCTGGCTAAACATTTTATAGTCTTGCTTTTATACAATTAAGAGGCGAACAGGCTTACGGCTCGCCTGGTGGTAAGCAGTTACTGTCGCCGAGATTTACAACACCAGAAACATCGCTGATGCGTTGCCTGCCCTCAAGGATTTCTATATTTGTCATGTTGATAACCTTAGAAAAACTAGATTAAAAAAAAACATATGGCGGATAGCCTTTACAATTTAAAATAAAACATGCTCATTCAGACCCTACAATGCCAGAAATAAACACAAGAGAGCAGAAAGCTATACGCTGCTAGCGCGTACAATAGGACAAAGGTGTAACGCTCGCGACGCTAGTCAAAGCTTTTCAATACCTATACAAAATAGTGAACTAAGAATTTTCACCTTTATTTCTATAGATAAAAAGACTCAAAATGTTTTGTCTGGTTCTTTGTAAAGGACATTGGTTGAAAAGAAAAAAATGTTTTGTCAGACATGTCATGGCTGTTTGACATAATGTAGGCTTTGTAGTTTTCAATGGCTGAATTAGTCTCAGGTTTTTCAGGTGAGGCAACCGACCTTTCGTCACGAAAAGTATGTTATCAAAGCATAGCTTAAGCAGGATAACATTAAACAAATCGTGATTGTAACTGAATTGTAGAGCCTAACCTTCCGTAGCCACCTGCAGCATACGTCAAACAAAGATATAATATGGTTAGAGTTACGCTAAATTACCATTCTCTCTCTTTTTTCTATATTAGACAAAAAAATTGCCTATGCATTCAAACATTGCAGAAAAAAAAATTACAAGTAATATAAAGTTAGTAAACCAGCACCACTTTAAATTTAAATTCAACCAAAACCAACCCAAAGTCTAGCATAACTCCAAGAAAATCACCAGCAAACAAGATAATTATCAACGCAGCAGTAACCGAAGAACACACTTCTCATAAAGAAGAAACATTCAGGTTAGTAGAATTTACCAGCATACTCGTACAGGTATAACCCACCTCACTTCTAACTTCCAAGAGAAAAAAGCCCAGTACCAAAAAAGTCCAGAACAAGAAAGAAAGAAAGAAAACTTCTCATAAAGAAGGAACATACTCCCAACATAGTTGTCCATGCTCTCCTTCCTGACAATGACTGAGGACATCTTCGTGGCATACACGATGCAGGAGTCCAGGAACGAGGAGTGCGGCGCTACCACCAGGATAGGCGCTTCTTGTCTGCTGGCTTGCCGGCCGCGGATGCTGATGGCCATACCCCCAGCCAAGTAGGACATTTTGCCGATGAAACATATCAGCGGCTTCAGGGCCCTAGGAACAACAAAAAATGGGGAACGGTAAAATGGGATAAACCAAAAAAGGATCAGGGATGAAGAAGCTAATCATAATGAGACGTGTCGTTTCGAAATATCTGCCAAGTAATCAAATATTCAGAACAGAACAGTTATTTAGTAGATAAATTTTGAGAAGTCTCGAGAGATTGAGAATATTTGGAACAGCAGTCGATTACAACAAGTACCTCTATCATACAGTTAGTAGCACGTGTATGTTTAGAAGGTAACGGAACGTACCGCAATATGTCGGTCTGGCAGCTAGCATTAGAACTTCAAGGTCATTGCACAGTTTGAGCTCAAATTATAAACAATTTTTTCTTGGGTAACTGAAATTAGTTGACACTATGGCAGAGTTTTTTAAGTGTACTTCAAAACAAAATTATTAAATTGCTTTCTTAAATGATTCGAAAAAACTAGAATTAAGTAGTACTTCCATACCTAAGTAAGGTGATCAAAATAGGGGTAATACAGTGAACCAAATCAGCTTATCTCCATGATGGCTTCTGTAAGATGTTAGCTGTTGGGAAAGTTGTAGCTACATTGACCTTTCCACCGATCAATCGGATTACACACCCACGTCAAGCATCGTTGAACAATAACCTAGTTTACTATACCTAATATACTATAACTACTACCTGGTATTATGAAGAACGCAAAAAAACTAACGGATCGCTGGCTAGCTAGTTTTTGTGAGCGAATAAGGTACGCGTCATAATAACCAAAAAAAAACTATAATTGTTGTCTCATTTTATTATATTTCGATATGATTATTTATTTATTTTTGTCATAATAATTATTGTCGAATGTCACTTTTTGTTATTCTGTAAAATTTTATACATAATTTTCCATATATTCACCATATATTACCATACCATATACAAATACATATACCATATATTCCACCCCAAGATTGTCTGGCACAGATCACATCTAGCGATAAGACCGCCCATTGTACTACCGTGTAGCTAATCACTGTTTCGTATTTAAATTACCGTCAGTAGTGGATCACATAATATAAGCTATGCTTAGTTTGCGATTGTGTGATATGACTACAAAAATTGATTAAGGTATTTAATTATTACGCCATCGATGTTCAAAGGTAATGTCGGTCGGTCGTTCTATTTTATTCTATTTATTCTACTTTATTTTACTGAATGTTTATAACCGTTTTTTGTGTGTTTTGAAGAAGTTTACTGAATTGAATAGTGAATCCCTGTGATTGTATTGAATAAAACCTATTTGAATTTGAATAGGGAAGACGTTTTTTTATACTTAATTATTTTCGATAACAAGTAACATAACGCGGATCTCTTTTGCTCAATACTGTTATTCAAATCTAATTAATAAGCATGAATTTGTCGTAAATATTTAACAGTAGAAATTTGAACTGTCATCGTCAACGGTTCTAATTGCTTCAAGCTTCGTATCATATCATATTCATATCAACAGAACTTGAAATAGAAAGCGAAAATTGCAAAAGGGAACGAAAGTTATTGGCTCGTGAGTTATAGTTATCTCAGAAAAATAGAATATTGGCCCAGAACGATCACGACATGTTACTAACAGGGCATGTTATGAGAACCATGCGAGACGTCTCTAGATCAAGGTATACAAACAACTGCTTTCAGCAAAAATATTCAAAATCGATATGCTTGCTGCCTTGCGCAGTCGGCGTGTTTACGACCTTTGGCTATAACAAATAAAAACTCGTTCCGTTGCAATTGGCAAGTCAATTTTGTCCAAGCCATTTCAAGGTCTCTGATTTTTTAATTCAGAGAATAATAGCACAATGAATAATGTTTATTTTGTTACATTGATCAAATCAATGCTCGTATATTATTTACATCGAAAAAAATAATATTCAAGAGATCACCTAAAGGTATAATGAGGTATCTACTCGTATAGATAAGTCGAGGACCAATTACATACAAACAAACTAATAAGATGTCAAATAATTTTCCTGCCCAACATTCTAAGTACACTACACACTATATAGTACGTAGAAGTTATATACTTCCTCAATGAGATCATATCAACAAACTACAGACCCACTATAACGGGCTCAAACTTTGACAAAAACTGTTTTCCTGTAGAAGCCAAATGATTTCCTAAAAAGGATTCTTAAGAAAAAAACATTTATATACATGTATACATTTTTTTTAAAGGAATTGTAGCTTAAATCGTTCCCCAGGATGAAATTTATCTCCTTGCCAAATTTTATTGATAAGTTTCACACACACAATCACACCCACCACCTATTAAAATGTTTGTATACAAACGTTCACACCCCATTTTACTCTTTTATGAGAGTTATTTTGAAAAATCCTGAAATACGTGTCCATTTATTTTGCATTTTAAGTATCCAAACCAAGTTTCTAAGAAATCACACCACCCGTAAAAAAGTTCCCATACAAACTTTGACACCCCATTTTATCCCTTTGTTAGGGTTATTTTGAAAAATTCTGAAACACGTGTCCATTTATTTTGCAATTTATTTATTCATATCGAGTTTCAAGCAAATCGCACCACGCGTTAAAAAGTTTCATGCAATGTTTTCACCCCTTTTCACCCTTTTAGGGGTTGAATTTCAAAAAATCCCGCCTTTTTGGGTGGTTTTGCTGTAAAAGGAAGCTACCTTTCAAATTTCAGCTTTCTAGCTTTAGCGGTTTTGGCTCGGCGATGATGAATCAGTCAGTCATTTAGTCGGGTTAAGCACTTTTATATGTATAGATTATGAATGGAATTTTCATTCAGACTTTGAAATATGAGGTTGGTATACCTAACTAAAACTACATAATTCAAGTTAATAGTTCAAGGTCTAATGAATTTATTTCACTGTTGTACGAAGTTTTTACGTAATTATGTTACGAAGTATAAGTAATATAAGAAAGTAATACCTGTATCTCAAATTAAAATGCGGAAGTATTCTTGTGTTCTTACAATATTAAAATAAGCAATTTACCAAATATTATATCTCAGTACCAACATATGTATATTATATTTATTATGATATTATTATGCCAACGTATCATGTTTGTATGATCTGCAAGTATTTGTCTCGGATGTTTTTATGTACTCGTATGTGGAAATTGGGGTTTTCTAACACAAGTATTTTATACTTAAAAGAAAACCTCAAACTTATTGTATCGTAATATTTTGGCTACAGAAATAAATATTTTTAATTTTGAATTTTTTCTTAAGTACTAGGTACATGTACTTAAAAAATGTATATAAGTAGTATATCAGTAATGTGGTACCCATAACACAAGCTCTGCTTACTTTGAGGCCAGATGATACAGTGTGAAATGTCCGGCATTATGTATATTACCGCGACGATTTCATCAATGCATTTAGGTACAATCACCTTGGTTGACCCTACTCACCTTGATCGTACCAGGAAGTTTTTTTTTTGCTAATATTAACATAATGATAATTAAGGTTCCAAAGTCCTACAAGAAACCCGTATTGGTCTGTCTGTCTGTCTGTCTGATAGACACAAAAAAATCTGTGATGGTACGCAGATTCTTTTGCAGACCTTTTTAAGGTGTGCAAAACTGTAGTACGTTATTTTGATCTATCTCGTAGGGTTCAGCCAGCGTTTGCAATGTAAGCGCAAAAAAGTGTGTTTATTTACGACATCACATTAGAAACGTTTCTCTGATATATTATGCATGTTTTATAATTATAAACCTTTTTCTTGAATCACTTTATCTATTAAAAAAACTACATCAAAATCCGTTGCGTAGTTTTAAAGATCTAAGCATACATAGAGATAGACAGACAGCGGGAAGCGACTTTGTTTTATACTATGTAATGATTAACACGATGAGGGGCAGGCGGTTCTAACCTCAACATTTATAGTTAAAAATATGACATCACGGGATCTTTCGTCCAGTTTTGAATCAACTTTGTATCAACTCGCGGCAGTGTGGTTTCAATGCAAGTTTCATATAGTTTGAGTTAACTGTCATATAACAACGGAGTTTTGAAGTCATACCGTCACAGGAATTCGGTTGCCCAATCTTTCCGATTTGGATGTCACGCACATGTGACAAACCTTCCATACGTGACAGAAAGGTATGTGATGTGACAGTAAAGCTAACCCATATCACGGCTCAATCTGTACTGTCATATTCCATACAATTTCAGTAATGTACTGTGACAGTACCGGTGATAGCCGCTATCCAGCTTGTATGGAAATTTTACTGTCGTATCGCATAGTCAGATAGAGAAGGATACCGTCCGTAAACGTGTTAAGGATCCTCGTATCTCTATAAATACTACTAGACGCAAATATTGGATGCTAATAAACAAACAATAAATAATGCTGGACAATTCACACAGCATCATCTACCCTCAAAGAGAGTAGAGCTTGTTATAGGAACCATTATGACTGATATGCTAAACTTACTTTTGTATATACATATTATACATAGAAACACACCCAGAACCAAGACAAATATTTCCAGATAATGCGAACGTTTGGCCCATAGATACCGCGTCTCAGGCGAGCCATCGCCCACTGCGCCACAGAGGTCTACATTATGTATATGAGGACTGTTAATGTTAACATTATAATATTTGTGTCTAGTGATATTTTGATTAAATTAGATGCGAGAGTCCTTAGTATTCAAATAAACAAACCAACTTTAACCTAACAAACCTAACCTACTCTAGAATATCTACGAATCGAAATAACACCAGGCTTTTAAACATAATGACAGTGAAAGAAACCTCCAGAAGGCCACAGTTGTAAGCGTGACCGGACTGAAGGTTCTATAAACCTACACAAGCGCTAATAAAACAAGCCTGCAATCTGATAAAGTTGATGTATCCACTTACTGGTGTAGTTTGATCCAATATAAAAGTTACATTGGCGCGGCGGCGGCGCGACACTCACAAGTCACAACCACTTCACTTCCATTAATTTATTTTCAATGGTTATTGTCATATTCTAATCCGTCTCTGATTGCATTTTGATAATTAACCCACTAACGTATTCAGTTATTTCTATGCTCAAACAAAAGAAAAACTTAAGATAAATAGCTAGACGAAGTCAGAGTTTTTCAGTTCTGAACACCTAATAACAAAGTTTGTAAAACGTATGACATTAGGGATTGTAGCGTTCATACTTGCAAAAGGACTATACATAAATGGCTTCATAGGCTTTCGAATGATGAGGTAAAAGTTTTAATATAGTTAGTATTTGGCTCCGCACAACAAAAACTAATCTCAAAACATACATAGCATTACATACACTCACACGCACCCAAACACACACACAGCAAATGCATACAAACTCAAACTCAATTTACACTAAATAAAAACATCGCCAAAATGTATTAATTAGGTAACTCGAGCTCCTGAGTCCCAAGATACAGGCTTATACGCCTAGTTTGGGCATCACCGATACTGTAAACTAGTATAATATTCTTTAATTTATTTATTTTTATTTGATCGATCGCTGGTGATTTTGTAAACGTAAACGAATACCAAACACGTCAAAAGCTATTGTTTAACTAAACTAATCCAATCGAATGAGTAGAATAGCCCTGCTGAATTAAATAACCAATGATAATTTCATATATTTTTGCACAAATACGACACAGTCTAGACTCAAGAATGATAATATTTATTTGCATACTAGAGAGCCAAGGTCGTATAAGCATTAGTTCACTTTGAACATATTCGCCATTTTAAAGCATCGGAAATTTTATGCCTGGTATGGCTGTAGCGCTAAAAAGTTTAACTAATTTTAAATGAATTATAAGCTTATCAATTCGTGCCTTAACCCCTACCAGAATGACGACCTCAGTGACGTAGTGGGCGAAGTCTCGACTGAGACGCAGAAGATATCAGGTTAATGTGTGATCTGGAAATATGTATCTCAGGTCTGTGGGTGTCTAAGATAATATGTATGTGTATTTACAAAAAAAAATGTATATAAGTAGTGTATCAAAGTGTATGTGAAGCGAGTTTAGCAAAATTTAGATTGAGTCAATCTGTACCATCTATTGCGGGTTGCGACAATGTTGCATAACAAGCTTTCTACTTTCATTACAATTGCAGCGATATGACCGGAGGAGGGAAAATGGAAAATGCCACAATGTTCATCAAACTGATAACTTCCATAATAATAATAATACCGGACATTTCACACAGCATCATCTGGCCCCAAAGTAAGCAGAGCTTGTGTTATGGGTACCACATGACTGATATACTACATATATTTTTTTTTTTAAATCCATACATAGAAACACCAGCCCCGATCAAATACTTGCAGATCATACAAACTTTTGTCTCGCGGCGGGAATCGAACCCGCAACCTTTAGAGTCTCAGCCGGGCCTTAGCCTACTGCCTACAGAGGTCGTCATACGATATTCCATTGACGTTATTGCTCCGTTTCCGAAGCTATAATCATCTCCCTGTCGGTATCCCACTAGGTGGACTATCCCACTAGGTGGCACAATTATTTTAATTTCATTGGTTTTATATACTCATATCAATCGTCATCTTAGTAGTCACTCTTTCTTATCTATCATCTTTCACACAATCTTTCCATCTTTTTTATGTATGTCTATAACAATATTATAGTTTTATTAGTAAGTATATTATGTATGGTAGGTGCAAAATAAAAGTATACTCTACTAGTATATCAGTCATGTGGTACCTATAACACAAGCTCTGCTTCGGGCCAGATGATGCTGAGTGAATAATATAAATATATTGGTGGACAATGCACACAACACCATCTAGTCCCAAACTAATCATAGCTTGTATTATGGTGACTAGATGACTGATAGAATACTTAGATATTTTTAAACACATACTTCGTGTGAAATGTCCGGCATTATTGTTATTACGATTAATTAAAATCAAATCAACCGTTTAGCAGTGAAATGCTAGGTAACAAATAAACAGAGACACTTTCAAAATCATATTAATACTAGCTGTCACGTTCACGACTTCGTCCGCGTGTTTTAAAAAGAAAAAAATATATCTAATTGTACCGACTGCAGCGTCATCTGCCGGGCTGATTTGTGAATCTAAACCATCCAGGGCGCCACCCAAACGCATACAAAAAATCATTTAAATCGGTCCAGCCGGTTAGGAGGAGTTCAGTGACATACACACGTACAGTAGAATTATATATATAAAGATGGATGGATAGGTAAAAATAAAATTGGTCGTTCTTCAAGCAGATCAAGCGGTATTATATATTTATTTATTACTAGCTGTTACCCACGACTTTGTACGCGTATACGCATACGCGAACCTTTATTTTAATTTTTGTAAGGAATTCATTCTGTCCATCTAAAGAACATCACATAAGTTGAATCCCCTATTTTACCCCCTTTGGGGATGATTTTGCAAAAAAGCTGAAACACGAATTTCTTTATTTCTTACCAAAAGGCTAAATATGAGTTTTCGGGAAGAAAATATGAGTTGCCCAAAAAAACTTTCATCCCGTATTTTACCCCCTTCAAGATTGTTTGTTGAGACAAAAAGTAGCCCATGTTCTTCCCCCGAATGCAATACATCTTCTTACCAAATTTCATCAAGAGTTCACCCGCTTTAGCTATGAAAACATAACAAACAGATAGACCGAAACACTTTTGCATTTATAATATTAAGTATGGATATTTTTTTTAGGCCTACCTCTACTCTTGTACCATTCACAATCAATTAGTTTCTGAAGCTAACATTCAAGGACAACGGAATACTTCATCAGTCTCTTATCTCAGTTGGTCTGCCTTCTACGCTATTGGTTGTGGGTTCGATTCCCTGGACAAACATTTGTGTGATGAACATAGATGTTTGTTCTGTGGAGGCTTGTTATAAAGTATCAAGCGTATGTATTTAAAAATATAGAATTTGATCAGTCAACTGGTTCACATACACGGCAAGTTATGCTTAGTTTGAAGCTTGCTATTCCTAATCCTAGTTTGCCATTCAAATAATGGACTTATTTGGTTAGTTTAGGGATCAAAATGTATTGGTACGCATATTGTATGGATGTTAGGTGAAAAATATATTTTTACAATTGATAACAATATACGAGTTTGCCATGAATTCAGATCTGGCGATGTCCGTATAGTATCGTGTCTTTCGATTGCCAGTTCTTCTCGGGCTTGGCTTAGGACGAATTGGCACCTAAATTCACCTAGTATGTAAGACGTTTCAAAGTGATCCTTGTGATTGTATTGAATAAAGTATCTTTTGACTTTGACATTCATACAGCATTGAGCAACTGAAATTGTTGAAATGGCAAACACAAATAAACGAAAACATGTTTTATGTTCAACATCTAGGCTATGGTATTGATTCTGTGATTACATTAATTTATTAATTTATAACATTAATTATAATCTAAAACAAACAAAAATGGTTTCTGTCGTTTTCTTACTTTACTGAAAAGAAAGGGACCGCGATAATCAAATTTAGTTAGTTTTAGAAAATGCAACAACAGAATGATTACCAATACCTAATAACTGAAAACAATCGTAAAAATAAGCACCTCTACTTTCTTTCCAAACATAAATTTGCGGCTGCATTAGTTTTTCAATGGTTCTACAATGTTAGAGGATTATAAAACGTACTGCAAGCCAGCTAGCGAACACAATGTGAAATTATATTAACAAAAACGATCACGCCGAGAAGACGCAGACTGGATGTGTCCACGTCCACCTTACACTGGTGCTGAGTTCTCCAAGGGAACTATACTCGTAGATACAGCATCAAGGGAACTATTGCTAGCCGCTCTAGTTGCTACAGGAATAAAGGACGTATTGCAAGGCAGTGATCGAACAAAACGGAAATATGCGATTATAAAAACATAAATATTTGTAGCAAAAACAACTACGCAGGCTCGCCAGGGGAACTAACGAAAAAGCATCAAATGAGGAATCCAGTGCCATGACCAGCACGGAACGCGCTGGATGCTATAGAAATAAGGATTTATTACAAGGAGCTAGCATACAAAATAGAAAAATGCGACTACAACAACCGGTAGCAAAAATAACCATGCAAGCTCTCCAGGGGAACTACATCAAATGTGGAATCCAATGCCATCACAAGCACTGAGCGCTCTAGATGCTACAGGAATACAGGATATATTGCAAGGCAGCTAACGAACAAAATAGAAAAATACGATAAAGAAAACAATAAAAACTGTAGCACAAACAACCATGCAAAGAACACGTTAAGACGTACGTCCGATGAAGGGCAGGCGGGCTGTATCCGCCTTAGCCACCACACTGGGCCCTCCAAGCCGAACTATAGATATAGCGTCGAAGAAGGAAGAATGTGGAGCCATCACCAGCACCGGCGCTTCCCGACGGTTGGCCGGCGTGTTCTGCTTCCCCAGGATCTTGACCCGGTGGAACCCGGCAGCGAATATCACCAGCTTCGTCAGAGACAGGATGGAGAAACGGAGCTTGCTGGTGGAACATCAAGTTTACGTTACCGCTTTTGTGGCGAAAATATGATTTAATTACTTGATCATGCTATTAATAATGTAAACAGCTTGCTCTTAGGAGTAAAAGAGACAGAAATCTTACTCATTTTGCTTTTTAATCGTGTCACTAGTTTATGAACCAGTGTGATGGAAAAGTGTGCCCCAGAGACTCCTTTTTTGAGGCATTTAGCACGCCACACTTTTTAGGTTCTACGACACGCCGATTTCTTCACATAAAAGTACTGGTATAGCGCATTATACATGTTTAGAACAGAAAAAAACATTGGTGCACGACAGGATTCGGAATGACTTCTTCGGAATGATCGGAAGGCGATGCCACCAGCACCAGAGATCACCAGTTGCTCTTGTTACTTACAAAAGTGTTATTTAAACGCGAAAGAAGTCGTGGTTACTTCCACTAGTAGATTACATAAGGTCTCCAAAGCTCTCGAGACTTACGTGACCGGAGTCATTACCTTTTCCCGGCGTAATAGCATGCATAGTACCTATCAATATCGGTATTCGTTTCTGACTATTGAAACCAAGTTACGAGCATTGTTATCTAATAAGTACTTGTGAAAGCGTACTCGTGGCGTAGCTAACTTAAGCGTTCTTAATTGTTCATAATTCATTATAATGTTTTAAAGAGACGAATGGGCTTTTTTAATATGGTCGGTTTTCATTAGTGATTTTTTGACAGTGTTGTATCTGTATTGTATACGAAAAATAACTTCTTATCTTTCATTCAATCACGAAAGGATGTCATGAATCCCGAACGAAAGTAATAAATCCGTTGAAATCTAATGGACATAGACATAAACGTTTGTTTATTTACTGAATAAGCACAACAATATTAGGTAAAAAAGAAAGGAATGTGCTTGGGGCAAAGACTGCTGTTATATAAATCGCAATTACGGCCCCATATGAAAGTACTGCTGTTTTCTTTGGGCGGGAGTTCCAGGATACCAGCTTGGGCCTGTTGACTCGGTTCAAAAACGAGCCGTGAGAGTAGTTGACGATCCAAACGTGCAAGCGGTATCGAGCCATTAAGTCTGAGGAGAGACTTTGCCTCATAATGTTTGTTCTACCGCTTATATAACGGGTTGTGTTCCGAGAAGTTGTTTGACATGATGCCCACAGCTACCTTTTATCATCGCACCGCTCGCCATCCGCACACACTGAAACCTAAATAGTCGCGCGAAGTGTGATTTCAGAGGAATTTCTTCGCGCGAACGCTCTGGATGTGGAATGAACTCCCTGGTGAGGTTTTCCCGGGGAAATACAGTATAGGGGTACATCAAGAGGGGATTAATAGGTTTCTCAAAGGTTGGCAACGCGCATGTGATGCTCCTGGTGTTACAAGCGTCCATAGGCTTCGGTGACAGCTTACCATCAGGCGGGCCGTGACCTTGTTTGAAGGCATTATCGTATAAATAAAAAAGAACCCCTATTTCGTGCTATTCGGATCCATAGTTTCGGATTGTCATCTTCGTGGTAGATGTACATATCTAAGAAGTTACGCAATTTTTTACGCGGTTATTACTTGGATGGTCACAGTGGAATTTCATTCTGAGCACATCCGTGTTTCGGAAGGCACATTAGGCTGGCAAGTTCTGCTTTTCTAAAGTTTTAATTACGTCACCAGAGCAGACAAAAATAATACGTAGTAATAACTAGTAGTTCTTTCACTTGGTAACAGATGAACCGGTTTATATGAAATTTGGGCATACAAAAAGGCTGTGACCTGGAAAAGGACATTGGAAATTGGAGTAGAATGTTCACATCGTCCGTAGCCACGGACGTGCGTGTCAATGAGCTGTCAAAGTGACAGTTCAGCTTCATCTGTCTCTAAATCAATAATTGTCATAGATTTTTAAAGTTACTCATTAATATGAATGCATATTGAAGCATGATAATTGTGATCATGCTTCATGTGCATTCAAAATGTTTAAACAGAATAGAAAATCACTGTCATAATGGCAATGTTTTGGGGACGCTGCCTTCTAGCAGTGATCTCGATTAGTTGAGCTATGTATAGATCGTTTTGAACAATCCTTAGATAGCTCAACTGTTTCACATGTATTTTATATTAACGTATAAATTCTGCACATTTCTTATATATAAAATTATAAAAATGAAAATAAAACACAAATCAAGATATCAACTTCTTCTTCTTCTTCTTCGTTTATGGCATGTGTCATTCATGTCATTCTTTTATTCGAATTATTCAGACCCGAGTCAATAACTCCAGCTTTATTCGAATAAAATCACCAAAATTAAAAAATCAAACCCGAAATAACTCAGGAAAAATAATGTAAGAGCACAATGTTTACTACGCAAAACGGCCAAAAATAAACATCAACATAATCAACTTGATACGATCAGTGTTAGATGTACAATATATTCCCGTCGGGATCAAATAACTTTTATCCCGTTTAACTACTTTATGATAACGAAATGGGACGTCAACGTTTGTACACTAAAGAGGTTCCAGTTATTAATAATGACCTCCATGTTTATTAACCCAATAATGAAACCTCCATGTTGAAGCAGCAAGTTCAGAGGTATTTACAACTTCACGAGTGTTTCAACGCGCCTATGGAAACAGTATAAAACACAGCATAAAGTACACCTTAACATCTTAAGGATAAGATAGATATTCGCTTTTCGCTCCTATGGCCCAGAATGTGTGTCAAGATTGGTCGTTAGAAGCGCCGATAACACTTGTGTTACTTTCCACGACTTTCTAGCTTACTATCTGACAGGCAAGTTCAATGACAGCGCACTTGACAGAGTTTTAAATCAATGTGAACGTAGCTCCCAGTTAAGAAAGGCCTAGCGCCTAACCGCATCATTCGCAGCGATTTTATACGTTCTGCCGGAAAAAACCGCGCAAATCACATACTAACAGAACAGAACAGAACAAAACAGAACGGTCAGAACTTCTTCTTTAGAACTATGTATTTTTTTGATAAAATTATTAGTTTTATTTCGTATTTTTATTATTTTAAGTCAATGTAATATTTTTTACAATACAAATATATTCTTGTCTTTTCTTAGATTTTAATAACTATGTACGCGGTGATTAATACTAAATTGTAATAATTGTATGAAAAAATACAATGTACGAACACAGCATTCTACTAAAATCTACCTAATATTATATAAGAGAAGCAGTGCCACCCACTAATATTATATATGTAAAAGTTTGTGTAGATAAGATAAAATATGATATCTATATACGCTAATTTTAACTGAGTACTACGCGGGCAAAGCCTTAAGCATAAGCTAGTACTAAATAAAGAATCGTTCGTTGGATGAACCATACCAAGAGACCCATACCAATGCAATTCATTTAAAACTTTACTTCTACAGCATGTTGTTGATACTTATTTCTAAGAGCTCGTGATGCATTGGATGAATAAGAATTAATTACTTCACCCACTTCAAATAGGAGGAGGTACTCAATTCGGCTGTATTTTTTTTATTTTTTTATGTTTGTTACCTCATAACACAGACATTTATGAACCGATTTGAAAAAATCGGTTCAGTAGGCTTTTGCAGTTAGGCAGTTTAGGCAGTTGATATTTTGTTTTTTTTATACATGAAGTCGTGTCAAGTCATTTCGTGTGAAGTCGTGTTGTCTTTTTAATTTTTAAAACGTAATAATTTTACTTACCTTCACGGTAATCCAGGTGGTCAAACGACCTTCTTATATTTAGTTATACCTACTTTAAGTTGAACTTTGTCTCATGTAAGCGACAATGCTTGCCGGATCACTTGGTCGAGTTACTCGGCTCAGCTACTCGCTAGGTGTCAAGAAGGCAATTTTTTATCAGCCATAATAATGTTTTATGGCTTTTGTTATGGTAAAACATAATTCATCACTTATACAGGTTGATGTTTGAGTTAAATGCAGTGACTTTTGATGTCGTAGATATTTAAAGCGTATAATTACTAAAATAACCCTAAAGAAATCAAATTCTGTTAACAATTGGCGGAGATATCTGGTCACACAATAGGAAAAATAAATACAGGCAAATTGAGAACTTTCGCCTTTTTTGGAAGTCTGTTGAAAACACTTTTGGCTAGTCATATGCCCTAAATAGAATGCAAAGAGTGCAAAAAATTCTATGCAAAAAGTGGGTATAAGTGGAATTTGTTGAGAGTGTTTAGATTTCATTAGAAAGTTTATATCAATCAGACCTAGCGGATATGTTACTTTCTGTTCACTTATCTAGTCTAGACATAATAATAATCAAAAATAACTGAGTTGTGGTCATTAGACTCTTTCTGGTAACATTAAGGCGGCGTCCACACAAGAGTGTTGCTTATTTTAAATAACTACTTAATTATCATAATTTCAGTCGTCAAAATCGCTTTAAAATATACTCGATTCCGATTACGGTGTCCATGGGAATGCTGTCACTCAATTTGGCATCATTACAGTCCACATCCACTTTGGGTATAATTAAGAGGAAAAGCGCGCGTTCCTAATTAGGGTTCCGAAGTTCAAATAGCAACCCTTATAGTTTCTACATGTCTGTCTGTCTGCTCCTAATCAGAGCTTTAGCTCACAAACTATTCAATTTATTGTAATATTCGCATGGTAATACTTTAAGAACTAAAACTTTGAAAATAATATTTTAGGTGGGTTTTATTAATATTTTATCACCTCTACATGTAAAGTAGGGCTGTTGTTTTTATTTTACTATTTTACGAGGTTCCTTGCCCGATTTTCGATACAGATATTCGGTTGATAAATATTAGGCTTTCAAGTCGATATTATTGAGTCCAAAGCATACCACAATGTTTTAAAAATTGAAGCGTTTATGCTGAAATTATAAGGAAAATTATCACGAGCAAGTCTTTACTAGATTATGAGTAAGTCTATTTGTAAATTTAAAAAAAATACTGGTTGCACTCCGGGAGTGCCGCCAGAAGTGAAAACTTATTTTGGCGCGTTAGAGTTTAGTAATAAATCACTTCAAAATCAGTAATTATGCCGATTGCCAATCAAACACTGAACGAACACAGATGATGCAATATTTTTTGTTCAGAATGTAGATAATATATCAAAGAACCTAACTCAGTAAGCTTCTCCATACAAAAGTAGACTGTAAACATGTGAATTAAGGTTTATAATCAAATGGGGCAAGCACGCAGCCGGCTGCGTCTATATCAAAGAACCTAACTCAGTAAACTTCTCCATACAAAAGAAGACTGTAAACATGTGAATTAAGGTTTATAATCAAATGGGGCAAGCGCGGCAGCCGGCTGCGTCTATATCAAAGAATCTAACTCAGTAAACTTCTCCATACAAAAGTAGACTGTTAACATGTGAATTAAGGTTTATAATCAAATGGGGCGAGCGCGGCAATTTATTTATTTTATTTATTTATCTAAAAAAATGCGTACCGCGCTAAAAGAAGTTTTCACTTCAAAAAAACATTAGAGCACAATACTAAATTCTTTTATTTTGCTAACTAGATGGTTTTAAATAGATTTGAGTCCTAACCATCAGTCAGTCTCATCCTTCCTGATTTCGGGAGCTTTCATTGTGGTCCTTGGTCAGTATATTAATAACAAGCTGGTTACAAGCTAAATGTTATTATAACGTATATGAATTTATAAAATGACATAAATTTAATTAAGTAATATTTCTAGGTGACGTTTATTTTAAATTGTTATTGAATTATTATTGTGTAACCTTTAATTTAATATCCTATTCTACAACTATCGTGTTTGTACGTTTGACACATTTGATTTATCATTTTTTCATTAATTACTGTGCAATTAAACAGAGCTAGTTATAGCCAATATAAACAAAGCTTTTTCTATGGGTGTTTTTTTATGTAAAAATATTAATAAATAAATGTTTTATTTCCCCAAAATTACAATCTATTTACAGCTTAACAGTGGGTTCCGCACTAGGTCGAGTCTGTATCGCGGAAACCCTAACTATGTTTATCAAAAATAAGACGTTACACAGTGAGAAACTTAATGCGAGGCAAATGTACAAAACAAGCACCCATATAAAATAAAATAAAAAATGAAAAGATAACAATTAACATTTTAGACTACAGTTTGAGTGAAGCTCGAACAATAAAGGTAGGTAGGTACTATGTTAGGTAGGTAGGTATGTACATGTTTTAATAATGTTAAAAAATATACTTTATCAGGCAGTTGGAACATTTTGACGAATTTGTGTGTATGTGTGTGTGTGTGGTGTGTGTTTTAAGAATTAAGTTAGCTTATGCGATTTTTACCAGTATTTCCTCTGTTTAGTTGTAGTCAAGTGTGATCAGGCATTTTCTGATCTTGACTTTGGCACTGAAAGGTGAGCACGATTTTATGTCACACTTAACTAACGTGGTTTTTACTTTAGGGAGTGCAATTCGTTGTCTGCGGGCATTAGGGCAACTGGTTGAGGTGTCATGAAACCTATGGTACCATAATGCTACCTTTTGTATGTAAAGATGGCGAACTATCAATGTTTCAGTTTCGTGATGGAGAGATTTAGTAGAGTACCAACGGGGCTTTCGAAACATTACTTTCAAGACGGACCTTTGTGCTCTTTCCAGTTTTATTAGTGATGTTTTCGTTGCACCGCCCCAAACCGTTTGACAATAACAGATGACAGACTGACATAAAGCCGTGTACACCATTAAAAGGACTTCTCTATCAGCTCCATACCGAAGAAGCTTCATGACATGGATGAGCTTGCGGACACGACCCGAGAGCGTGTTTATATGCTGCTTCAAAGTAAAAGTTTTCGTCCAGTACTATACCCAGATACTTTATTGATTGAGCACGGTCAATGAGGTAACAAGAGCAGAAGTGACTACACCTAATAGGCGAATATGGTTTATCACATTTATGTATTTCACAGTTAGCGATGTGGGCGCAGAGGATACCTTGTTCAGATGAAAGCATAAATATTTAATCTTATCAGCATTGAGGGTGATTAAATTTGAGTCAAACCATTTCGAAACCAGATAAAGCCCATGTTTTGCTTTATATAATATAAACATTTAAAATAAGGTATTTATTTAATATAATATATAAGTCATATATAAGACAAGCACTGCTTACTTTGGAGCCAGATGCGCTGAGTTATATAATAATTAAAAAAAAAACACCCAGACCCGAGACAAATACTTGCAGATCATACAAACATTTGTCCCGCGGGAATCGAACCCGCAACCTTCTGCGTCTCAGCTGGGCCTTGCCCTACAGCGCCGCAGAGGTCGTCACATATGTCCGGCATAATTTAAAATTTAAACCTAGTTTGTGCCAAGATACTTAAAAATGCAGAGCCATAAGTGTCACTCACTAATACTATAGCATCGTGTTCCAGTGGTGTTCCAACTCTGGTGTTTAAACACATAAAAAAAATGAACAAGAAATATTTATGGGTACATAAAATGCCCCATGGAGCGGTTCGATACTTTGGAATGTACGAACTTGCGCGAAATGTTTTGAGATATACCTATCAGATGGTTAAAAAACAAACAATATTATTGCCAGCAGTAATTCACTGAACCGCGTCAGTGATTCATGTAACGTGGAGAATTGAAAATAACACATACCTACGGCATTGGCATTGGCATATATTCGGTATTACTTACGAGTATATAGGGCAAGTGAATCGCGATTTCGTTTGCGTACAACTTCAACGTCCAATTTAATTCCCAGTACTTGAATGACCCAGCTTTGCTCTGTATAAAATACGGATAAAACGAAATTTTCTAAAAATTAAACCTAGCTAGATCGATTTATCGCCCCCCAAAACCCCTACATACTAAATTTCACGAAAATCGTTGGAGCCGTTTCCGAGATTCAGATTATATATATATATGTACATATATTCGACTGGTCTGTCAGCTCAGCTCAGCTCTGCCTTCTGCGCTGTAGGTCGAGGCTTCGATTCTTTCACAGAATAAACATTTGTGTGATGAACATAGATAGGTGCTTGTTCTGTGTCTGGGTGTTATAAAGTATCATAAGTATGTATTTCCTTACTAATATTATAAACGCGAAAGTTTGTAAGTATGTTTGTTACTTTTTCACGCAAAAACTACTGAATGGATTTTAATGAAACTTTACAATAATATAGCTTATACATCAGAATAACACAATTTATAAAGATATTTTGTGTGATTTGTCCAAATATAACGATAAGTGTCAAGTAAGTAGGAAAAAAATCTGCCATTTGCGAGCTATTCTGGCGTCCGCTGCAAAAACTATTACAAAATAAATAAGTATTCTATCAGTCATCTGGTCACCATAATACAAGCTATGCTTAGTTTGGGGCTAGATGGTGTTGTGTGCATTGTCCATCAAAATTTATATTTATATATTATTTATTTATATACAAGAATTGCTCGTTAATAGGTATTAGATAGAATAATTTGCTGTATAGCATCATTCTCTGGGGAACAGCAAGTATTCAAGCAATTTTTGTTCTTCTAAAGAGGGCAATAAGTGTCATATTATAATATGAATATATTGATAGGAATTGTTTGTACGAACGCATGGTCTAGTGTTGCTCTGCCCTTTCACAATCTCAACAGACAGATTTGAAATATATATAACCTGTAACCTAATCGTAGCTTTTGCTAGATAATATTATTAAAGGAAGGATAAACATATGTAAACATATGTGATTGTCAAGTTTAGGAAAGAGTAAATTCTATTAAATATGAAGGTATAATGATAGATAAAAAAATATCGTGAAACTCTCAAATTGCATTAATATCAAATCGTACTAGAAAATTAATCTGGGTAATTAAATATCTACGCGATATCGCAGATAAAAACCTTCTAAATTACATTTACACAACCCTTGCTCAGTCCATTATTATATATTGTATTGCAATCTGGGGTGGCACATTTAAAACTAAATTTATAAGTATTGAAAGAGCTCAAAGGCACACTCAAAATAATGCTGCACAAAAAAAGATGTTTAGTACCAACAAATTATATAGCGAAGCAAATGTTTTAACAGTCACGACAGATCTTTATTCTCCAATGTATACTTAAAACGCACAAAAACATAGTTTTAGACTCAAGTATAGCAGCTAGTAGACGAGCAGCAACAGCTAGAACAGCATTTGCATTTAAACAATTCGGAGCCCAATCCGGAAGGATATACAATAAAGTAAACAACGAAACAGACATTTACAACAAGTCGTATCCACAATGTAAAAAAAATGTCACAACCCGGTTAAAGTCACTAGCCTATCAATAGACAGAGGATCTTTTATTGTTTGATATCTGATGGTGTTTTTAAATGCCCGATATCGGGGATCTTCTACCTGTCTTGCCTAGATATTCATCAATTTAATTACCTATGCACTCAGGGACTATGAAGCTTTCTACAAGTGAAGGAACCTTCTAAATTAAATTGATTCAGTAGTTTAGATCATTCTTAACAAACGAACAAAGTTTGCCTTAATACTTTATAGTATTAGTATATACAAACCTAACTGCTAGTATGAGTGTTTATTTTATTCTACACTATTAGATTTCTTACTTACATGCTATTTTTTTCTTAGATACCTACCATTTTGTCACCAATTTACCTACAATTACAAATAATTGAAACTATTGTATCAAGAAATACCTTAACTAATTGTATCTAGCGTACTCGTATGTCATTAAAATGGTTATTTCTATTATATACCTAGTTTAAGTTTATTGTAATTGAGAATTTTGTTTTGTTAAATTTAAGTGCTTCCTTAGACCACGAAAATGAGGGGACTCTTCTACACAGGATATTTCTAACTTAACAGAAGAGATCCCAACACATATGATGTACTACTTTATTATAAATATATACGGGTATTTATCGCGTTTATTTACCTATTTTTCGCGACGTTTCGACAGGTTTACACTCTGTCGTGGTCACGGGATGACTGCTATAAATAAACGCGATAAATACCCGTATATATTTATAATAATGTGTTCTGATCGCAAGTTTAAAAAAAAAAAAAAAAAAAAAAAAAGGATATACCACTTGTTACGTAATAGTAACATATTTAAGACGATTCAAAGTGATCCATGTGATGTATTGAATAAATGATTGAAGTATTTAATGTTTTAGACTTTGTAATTTTTCGGAATAACCTATGGGTACTTACCAAGTTTCATCAAAATTTATTCAGCTGTTATGACGTGATTGAGTAAGTAACCAATATACGAAACTTTCGGATATAAATAATAATCTATATCTATAAAAAGCGATGTGTGTATGTATGTTCCCTATAGAACGGCTAGTCCGATTTCGATGAAATTAGATAATGAGGAAATGTTCAGATTGGCCTAGCGGGTCATCCTGTGAAGTTTGGTAGCGATCGAACTACTTTGTATGTATATACTATGCGTGCAAAGCCGCGGGCAGAAACCAGTAATAATATGAATATAAATACTAAAATAAAGTTCTAAGGGAAATAGTGAATGCCCCCTGGTACATAAGAAATAACGATCCTTAGAAGAACCTTAGAAGATAGTTCGTCGATAAGGTAATCCAAAATCACCATGTGAACGTCGAGGCAGTCCAGCTCCTCGACATCACAGACATTGTGAGAAGAAACGGACAAAGGCATTTGAGTTAGTGTAGTTTAACAATAGTGAAGTGATAGTAGTGAAGTGAAGACACTTTTTTCTTGTGTTTGAAAAAAAGTGTCTTCAACTTAACTAGAGACTAAGAAAAATTCTATTAAACACATTCTTTGGTATAATTTATTTTATAAAACGTAAATGTACAAAATAATATACAATAATATAAAATACACGTGAAACAGTTGAGCTATCTAAGGACCGTTTAAAACGATCTATAGATAGCTCAACTGATCCAGATCACTGCCAGAGGGCAGCGTTCCCAAGATACTGGCGGCATTACCACGTTGAATAGCAATGCTAATACGCTGAGCCAGATAGGAGCCAGAATTTTTAAATTTTTTATAAAACTATGTCAAAGCCAAATTACTCATTTGGCTAGATTGTAATATTATTTACTACTAACTACTATTTATCATAATATATGATTAATATTGTGCACCAAGATAACAAATATAAATAATTTGTACACGAGTATATACGTATACCAAATAATATAATATTATAATAGTGATGACCTCTGTGGCGCAGTGGACTAAGGTCCGGCTCAGACGCAGGTCTGAGCGGGGCGGGTCCAATCCCCGCCGCGGGACAAATGTTTGTATGATCTGCAAGTATTTATCTCGGGTCTGGGTTTTTCTATGTATAATATGTATGTATTTACAAAAAAAAATAAGCATATAATATAATCAGCCATGTGGTACTCATAACACAAGCTCTGCTTACTTTGAGGCCAGATGATGCTGTGTGAAATGTCCGGCATTATTTATTATTTATTAGCGAGGCGGCATCATTGTCACTATTCTAGGTAAAGAGTTTTTAAAACCAGTTACGAAGATGACGCACGAAATGAAATTACACCTTTCGTTTATTTTATGACACGCACTTTCTTTATTAATACATTCTAGTACAAAACAAAAAAAGAAGCCAGAAGAAAAGACTCGACCAATTAGATATTTACCTAAGTTATTAGAATCTTCTGCATGAAAGGAGCTTCTGAAACTTGATATGAATAAATAAAATGCAAAATGAATGGACACGTGTTTCAGGATTTTGTAAAATAACCCTAACAAAGAGGTAAAATAGGGTGTCATAGTTTAACTTTAACTTTTTAACGGGTGGTCACGTGATTGGTTTGTAACCTATCAATAAAATTTGGCAGGGAGATAAATTGTATCCTGGGTAAGGACTTAAGCTACAATTCCTTTTTAAAAAAATGCGGACGAATTCGCGAGCAACAGCTAGTTATATATATACAAGAATTGCTCGTTTAAAGGTATTAGATAGATTCGATTATATAGATGGATAGATAGATGAAATAGATGGTTGAGACTTTGAGAATATTTTTATTTCGTAGCCAGTAGCTACTAGCTGCTGTCCGCGTGGTACCTACATATAAAGTAGCCCTTGTCCTTCTCCAAGGTCCCATCTATCACTATACCAATATTCATGAAAATCAGTTCAGCGGTTTACGCGTGAAAACGTAACAGATAGACAGACACGGGTTACTTTCACATTTATAATATTAGTAGGGATAGGCAATAGAGAAGGAAAACTTGAAACAAGCCCGGCTCTGTGCCAGCCGTTATGCACCTGCAACCAAACCGACACCGCATGTACTGATTCGTCTTTCCTGGGGGTCTTGTTGGCAAGGTCGAGAGGTTAGTGTGGGTACCTGCGAAGGCCTGCGCTATCAAACAGAATCCCAGGCAGAGTGGCGTCAGTGGAGAGGAAACTTCACCCACCTCAGCATGCTGGAGTGGATCCATGAACCACGGACGAATGAAGTTTTCAATTACAATTAACTGCTCTGTAACTTTACTGACGCCACCTAAATCATCTTCAACAGATGAACGAAGGCTAATGATGATGAGGGATAGGGATGTAGTATTTAATAGTAGATTGTTGCACCGAGCGCAAAGTGAGTTATTAATGCACGAGTGTTATGTTGGCGCTGAATTAACACTGAGTGCATTAATTACTCTCTTTAGCAAGGTGCGTAATTTACTTTTCTTTCAACTACCAATCTAGCTACTGTGATAAAATATACCTACTCAAGCTAAAAATATGAGGAATCAAAGTTTTACAATGATACAAGATGCGCGCCATTTGTTCTTTTTTCACCAAGTCGGTTTTATTCAGCCGATTTTTATTATCAGCCAGTATCTTTTTGATCGAATGCAAACATTTTATATTAAACTTAATGGGAGATATTAAACCTCTGTGGTAAATTTATATCTAAATAAAAAGTAAAAAACAGTGCAATAATGAGATTTCATATAACATTACTGCACTGTTTTGGTTTTAAACAAAAAAGACGTCCTTTGTGATCGGTTTTGTAATGATTAATGATAACATTACTACGTAGTTAAAAGAAAATAATATTATTATATTGGTTCCTTACTTCTGATATATTTACTTACTTTTTCCCTATGATGTTAAGCTTATTATGGCATACCTAGCCATATTGATTTTGACTAGCCTGTCAGATAAGTTGATGGTAGCTCTGCCTTCTGCGCTGTAGGCTAAGGGTTAGATGCTTTCCTAGGACAAACATTTGTGTGACTAACATAATATATTTATGTTTCTTTTGTGTCTGGGTGTACTAAAGTATCTGATGCATGTATTTAAAAATATATGTATAAGTATTCTATCAGTCATCTGGTATTCTATCACCATAATACAAGCTATGCTTAGTTTGGGCTATTGTGTGCATTGTTCACCAATACTTTTATTTTATTTTATTTATACCCATCTACCCACATTTACTTTAATACTAGCTGTCCGCGCGTACTACGCCCGCGTTGAAGGATTTTCCCGGGATAAAAAGTAACCTTTTTTTTGTATTAAAACCTTCCAAGGGCTTTTAAGGAACATACAAAAAAAAAATCCGAATTGGTCGAGCCATTCTCTAGTTATGCGCTTAGCAACATTCATTTTTATTTATAGAGATAATTTTTAATTTTCAGTCTGCTTAAAGACACTAGCATAGTACGTATCTGCGTACTTCGTTATTTATTAATATCTACGAGTACAGCACATGGTTAGAGTACCTAGGCTGTAACTATACCTAACACCAGATATGGAAGAGCGAGACAATCCCTTACTCAAGTATTCTTCTACATAAATGATGCTCTATCCTTATATAATAGTAATAGTTAAAATTTTGATTTCATTTAAGGTGTAACTAGTTGAGCTATATAAGGCCCTTTTAAAACAATCTATAGATAGCTCAACTGATCTAATTAACAACCTGAGGGCAGCATCCCCAAAAAATTGGCGATATTGCCACTTTGAATGTAAATTATAATACGCTGGGCCTAATAGGAGCCAGCTCTTGGGTTAGACGCTCTGAAATAATTTTGAAAACGTGATGGGCTCTTGTATCTTACCGGGTTTCGACTCCGAAAGGCTTAAATATGTAGACCCTACCAAGACCGGAATATTGGCGCCTTTTGAGGTCCTTTTGTATAATGTCCTCAATCGTGTAAATTAGTATGATCAAAAAAATATTAGCTTTATATTAACAAAATAACCTTCATGGAGTGTCAGTAATTGCCCCTGATTGACCGTCTCTATTGACCCTGAACTCTTGATTGTTTTGTCAGACGATTTGTCATAATGTGTGGCGGTCACGGAACAATGCACTACGGTAACTGTGTTGCGGCCATGATCTGTAACTTCTGAAGAAATAATTTGACCTTACTGAAATTCAGTCAACTACAAATAACCTGGTCTATTGAAAGCGTCTGGCTTGGTGGGTTTCAGCACAGTACCAGATATAACTGTGTTATTTTAAAGGGCACTGGAGCAAGTAAAATTTCTGGGCAAACAGACAAAAGTCTGTTTTCTTTCCCCTTTCCCCATGTATTCTTCTCAGATTGCAGCCAAATCTCTAGTTGCTTAGATTTTGAGAATGGTAGTCGGAGCCATGTTCAAATATCACATAATGTTATGATTATAGGAAAAGTTATTTATAGAGGAGGTTCGGTGCGAGCGTAAATGTCATGAGGATGCGTTACCCATGTCAAGTGTCAGAGAAGAAAATTATTTTTGGCCGCAATGCAAAGTAAACACTGCGCTCTTGTTTTTCTCAATTAATTTCGGGTTTTATTAATATTTGTTGTATATTTTTCATTTTTTTTTTTATCATCGATAAATCTAAGTTTGACCACGACCTCGCCTGATGTTAAGCGACGATGTGGCCGACGATGGGGCACGCAGGTCTAGAAGACACCTATTTACTCGAGACTTGAAGAGACCCAAATTGTAGTTTCAGGAAAGAGAGACGACGGCAAAGCATTCCAATCCTTGACTGTACGCATTATAAGTGTGGAAGCAAAGCGCTTTGTTCGTAAGGGTGGTAGGTTGACAAGGTATGGATGGTATTGAGCGGTACGTCTGCCTGTCCTGTTGTGAAAAGGAGATGGTGGAATTAGATAAAATCTTGAATTAATGGAACAAATTGAGATAAAGGTGTTGAATGTCATGTTACTTCTTTTTCTCTTCCTATAATGGCGTTTATTTTGATGTCGATGTTGTCATTGTTTTGTGATAAATATAGTTCTAAAGTCACAGTCAATCGTCGTTTGTCAATTCTAAATGTTATCCCGTAATGCCCGTTGAGAATTTTCATGGATTTCTCGTTATACATATCACATTCACGTTGCAATCGCATCACATCATAATATACTTAAAATTCAAATGTCTACTCTTTATCCATCCATCTTTATACATCCATTTTTGTACGATAGTAATAAATAGTGACAGGGCGAATCTTTAGCAGTGTTTAGGTAGTGTTCAAGTTTGGGTAAGGCTGTATCAATCTATTCACTTAACAAAACATGACATCATAATGAAGACAGGCATTAATTAAAAAGATGAAGATTTTTCTGAAGAAACACACTCCACTATGGTTGCATTTGAACCATTTACATTACTTTGTCAAAGTCTCATGCTATCAACCCATTCCCCCTTCCCTGTTAAACATCCCCTCTTAATTGAGCGAGTGTCTCCGTTTCAGCTTAGGCAAAAATGCTTTCGTACGTCTGTCTGAACGGCGTCCGGCCGGCGTCTGTCCGGATGTCTGATCATATATCCTCTACAGGTCGCAATTCTCAACCGATTCTCGTGAAATTTTGTGAGCAGGTTCTATAACTATATATAATTTTTTGTCGATTCAGTTTTTGGAAATTTTTCAAAAGAGCTTAGATATGAGGGGGTGAAAATGTAAAAAAAGTAATATTTCAGTCATTTCGAAAAATATTCACGAGGTCTACAGCGGTCACAGAACCACTAGTATGATACTTAGACACTCACTTATGTCCCTCTAAAGTCCCTTGTATTCATTCTACCTACACCGTACTTTTTTATTGTATGTAATGTGTACTTTCGTGATAGGTAATTAGCTTTTGCTTGACCGATCTCCCGCGATACAGCTGGTGTGGGGATCACCAGTAATTTGATAAATTATTTTATTTTATTTATGGTTGAACTCACCTCCGCCATCCAGTCATAGGCTGCCGCCTGAGGTCGTCCTCGCTGAGTCCATAGAGGCCGATGCAGGCCAGGAACCACGCTGTCACTATCAGGTAGCAGATCACGATCACTCGGAACGGCAGGAGTATCACAGTGAATATGGCTGTCTGTAACAACAATGCATTTAAATACAGATCAGTTTTTTGATCATTGGCTATTTAGCTCAAGTTTTACTGTGGAAACTAGCTACTGCTCGCGGCTGCGCACGCGTGGTATCAACATAAAATGTAGCATTATATGCGATTTAAGGTCCTGTTTATAACAGACGAAGAAGTTCTCAATTCGGTTGTATTATTTTTGTGTTTGTAACTTCATAACTCCGTCGTTTATGAACTAATTAAAAAAATATATATGTGAAAAGATATACTTTACGATTGGTCCCATAGACATTTCATCAAAATCAGTTCGGTAGGTTGGTTTTAAAATCAAAATAGCTGGAAAATATATTCAACTAGCTGTCCGCGTGAAGCTTCGCCTGCGTTGAAGATTTTTCCCGGGACAAACCAATTTTCCCGGGCTAAAAAATAGCCAAGTCACCCGGGGATAGTGTAGCTTTCCAACGGTAAAAGAACTTTTCAAATCGATCCAGTAGTTTCGGAGCCCATTCAATACAAACTTTAAAACTACGCAACGGATTTCGATGCGGTTTTTTTTATAAACAGAGTGATTCAAGATGAAGGTTTATATGTATAATACATACATAATATAGTAGAGAAACACTGATAATTTTAGAGGTTTCTAATGTGATGTCGTAAATGAATTTGTAGTATATTTAGTATCAGCAATGCACTCTTGCGAAGCCGGGGCGGGTCGCTAGTTGGTAATATATGATTGTGTAATCTAAACTGTGTTTTCTAATTCTCAATAATGATGTTTGTTTTAAAACTTAATAAAGTGTAGATATCCTACATATCAATGGACAAGTGGAACGTTAAACGACTTCACATAATTTTATTACCATACAAACATTGATACCCTGACACATTGCCTCGACATAAATAATAAATAAATAATTCTAGAGATTTCTCACAGCACCATAATGACCCCAAAGTAAACAGAGCTTGTGTAACGGCTACCAAATGGCTACTACTTATATACGAGTATATATATTTTAATAAATTGTAATATATGCCCCGTTGAATTTCGGTAGTTTCTTTCCTAGCGCGCCATACTGTGAAGAACTCACCCTCGTTATTTCATTTTCACCACGACCAGCGATTTATCTTTTCCCTTTCCCTGTTTTACAGTCAGTATGGCATCACTTCTACAAGTTAAGTATAATATAATTTATTCTACTTAAAGTAAAGTAAAAGTAAAAATTTATTTATTTGTATCTAGATAGGGATAGGTACAGTATTACTTATACAAATGGAGCAATAAACAATAGTACCTACCTAGTACATTTATTAGATAGGTACGAGTAGTAAGTAACAAGGTTTACTAACCCCTACACTAGGATTCCCTGTGTTGTGGGTGGCTAGTCTCTTCCAGAAGCAAATTATTATAAAATGGTTTGGTGAGGGTAGGACGGACCTACGCTTCTTGAATGCTAGGTAAGGTTGTTGCATTGGTTGGTTGTTGTGTCTGTGTGGCTGAGTAGTTACGCAGTGTATGGGTAAGGAAAGGAATGCGCAAAGTGTGTGCGTGATTTTAGTAAGGGGACACAATAAGATCTTTGATTTGTTTGTAGTTTGTTTGAAGTTTTTTTTTTTTGTTTTTACAGCATTTTTGTTTGTATTTTGTTTTAAAGATTATTTTACTCATTCACTCCGCAATTACTAGACTAACGAAATTGAACATCAATGTACTAGTACTTAACGAAATCAAGACTGGGTCTTGATGTCGTTAAGTAGAATTAATTATTCTCCATCCGTGTCCGTCCGATTCGTTTTGGAATTCTTACAATCTCATCTTATCGTTTAAGGCTGCATATCCAACAGAGGTGTGCGTATGAAAGAGAGCGGAGGAGGAGGCGGAAGTAATCCACCAACTGTATCACTTAATCCTTGTGGTTCCGAACAAAGAACCCTAATAGTTTCCCCATGTTTGTCTGTCCGTCCGCTCCAACATTACTTATTTATTATTAATATTAATACATAAAGTATTATTGGAACGAAGTTACTTATCGCACGGTACGGACTTGGCGGATGGGGGCTAAGCAAAAAAGAATTAAGATTTTTCCGTCGCGATACTTTCTTTATCCATTGGGTGACACGAATGAATTAATTAGATGAACGAATGAATTAGATAAATTGAATGATGTACAATACAATAAAATGTTTGTTTTCTTTCGCAACTTGACAAAAAATTATTAATTACGAAATTTCCAACAATTACTTCAATTCATTAGTTATTTCTGCGTTTCATTTAATTGCTCTCAGACGCTAGAAATTCACTCATTTGTATTTGTTAATCAATAATATAATACTGTAGTGAACGACGCGTCGTTCACTACGTGTGTCGTTCTTGAGTAAAATTTTTCAACTGTCGAACGGGACGGTCGCAGCTCGCAGACATGACGCGATCCGCCCGACTAGGGTTGTGCCACTATGCCTCACTAGTGACGTGACACTCTTACAGATAATAAGTAATAAACTAACTAACTAATTAGTACCTACTCATAATGTACCTACACCCTACAATACGTTTATAAATAATAATATACTACGATAGGAACATCGTTCCAACCGAGTGTTCCACGACAATCATGCACTTTACCTTAATTACTACCCCATCGTATGTTATTTACTTGGATAGGTATTTCAAATATATTATGAGGTTTCTCGTGCCGTT